>JAWHQI010000395.1:1200000-1800000 GCA_033032865.1 Dactylorhiza incarnata
GGCCGAGAGGTACCCCTTCCACATCTCAGAGGTGATATCCCCCCGTCTTGAGCACTTAACATACAATATACGGAACCTCCCAGTTGGGGTTAAGCTTACCTACCGCGGCCCCTCTTCCGGCCGCGTCGACCTTATTCAGGACCACATCTCCCTTCTGAAAGTGTTTTACTCGGATGTGCTTGTCAATATATCGGGCTATTCATCGCTTGATTTCCTCCTGCCTGATGGTGGCCTGGTCTCGGAGTTCCACCACCAGGTCTAAGGATAGCCTTTGTTCCGCATCATTAGCCACTTACCACTCTTCATCCCCCTCACCTGCAGCGATCATCCTGGGGGTCTTTACTTCAAACTCTATGGGAAGGACTGCTTCGGACCCATGAGAAAGTTTGAACGGGGTCTCCCCGGTGGCGGTGTTTGGGGTAGTCCACAGGGCCCAGAGAACGGATGGTAGCTGCTCTACCCAGTTCCCCCGGAGGTTCTCCACCTTCTTCTTTAGTAGGTTGACGATTACTTTGTTTGCCGCCACCACCTGGCCGTTGCTTCTCCGGTGTTGAACCGATGCGAACCTGAGATCGATGCCATGCTGGGTGCAGAAGCTAACAAATTCCTCGCTAGCAAATTGTGGCCCATTATCTATCAATATAGCCAGGGGGAGGCCGTGCCTGCAAATTATTTCTCCCCACACAAAATTCTTTACAACTTGAGATGTTACCTTGGCTAGGGCCTTCACTTCTACCCATTTGGAGAAGTAATCGATCATGACCAGTAGGAACTTCCTCTGGCCGCTAGCTTGAGGGATAGGGCCAATGAGATCCAACCCCCATGTGGCGAAGGGCCAGGGAGCTGTGATGGTCCCGAGACTCTGGGCTAGGAGGAGTTGGAGCGGGGCGTAGAGCTGGCACTTTGAACACCTCCTTGCGAACTCCGCCGCATCTTTCCTGAGGGTAGGCCAGAAGTAGCCTTGTCTCAACACTCTCCCCTCCAGGGTTCGGCTCCCGGAGTGACTGCCACACTCCCCAGAGTGGATTTATTACAGGACTCTCGAAACCTCCTCCTCAGATACACAACGGGCCAGGAGTCCCGAGAGCGTCTTCCTATACATCCCTCCTGCATGTAGGGAATAATATGCTGATTTATACCTGAAGCGCCGTTTGTCTATGTCCTCTTCAGGGAACTTTCCTGATGATAGGAATGTGATGAAAGGATCCATCCACGAGGTCCGCTGATCTATCTCCATCAGTTCTCCTTCATCGATGGCGAAAGAGTTCCGAAACCGTTCCCCCTGCTCGGGGAACGAACTTGGCTAGGAGGTCCGCGGGGGTGCTCTCCTCTCTCGGCACGTGTTTGATGGAGAAAGTGCGAAATCGCCCGATGACTCCCTTGACCTTCTCTAGGTACCACTGGAGAGTCGGATCCTTCGCTTCAAACTCTCCCCGGACTTGGCATGCCACCACCATGGAGTCCGTCGAGACCTCCACATCTTGCACTCCCAGTTCCTGGGCTAGCCAAAGGCCCGCTATCACCGCCTCGTACTCAACTTGGTTATTGGTAATTGGGAAGTGGATGTTCAAAGCTTGTTCGATCTTTGTCCCTTGAGGGCTTACCAGGATGATTCCCCCTCCATAGGAGTGCTTTCCTGATGCACCATCCACCAACATCTTCCACGCCACTGGGGGAGGAGGTTCATGTTCCCCCACTTCGGTTGTGTAGTCAGCCATGAAGTCTGCCACTGCTTGGGTCTTGATCGACGCCCTGGGCACGAACGTAACATTGAACTCACTCAGCTCCACGGACCACTTTGCCAATCTTCCCGAGTGTTCCACCCCTTCCATAACTTTGCGAAGCGGGTGATCAGTCACTACCTTGATCAAATGTGCCTGGAAGTAAGGTCGGAGCCTCCGGGCCGCCACTACCAATGTGAAGGCCAACTTTTCCAGAATCGGGTACCGGAGCTCTGCCTTCCTCAGCACTCGGCTGACGTAGTAGACGGGGAACTGTTTTTCTCCCTTCTTCCCAGATCAGTACTGAGCTTACTGCCTCGGACCTTACCCCCAGGTATAGGGATAGGTCCTCTCCCGGTCTCGGCCCTTGGAGTAGAGGAGTTTGAGTGAGTTATTCTTTCAAGGCCTGGAAGGCTCCCTCACACTCTGAGGTCCATTCGAATTTTTGTTTCCCCTTAACACCTTGAAAAAGGGGGCACACTTGTCCCTCGCCTTGGAGAGGAACCTACTGAGTCCGGCCAGCTTTCCAGTGAGGCTCTGAACCTCCTTTGAGTTTCTGGGCGATCCCAACTCCATTATTGCTTTGACCTTGTCCGGGTTTCGCTCCACTCCCGCCGGGGTGAGCAGGTGACCTAGGAATTTCCCTTGGCTAGCCCCGAAGATACACTTCAAGAGGTTGAGCTTCATCTTATACCTCCGCAAAGTCTTAAAGGTCTCTTCAATGTATCGGAGGTGGGCTTCGAGGTCCCGGCTCTTTACCATGACATCATCGACGTAGACCTCCAGGTTTCTCCACTTTTGTTCTCGGAAGATCCTGTCCATCATTATTTGGTATGTGGCACCTGCATTCTTGAGCCCGAAGGGCATCATCTTATAACAATAACACCCATCCCCCGTGATGAAGGAGACATCCTTGATGTCCGGGGGATGCATGCGAATCTGATGATAACCTGAAAAAGAATCTAGAAAAGACATTATAGGGAAACCGACGGCTGAGTCAACAAGCGCGTTGATTCTAGGAAAAGGGTAGCAATCCTTGGGGCATGATTTATTAAGAAAGGAAAAGTCGATACACATTCTCCACTTACCTCCCCCCTTCTTCACCATGACCACGTTATAGACCCAGCCTGGATATTGGATCTCTGATTCAAACCCTGCCTGAATGAGCTTATCCACCTCCTCTCGGATGGGTCCTTCCAGCTTGTCTGCTATGGCCCTCCTCTTTTGACGGATAGGATGGGTGCCCGGGTCGAGATTGAGGCGGTGGAAAGCCACATCCGCATCGATCCCCGACATCTCCGCGGAGCTCCAAGCGAAGACATCCACGTTCTCTTGGACGCATGCTAAGTTCTGCTTCTGCTCCTCCAGGCCGAGCTCCCCGCTGATCCTGACTTTCTCCACCACACCGGCTTGGGTGGTGACTTCGAGCTCCACAACCTCTTCCATAGCCTCCAACCGGGACTGCTCTCCCCAATCTCCTTCCTTCTCTTCGCTACTAGCGAGTGCTTCGACCTCCCCCTCCTTTCCTTCTTGCCCAACCACTATCAATTCCTTTGCCGCCCCTTCCTGGGCCTGACCCTCTGCCTCTTCCTCCTCCATCGGCTCTTCTGACCTCTGTTCCATCTCCTCCTTCTGACCCTCTCCTTCAAGACCCGCCGGCTCACCCATCTGCTGGTCCCATTTTTCTGCCTTTCCCATCCAAGATATGGTGTTGACTGCTGTCACAAAGCATTGCCTTGCTACCTTCGGATCTCCTCTGATTCGGACTTGGACTCCTCCTTCATTGAACTTAAGGCACTGGTGGAATGTGGAGGGGACACAGCGGAACGCGCTGATGAGCGGCCATCCGAAGATGGCGCTATAGCTGCTGGGAGCATCCACTATGACAAAGCGGCAGTTCCTGAACCCCCCCCCCCCCCCCCCCCCTCCAAGACCACATGGAGTCCTACTCCCCCTTCTACTTCTTTTCTTTCTCTGGAGAATCCAAACAACGGACCATCCGAGGCCAACACCCTTCGCGCCTCCACCTCCATCCCATCAAACGCCTTTTGGAAAACGACATTGACCGAACTCCCGTTATCCACCAGGATTCGGGAAACGATGAAGTTCTCGATCGCTGTCTGAATGACCAACGCATCGCAGAATGGGTCCTCATAACCTGGCATGTCCTTCTGGGTGAAGGAAATCTTCTCTGTCGGGGGCGGGGCTAGGGATGTCGAAGCCACGCTACGATGGTAGATAGTATGGAGGCTCGCCTTCTGGGTTGCCTAAATCCCTACCCCCCCCCCCATGGATCACTCTGATCCCCCTCTGGACCCCAAATGGGCTCGGTCCTCGCACCTCTCCTCCTCTTCCTCCCGAGGCTCGACCTCCTCAATCCTCACCAGTTACTGTTGTCGCAGCACGGGCACTCGGGACCTTTTTGTCTCCAGGAACTCCGGGCAGGTGGCCGTCGCGTGACCTTTCTCATCATGGAAGTCACAGTACGGCAGCGTCACCTCTACCGTCTCGGCCTCCGCCATCCTATTCCTTCTTCTCCTTCCTGCTCCTGCTTCTTCTCTCTCCTCTTCTCTCCTTCCTCTTCCTCCCCTTCCCCGCCTGATTGCCATGGCTTGCTGGGGTGGAGGAGGCATCGGCCTCAGACCCTGCCTCCATCCCAACTGATGGGGTCTTCCTTGACCCTCATTGAAGTTACCCCTCCCAGGGGATTAAACCCTTTCCTGGCCTTGCATTCCTCCGCCATGATGCCTCCACTCCCCCTCCGGGGCCCTGGGCTCTTCCCTTCTCCTCACCTCTTGTTGCCTGACCTCTGGCTCATTGAGCTTTGCTAGCCTCTTGGTGAGTTCCGGGTTGGCCTCCTTACTCTCGATTTCCTCCGCCACCCTCTCCATCAGCTCCTCGCAGGAGACGGGGGCCTTCCTCTTTAGAGCCATTTTGAAGAAACTTTCCCTTAGCCCGACCGTGAAGGCGAGGTGGAGTGCAAACCCAGGCATCTCCTGGGTGAGCAGCACCTCCTCCTGGAACTGGTCCGCATAGCGAGCCAACGACTCCTTCAGCTCCCGCTTTACTTTGAAGAGAGACTCGGCGTCCTTCTTCCTTTTCTTTGAAGTTGAGAATCGCAACAGGAAACTTCGGCGCAAATCTTCAAAGGCGTAGATCGATCCTGTAGGGAGTTGATGGAACCAATCCCTGGACCTTTCTTTAAGGGTGACGGTGAAGAGCCGACACTTGAAAACATCCGACAACGGCCAGATAGAGACCATGTCCTCAAAAGACTGGAGGTGTTGGACAGGGTCATCCCTGCCGTTGTAGAACACCCTGTCCCACTCCCCAAACCCTGTCGGGACAGGTGCAGAAAGTACTAACTCGCAGAAGGGACTTCCCCTCCTGCCATCCTTTCTCGCTCCACACGCCCCCCGAGCTCTCTCGTCAGACTCGGGCTCGCGGGGACTGTTCTCGCGAGAACGGTGTTTGCCTGAACCACTCCCATAGTCGTTGCATCCTCCGAGCGTGTGCCCTCCTGCGCCGTGCTCGCCGACACAGAGCTCGCCGGCACAGACCTTGCCGGACTGGAAAACAGCACTCGCCCCTCCAGGTCTTATACTGAACCTCCGACGATTTCCTTTCTGGCCCTTCCCCCTGGGGTATTCTCGCCGACCGCTGCTGGGGGAGGGGTTACCTGGGGTGCTGGGGTCGCAAACTCACTTCGCAGCTCCGCGACCGTGAGTCCGAAAGTGTCAAGCACCTCCCTCCTGAAATCTACGAACATCCTCGGCGTCACCACCTGTGGTGACTCGCTAAACTCCTCGCCTTGATCCTCGCCTCCTGCCATATCTGCTCCTTGGAACTTTCTTAGACCATCCACGCTCCACGCTCACCGCACCAAAATGATGAAACCGATTTCTTGGCCTCTTTTGGAGCTCGGGGCCCTCACCGAAATGAGGGGCAGCTAGCCCTTACTAATCCCTTGGAGAAGGTAACCTGAAGACTAGGAAAATGACTAAGACCTTAGTCACAGCGAGGAGGTCCCTCCACTAACCCGGAAGATCGTTGAGCGCTTCCCCTCCCAAGCCAAAGCTGAGACTCGGGCACCTTGGAGAGCTCTAGAAATGCTAGCCAAGGAGAGCCTGGGGAGAGAGAAGCTGAAGTGAAGTCCTCTCCAAAGGTGCCCTTTATGTCTTATTTATAGGTTTTATGATCTGGCCGGCAAATAGCAGGATCCCGCCTTTTGATTTTACTATCTGCACCCCAAATGGGTCTGCTAACAGCCAAACTCCGGTTTGGAGAGGCTAAAGGCAGACCACCAAGGGTAAATGGGAAATTTGGCCCTATCAACCCATTGGCAAGGAACTGCGGGAACATTACTGTCGAAGCTCTTGCGGGCCTTCTCGTGAGTCCTGCTCGCGATGCCTCTCCTAGGCGATCGCTCTGCGAGGACCTCGCTGGCCCATTCTGGCGGTATCTTTCGAGATTCGGTCTCGCGACCCTTCCTGCGAGACCGCCTCTTGACTTCGTCGAGCTCAACACACATTTCGTCGAATGCAGGGCATTTCGCCGATCACAAATGAGCTCGACGAATGCAGAACGTTAACCTGTTTGCTGACCGCTGAGACGGGCCATTCGTCGACCGCTGAGACGCTGATTGAAGCCAGTCATTCGTCGAACATGGGAAATAATTAGTCTTACATAGAATTGAGCTCGTCGGGCGCTGAGGCCCGGTCTCGCGAGCCTCCATGCGAGACCGCCTCTTGACTTTGTCATGCACTGAGCACATTTCGCTGAACACCTCTTTACTGAACATAAGTCTCTTCTGCCAGCGGCTTGTGAGGTATTGGTTTGTCAGCCCTTGCTTGGCCTAGTCTTTTGAAGATATCTGCCGAGATCAGAATCTCGCGACTCTTCTTGCGAGACCATCCCTTTAGCTTTAATGAGCTTAGAACACTTCATCGACTTCTAATGACTTCGCCGAAGAGGGGTGAGCTCGACAACCGCAGGTGAGCTCGACGAACCCGGGAAAGTTCATCGAGCGCGGGCCTCCTTTCGTCGAGCTCAGAAAGCTTCCATAAACTGCTTGCGAGCGTTCATCTCGCCGACCCTTCTCGCTTGCCTCTCAGCGAGCCTTCCAGGAGAGACCTCTCCAAGGCCCCTCTCGCGAGGTCTTTGGCCCTATGGTCTTTCTCTCTTATTACTTCCTTCATCCTGTTGCCTTCTTAAACCGTGCCTCCTCGCCTGGCGAATATCAGGGTTGTACAGTAATGGTCCCGCTCTTTTCAAATTCCAGTACCTTTCATTTAGTTTCTTTTCAGTATCACTCCAGTCTTGTACTGGTCCAGTTCATTTCTGTACTGTATTTCATTATTGCTTATAATTTAGAGTTGATGTGAAAATGGGGTATTCCTTCAGAGTCAACCCTAAATAGTGTCGAACTTGAAGCCGCTTGTAGAGCAGAGGGTACAGATTGATGTTTTGGTATTTCCTCCTTTATTGCCTATAATTTAGAGTTGATGTGAAGGCGGGCATTCCTTCAGTGTCAACCCTAAATAGTGTCGAACTGGCCGCCGCTTGTAGAGCAGAGCGGACAGATCGATGTTTTGGCTTTTCCTTCTTTATTTCCTATGATATTGAGTTGACATGAAGACGTGGCATTCCTTCAGTGTCAACCCTAGATAGTGCCAAACTGGCCGCCGTTTATAGAGCAGAGAGGACAGATCGATGTTTTGTCTTTTCCTTCTTTATTGCCTATGATTTAGAGTTGACGTGAAGACGTGGCATTCCTTTAGAGTCAACCCTAAATAGTGTCTAACTGGTCGCCGCTTGTAGAGCAGAGCGAGCAGATCGATGTTTTGGCTTATCCTTCTTTATTGCCTATAATTTAGAGTTGACGTGAAGGCGGGGCATTCCTTCAGAGTCAACCCTAATTAGTGTCGAACTAGCCGCCACTTGTAGAGCAGAGCGGACAAATTGATGTTTTAGCTTTTCCTTCTTTAATGCCTATAATTTAGAGTTAACATGAAGGCGGGGCATTCTTTCAGAGTCAACCCTAAATAGAGCTGAACTGGCCGCCGCTTGTAGAGCAAAGCAGACAGATCAATGTTATGTCTTTTACTTCTTTATTGCCTATAATTTAGAGTTGACGTGAAGGCGGGGCATTCCTTCACACTCAACGATAAATAGTGTCGAACTGGCCGCCGCTTGTAGAGCTGAGCGGACGGATTGATGTTTTGGCTTTTCCTTCTTTATTGCCTATATATAATTTAGAGTTGACGTTATGGCGGGGCATTCTTTTCGAGTCAATCCTAAATAGTGCCGAACTGGTCGCCGCATATAGAGCAGAGCGGACAGATCAATGTTTTGACTTTTCCTTCTTTATTGCCTATGATTTAGAGTTGACGTGAAGACGTGACATTCCTTCAGAGTCAACCCTAAATAGTGTCGAACTGGCAGCCACTTGTAGAGCGACGCGGACGAATCAATGTTTTGATGTTTTTATTTTTGTAGTGACTGTAATTTAGATTTGACGGGAATATATCATGCCTTCGAGAAATATTCCTATGGGAATATATCGTGCCTTCGAGAAATATTCCTACGGGATTATATTGTGCCTTCCAGAAATATTCCTACGGGAATATATCGTGCCTTCGAGAAATATTCCTACAGGAATATATTGTGCCTTCGATATATGTTCTTTCGGGAATATATTGCTCCTTCCAGAAATATTCCTACGGGAATATATTGTGCCTTCAAAAAATATTCCTACAGGAATAAAATGTACCTTGGGTGAATGTTGGATGGCCGATGAGTTTTACTCTAAGGTAACTCGCATGACGTCTACAACCCTGTATTCGCCGAGTGGATCCCCAGGGCCCAAGATGTCATTAGGCCCAATATATTTAAAGAGGCACTGCCCCAGGTAAGAGGGGAGGGTGAGCCGTCGGACGGGCTCAAGACTGAGGGGCGCAGCCCCAGATTATTCCAAATGGGGAGGGGGGGGGGGGGCGAGCAGGGGAGGCGGGCGGCCTCCCACTCGCCCAACCCAAGGAGGGAAAAAGGGGGCGAGCCGGAGAGGAAGGCGGCATCCTGGGCTCGCCCCACCCCAGCAGTGGGCAAGTCGGAGATGCAGGTGACCTCCCGGGCTTGCCCCGCCCTGCCCGAGTAGGGGGCGAGCTGGAAAGGCAGGCAGACTCCCAGGCTCGCGCCACCCCAACAGGGGAGAGCCTGAGAGGCAAGCAACCTCCCGACCTAGCCATGCCCCAGTAGAGGGCGAGCCGAAGGCAAGCAGACTCCCGGGCTCGCCCCGCCCTAGCAAGGGGGCGAGCCGTGGGTGGGCCGCCTCCCTGGCTCGCCCACCCAGTAAGGTGGCGAGCTGGGGTAGGCGGCCTCTCGGGCTCACCCCACCCCAGCAAGGGGGCGAGCCAGAGGTGTGCGGCCTCTCGGGCTTGCCTCGCCCCAGCAAGGGGTCGAGCCGGAGGTGTGCGGACTTCTGGGCTCGCCCCACCCCATCAGGGTGCAAGCCAGAGAGGGGAGGCCCCCCTGCCTCGCCACTCCACAGCAGGGGGTGAGCCGGGGAGGTGGACGGCCTCCCGCTCGCCCCGCCCAGTGAGGGGGGCGAGCAAGGGAGGAGGACTGCCCCCTCTCGCCTGGCCCCAGGAAGTGGAGATGGCCTACGTTTAGGCCTTGGATGGAGGGATTTGGCTATAGGCATACCAAACATAGGGGCATTTTTGTAATCTCGTAGGCCAGAATGTGGCTATTTGCAGAACAAGTTCAAAAAATATAAGTAGGTCCAAAGGAGCACCATTTGGAGGGACACTTCTCTTTGGGCTTCTCTCTCCCCATGTTTCTTCAAGTGGGTGAAGAGAGCCTCCAAAGGTGCCCCATGCTCATCATTTTCTTGGGAGAGGAAGCACTCTAAGATCTTCAGGGTGTGTGGTGGGACCTCCTCGCTGAGCCCTCGGTCCTGTTCCTAGTTTCCTAAGTCTTCGTCCTAGATCTCTCCCTTGAGAGATGTAGGTGTGAGGTCACCCCCTCTTTTGGGGACCCGAACTCCACGGAGACCAAGTCTTGTTCTCAAGTCTTTGTTTCAACATTACGGTGCGGTGAGCAAGGAGAGTGACCAGCACAAGAAAATCTTAAGCTGAGCTCTATGGCCGGAGGTGGAGGAGAAAGGTCTAGCCCGAGACACTCAGAGTCGCTGGTGGGTGTGGTGACAATGGAAATGTTTGAAGATTTCAAGTGGGAGGTCCTGCAGACCTTGCAGCTAGCTTTTGCCGCGAGTGGCGAAGGCGAGAGTGGAGGTGGTCCGGAGGTCCCGACCCAGCGGATGGGCGAGAGCACTCCCGGCCAGCATTCCAGGAAGGAGTTGCTGGTAGGGGATAGTGGGGAGGCATCTGGTCCCCACTCGCATGGCCTCCAAAGAGGGGGGAGTGGGGAGTCGGCCAGCTCCCATTTGCCCAGCCCCAAGGGGGCGAGTGGGGAAGCGGCCAGCTGCCACTCGCCCATCCCCAAGGGGGCGAGTGGGGAGGCGGCCATCTCCCACTCTCCCTGCCCCATGGGGGTGAGTGGTGAGGCAGCCAACTCCCACCCGCCCAGCCCCATAGGGGGGCGAGCGGGGAGGCATCCGGCGCCCACTCTCCCCGCTCCAAAAGGGGTCGAGCAGAGACGATTTGGCGAGACCTCCCCAGGAGGCAGTTGTTCGCTAGTCTGGCAAGTGCAAAGGTCAGCGAGCCAACTCCGCGAGAGCGAGCTACTAGACGAGCTGGGGAAAGAAGTCCCATTTGTGAGCTGATCCTCTTGGCCCCGGTTTTAGAGGGTTTCAGAGGGCCGGAGATGTCTTACTACTCCAGCAAGGATGACCCAGTCTTACACTTAAAGTGATTCGAGGACATATTCTCTGTCAGGCCTATGTGCCTTCCAGTGTCAGCTCTTTGCCACCACTCTGAAGGAGAAGGCAAGGGATTGGTTCCACCAGTTCCTCGTGGGGTCTATCTATGCCTTCGAGGATCTGCGCCGAGGATTCCTGTTGCGCTTCTCGACGTCGAAGAAGATGAAGAAGGATGTCGATGCACTCTTCAAGATCAAGCAAGAGCCAAGGGAGTCGCTGGCTCGTTATGTGGATAGGTTCTAGGATGAGGTTCTGCAAGTTCAGGAGGTGCCCGGGTTCACCCTCTAGCTCGCCTTTATAGTCGGGCTGCGGGAGGGGTTCTTCAAGATGAGCTTAAAGGGGAAAACACCCTTATCCTTTGAGGAATTGATGGAAAGGGCGACGGAAGAAATTGAGAGTGAGGAGGCCAACCCGGAGTTTGCAAAAAGGTTGGCCAAGCTGAGTGAGCCGGAGGGAAGGCAACACGGAGGGAGTGTGGAAGATCCAGAAAGGAAGTTTGACCAAGGAAAGGGTAACCTCCAAAGGGAGAGGTCCGACCCCCCAAGTAGGAGGTAGGGACCGAAGGTGCCCACTCCACCACCTCAGCAAACCATGGTGATTGGCTGGGGAATAAGGAGGAGAGCCAGGAAAGCAAAGAGAAGAGGTAGAGTAGGGGATAGGGCGGTGTTACCCTACTGAGACTTCCACGAGTAGGAAGATCATGCGATGTCCACCTACCCTGAGTTTTGGTAAATGAGGGAGGCAAGGGGTTCGATTCACCAACAGCAGCAACCAGAGGGGATCGAGGAGGACTATGCCTCAGAGTAAGAAACCAAGTTCTGGTCTCCTTACTTAGTTTTTTCTTTAAGCCCATGTAGTACGATGGTTGACTTTCATACTTAGTTTTTTCTTGCGCATAATGTGATAACTAATGTGATGAAAAGTTTCCAAGGTACTTAGCCTCGATGTTGGTCCGCTAACCAGGCTCCCACCAAGCTGGCAGGGCCGGGGACCGCTCGTTGGCTGGAGTTTTTCATGGTGGAGTGCCTCAGATGATTCCACTGTCGGGCTCTCACTAGCCGGTGGGTCAGGTCGATCTCACGGAGAGGCTGGCAAGGTAGCAAGTTTTTCATGCTGGAGTGCCCCAGATGATTCCGCTGCCGGGCTCTCACTAGTCGTTGGGTCATGTTGATTTCGTGGAGAGGCTGGCATGGTAACAAGTTTTTCATGCTGGATTGCCCCGGATGATTCCGCTGTCGGGCTCTCGCTAGCCGGTGGGTCAGGTTGATCTCGCAGAGTGGCTGGCAAGGTAACAAGTTTTTCATGCTGGAGTGCCCCAGATGATTCCACTGCCGGGCTCTCACTAGCCGGTGGGTCAGGTCGATCTCGCGGAAAGGCTGGCAAGGTAACAAGATTTTCATGCTGGGTAGCCCTAGATGATTCCGCTGCCGGGCTCTCACTAGCTGGTGGGTCAGGTTATTCTCGCGGAGAGGCTAGCAAGGTAACAAGTTTTTTATGTTGGAGTGCCCCAGATGATTCCACTGCCAGGCTCTCACTAGCCGGTGGGTCAGGTTGATCTCGCGGAGAGTCTGCCAAGGTAACAAGTTTTTCATGCTGGATTGCCCCGGATGATTCTGCTACCGGGATCTCGCTAGCCGGTGGGTCAGGTTGATCTCCCGGAGAGGCTGGAAAGGTAACAAGTTTTTCATGCTGGACTGCCCTTGATGATTCTGATGTCGGGCTCTCGCTAGCCGATGGGTCAAGTTGATCTCACGGAGAGGTTGGCAAGGTAACAAGTTTTTCATTCTAGAGCGCCCCGGATGATTCCACTGCCAGACTCTCACTAGCCGGTGGGTCAGGTCGATCTCGCGGAGAGGCTGGAAAGGTAACAAGTTTTTCATGTTAGAGTGCCCCGGATGATTCCACTGCAGGGCCCTAACTAGCTTGTGGGTCAGGCTGATCTCACGGAGAGACTGGCAAGGTAATAAGTTTTTCATGCTGGATTACCCCGGATGATTCCGCTGTCGGGCTCTCGCTAGCCGGTGGGCCAGGTTGATCTCGCGGAGAGGCTGGCAAGGTAACAAGTTGTTCATGCTGGATTGCCCTGGATGATTTCGCTGCTGGGCTCTCACTAGCCGATGGGTCAGGTTGATCTCGCGGAGAGGCTAGCAAGGTAATAAGTTTTTCATGCTGGAGTGCCCCAGATGATTCCGCTGCCGGGCTCTCACTAGCCGGAAGGTCAGGTCGATCTCGCGGAGAGGCTGACAAGGTAACAAGTTTTTATTGTTGGAGTGCCCCGGATGATTCGGCTGCCTGGCTCTAACTAGCCGGTGGGTCAGGTTGATCTCGCGGAGAGGCTGGCAAGGTAATAAGTTTATCATGGTGGATTGCCCCAGATGATTCTACTGTCGGGTTCTCGCTAGCCAATGGTCAGGTTGATCTCGCGGAGTGGCTGATAAGGTAACAAGATTTTCATGTTGGATTGCCCTGGATGTTTCTGCTGCCGGGCTCTCGCTAGCCGGTGGGATAGGTTGATCTCGCAGAGAGGCTGGCAAGGTAATAAGTTTTTCATGCTAGAGTGCCCCGGATGATTCCGCTGTCGGGCTCTCGCTAGCCGGTGAGTTAGGTTGATCTCACAGAGAGGCTGGCAAGGTAACAAGTTTTTCATGCTGGAGTGCCTCGTATGATTCCGCTGCCGGGCTCTCGCTAGCCGGCAGGGTAGTAAGGCCTCTCGGAGAGGCTAAGTGTTTTTCCCCCGAGGTGGCTCCGATAGTCGGGCTCTCGCTAGCCAGGGAGGTGGGAAGGCCTCTCGGGGAGGCTATGTGTTTTTCCCCCAAGGGTGCTCTACTAGCCGAGCTCTCGCTAGCCGGCGAGGTGGGAAGGCCTCTTGGGGAGGCTAATTGTTTTTCCCCCGAGGTGGATCTGCTAGCCCGGCTCACGCTAGCCGGCAGGGTAGGAAGCCCTCTCGGGGAGGCTAAGTGTTTTTCCCCTGAGGTGGCTCCACTAGCCGGTCTCTCGCTAGTCGGCAAAGTGGGAAGGCCTCTCCTGGAGGCTAAGTGTTTTTCCCCCGAGGTGGCTCCGCTAGCCGGCAGGGTAGGAAGGCCTCTCGGGGAGGCTAAGTGTTTTTCTCCTGAGAAGGCATCGCTAGCCGAGCTCTCGCTAGTCGGCAGGGTAGGAAGGCCTCTCGGGGAGGCTAAGTGTTTTCTCTCGAGGTGGCTCCGGTAGCCGGTCTCTGGCTAGCCTGCAGGGTAGGAAGGTCTCTCAGGGAGGCTAAGTATTTTTCCCCTGAGATGGCTCCACTAGCTGGGCTCTCGCTAGCCGACGAGGTGGGAAGGCCTCTCTGGGAGGCTAAGTGTTTTTCCCCCGAGGTGGATCCGCTAGGCGGGCTCTCGCTAGCCGGCGAGGTGGTAAGGCCTCTCGGGGAGGATAAGTGTTTTTTCCCCTGAGGTGGCTCCGCTATCCGGGCTCTCGCTAGTCGGCAGGATAGGAAGGCCTCTCGGGAGGCTAAGTGTTTTTCCCCTGAGGTGGCTCCACTAGCCGGGCTCTCGCTAGTCGGCATGGTAGGAAGGCCTCTCTGGGAGGCTAAGTGTTTTTCCCCCAAGGTTGCTCCGCTAGCCAGGCTCTCGCTAGCCGGCGAGTTGGGAAGTCCTCTCGGGGAGGCTAAGTGTTTTCCCCCGAGGTGGCTCCGCTAGCCGGGCTCTCGCTAGCCGGCAGGGTAGGAAGGCCTTGTTGGACATGTGTGTCGCATCCCTTTGTTTGAGAATAACAAATCACATATTGTATTTGATATTGCTTGTAGTGTGTTTATAGTGTGCAGGAACTATAGGTGCAATACTCCACAGGTAGAAAGCAGCTTGGAACAAACTTTTGAAAGGAGCAGCACTACCGCCGACTCTATCGCTAACGCCAGCGCTACCGCTAGCGCTACCGCTACCGCCAGCACTACCGCCAGCGTTATCATTACCGCCCGGCGTTATCTCAAGTTTGTGCATGCGACGGTTTCGTAACCGCTACCGCCAGCGCTATCTCCCTCTACCGCCAGCGCTATCGCTACTGCCAGCGCTATCTCCAGTTCGTGCACAGCGCCACGCCGCCGACGGTTGTGCAACCGCTCCACACGAATGCTACCGCAGGCGCTAGCCACTACCGTAGGCGCTAGCTCCAAGTTCTATAAAAGGCTGGGCTCTCTCTCGTTTTGGTTAGACCTTCCTGAGATATAACTTGTGCCCATACTCTCGTGTTGCTACTCTGCCAAAACATCATCTCCCACTCAAAGCCAAAGAAGAAATTCTGGAGAAGGAAGCCATCACGCTGCATCCAAAGAACGATCACTTCGACCTCGCTTGTGCTTCAGCGATCCTTCATCCTCATCTCCAGAAATCTCAAGAGGGAGTTTGCTTGTTATTTACTTCATTTCTTTATTTGTATCTTGTAGTGAAATCGCCTTTGTTTTTGGCGACTAGGTCCTTGCGCGGCTTAGGGGGAATTCACCTCGTGAGTTGGCGACAAGGTCTAGAGGATTAGATCTAGGCGGTGCTCGAGGCCATATCCGGGGAAGGATTGGCTAGAGCGGCTTGAGGCCTTATCCGGGGAAGGATAGGCTAAAGCCAACCGGTTTGTGGGGATACAAGTCGGTATAGAAAAGGAAAAGAAATCTACATTTGTACGCCTCCGATTTCTAGCGATATAGAAATCAAAATTTTATGTAAACACTTTTTCATTTAATATAATCATGTCTCTTTTGTGTTTACTTTGATTTCTATCATTTGGCGTAATCTTTATTATTTTGTGTTCTAAGTTTTCAATTCCTAATCTAAATTGTTTATTTCTATTTGTCAATCATTATATCCTATTGATCAAAACAACTTAGTAATTTTCTTAAAATTTATAAAAAGAATTTTATTCCCTTATTCACCCCCCCCCCCCTCTAAGGGCGCCGTAAGATCCAACAAGTGGTATCAGAGCGCAGGTTTATTCCAAACGGTTTAAAAGCCAGGAATAATGGCGTCTTATGATCTCGCTTTTTCCGAGGATCAGGGAATTAGTAGACCTCCACTATTTACTGGGTCGGATTATAATTATTGGAAAAATAGGATGCGTTGTTTTCTAATGACCCTAGATATTGAGGTTTGGAACATGGTAGAAGAAGAATACACTCCTCCTACATTTGTAGTTGGAGAGGTTATGTTAGAAAAACCCAAAGATAATTGGGATGATCGGGATAAACTCGAATGTAAAAATAACGCAAAAGCCATGAATGCTCTATTTTGTGCGTTAGATAGAAATGAATTTAATATAATTTCTGCTTATACTACTGCATATGAAATTTGGAATCATTTGGAAGTTACTCATGAAGGTACATCGCAGGTTAAAGATTCCAAGCTTTTCCAACTGGAGTCGGAATATGAAAAATTCCGAATGGATGAAAGCGAAGATGTTGATGGTATGTACACGCGCTTCACCAAGATTGTCAATGCCTCAAAAGCTCTTGGAAAGACCTTCTCTAATGGCCACTTGGTCCGTAAGATTCTTCGTTCTCTTCCTCCAAAATTCAACCCGAAGGTGACGGCTATTTCAGAGTCGCACAACTTAAGGACGCTCCAAGTTGAGAGCCTCATTGGGAATCTCAAAACCCATGAGGTAGAACTCAAAATCCAACATGATGAATACAACAAGGAGCCAAAGAAGAAGGCGTTGGCATTAAAATCAAAGAAGGAGTGCCAAGAGGATGAGGATGAAGATGAAGAGAGTCTTTTGGTAAAGAACTTCCGAAAGTTCATGCGCAATCCGGAAAGGAGAAACACCCTTCGAAAATATTTCCAAAAGGGTGAAAGATGGAAAGGGTCATCTTCAAAGAAGGAAAAAGAGAGCGACAATGAAGAAGAGAGACCTCCACCGGAATGCTATCATTGTAGGAAGACGGGGCACATTCGGAGCCAGTGCCCAAAGTTCTTGAAGGAGAAGAAAGAAAAACGGCACAAAGGGAAGGAGAAGAAGAAAGTACTAAAAGCTAGAACATGGGATGACTCTTCATCCTCCTCCTCCGAAGAATCAAGTGGGTCTTCATCAAGCGAAGATGAGGAAGCAAACATGTGCCTCATGGGACATGAAAATGACGGCGACGACACCAGTGTTCCTAGCGACACTAAGGTAACTCCTCTCACTTATGATGAATTGTATAATGAATTTCTTGAAACTTGCAAAGCTTTTGATAAAAATATGAAAGATAGTATTTTATTAAATCGTGAAAATGAATCTCTTATTAAAGAAAATCAAAAGCTTTCCAAAAAGGTGATTGTGTTAGAAATGAGAAAGGTTTCTTGACAAGAATGTGATCACTCCACAAAATTGGCAAAGGATATAGAAGAGTCACATTCTAAAGCCCTCTCTCATGCCAAAACTCTTACAAAAGAGAAGGTGGAATTATAAAGGAAATTAGAAGCCTCTCTTTTGCAAATCAAAAATAATAGAAAAGGTTTTGAAAATAGGTGTGTCATGCTTGTGAAAGAAAATTCTTCACTTAAAGCACAAGTTCATGATCTCACCATGGCCATTAAAAAATTTGGTATAGGCCAAAAATCATTGGAAATGATTCTAGGGTACCAGTGCCATGGATCTGGAAAGTTTGGGCTCGGATATCGAGGTGAGGGCTACCGCCCGGCGCTAGCCACTAACGCCGGCGCTAGCACCTCATAACAGTAACCTGAAATTTCTTTTTCAAAATGCTTTCCTTCTGTAAATCAAAATTATTCCAGCAAGAAAATTTTCCAGAAAAGGGTCTCAACCCCCTTTATTTCGTGTGCAAACTATTATAGGTTGGGTCACACAACTAGTTCTTGCAGGAAAATAAAACAAAATACTTTAAAGCAAATCTGGGTACCTAAGGCTTCCACTTATTCTATGGGAGGTTCCACTTGGGTATCCGGATCTTTACTCTCATCTTCTTTCTAGATGTGCAGGCAGGCTAATGACAATGAAGACGTGTGGTACTTGGATTCAGGATTCTCCAAGCACATGACGGGCAATAAATCAAAGTTCCTTTGCCTAGAAAGGAAGAAGGGAGGGATTGTGACTTTTGGCGACAACGGAAAGGGAAGAATCATGGGAATTGGCACAATTGGTAACGAATCCTTCACTATATCAAATGTTCTTTATGTAAAAGGACTAAAACATAATCTTATTTCAATTAGCCAATTATGTGATAAAGGATTAGATGTTTTATTTGAATCTTCTACTAATCTATGCAAAATATCTAATTCTATTACAAACAATATTTTACTAACTGCACCAAGAATACACAATGTTTATATTGTTTCATTTCATGATCTTTCAAAATCATCTTTAAAATGTTTTATTACCAAAAATGATGAACTTGATCTTTGGCATAGAAGGCTAGGACATGCTAGCACAAAGCTTATTGAAAAACTTGCCAAAAGAGATTTAATTAGAGGATTGCCTAGATTAAATAGAAATTTACGTTCACTTTGTTCACCATGTCAAAAAGGTAAAATTACTAGATCCTCTTTCAAAAGTAAAAATGCTATTTCTACTACAAGACCTTTGCAATTAATTCATATGGATCTCTTTGGTCCCATTAGCACCGCAAGTCTTGGTGGTAGATTGTACACATATGTTTTAATAGATGATTTTTCTAGATACTGTTGGACAATATTTCTCTCATCCAAATCCGAAGCGTTTTGTGAATTTTCAAAATTATGTACTCGTATTCAAAATGAAAGTGATTTAAAAATTAAATGCATTCGATCGGATCATGGAGAAGAATTTGAAAATGAAAAATTTACTTCGTATTGTGATATGTTAGGCATAAAACATAAGTTCTCCGCACCACGCACACCACAACAAAATGGTGTTGTAGAGAGAACGAATAGGACACTTCAAGAGCTAGCACGCACTATGTTATGGGAATATAAATTACCTAAGTCCTTTTGGGCCGAAGCCGTAAACACATCATGTTATGTTATAAATAGAATCATGCTTCGCCCATCTTTAAATCTCACACCATATGAACTCTATTTTCAAAAGAAGCCTAATGTGTCTTACTTCAAAGTTTTTGGTTGTAAATGCTTTATCTTAAATACAAAAGATAGCTTGGGAAAGTTTGACGAAAAATGTGATGAAGGAACATTTCTTGGATACTCTTCAACTAGTAAATCTTATAGAGTTTTTAATAAAAGAACGAGAAAAGTTGAAGAGTCAATTAATGTGAAATTTGATGAGCTTGTTCCTAGTATAGAAAGACTTTCCGCAGGTAAAGAGGATGATCTATTACCTCCTTTGGAGAATGGTGATGAAGAACCTTCCAAAGAAGAAGAAGAGGAGGCCAAGAAAGATGAATATGTACCTCCAAGCGTCTTAAAATTCACAAAGGATCATCCACGGGAATTGATAATTGGTGAACCATCCATCGGGGTAAGAACTCGCTCTTCTCTTCATGAATCTTTTTCAAATATTTGTTTTGTTTCTGAAATAGAACCAAAAACCGTTACTACCGCTTTAAATGATGAATTTTGGTTTTTGGCTATGAATGAAGAATTAGAACAATTTGAGCGACATAATGTTTGGAAATTAGTAGAAAGACCATCTAATCACCCGGTTGTAGGTGTAAAATGGATTTTTAAAAATAAATTAGATGGTGAGTCTAGAATATCTAGAAATAAAGCACGCTTAGTAGCACAAGGATATTCTCAAATCGAGGGGATAGATTTTGATGAATCTTTTGCACCCGTTGCTAGATTGGAGTTTATAAGAATTTTTCTAGCATTTGCAAGCTTTAAAAGAATAAAACTATTTCAAATGGATGTGAAAAGTGCTTTTCTAAACGGGTTTGTAAAAGAAGAAGTTTATGTTGAACAACCCCCGGTTTTATTAATGAAAAATTTCCAAATCATGTTTATAACCTAGAAAAAGCACTATATGGTTTAAAACAAGCGCCCCGTGCATGGTATGAAAGACTTCCATCATTTTTATTAAAGCACGGTTATATTATAGGAAGTGCGAATAATACTCTCTTCATTAAGCACAATAATGATGATATAATTATTTTACAAATATATGTTGATGATATTATTTTTGGATCTACTAATGAAGAGATGTGTAACGAAGTTATTTTAGTGATGAAAAATGAATTTGAAATGAGTCTTGTAGGAGAACTTTCTTATTTCCTTGGTTTTCAAATATCACAAAGAATTGATGGTATCTTTGTATGTCAAACTAAATATGTCCATGATATGCTTAAACGTTTTGGATTTGAAAACCTTAAACATGCTTCTACACCAATGAGTGCATCACTAAAATTAGGAAAAGATGAATCAGGAGTTTCTATAGATCAAACTTTATAGAGGTATGATAGGATCTCTACTTTATCTTA
The DNA here is from genome assembly GCA_033032865.1 of Dactylorhiza incarnata. Classification (NCBI taxonomy): domain Eukaryota; kingdom Viridiplantae; phylum Streptophyta; class Magnoliopsida; order Asparagales; family Orchidaceae; genus Dactylorhiza; species Dactylorhiza incarnata. The sequence goes on from JAWHQI010000395.1 coordinate 1,219,970, forward strand.
GTGCAACTAGACCAAACATTATGTTTGACGTATGCTTATGTGCTAGATTTCAAGCCAATCCAAAAGAATCTCATTTAAAAGCGGTAAAACGAATTTTTAGATCTCTCATTGGGTCATATAGATTAGGATTATGGTACCCGCATAATGATTCATTTACATTGCATGGCTATTCCGATTCGGATTATGCCGGTTGTTCACTTGATAGAAAAAGCACTAGTGGTACTTGTCATTTTCTAGGACCCTCATTTGTTGCATGGTCTAGTAGGAAACAAAATTCGGTTGCTCTCTCCACCACGGAGGCCGAATACATTGCATTAGGGAGTTGTTGTGCACAAGCTCTATGGATGAGCCAAACTTTAGAGGACTTTGGTTTTCATCTAAAACTTATTTAATTAAAATGTGACAACAAAAGTGCCATTGATCTCACAAATAATCTGGTACACCACTCTAGATCCAAACATATAGATGTGCGTCATCATTTTATAAGGGATCACATTAAAAAGGAAAATGTAAGGATTAGTTTCATTGGCACGGACTCTCAACTTGCTGATATATTCACTAAACCTCTTCCCGATGCAAGGTTTCAAATGTTAAGGTTAGAATTAGGAGTCTTAGACATCTTAGGATGAAAAACATATAAAACGCTAATGTTTTATGCAATTTGAGAAATCAAGACATCTCGGATAATTACAAAACTTCTGCATAAGACTACTCTTAAGACCCCTAACCAATATCAAAAATCAAAAATTTAAAATTCTTGAAAAATCGTGTACTGTTTCCAGTGCTAGCGCTAGCGCCGGCACTAGCGTGAGTGTGTGATTTTTCTGAATTTTAAAATTTCTGAAAATCCTTAAAAATATGTTGGTTCATATTTTCTACTTATTTGTTGTGTTTCTGACTTTTGTTATTTTTATTTTATTTATATTATGAAAAATCAACTACAAAAGATCAAAATTCAAAACTTACAAAAATATGTTTTTGTTATTTTTTTCCGTTTTTAATCATATTATGAAAATCAACTACAAAAGTTCAAAATTAAAAATATAAAAAATAAGTTTTTGTGATTTTTCTGTTTTTAATCATATGAAAAATCTACTACAAAAATTCAAAATTCAAAACTTACAAAAATATGTTTTTATGATTTTTCTATTTTTATTTGATTTAAAAAATGATAAAACAAAAAAAACTGTATGATCTTTATTGCCAATATCAAGCATGTATGAATTCTATTTAGAATTATTTACAATGTTAAAACTTATTCCTTCAAATTACTATGAACATTGTTTTGCTTATCATGCTTTGATATATCTACTTAAAGTGCATCAATTGTATTTAAAAATGTATAGAACCAAGCTTAGCATGCCTCTAAGTATGAGTAAATGTTTTATGATTGATAATGATACATTTCACTCACTTATTTTGGTAATCAACATGTGTGTCTAAATCTAAAAATGCTTGCTTGCGTATTGTATTTGTGCAATGAATTAAAATTTGCATAAGTTTATTGCTTACACTACATTTGAATTGCACTTATGAAATTTAGAAAAGTGGTTAGTTAAAAATTTTGGTTTGCAAAACAAGTGTATTCGGAGAATGTTGTCTCACAAATGTAAACAAAAAATTATATATGTAGACAAATATAACTCCACCAAGCACTACTTGAACCTCCTGATAAGTCTTCATAAGCATTGTGAGGTTGAGCACCTTAGAAAGAATAGTAAAGTGTCTTGTGCAAACTTTGATTATTACACCACTTTGTTAAAAATTATGTGCATTAAAAGGTGTGTGAAAGTAATTTACTTGTGTTTTATTATGCACTTTACTTTACGTATGTCTTGTATTTTGATGATTTAAATCTATTGTTAACATTGCTCAAAATACACTTATGTGCACATCATTATCTTTCATAACACTTCTTCTCATGAGTACTGGATTCTAATGCTTTATCTGTACTACTCTTTATATAAGAAATGCACTAGATAACCTAGCATGATCTCTACAATGTTTTTGGTATTTCTTGAACTTAGAATTAAGTAACATTGTAGTATAATCTCTCTTTGATATTTTCATATCATGCTTGGAATTTTTTTGAAAAACTTTGAGATTTCAAAAAGATTAAAACATCTTTCAAATTTGAACTAAAACTCATATCTCTACTTATGCTTTTCATGCTTACAAAAAGATGTTTATTATAATCTTCCGCTTGTTTACAACTCTTATCCTTATATTTGAAATCTCGTATATTTGCTATGCTTAAACTCTTTATCATTATTTATATTTCAAAAAGCTCGATCATGATATATTAATGCCTCCTTACTACCCTCACCCCACCTTCTTTTGATAATACCAAAAGGGGGAGATTAATTGAAGAAATCTATATATGAGAAATATAGATAAATAAGGGGAGACTAATTCATGAAATCTATCATTTAGGGGGAGTAACACATAAATTGCATTTATGTAGGGGGAGCATTAAGATAGGGGGAGTATGCACATTATCATGCATATCATTTACTATAGTTGCACTTTTATCTTGCTTATCTTATCTATAAACACTATTGTTGATTTCTTGCTTAGAGGATTTGTTATTATCAAAAGGGGGCGATTGTTGGACATGTGTTGTCACATCCTTTTGTTTGAGAATAACAAATCACATATTGCATTTGATATTGCTTGTAGTGTGTTTATAGTGTGCAGGAACTATAGGTGCAATACTCCACAGGTAGAAAGCAGCTTGGAACAAACTTTTGAAAGGAGCAGCACTGCTGCCGGCGCTATCGCTAATGCCAGCGCTACCGCTAGCGCTACTGCTATCGCCAGCACTACCGCCAGCATTATCACTACCGCCAGGCGTTATCTCGAGTTCGTGCACGCGTCGGTTTCGTAACCGCTACCGCTACCGCTACCGCCAGTGCTATCTCCTGCTACCGCCAGCGCTATCGCTACCGCCAACGCTATCTCCAGTTCGTGCACAGCGCTACGCCACCGACGGTTGCGCAACCGCTCCACACAAACACTACCGCAGGCGCTAGCCACTACCGTAGGCGCTAGCTCCAAGTTCTATAAAAGGCTGGGCTCTCTCTCGTTTTGGTTAGACCTTCCTGAGATATAACTTGTGCCCATACTCTCGTGTTGCTACTCTGCCAAAACATCATCTCCCACTCAAAGCCAAAGAAGAAATTCTGGAGAAGGAAGCCATCACGCTGCATCCGAAGAATGATCGCTTCGACCTCGCTTGTGCTTCAGCGATCCTTCATCCTCATCTCCAGAAATCTCAAGAGGGAGTTTGCTTGTTATTTACTTCATTTCTTTATTTATATCTTGTAGTGAAATCGCCTTTGTTTTTGGCGACTAGGTCCTTGCGCAGCTTAGGGGGAATTCGCCGCGTGAGTTGGCGACTAGGTCTAGGGGATTAGATCTAGGGGGTGCTCGAGGCCATATCTGGGGAAGGATTGGCTAGAGCGACTTGAGGCCTTATCCGGGGAAGGATAGGCTAAAGCCAACCGGTTTGTGGGGATACAAGTCGGTATAGAAAAGGAAAAGAAATCTACATGTGTACGCCTATGATTTCTAGCGATATAGAAATCAAAATTTTATGTAAACACTTTTTCATTTAATATAATCATGTCTCTTTTGTGTTTACTTTGATTTCTATCATTTGGCGTAATCTCTATTATTTTGTGTTCTAAGTTTTCAATTCCTAATCTAAAATGTTTATTTCTATTTTGTCAATCATTATATCCTATTGATCAAAACAACTTAGTAATTTTCTTAAAATCTATAAAAAGAATTTTATTCCCTTATTCACCCCCCCCCCCCCCCCTCTAAGGGCGTCGTAAGATCCAACAGGCCTCTTGTGGAGGCTAAGTGTTTTTCCCCCGAGGTGGCTCCGCTAGCCGCGCTCTCGCTAGCCGGCAAGGTGGGAAGGCCTCTCGGGGAGGCTAAGTGTTTTCCCCCCGAGGTGGCTCCGCTAGCCGGGCTCTCGCTAGCCGGCAGGGTAGGAAGGCCTCTCGTGGAGGCTAAGTATTTTTCCCCCGAGATAGCTCCGCTAGTCGGGCTCTCGCTAGCCGGTAGGGTAGGAAGGCCTCTCGAGAAGGCTAAGTGCTTTTCCCCTGAGGTGGCTCCGCTAGCCGGGCTCTCACTTGCCGGCAGGGTAGGAAGGTCTCTCGGGGAGGCTAAGTGTTTTTCCCCTGAGATTGCTCCAATAGTCGATCTCGATAGCCGGCGAGGTGGGAAGGCCTCTCGGGGAGGCTAAGTGTTTTCCCTTGATCAGTACTTTTTGTACTCATCTTTTAGTATAATTTTAATATAGTTTTAATATGAATTTATATAAATTATATGTATTATCTTATAATAATCATTCCTTTTTATTTCTTCCACTAATTTAAGTTTAGTTTATGTTTTGCAGGTTTTCTGGGCACTTTAAGTAAAATTGTCAAGTACACGCCCAAGGTCACGGGCGTGACCAAGGGGCGTGACAGCCTAGATGTGTTCCAGACCCGATGCCGCCACCCCGGGAGCATTCCGTGAAAATTCGCCAAGTACACGCCCCAGGTCATGGGCGTGACCTAGGGCGTGACCCAGTGTCACGGCCGGGACCCTCCACCAACATCTCGAGCACGCCTCCACATCATTTAAAGTTATACACCCTGGTCACGGGCGTGACCAGGGGGCGTGACATCTAGTCACGGGCGTGACTTTCCCCGCACTTCTTTCCGCCGCAGTTTCCCGCCAGCAGCACTATTTCAAGATTACACGCCCTAGGTCACGGGCGTGACCTAGGGCGTGACACGTCCGAAACGCTCGCAATTACTCCAGAAGGCGCCCTCTCCACTGCTGCTTTGATCACGCCCCTTACACGCCCTTGGTCACGGGCGTGACCAAGGGCGTGTAACCTCATTTTTTCAGCTATATAAAGCCAGCTCCAGCAGATGTTTAGGGAGGCATTTTTAGGACTTAGACTTTTCATTTCATGTCATTATTTTCATAGTTTAGTAGTTCTTGTACTCCTTTTCTTCTTGCAATTGGTACGTTCAATTAAAATATTTTGTAATTTTCAATTCCTAGCTTGTAACTTTATTATCAATTTAATAAAATAGCTCTTTTCTTCTTTCATTTCCTCTCTCTTTTATGATATGCTCATTTATTTATTTTGATTCCTCAATCTCCATGAGTAGCTAAATTTCCATTAGTACTCGGCCGAGATGATCCAAGGAAAATATAATTCATAATTTAGCTTAGAACTTTTTTTCTGTTATTTAGATCGCTTAAGATTTATCCTTGAATTTATATTGATTGAGATTATATTATCGATATATAAATCTCATTCTTGTTTTCGTAGTCTAATAACCGAGAGGTTTTGAGTTTGAATCGATCATTTCAAGGATAAAGAGATTTGAATGCACTCCTCGAGAGAGGACGACGTAAATCTCCCGGATTGGAGTTATATCCAATAGAGGGGTTCACTTCGATAAGGCGAGTTTTAGGGGTTTCGATTCTAGAACGAAAGTTCGATTGATCAACCAAACTCAGTTGAGCGTATCCTTGAGAGAGGTACATTTATAATTCAGGAACCTCCACGGTAAGGCATTTCTTTTAAAGAGGATTAGAAGTTCTATTTCTTAATTTATTTATTTTTCCAAGGTGATTCAAGGTTGAGTGCTAATCCTTTTAATCATAGTTTTAACAAATTATTTCTCTTTCTTGCAAACAACCAACCCAAGTTTCTTTCGATAAAATAATAGAGATTTTCCAAAGTAGAAGTAACAGCCGCCTCGAGTCTAATACAACCTTGTTTTAATAACCTATACAACATTCGATACAGTACACTTGTCGTTGTCGTTTGCGGATATAGTTTTGCCCCATCATCCCTCGAGGTTGCTCCGCTAGCTGGGCTCTCGATAGTGGGCTGGGTGGGAAGGCCTCTCGGGGAGGCTAAGTGTTTTTCCCCCGAGGTGGTTCCGCTAGCCGGGCTCTCGCTAGCTGGCAGGGTAGGAAGGCCTCTCGGTGAGGCTAAGTGTTTTTCCCCCGAGGTGGCTCCGCTATCTGGGCTCTCGCTAGCCGGAGGGTAGGAAGTCATCTCGGGGAGGATAAGTGATTTTCCTCCGAGGGTGCTCCGCTAGTCGGGCTCTCGCTAGTCGGCGAGGTGGGAAGGCCTTTAGGGTAGGCTAAGTGTTTTTCCCCCGAGATGGCTCCGCTAGCTGGGCTCTCACTAGCCGGCAGGGTAGGAAGGCCTCTCGGGGAGGCTAAGTGTTTTCCCCCGAGGTGGCTCCCCTAGTCGGGCTCTAGCTAGCCGGCGAGGTGGGAAGGCCTCTCGGGGATGCTAAGTGTTTTTCCCCCGAGGTGGCTCCGCTAACTAGGCTCTCGCTAGCCGACAGGGTAGGAAGGCCTCTCGGGGAGGCTAAGTGTTTTTTCCCTCAAGGTGGATCCGCTAGCCGGGCTCTCGCTAGCCGTCAGGGTAGGAAGGTCTCTCATTGAGACTAAGTGTTTTTCCCCCGAGGGTGCTCCGCTAGCCTGGCTCTCGCTAGCCGGCGAGGTGGGAAGGCCTCTCAAGGAGGCTAAGTGTTTTTCCCCCGAGGTGGCTCCGCTAGCCGGGCTCTCATTAGTCGTTAGGGTAGGAAGGCCTCTTAGGGAGGCTAAGTGTTTTTCCCCCAAGGTGGCTCCGCTAGCCGGGCTCTCGCTAGCCGGCGAGGTGGGAAGGCCTCTCGGAGAGGCTAAGTGTTTTTCCCCCGAGGTGGCTCCTCTATCCGGGCTCTCGCTAGCCGACAGGGTAGGATGCCCTCTCGGGGAGGCTAAGTGTTTTTCCCCCGAGGTGGCTCCCCTAGCTGGGCTCTCGCTAGCCGGCGAGGTGTGAAGGCCTCTCGCAGAGGCTAAGTGTTTTTCCCCCGAGGTGGCTCATCTAGCCGGACTCTCTCTAGCCGGCTGGGTAGGAAGGCCTCTCGGGGAGGATTAGTGTTTTCCCCCGAGGTGGCTCTGCTAGCCAAGTTCTCGCTAATCGGCAGGGTAGGAAGGCCTCTCAAGGAGGCTAAGTGTTTTTCCCCCGAGGTGGCTCTGCTAGCCGGGCTCTCGCTAGCCGGCAAGGTAGGAAGGTATCTCAGGGAGGCTAAGTGTTTTTCCTCCGAGATGGCTCCGCTAGTCGGGCTCTCGCTATCGGGCGAGGTGGGAAGGCCTCTCGGGAAGGCTAAGTGTTTTTCCCCCGAGGTGGATCTGCTAGCCGGGCTCTCGCTAGCCGGCGAGGTCGGAAGGCCTCTCGGGGAGGCTAAGTGTTTTTCCCATGAGGTGGCTCCACTAGTAGGGATCTCTCTAGCCGGCAGGGTAGGAAGGCATCAGGGAGGCTAAGTGTTTTACCCCCGAGGTGGCTCCACTAGCTGGGATCTCGCTTGCCGGCATGGTAAGAAGGCCTCTTGGGGAGGCTAAGTGTTTTTCCCCTGAGGGTGCTCCGCTAGCCAGGCTCTCGCTAGCCGGAGAGGTGGGAAGACCTCTCAGGGAGGCTATGTGTTTTTCCCCTGAGATGGCTCCGCTAGCCGGGCTCTCGCTAGCCGGCAGGGTAGGAAGGCTTCTCGGGGAGGCTAAGTGTTTTCCCCCGAGGTGGCTCCGCTAGCCGGGCTCTCGCAAGCCGCCGAGGTGAGAAGGCCTCTCGGGTAGGCTATGTGTTTTTCCCCGAGGTGGCTCCGCTAGCCGGGATCTCACTAGCCGGTAGGGTAGTAAGGCCTCTTGAGGAGTGTTGGAACAACCCTATTTCTGATTTGGGCTAGGATCACTATATGTTGACTAAGGACAAGTTGACCCCAATGTATAGTTTATGGGTCAAGAGTTTTAGCTACTAGAACTAGAAATTTCATTCAGATTCTGCGTTTGACGAACGGCTATCTGCGATCGACGAACAGCTATCTGCGTTCGACGAGCGGCAAGCTCTCTGCGTTCGACGAACAGACTTGTTCTCAGCGGTCGACGATTTCGTTTCAGCGATCAACGCTCCCATCTCAGCGGACAAAGAATTTGTCTAAGTGCAGCGCTCGATGCTTTTTCCCAGCTCAGCGCTTGATGCTTTGGCCTCAGCTCAACGCTCAATGCTTTTGCTTAGTCTCAGCGCTCGACGCTTTTACTCAAGCTCAGCGGTCGATGAATTTATTCAGGCTCAATGGTCGACGAATCCTTTCGTTCGACGAACTCAAGTCTGCGTTCGACGAATATTCAGCAGATGTTCAGAACAGTGAATTAAATGTTGAGGTCGACGAAGTAAATGTTGTGTTCGACGAAAATCTTTAGCTCGACGAATCTGCGTTTGAAGAATTTTGTTCAGATCGAAGAATCATTATTTAAGTTCAGAAAAATCAGAAGAATTATACTTATTTCATTTCTGATCTCAGATCGACGACAGTAAATGCTCTTTCCATCAGATCAAGTAAGGAAAATATATTCCCTTTATTATTTAAGTTATAGCCGTTGACGTTCCCTCGGAAAAGGACATATTTATGTAAAAGGAAAGAGAATACGGCGTGACATTTGCAGTTCCCAGAAATATGCCTTCAGAATAATTTATTCCTTAATATAAGGAATGCGCATTTAATTTCTGTCAGAGATTTGAAAAAGAAAAGGAAAGAAGATATTACAGAATAATTTTACAGCTGTTTTTACTCGACAACATTAATACAGATCTACAGTACAGAAAAAGAAAAGTATGCAGGAAGAAAAGGATTTGAAAATAACTTCTTCTTCCTCCTCAACATTCTTCAGAGAACAGAACTTCATCTTCCTCCTCCAGCAGCACACATTTCTGAGAACATCTTCTACACTATCTCTCAGATTTCTGCTGCAAGAATCAAAAAAGAAAGAATGATTAGCTGCAAATATAGATCTTCAACAGGGCAACTATAATCTGAAGAAATATCTCTCTTACTTTAATTAGCTATAGGAGGATCAAGTTTTTCAAAGAACAGCTCCAGCAAAATCAATTGTCAAACATCTTCAATCAGACAGAGGAGTTCTTTTCTACATCAAATCCACTAGAGTCTTCTCTATACATCTTGACAGAGAAGAACATCTAAACCCCTCTCTATCCCATTCTGTACAGGGTTAATACTCCCTTCAAAAGTGTAACCCACTGGTGGCAAGATACCTTATCAAAAAATCCTTGTGTGTTTTTTAAGCACCTTATCAAAAGCTTATCAGTGATTTGGGCACCTGATCAAACTCCCATTGGTGTGTGGACACCTTATCAAAAATCCCTTGGTGTGAGGGCACCTGATCAAAAATCCTAGTGGATTACTACCAAGGGTGGTAGAAGAGTAGACGTACCTAGATTTATTGGGGAACTACTATAGCTCCTTGTGTCCTCTTTGATTATTTATTTCTTTGTGCTGTGCTGTGTTATTTTATTTATTCTATTTTTATTAATCACTCTGCTTACACATATATATAACACTATTTTTAATTCCGCAAATAAAACTAAGGGAAAAAGTTTTAAACTATATTCACCCCCCCTCTAGAGTTAATTTAAGATCTAAACTCCACTTTCAATTGGTATCAGAGGGCTGTTGATCTTATTTACAGGCTAACACATGGATCACAAAGATCAATTAGATCTTAAATTAATTTAGAGTTTTTATTGTTTTTATTTTCTATTAAAAACTCATGGCACAAAACAAGGAGTATTCAAGCACAAGACCTCCTATGTGCAATCTCAGTAAGTTTGCACTGTGGAAAGCAAGGATTAGGTTATATATGAACTCAATTGATGAAGAAATTTTTAATGTGATTTTGACAGGGCCTCCATCATCTACAACATCAACAAGTACTGATGCAGCAACAAACAACACTGCCGTCCCACCTCCTGAATGGACTGAAGCTCAGAAAAAGCAAAGAAGTGCTGATGCAAAAGCCATGAATATTCTGGCTCAAACAATGTCTGATGACATCTTTCAGAGAGTGCTTGATTGCACCTCAGCTAGAGAGATATGGACCTCTCTCAATAATATAGTTGCAGGCTCTGCTGATGAAAGAAAGGACAAAAGATCTCACTTGATCTCTCTGTATGAGAACTTCAAGAAGGGTGAAGAAGAATCAGTTGCAGATATGTACACTAGATTAAGTGTAATCATAAGTGAACTCAGTACACTGGACAAGGAAATCTCATTAACAGAGATCGATGACAAAATCCTAATGTGCTTCCCCAGCACTTGGGACTCTAGGATCTGGCCTATCAAGGAAGCTAGAAGCCTTAATGAGATAACTACTGAGACACTGCTAGGAAAGCTTAAATCCTATGAGCAACTCATCAAGACAAGGGAAGCTGAACAAGTGAGCACCTCCTCTTCAATAAAGAAGGACAGGAACATTGCCTTCAAAGCTACAGAAGAAGAAGGAAAGACTCCTGACAATGAGGAGTTGATGAGTCTGATTGCCAAAAGATTCTACAAGATGGCAAGAAAAGATTTCAGGAAAAAGTCATCCAGAATCTATGAAAAGCCAAGGTATGACAAAAACAATTCTAAAGAAATTATATGTTTTGGTTGCAGGAAACCAGGACACATTGCACCAGACTGTCCAGAAAACCAGAAGAAAGAAAAGAAAAAGGACAAAGAGAGAAAAGAAACTCCAACAAGTCTTCCTCCCACAAGCACAAAATGAAGGGAAGAGGATTTGTAGCAGAATCTTGGAGTGAAACTGAATCAGAATCATCATCAAGCTCATCAGATGATGATGAAGAAACAAAAGAAAATGACCAATGTCTGATGGCCATTGATGACTCAGACAGTGAGTCAGGAAATGCTTCTTCATCCAGTGATGATGAAGATAATGAAGAAGAGAAGAACTTCTGCCTGATGGCAATCAATGCCTCAGCCAACAATTCTGATGAAGAAGGATCAGAATCAGAAGCAGAAATTGATACAGATCAGATAATATCTACCTTTGATTTTACTTCAGTTGAATTCAAAGCTGAATTCAAAGTCCTTTGCTCAGACTTAATCAAATCTGAGAAAGAAATAATCTCACTCAGACTTAAGCTAGCTGAAATGAATAATATAAGTGAAGAAAATATAAATCTTAAGAAAGATTTGGCTTCCTCCAGGGAACATATTGTTCTTATTGAGAGCAAGTTGTCTGAAGCCAAAAAGTTCGAAGAATCCCTAAATGGGAGAAGCATCCAACTGATGGACATTACAAGCACAGTAAATGCTGGACTTAATAGTAAACTAGGCTTGGGTGATTCATCAAGTGAGCCACCTCTGATTAAGAAGAATATATTATCTACACCTATAAAATTCATCTCTTCTAAGAGCAAAGAGGTTGTAGGTATAAATAAAAACATTTCAAGTAAGACTGTCGAGAATAGCGGAATTCAGCAGAATTTGTCGAACAGAGCTCGACGAAATGCATCCACTTCGTCGAACGGAGCTCGACGAACTCTGAAGACAGATTTTCTATATAGTAATTATATGAACGGCGCTCGACGAAATATTAGTCATTCGTCGAATGGCGCTCGACGAACTTATTCCAGTTCGTCGAACAGAAACTATACAGCAAATCTGAACAATTCTCATTCTTCACATTCTAAGAATCCTTTCACTGAATGGATTATACCTCCAAGGAGATATCATCCACAAGGTTATAAGGACCAACCTGAAATGCCTTTTATTTCAGATTTTTGTGGAAATACAAAAAGACCCAAGGTAATATGGGTCAAGAACAAATAGATTGTTTTCTTGTTTTTGCAGGTACACAGCTGTCCAAGAATAAATGAAAAATGGTATTTGGACAGTGGCTGTTCAAAACATATGACAGGAAACAAGGACAACCTGAACAACTACAAGACAAAGCTTAGACCAAAAGTTATATTTGGAGACTCCAACTGTGGACAGACCAAAGGCTATGGAAAAGTCAAGGTTGGAGAAGTCACCTTCAAAGAGGTAGCTTATGTCAAGGGACTGAAGCAGAACCTCATCAGCATAAGTCAATTATGTGATGAAGGGTATCAGGTAACCTTTAATAAATTGAAATGCCTTATTAAATATGCTGATAATGTTAGTGTTTTATCAGGTATTTGGCAGGGTAATATTTACTTAGTGAATTTCAATTCATCTACATCAGAAATTTGTTTATTTAATGAATTAAGCAAACCTAGTGAACTTTGGCCTAAGAGATTCGGACATGTAAACCTTAGGACCATTGCTAAATTATCTAAGGACAATCTTGTTAGAGGTTTACCTTTAGGTTCATACAAGAAAGAAGGTCTTTGTAGGGCATGTCAACTAGGCAAGCAAACTAAAAATAGTTTTAAATCATTATCTAAAAGTGATTCACCTAGAATCTTATATTTGCTACATATGGACCTTTTTGGACCTATATAAACAAAGAGTTTAGGGGGGAAGTCTTACACTCTAGTTATTGTAGATGACTTCTCTTGATTCACTTTGGTGTTCTTTTTGAGAGAAAAGTTAGATAACTTTAAAGTTCTTACAGACTTTCTTAAGAGCATAAAGATTGAGTACTCTACTGAAGTTGCATTGATCAGAAGTGATCATGGCACTGAGTTTGAGTCTTTTCTTATGCAAGAATTCTGTGAGAAGGAAGGTATCAGGCATTGCTTCTCAGCTCCTAGAACTCCTCAACAAAATGGGGTAGTTGAAAGGAAAAATAGAACTCTAATTGAATCAGCAAGAACATTGCTCGCAGATGCTAATTTGCCCCTATCCTTTTGGACAGAGGCTGTTAGTACAGCAAATTATGTGCTGAATAGAAGTTTGATACACAAACTTATGGGTAAGACTCCTTATGAATTAGTAAAAGGGAAGAAACCTAAAGTTAACTATTTTAGAGCATTTGGTTGTAAATGTTTCATTCACAATAATGATAAGAAATACCTTAGGAAATTTGAACCAAAATCTGATGAAGGAATTTTCTTAAGCTATTCACTAATCAGCAAAGCATATAGGATTTATAATAAATCTTCTCTTAAAATAGAAGAATCTATGCATGTTTCTTTTGATGAAACTAACATGTTTTACACGGAGAAGATTTCTTCTACCATAAAAAATCTACAGGTACCTACACTATGTGAGCAGCTAGATCAATTAGCTCTACATAAAGAAGAATTTCTGAATCCTGAACAGCAGAATGCTGAAGAAAGTGAAGAGGAAAATCACCCAAATTTTGCTGAAAGTTCAGTACAGATAAAAGCAGATCATCCTCCACAGGATATAGCAGCTGAACAAATTCCCCAAGTGGAAATCATTGTTGAACCCACTCCAATTGTTGATCACATCACAGTTAGAGATCACCCAATATCTCAAATAATTGGTGATAATTCAGCAGATGTGCAAACAAGACAACAAGTAAATCAGAATATGATGCACACTTGTTTTCTCTCTCAGATTGAACCTCAATCCCTACAAGATGCAGAATAAGATCCCAACTAGATCATTATTATGCAAGAGGAGCCCAATCAGTTTGAGAAAAACAAAGTTTGGGAATTGGTCCCTAGACCAAAGAATTATCCAGTTAATGGAACTAAGTGGGTCTACAGGAATAAGCTAGATGCAGATGGAAACATTATGAGAAACAAAGCTAGGCTAGTAGCTTAAGGATACTCACAAGAAGAATGAATAAACAATGATCAAACTTTTGCACCAGTTGCAAGGTTAGAAGCAATCAGAATTTTTCTTGCATTTGCAGCATACAAGAAATTCAAGGTTTATCAAATGGATGTAAAGAGTGCATTTCTGAATGGTGAAATCAAAGAAGAAGTCTATGTGGAACAAACACCAGGTTTCATCTCTCCAACTCATTCCTCTTTTGTATTTAAGCTTAAGAAAGATCTTTATGGTCTTAAACAAGCTCCCAGAGCATGGCATGAGACTTTAGCTAGTTTTCTTTTAGAGAATAAATTCTGTAGAGGCATAGTAGACAAAACCTTATTTTTCAGGATACATAAAAATCAAACCTTACTAGTTCAAATATATATAGATGATATTATCTTTGGCTTTACTGATTCAAACTTATGCATAAGATTTTCTAATCTAATGCAATCTAAATTTGAAATGAGTAGTATGGGTGAACTATCATAGTTCCTTGGTCTTCAAGTGAAGCAAACCCCAAATGGAATCTTCATATCCCAATCGAAGTATGCTAAGGAATTAGTGAAAAGATTTGGTATGTCTGATTCTTCCACCATGAAAACACCCATGCCCTCTAATGATGTTGGTGATACTGATGAATCAGGGAAACCTGTTGATCAGAAAGTATATAGAGCAATTGTTGGCTCATTACTTTATTTAATAGCTAGTAGGCCTGATATAATGTTTGCTACATATATTTGTGCTAGGTTTCAAGTTAACCCCAAAGAATCTCATCTAATTTTACTAAAAAGAATTTTGAGATATATAAAGGGTTGCCCTAATCTAGGACTTTGGTATCCAACAACATCTGAATTTGAATTAACTGGATTCTCAGATTCAGATTATGCTGGATGCAGAGTAGACAGGAAAAGCACATCAGGAACTTGCCAGTTTCTTAGTGATAGGCTTGTGTCTTAGTTTTGTAAGAAACAAACATCTGGGTCTACATCAATAGTTGAAGCTGAATATATAGCTGCAGGCAGTTGCTGCTCACAGATATTGTGGATACAAAATCAGCTCCTAGACTATGGTGTCAACTTAAATAATTCAATTATATTTTGTGACAATATTAGTGCAATATCTATAGCACAAAATCCAGTTCTCCATAGTAGGACTAAACACATAGAAATTAGGCACCACTTTCTTAGGGATAATGTGGATAAAAACAAAATCTGCCTACAGTTCATCTCTACTGATTTGCAAATAGCTCACATTTTCACCAAGCCCTTGGATGAAAAGAAACATATTTTCTTTATAAATCAGCTAGGTATGATAGATGGAGATTCAATCTGTTAAAAAAAATTAAATTTTCTACTTACCCCTCATTTCTTATCATATCAAACTAAGTGTTTTTTTATTATATAAATGCCTATAGAATTGTTTCTCTTTCTAGTTCCCCTTTGCACTTGATCTCTATTTTATTGTGCAGTAATAACAGCAATATAAATCTTGCATCCTTCCCTACCTCCATCAAATGTCCCTTCTTCAAGGGGCCTAGCTTCAGCCTTCCTAAAACTAAGCAGGGGGAGAAGTTTGTATGAACAAGCTCCATATGATGCACTGTTTTGCTCAGGGGGAGTTGTTCTATAAACTAGGCAAGGAGAGAATGCTGAAGAACCTCCAGAACTCAAGGGGAGACACTCTCAGGGGCAGTTGTTGTATGAAGAAGCTTGATAAAGCTTACAGTAGTTTGCTGATTACAATTTTTATGTTTCAGAAAAATTCAGATACAGTCATGATCAAGTTCAGATGCAAATACAGCTCAGAAGAAGAATTTTGATATAGTAATTTCAGAATCAGTTAGAATACAGTTTGTTGTATTTATATGCAGATTCAGAACAATGTTTTTGATTTAAAAGAAGCAGCATATAACATATTCAGAATATAAAGATTCATTTTAGAACAATTTCAGAAAGCTGATTAACATAGCAGATACTGTGCAGTTACAGATCAGAATTCAGAACAAGACAAATTCAGACAAAATCAGAATTTCAGAATTCAGAAGCAGCAGAATTCAGAGAAATCAAGGTTCCTTTTAGTTGTATTTATTCTATTTTATTTTCAATGTAAAACTTCAAAATCTCAGAGTGTGGTAACTTCAAAATCTATCAGATATATAGCTCTGTCATTTTGTTGTTTTATTTATTTTCAATTTTATTTTGTCAAATAGTGTCCTAACCCAAATAGGGGGAAATTGTTGGAACAACCCTATTTCTGATTTAGGCTAGGATCACTATATGTTGACTAAGGACAAGTTGACCCCAATGTATAGTTTATGGTTCAAGAGTTTTAGCTGTTAGAACTAGAAATTTCATTCAGATTCTGCGTTCGACGAACGGCTATCTGCGTTCGACGAACGGCTATTTGCGTTCGACGAACGGCTATCTGTGTTCGACGATCGGCAAGCTCTCTGCATTCGACGAATAGACTTGTTCTCAGCGGTCGACGATCTCATTTCAGCGGTCGACGCTCCCGTCTCAGCGGACGAAGAATTTGTCTAAGTGCAGCACTCGACGCTTTTTCCTAGCTTAGCGCTCGATGCTTCAGCACTCGACGCTTTTGCCTCAGCTCAGCACTCGACGCTTTTGCTCAGTCTCAGCGCTCGATGCTTTTACTCAAGCTCAGCGGTCGACGAATTTATCCAGGCTCAGCGGTCGATGAATCCTTTCGTTCGACGAACTCAAGTCTGTGTTCGACGAATATTCAACAGATGTTCAGAATAGTGAATTAAATGTTGAGGTCGATGAAGTAAATGTTGTGTTGCACAAAAATCTTGAGCTCGACGAATCTGCGTTCGAAGAATTTTGTTCAGATCGAAGAATCATTATTTAAGTTCAGAAAAATCAAAAGAATTATACTTATTTCATTCTCAGATCTCAGATCGACGACAGTAACGGCTCTTTCCATCAGATCAAGTAAGGAAAATATATTTCCTTTATTATTTAAGTTATAGCCGTTGACATTCCCTTGGAAAAGGACATATTTATGGAAAAGGAAAGGGAATACGGCGTGACATTTGCAGTTCCCAGAAATATGCCTTCAGAATAATTTATTCCTTAATATAAGGAATGTGCATTTAATTTCTGTCAGAGATTTGAAAAAGAAAAGGAAAGAAGATATTACAGAATAATTTTACAACTATTTTTACTCGACAGTATCAATACAGATCTACAGTACAGAAAAAGAAAAAGAAAAGTATACAGGAAGAAAAGGTTTTGAAAATAACTTCTTCTTCCTCCTCAGCATTCTTCAGAGAACAGAACTTCATCTTCCTCCTCCAGCAGCACACATTTTCTGAGAACATCTTCTACACTATCTCTCAGATTTCTGCTGCAATAATCAGAAAAGAAAGAATCCTTAGATGCAAATACAGATCTTCAACAGAGCAATTATAATCTGAAGAAATATCTCTCTCACTTTAATTAGCTATAGGAGTATCAAGTTTTTCAAATAACAGCTCCAGCAAAATCAATTGTCAAACATCTTCAATTAGACAGAGGAGTTCTTTTCTACATCAAATCCACTAGAGTCTTCTCTATACATCTTGACAGAGAAGAACATCTAAACCCCTCTCTATCCCATTCTGTACAGGGTTAATACTCCCTTCAAAAGTGTAACCCACTGGTGGCAAGACACCTTATCAAAAAATCCTTGTGTGGTTTTAAGCACCTTATCAAAAGCTTATCGGTGATTTGGGCACCTGATCAAACTCCCATTGGTGTGTGGACACCTTATCAAAAATCCCATGGTGTGAGGGCACCTGATCAAAAATCCTAGTGGATTCCTACCAAGGGTGGTAGAAGAGTAGACGTACCCAGATTTATTGGGGAACTACTATAGCTCCTTGTGTCCTCTGTGATTGTTTATTTCTCTGTGCTGTGTTGTGTGATTTTATTTATTCTGTTTTTATTAATCACTCTGCTTACACATATATATAACACTATTTTTAATTCCGCAAATAAAACTAAGGGAAAAAGTTTTAAACTCTATTCACCCCCCTATAGAGTTAATTTAAGATCTAACCTCCACTTTCAAGGAGGCTAAGTGTTTTTCCCCCGAGGTGGCTCTGCTATCCGGGCTCTCGCTAGCCGGCCGGGTAGGAAGGCCTCTCGGGTAGGAAAAGTGTTTTCCCCTGAGGTGGATCCACTAGTCGGGCTCTCGCTAGCCGGCAGGGTAGGAAGGTCACTCGGGGAGGATAAGTGTCTTTCCCTCGAGATGGCTCCGCTAGTCGGGCTCTCGCTAGCCGGCGAGGTGGGAAGGCCTCTCGTGGAGGCTAATTGTTTTTCCCCTGAGGTGGCTCCGCTAGCCGGCTCTCGCTAGCCGGTGAGGTGGGGAGGACTCTCGAGGAGGCTAATTGTTTTTCAACCGAGGTGTCTCCGCTATTCGGGCTCTCGCTAGCCGGCAGGGTAGGAAGGCCTCTCGGGGAGGCTAAGTGTTTTCCCCCGAGGTGGCTCCGCTAGTCGGGCTCTCGCTAGCCGGCTGGGTAGGAAGTCCTCTCGGGGAGTCTAATTGTTTTTCCTCTGAGGGTGCTCCGCTAGCCGGGCTCTCGCTAGCCGGCGAGGTGGGAAGGCCTCTCGGGGAGGCTATGTATTTTCCCCCGAGGTGGCTCCACTAGCCAAGATCTCACTAGCCGGCAGGGTAGGAAGGCCTCTCGGGTAGGCTAAGTGTTTTTCTCCCGAGGTGTCACCGCTAGCCGGGCTCTCGCTAGCCGGCGAGGTGGGAAGGACTCTTTTGGATGCTAAGTGTTTTTCCCCCGAGGTGGCTCCGCTAACCAAGCTCTCGCTAGCCGGCATGGTAGGAAGGCCTCTCGGGGAGGCTAAGTGTTTTTCCCCCGAGGTTGCTCCGCTATCCAGACTCTCGCTAGCCGGCAAGGTGGGAAGGCCTCTCGGGGAGGATAAGTGTTTTTCCCCCGAGGTGGCTCTGCTAGCCGGGCTCTCGCTAGCCGGCTGTGTAGGAAGGCTTCTCGGGGAGGCTAAGGTTTTTTTCCCTTGAGGTGGCTCCGCTAGCCGGGCTCTCGCTAGCCGGCGAGGTGGGAAGGCCTCTCGGGGAGGCTAAGTGTTTTTCCCCCGAGGTGGCTCCATTAGCCGGGCTCTCACAAGCCGGCAGGGTAGTAAGGCCTCTCGGGGAGGCTAAGTGTTTTCCCCCGAGGTGGCTCCGCTAGCCAGGCTCTCGGTAGCCAGCAGGGTAGGAAGGCCTCTCGGGGATGAAAAGTGTTTTTCCCTCGAGATGGCTCTGCTAGTCGGGCTTTCGCTAGCCGGCGAGGTTGGAAGGCCTCTCGGGGAGGCTAAGTATTTTTTCCCTGAGGTGGCTCCACTAGTCGGGCTCTCGCTAGCCGGCGAGGTGGGGAGGCTATGTATTTTCCTCCGAGGTGGCTCCGCTAGTCGGGCTCTCGCTAGCCGGCAGGGTAGGAAGGCCTCTCGGGTAGGCTAAGTATTTTTGCCCTTAGGTGGCTCCGCTAGTCGGGCTCTCGCTAGCCGGCAGGGTAGGAAGTCCTCTCGGGGAGGTTAAGTGTTTTTCCCCCGAGGGTGCTTCGCCAGCCGGGCTCTCGCTAGCCGGCGAGGTGGGAAGGCCTCTCGGGGAGGCTAAGTGTTTTTCCCCCAAGGTGGCTCCGCTAGTCGGGCACTCACTAGCCGGCAGGGTAGGAAGGCCTCTCGGGGAGGCTAAGTATTTCTTTCCCCAGAGGTGGCTCCGCTAGCCGGCGAGGTGGGAAGGTCTTTCAGGGATGCTAAGTGTTTTTCCCTGAGTTGGTTCCTCTAACTAGGCTCTCGCTAGCCGGCAGGGTAGGTAGGCCTGTCGGGGAGGTTAAATGTTATTCCCCGAGGTGGCTCCGCTAGCCGGGCTCTCGCTAGCAGGCAGGGTAGGAAGTCCTCTCGGGGAGGCTAATTGTTCTTCCTCTGAGGGTGCTCCGCTTGCCGGGCTCTCGCTAGCCGGCGAGGTGGGAAGGTCTCATGGGGAGGCTAAGTGTTTTTCCCCGAGGTGGCTCCGCTAGCCAGGATCTCACTAGCCGGCAGGGTAGGAAGGCCTCTCGGGGAGGCTAAGTGTTTTTACTCCGAGGTGTCTCCGCTACTCAGGCTCTAGCTAGCCGGCGAGGTGGGAAGGCCTCTCGGGGATGCTATTTGCTTTTCCCCCGAGGTGGCTCCGCTAACCAGGCTCCCGCTAGCCGGCATGGTAGGAAGGCCTCTCGGGGAGGCTAAGTGTTTTTTCCCTTGAGGTTGCTCCGCTAGCCAGACTCTCGCTAGTCGGCGAGGTGGGAAGGCCTCTCGGGGAGGCTAAGTGTTTTTCCCCCGAGGTGGCTCTGCTAGCCGGGCTCTCGCTAGCCGGCTGTGTAGGAAGGCTTCTCGGGGAGGCTAAGTGTTCTTCCCTTGAGGTGGCTCCGTTAGCCGGGCTCTCGCTAGCCGGCGAGGTGGGAAGGCCTCTCGGGGAGGATAAGTGTGTTTCCCCTGAGGTGGCTCCGTTAGCCGGGCTCTCGCAAGCGGGCAGGGTAGTAAGGCCTCTCGGGGAGGCTAAGTGTTTTTCCCCGAGGTGGCTCCGCTAGCCGGGCTCTCGGTAGCCGGCAGGGTAGGAAGGCCTCTCGGGGATGAAAAGTATTTTTCCCTCGAGATGGCTCTGCTAGTCGGGCTTTCGCTAGCCGGCGATGTGGGAAGGCCTCTCTAGGAGGCTAAGTGTTTTTCCCCTGAGGTGTCTCTAGTAGCCGGGCTCTCGCTAGCCGGCGAGGTGGGGAGGCTATGTATTTTTCCCCCGAGGTGGCTCCAGTAGCCATTCTCTCACTAGTCGACAGGGTAGGAAGGCCTCTCGTGGAGGCTCAGTGTTTTTTCCCCGAGGTGGCTCCGCTAGCCAGGCTCTCGCTAGCAGGCAGGGTAGGAAGTCCTCTCAGGGAGGCAAAGTGTTTTTCCCCCGAGGGTGCTCCGCTAGCCGGGCTCTCGCTAGCCGGCGATGTGGGAAGGCCTCTCAGGTAGGCTAAGTGTTTTTCCCCTGAGGTAGCTCCGCTAGCCGGGCTCTCACTAGCCGGCAGGGTAGGAAGGCCTCTCGGGGAGGCTAAGTGTTTTTCCCCCGAGGTGGCTTCGCTAGCCGGGCTCTCGCTAGACGGCAAGGTGGGAAGGCCTCTCGGGGATGCTAAGTGTTTTTCCTCGAGTTGGCTCCGCTAACTAGGTTCTCGCTAGCCGGCAGGGTAGGTAGGCCTCTCTGGGAGGTTAAATGTTTTTCTCCCAAGGGTGCTCCACTAGTCGGGCTCTCGCTAGCCGACGAGGTGGGAATGCCTCTCGGGGACGCTATGTGTTTTTCCACCGAGGTGTATCCGCTATCCGGGCTCTCACTAGCCGGTAGGGTAGGAAGGCCTTTTGGGGAGGCTAAGTGTTTTTCCCCCGAGGTGGCTCCGCTAGCCGGGCTCTCGCTAGCCGCCTAGGTGGGAAGGCCTCTCGGGGAGGCTAAGTGTTTTTCTCCCGAGGTGACTCTACTAGCCAGCTCTCGCTTGCAAGGCTCTCGCTAGCCGACAGGGTAGGAAGGCTTCTCGGGGAGTCTAAGTGTTTTTCCACCGAGGTGGCTTCGCTATCCGGGCTCTCCCTAGCCGGCAGAATAAGAAAGCCTTTCAGGGAGGCAAAGTGTTTTTCCCCCGAGGTGGCTCCGCTAGCCGGGCTCTCGCTAGCCGGTAGGGTAGGAAGGTCTCTCAGGGAGGCTAAGTGTTTTTCCCGAGAGGTGGCTCCGCTTGTCAGGCTCTCGCTAGCCGGTGAGGTGGGAAGGCCTCTCGGGGAGGCGAAGTGTTTTTCCCCTTAGGTGGCTCCGCTAGCTGGGCAATCGCTAGCCGGCGAGGTGGGAAGGCCTCTCGGGGTGGGTAAGTGTTTTTCCCCTGAGATGAATCCGCTAGCCGGGCTCTCGCTAGTAGGCAGGGTAGGAAGGCCTCTAGGGGAGGCTAATTGTTTTTCCCCCGAGGTTGTGCCGCTAGCAGGGCTCTCGCAAGCCGGCAGGGTAGGAAAGCCTCTCGGGGAGGCTAAGTGTTTTTCCCTCGAGATTGCTCCGCTAGCCGGGCTCTTGCTAGCCGGCGAGGTGGGGTGGCCTTTCAGGGAGGCTAACTGTTTTACCCCCGAGGTGGCTCCGCTAACCGGGCTCTCACTAGCCGGCGAGGCGGGAAGGCCTCTCGGGGAAGTTAAGTATTTTTCCCCCGAGATGGCTCCGCTAGCCGGGCTCTCGCTAGCCGGCAGGATGGGAAGGCCTCTCGGGGAGGCTGAGTGTTTTTCCCCGAGGTGGATCCGCTAGCCGGGCTTTCGCTAGCCGGCAGGGTAGGAAGGCCTCTCGGGGAGGCTAAGTATTTTTCCCCCGAGGTGGCTCTGCTAGTCGGGCTCTCGCTAGCCGGCGAGGTGGGAATGCCTCTCGGGGAGGCTAAGTGTTTTTCCCCCGAGGTGGCTCTCGCTAGCCGATAGGGTGGGAAGGCCTCTCGGGGAGGCTTAGTGTTTTTACCCCAAGGTGGCCCCGCTAGCCGGGCTCTCGCTAGCCGGCAGGGTGTTAAAATTTTTTATTTGAATCGTTTAGGAGTAAGCAGGAGTTGCATCAACTGAGTTATAGCCAAACAACCACAATGCCACACAGCAACACAAAAGGCTTTATTGAATCACAATACTTGATTACAGTGCGAGACATACATGGCGAGACATGATTCATAAGAATCACGAAGGAGAGAAGAACAAAACACACCAAAAAACAAATCTAGCAGTTTGACAAGGAGAGACCGCACAGACCGCTCGACTCCAGAGATCGCCCGGCTTGACCTGACTCCACGCGAACAGACAACAGACAGACCGCCTGCACTGCAAGACCGGCACCTCAGACCGCACGAACTAGATCTTAATGAATTGAACGAAGAACAGCTGTCACCAGACCGCAACTCAGATAGCCTAACCGCTGAAGGTCGCCTGATCGCTGAGCTCGATGCGAACAGCACAACAACACCATAAACCAGTTTGCAGACAGACCGCTGCCGAATTGTTTATTCAAGCCGCTGGTAATCACCAAGGAAGGAGACCGCAACCTGCTGACCGGAAACCTGCGAACACAACAAACAATCAACTCGCTTCCAAGACCGCCCGACCTCAACGTTGAGACCACATGAATTAACCCAGGCTCTAGTTCTTACAGTTCTCATTTTAAATGACGGGCCATGCACCCCTATTTATAGGCGGGTAGACAGATGTTGTCACCGCATAGGAGAGATACAATTACCACCCGTCAGATCGCCAGCGGTCTCACAAAGTAGACCGCCCGATCTGTCCGCTTGGACAACCTTCTGTCCAAGACCGCAGATCAGTAGGCAGATCGCGCACAAGTCGCGCGAACACAAGACCACGCATAAGCCGCGCGGACACAAGACCCTCCTTCCTTAGATCTCCAAGAGCAATCCAAGGACAACTGGCCGACTTCAGACAAGTCGCCAGACCGACCTGCATAAGCCTCCCGGACACAGCGATTACACAGAACAGACCGCCCGGTCTTCCAACAAAGAAGATAGGCCAACCAAGCAGAACAACTCGGGAACAGACCGCAGCAAACAAGAATAGACCGGCCAACCAGCAGACCGCCAGAATAGACCGATAGAGCCAGACTGGCAGATCACTAACACAGACCGCGCGGTCTCTGCGGTCACCCAAATTCAGACCGCCCGGTCACCTCCACTTCACTTCAACAAATTCAACACTCCCCCTGAAGTGGGAATTGGAAACAAACCCAAGTAAATTCCGCAACCGAGTAAACGGTCCCTTCGCCAGCGGCTTTGTGAAGATGTCTGCAACATTGTCCACACTCCGAACATGCTCGACCATAAGAGATCCTCCCAACACCTTTTCACGAATGAAATGATGTTCAATCTCAATATGCTTGGTCCTCGCGTGACAGACTGGATTATTAACCAGCTTGAGAGCACTCTCATTGTCCCCGCGTAGCATAGTGGGACCTTGAACCTCCTCATTAACGTCCTCTACCAACCTCCTGAGCTAAACGACTTCCTGAGCTGCCAAGGCTGAAGCCTTGTATTCCGCTTCCGTAGTAGATACAGACACCGAGTCCTGCTTTTTGCTGCACCAGGAAATAGCTGTGGGGCCCATCATAAAGACAAAACCTGATGTTGATCTCCGATCATCTACGTGTCCCCCGTAATCAGCATCCATGTATCCATGCAACTCCAAGCTTGACCCTCTCCTATATAGGAGACCCAAATCATAGATCGACTTCACATATTTCAAAATTCCTTTTGCCGCTAGAAGATGAGGCTTCCGTGGCTCCGCTATGTACCGATTCACTTTGCCAACTACATAAGCAATATCAGGCCTCATGATGGTCAAGTAGATCAAGCTCCCAACCAGAGCTCGGAACACCAACGGATCAGATAGAACTCTCCCCTCATCCTTCCGAAGTTTATGATGTTGTTCCAGAGGTATAGAGCTGCTCTTCCCTTCCTCCATGCCAAATCGTTGAACGATCCGCTCCGCATATCCGGCCTAAGAAATGAGCACTTCGCTCTCCCGCCTCTGAACCTCGAGTCCAAGGAAATGGTGAAGCTCACCCAGATCCTTCATCTCAAATCTGATGGCAAGATCGGCTCTCATCCTTGCTACTGCCTCCTTCGAGTTCCCGGTGATAATCATGTCATCCACATACAGCAAGACAATTACCCAAAGCGCCCCCTCCTTCTTGATGAACAAGCTAGAATCATAGTCTGAAGCCAAGAACCCACAGAATAGAAGATACTCTGCGATCTTTCCATACCACTCCCGAGGCACTTCCTTCAAACCATACAGGGCTTTCTTCAGTTTGCAGACATAGTCCGGACACTCCTCCGAGATGAAGCCCAGCTGTTGGATCATAAAGATATCCTTGTCGATCTCACTGTATAAGAAGGCATTCTTAACGTCGAGCTGCCAAATCTCCCATCCACTTGAAGCCGCCAAAGCAATAACAAATCGGATCGAAGTCATCTTTGCCACTGGACTAAACGTCTCATCATAATCTTCACCATACTGCTATGAGAACCCGCGAGCTACAAGGAGAGCCTTTATCGCCCGATCGTACCGTCAGCCTTCTTCTTGAGTTCATAGACCCGCTTGCATGTCATAGGGATAATGCCCTTGGGCCTGGGCACTAGAGACCAAGTCTCATTCTTCTTGAGAGCATCCATCTCCTCTTGCATAGCAATGTCCCACTGCTTCACGCCTTTGGCCTTCTCAAAGCTCGAGGGCTCCCTCTCATCCAAGGGACCAGCAAAGAAACATGAGATGAAGCTCACCATGTTTCCTCTTGTGTATCGATCTGGTGGTTTAATAGTCCTCTTCGACCTCCTAAGAGGTTGCACCTGACTAGCCACCTCCTCAGCTGCTTCTTCTATGCTAGCTCCTCTTCCAAATGAACTTGGAGCATCGCTCCCCCTGCTTCCAGAACCTGAAGCCTCCATATCTGAGCTTGACACAACAGAAGCTCCTAGTGAAACAGGCAACTCCACTTGAAGATTTTCCGCATCCTTCCCTTCATCATCAACCCTGCTCACCGGTAGTTCAACTCCTGAACTCCCCTTGTAGGAAGTCACCTCATCAAACACCACATCCCGAGATACAAAAGATCTTCGAGTCTCAGGATCCATGCATCTCCATCCCTTCTTCCGCTCATCATATCCAACAAAGACTAGCTTCCTTGCTTTCGCATCTAGCTTTGTCCGAAGAGCATCAGGAATACGCACATAACAGGTTGACCCGAACACCCGAAGGTGTGCAACACTTGGTTTCTCCTTGAACATCAGTTCGTGAGGGGTCTTCATATTGATAGGACTTAAAAGCATCCTATTGATGACGCAAGCCGCACAAGACATTCCCTCCGCCCAGAAGGACTTTGGGATACTCTTGGCATGAAGCTAGCATTTGCAAATTTCCGTCAGATGACGGATCTTTCGTTCTGCAATGCAATTTTGCTGTGGAGTATGGGCACAAGTGAGCTCTCTCCGAACGCCGTGTTTCCTGCAAAAACTTGAGAACTCACCAGAGGTGAACTCCCCACCACTGTCAGTTCTCAATTTTTTTACCCGCAGGCATAACCGACCTTCAACCAGCTCCTTGAACTCCACGAACCTCGCAAAAGCTTCCGACTTCGCTTTCAAAAAATACACCCAGACATATCTGGTGTAATCGTCAATCAACACCAACATATATCTGTTGCCTCCAAGGCTTGGGGTGGCAGTCGGTCCCATCAAATCACTGTGAATGCAATCCAATGGAGCTTTGCATCTTGTTTGCAATTTATTAAATGGAAGTCGATGAGACTTACCAAACTGACATCCCGCACAAACATGACCGTCTCCATAGGAGGACAAGCTAGGCAAGCCCTTGAACAAAGATGGTTTATTTGACCCAAACCTGAACTGAAGTAACAAAGGCAAGATACTCCTTCCGCAACCCGCGGATAATATGCCTCTTCAGTTTTGCCTCCGAGATGGGCTCATCAGGGTCCAATGCAGAAATCTCTGCTTTAAGGTTCTTCATCTTAAGAAAGAAGGTAGAGATTGAAAGATCACCTTGAGAGGCTTTCGCCAACTCATTTTCAAGAAACTGTAGCCGAGCTACATTCTTCTTATTAAACAACCCGTCCAAAGACGTCCAAATCTCAGCAGCAGATTTACATCCAATGATGTGATCAAATAGCTCTGGTGAGATAGCCCTCTTGAGTGTGAACTCTGCCTTAGCATTATTCCTCCTCCAAAGTCTCACCTCTGCCATATTATCTCCTGCTAGAAACACCTCTTGTATATCTTCTCCTCCAACTATCTCCCATAGATCCTCGTCAAGTATGAAGCTCTCCATACACGACCTCCATTTCTTATAGTTAGTCGATGTGAGGAGTTCAATGCCAAGCCCTCTTGCGTATCCACCTTCCATGGCAATGTATGTGGTCTCTTCTTCACAAAGACGATGGCAACTCAAGTTGATCACTGCTTATCCACTCCAACAACCTAGTTCTGATACCATGTTAAAATTTTTGATTTGAATCGCTTAGGAGTAAGCAGGAGTTGCATTAACTGAGTTATAGCCAAACAACCACAATGCCACACAGCAACACAAAAGACTTTATTGAATCACAATACTAGATTACAGTGCGAGACATACATGGAGAGACATGATTCATAAGAATCACGAAGGAGAGAAGAACAAAACACACCAAAAAACAAATCTGGCGGTTTGATAAGCTGATACCGCACAGACCGCTCGACTCCATAGATCGCCCGGCTTGACCTTAGTTCGCGCAAACAGAGAACAGACAGACCGCCTGCACTGCAAGACCGCCACCTCAGACCGCACGAACTAGAGCTTCTTGAATTGAACGAAGAACAGCTGTCGCCAGACCACAACTCAGATCACCTAACCGCTAAAGGTCGCCTGATCGCTGAGCTCGATGCGAACAGCACAAGAACACCATAAACCAGAACGCAGACAGACCGCAGCCGAACTGTTTATTCAAGCCGCTGGGAATCACCAAGGAAGGAGACCGCAACCTGCTGACCGCAAACCTGCGAACACAACAAATAGTCAACTCGCTTCAGAGACTGCCCGACCTCAAAGTTGAGACCGCACGAATTAACCCAGGCTCTAGTTCTTATAGTTCTCGTTTTAAATGACGGGCCATGCACCCCTATTTATATGCGGGTAGATGGATTTCGTCACCGCACATGAGAGATATAATCACCAACCGTCAGATCGCCAGCGGTCTCACAAAGTAGACCGCGCGATCAGACCACTTGGACAACCTTCCGTCCAAGACCGCAGATCAGCAGGCAGATCGCGCTTAAGTCGCGTGAACACAAGACTGCGCACAAGCCGCGTGGACACAAGACCCTCCTTCCTTAGATCTCCAAGAGCAAGCCAAGGACAACTGGCTGACTTCAGACAAGTCGCCAGACCGACCTGCATAAGCTGCCCAGACACAGCGGTTACACAGAACAGACCGCCCCGTCTTCCAACAAAGAAGATAGGCCAACCAAGCAGAACAACTCGGGAACAGACTGCAGCAAACAAGAACAGACCGGCCAACCAGCAGACCACCAGAACAGACTGGCAGATCACTAACACAGACCGCGCGGTCTCTGCGGTCACCCAAATTCAGACCGCTTGGTCACCTCCACTTCACTTCAACAAATTCAACACAGGGTAGGAAGGCCTCTCGTGGAGGCTAAGTGTTTTTCCCCCGAGGTGGCTCCACTAGCCGGGCTTTCGCTAGCCGATAGTGTAGGAAGGGCTCTTGGGGAGTCTAAGTGTTTTTCCCCCTAGGTGGCTCCGTCGTGGTCCCGCTAGCCGTGCTCCCGCTAGCCGTGCTCCCGCTAGCCATGCTCCCGCTAGCCATGCTCCCTCTTGGCATGCTATCGCTAGCCGATAGGGTAGGAAGGACTCTCGGGGAGGCTAAGTGTTTTCGCCTAAGGTGGCTCCGCTAGCCAGGCTCTCGCTAGACGGCTTGGTGGGAAGGCCTCTCGGGGAGGGTATGTGTTTTTCCCCCGAGATAGCTCCTTTAGCCTGGCTCTCGCTAGCGGCGAGGTGAGAAAGCTTCTCAGGGAGGCTAAGTGTTTTTCCCCTGAGATGGCTCCGCTAGCCGGGCTCTCGCTAGCCAGTAGGGTAGGAAGGCCTCTCGGGGAGGCTAAGTGTTTTTCCCCCAAGGTGGCTCTGCTAGCCACTCTCTCGCTAGCCGGTAGGGTAGGAAGGCCTCTCGGGGAGGCTATGTGTTTTTCCCCCAAGGGTGCTCCGCTAGCCGGGCTCTTGCTAGCCGGCGAGGAGGGAAGACCTCTCAGGGAGGCTAAGGGTTTTTCCTCTGAGATGTCTCCGCTAGCCGGGCTCTCACTAGCCGGCGAGGTGGGAAGGCCTCTCAGGGATGCTAAGTGTTTTCCCCCGAGATAGCTCCGCTAGCCTGGCTCTCGCTAGCCGGCAGGGTAGGAAGTCCTCTCAGGGAGTCTAATTGTTTTTCCCCCGAGGTGGCTCCGCTAGCCGGTCTATCGCTAGCCGGCAGGGTAGGAAGGCCTCTCGGAGAGGCTAAGTGTTTTTCTCCCGAGGGTGCTCCACTAGCCGGGCTCTCGCGAGCCGGCGAGGTGGGAAGGCCCCTCGGGGAGGCTAAGTTTTTTTCCCCCGAAGGTTCTCCCCTAGCCGTTCTCTCACTATCCGGCGAGGTGGGAAGGCCTCTCGGGGAGGCTAAGTTTTTTTTCCCCAAGGTGGCTCTGCTAGCCGGGCTCTCGCTAGCCGGCAGGGTAAGAAGTTCTCTCGGGGATGCTAAGTGTTTTTTACCTCGAGGTGGCTCCGCTAGCCGGGCTCTCGCTAGCCGGCGAGGTGGGAAGGCCTCTCGGGGAGGCTAAGTGTTTCTCCCCTGAGGTGGCTCCGCAAGCCGGGCTCTCGCTAGCTGGCGAGGTGGGAAGGCCTCTCGGGGAGGGTAAGTGTTTTTCCCCTGAGATGGCTCCGCAAGCTGGGATCTCACTAGCCGGCAGGGTAGGAAGGCCTTTCGGTGAGGCTAAGTTTTTTTCCCCGAGGTGGCTCCGCTAGCCGGGCTCTCTCTTGCGGGCAGGGTAGGAAGGCCTCTCGGGGAGGCTAAATGTTTTTCCCCTGAGATGGCTCCGCTAGCCAGGCTCTCTCTACCCGGTGAGGTGCGAAGCCGTCTCGGGGAGGCTAAGCGTTTTTCCCCCGAGGTGGCTCCGCTAGCCGGGCTCTCGCTAGTCGGGCTCTCGCTAGCCGGCAAGGTGGGAAGGCCTCTTGGGGAGGCTAAGTGTTTTTCCCTCGAGATGGCTCCGCTAGCCGGGCTCTCGCTAGTCGGTGAGGTGGGAAGGCCTCTCAGGGAGGCTATGTGATTTTCACCTGAAGTGGCTCCGCTAGCCGGTCTCTCGGTAGCCGGCAGGGTTGGAAGGCCTCTCGGGGAGGATAATGTTATTACCCCGAGATTTCTCCGCTAGACAGGATCTCAGGAAGGTACTCGCTGAATAGGTAGGGTTGGACTTTGCTTTCCGTGAGCCGTCGGACGGGCTCAAGACCGAGGGGCGTACCCCAGATTATTCCAAAGAGAGGGGCGAGCAGGGGTGGCGGGCGGCTTCCCGCTCGCCCAACCCAAGGAGGGCAAAGGGGGCAAGCCGGAGAGGCAGGTGGCCTCCTGGGATCGCCCCGCCCTAGCAGGGGGAGAGCCGGAGAGGCAGGCGGCCTCCCGGGCTCGCCCTGCCCCAGCAGGGGGAGATCCGGAGAGTCTATCGGCCTCCCGGGCTCGCCCCGCCCCAGCAGGGGGTGAGCCAGAGAAGCAGGCAGCCTCCCGGGCTCGCACCGCCCCGATAGGGGGTGAGCTAGAGGCAGGCGGCCTCCCGGGCTCACCCCGCCCCATCAAGGGGCATGCTGGGGGAAGGCGGCCTCCCAGGCTCGCCCTGCCAAAGCAATGGGGCAAGCCCGGGGCAGGCGGCCTCCTGGGCTCGCCCATCCCCAGCAAGGGGGTGAGCCGGAGGCTTGCGGCCTCCCGGGCTTGCCACACCCCAGCAAGGGGGCGAGCCGGAGGCGAGCGGCCTCCCGGGATCACCCCTCCCCAGCAGGGGGCGAGCCGGAGAGGGGAGGCCCCCCGGGCTCGCCCCGCCCCAGCAGGGGGTGAGTCGCAGAGGCGGACGGCCTCCCGCTCGCCCAGCCCAGTGAGGGGGCGAGCAAGAGAGGAGGCCTGCCCCCTCTCGCCCAGCCCCAGGAAGTGGAGATGGTCTGCGTTTAGCACCTCAGATGGCAGGATTTGGCTGTTGACAGGCCAAACTTGGGGGTATTTTTGTAATCTCGTAGGCCAGAATATGGTTAATGGCAGACCAAGGCCAAAAAACTATAAATAGGACCTTGGGGACACCATTTGGAGGGACACTTCTCTTTGGGTTTCTCTCTCCCCAAGTTTATTCAAGTGAGTGAAGATAACCTCCAATGGTGCCCCAAGCTCAGCATTTGCTTGGGAGGGGAAGCGCTCTTAGATCTTCCGGGTGTTTGGTTGGACCTCCTCGCTGAGCCCTCAGTCCTGTTCCTAGTTTCCTAAGTCTTCGGCCTAGCGCTCTCCCTTGAGAGAAGTAGGTGTGAGGTCACCCCCTCTTTTGGGGACCCCGAACACCACGCAGACCAAGTCTTGTTCTCAAGTCTTAGTTTAAACACGATAGACTGTCTGGGAGGGCAACCCGTACGAAACTAATAGAACTACGTGGGTCTGAGACCGTATGCAGGATGATTCAGAATACATAGGCGGTGGTCGGGGGAAGACTGCCTCGGCCCAATAACAGTCCAGATATCTCCTCCCTTATAAATGTTAAATTATGTCTGTTGTGAGTAGGGGTTAGATTCTGTTCTGACTTCTTTGTGTTTGTTTTTATTACTTACTTAGTACACATAGTTATAAAAAGAAATTTTTTATGTTCAACAAAATCAGAATAATTTTTTTAAATTTAGACTTTAATGATACAAAAAGGCCAATATATCTTATGATAAGGCATTTGTTTTTATCTATTTTAAAAGTTCTATAATTAAACAACAATTATAAGATTCATTTGAATTTCCTATCTTAAAAACAAGTCAGATAACTTCACATTCTTACAGATTTTCTACAAAATCATGTTGAGCATTCTACTCAAATTGCATAGATCAGAAATGATCAGAGCACTGAGTGTAAGTCTCTTCTGATTAAGGGGATTCTATAAAAGAAGGTATCAGGCAATGTTTTTCAGATCTTAAAATTCCTTTGAATCTATTAACAGCTAGCAATTCATAATATTAAAATCCTATTTAAATCAAAATCTTGGAATCAGAATTGCCCAAATGTATTTTAAAAGAAAAAGAAAACAATATAATTTATGATTAATTGTTTTCAAAAAGGACAATAAATTCTCAGAAATAATCTTTGGCCCTTAAGCCTTAAGTTATTCAATATCTTTTTATGGTTAGGTATCCTAAACCAAATAGGGGGAGATTGTTAGAACCTAGTCTTAATTTGGATTAGGATCCCAACTCAAATAGGGGGAGATTGTTGGAACCTTAGTTTTGATTTGAGTTAGGATCCATCTTTAATGTTTATGTTTCTATCATAACACATCTTATAACTTAGATCAAATCCCATTAAGATGGAAGACTGAAAATATATATAATTAATAGGCTGAGAAAATAAGAGAAAGATAAAAATTATATATGTTCTCTGCGTTCGACGAATGGCCACCTGCGTTCGACAAATGGCGTTCTGTGATCGACGAAATCATTCAAGTTCTGCGTCCGACGAACTTCTCACTGCGTTCGACGAACTATTCTCTGCGTGCGATGAATGGCCACCTGCTTCAAGCTTGTCTCAGCGGTCGACGATCTTCAGTCTCAGCGGTTCAGCGGTCGATGAACAGATCGCGTCTCAGCGGTCGATGAAGTACAACTATCTCAGCGGTCGATGAAATCCAGCCGTCTCAGCGGTCGACAAAAAGTTCCGTTCGACGATCTCTAGTCTGCGTTCGACGAAAACTTCAACAGAAGCTCAGAATGACGAATCCAATGTTCTGATCGACGAACTGGAAGCTGAGCTCGATGAAATTATTATCTGCTATTATATTTCTCATTCTCAGTTCGACTAATATTATTATATTCTTATATCTGGTTAAAGCTGATAGATGCTTTTCTTTATGAATATATAATATAGCCGTTGCAGAACAATAAATGTTATAGCCATTGCAGCAAAGCCAAAGACGACAATTTATGTTCTCGAGGATCTAGGAAATCAAAGAGACATTATCTCTTTCCTATCTTGTCGGCAAGAATTCAAATCAGCCGAACAACTCTCCAGAATATATACTCAGAGAGAAGATCAGAGAAGAACGATAACAAGGAGAAGAAATAACAAAAGGCAGAACCAGAATAGGAAGAAGGAAATATACAGAAGCAAAAAGAAGCAGATTTATAGTGTTCTTGAAAAGAACAGATATTGTTTATCTTCTTTTTGCTAACTCTTCTCTGCAGATCATCTTTACCCTGAGACACCAATCAAGATCATTTGCTCAGGGATCTAAATTGCAAGAAGAAGAAAAAGAGTTATTACAATCAGAAGAAGCCTCCACAAGCTGTCATCAATTCACTCAGACAGGGGGAGCTCTTCAACATCATCTTCAAAGATCCAATCTCAACAACCCATCTGGATCTTCAAGAGTCTTCTCAGCAAAGAGAAGAACAATATATCTTTTCTCCTTTCCCTCTTGTACAGGGTTAAAACTCACTTCAAAAGTTTACCTCTTGGTGGCAAGACACCTGATCAAAAAATCATGTTGGTTTTGAGCACCTGATCAAAAGCTCTGCGGTGTGTGGACACCTGATCAAAAACCCCTTGGTGGCAGGGCACCTTAGCAAAAACCTATAGTGGATTCCTACAAGTGGGTAGAAGAGTAGATGTACCCAGGTTGATTGGGGAACTACTATATTTCTGGTGTCTTCTGTGATGCTTGGTTTATTTTTATTTTCTGTGATGTGCTGTGATATCTGACTTCTTTGTGTTTGTTTTTATTACTCACTTAGTACACATAGTTATATATAACTATTTTGAAATAACCTAAATAAAGTTTTTAATTAAAGAACTAAACTCCCTTTCAATTGGTATCAAAGCAAGGCTGATTATTTTAAATCACCTTCAACTGAGGTATCAATTGCACTTTCATTGTCTGTAGCACAGGTGACAGGTGCGGATGAGAGACAGCACCCATTTATGGATGAAGCCACGGAGCAGGCTACGTCAGGACTAAATGCGATGGAGATATTACAATTATCCATGCAGGTCTTGAATTTGAGGTTTCTGTGATGATTAATCTTCCGCTATAATACTACTTCTTCCGCTAAGTGCTATAAAGTGCACTCTTTGATGATGTCTTCCACTGGAATACTATATCCTTACTCTATTGGTGTGTAGTGACATTCGCTTAACATCACCCCTTAGGCGACACAACAGAGTGTTCAAGGAAAATGGTTGGAGAAGTTGGTACCTTCACCCATCGGGATCGCCTCGGCGCCGTGCTAAAAGGGTGGCTTGCGATAAGATCACCCGGTCGGACCGCCAATTTGGGGGGGGGGGGGGGGGGGGTCTTACAAAAACACTCTCAAAATCTAGATGGATAAGCTTTAGCTAAGCCCCTCTAGTTTTAGGGAAAAATTTAAAATTACACGCCCTCGGTCACGCCGCCATCTGGAAGCATTTGACCGGGAAAATGGCTACACACGGGCATGACTTGATGTGTCACGGGCATGACTTTGGGTGGCAGACATCAAGTTCAACTAGGGCGTGATGGTTGGCATCTAGGCTTGCTTCTGGAAGGATTTGATTTGTCACGACCTCTATCACAGGCGTAACCATTAAAAAATTGACGGGACAGGGAGCCGATCGATGGGATTGGATGTCGATAGATGGGATGGGAGTTTTCTCCGGGAGGTGATGTTGATCGAGTGGTACACAAGCGTGACCATGTAAAATCGGCAGGAAAGCAGTCAATCGATGGGATGGCAAGCCGATCGACGGGATGGGATGTCGATCGAAGGGATGGGAGTTCAAAAACTGCTGAAAAGGATGGAAATTGGCATTTTACGATTACACGCCCTTGGTCACGGGCGTGACCGAGGTCGTGACTTAACAAAAAAGGCCAAAACTGCTGAAAAATAGAAAAAAAGATGAGTTAGTAAGAAAAATAATAAAACAAGCAATTTATTCAATAATTTACATAAAATGTTTACAATATTACTTAAAATTATACTATAAACTATACAAAAAATGCGTATATTTTACTACTTATCAAATACCCCCATACTTAAGCTTTTGTTATTCCAGAGCAAAATTTAGAGAGATCCATATGGGATTAACATAAGTTCTAATTTTTTTATCATTTTATTTAATCATAAGAGACTGAAAAATAAAAATCTAGAGTATAAAGATTTAAGTCCTAAATTATGCAAATGATTTAAGTAGAGAGAAATGTCTTAGCCAAAAGACTTCTTGACTAACCAAATAGCAAGGAAAATTGCAATCATTAGTAAACGAGATTAGATCGAAATTATAAGAACCTTTGTTTTAAGGAATTGTGAAGGAAATGATACAAGTTTCTAATTATGCTCTCAAATGATTTTTTGAATTAAAACTAGATACAATAAATTGGCTATGGGAAATGTGGTAAAAAGCTTTGGCAACAAGATGAGTACTTGAATTGGGGGTGAAGGATTTTATCCTTCCACCCCTCCTTTTTAGTTTTCTTTGGTGCCCACAATGGTTTATGTGGGAAAACTTTTTTTCTTTTGTTTTTATTAACCCAATCCATATGTTTACGGACCAAAATCATATTCCCATTGACATAAGATCTTTTAATTTTTTATTGGGTGCGTATGTTTACAGAATGAAGTCTTATTTCCATTGACATAAGATCTTTTTCTTCTTCTATTTTATGCCATGCTAAATGGGTGCAAACAAGGGATTTTCAAGAGAAAGTCCGGAATAATAAAAAAAAGGTTTGAGAGCAATCTTAGTAATTTGAATATTCCTAGATTCCTAAAGACATAAAGTAGAGATAATTGAGGTCTAATGTTGTTTTGCTAACATAATACACATGCCTCTATTTTTGATGAATTAGAACTAGTGCTTGAAAACAAAGCCTCTATTTAAATTAGAAACACAAGATATTCTTTAAAACAAAACCCCAAATGTTTAAATCTACCAATCTTATATAAACAAACGAATAGCAAAACTAGCAATTATGAAACACAATAAATAGATATTCTCGAAACTAAATGCTTTAAGAATAAAGGTAAAGTAGGGATTTATTAAATTTTTGGATTTTTCTAAGTTTGGTACTATGAAATAAACTATTTTTTAAAAAAAATTTGAGTTTTGCAAATTTTTTGATGTCTTTAAGTTTATATTTATGTTTTTGTTTTTTTTTTATTTTTCTAATTTACAAAAAAAGCATGAAACAAGAAATAAAATACAGAATAAATATAAAAGGGGAAAAGGGCACGTCCCTGATTTGGAGATGGGGTGACCGCGTGAACACCTAGAAAACACATTTAAATAAAACTATTCAAAAAAGAAAAATTGTTTTTGTGAATTTTTTATGTTTCATTGATGTTTTTGGTTTGCTTTTGGTTTTCTTTTTAAAGATTATAAGACAAAGAGAATTTTTTTGATGTTTTAATTAGTTTTGGAGTTCCCAAGGTCTACTAGGTGAATGGTTCGCAAGCTACTAGGAGATACGATGAGATGAATCCCAAATCACCCTTTCCATAATTAAGTTACAACATATTTTGGTTTGTTTTTGAGGGGGAGAAAAATAAAGATTAGATTAAGGTAAAGGTAAAATTAAAAGCAAAAAAAATTGTTTGTTGAAAATTTTGGGGTTTTGTAAATTTTTTTGGTGTTTTCTAAGTTATTTATTTAGAAAGTATTTTCTATGTTAAGTATTTAAAAAATATTTTCAAAGTTATTTATTTTGAAAATATGAATTTTTTGGATTATTTATTATTGTTTTTTTTGGAGGTTTTAGAAGATTTTTTTTTTGAAGATTAATTTTTTGAAAGAACGGAAAAACACCCTCATACTTAAAACCCAACACTGTCCTCAATGTTGTAATTTAAGTATGGAGAAGGGAAATGAATGCTATTTGTACAAAAAAGGAAACTTGTTAAAAAAATAGTGCGAAATAAGATAGTAGATAAGTATGGGGTGCCTCCCATGAGCTCTTTGTTTACCGTCACGTAGCTTGACTGATATGACGTTAAGTTTTACAGGTTGGGACTGGGTATAGATTCTAGTCTATTGCCCACTGGATCGCCCGACATATAAAGTTTTAGACGGTGACCGTTGATGTTAAATTTGCCATTTTCGGAGTGGGAGATAAGAACTGTCTCATACGACCAAACCTCTTTGACTTCAAAGGGGACGGACCATCATGATTTTAGCTTACCGGAAAAAAGACGAAGGCATGAGTTATAAAGAAGGACAAGATCGCCTGGCACCAAGGTTTTTGGAAATTTTATTTTTCGATCATGGTAGAACATAGAGCGCTCCTTATTAAATTTATTATTCTTATAACATTCACACGCCATTCATCGAGTTCGTTTAATTGGAATTTCCCACTTTCGGAGGCTAAGTTCGAATCGAGGTTTAAAAGTTTTAAAGCCCAAAAAGTGCGGTGCTCTAACTCTACGGGTAAATGACACACCTTGCCATATACTAATCGATAGGGTGTACAACCGATGGCATTCTTGCATGTTGTTCGATACGTAGACAGCGCGTCGTCGAGTTTAAAAGACCAATCTTCCATATTCGTCGAAACAGTTTTTCCAAGATGCGCTTAATCTCTCGATTATTTACCTCTACTTGGCCATCTGTTTATGGGTGATAGGCGGTGGCGAGCTTATGCATGATGCCAAATTTAGATTAGATTTTTGAAAACCGCGCATTGCAGAAGAGCGTACCCCTATCACTCACTATCGCGCGAAGTGTACCGAAGCGAGAAAATATTTTGTTAGAAATTTGACGATGACTCTCGCATCGTTGGTGAGGAGAGCTTGCGCATTCTCCCACCTAGATACGTAGTCGGCCGCCACTAAAATTTAGAGATTAGTATAAGAGGGAGGTAGGTGGGCCTACAAAGTCTATGCCCCATAAATCAAAGATCTCGCATTCTAAATAAAAAATTTGGGGGCATCTCGTCGCGATGAGAGATGTTACCCGATCGCTGGCATCAATCTCACTTACTCACAAAACTGTGACCATCTTTAAAGAGAGTGGGCCAATAGAAGCCCGCTTCTAACACTTTCTGCGCGGTCCGGTTAACTTGATAATGCCCCCCGGCCGGCCCCTCATGGTAGTGTCGCAAAATTTTCCCACCCTCCTCACTTGAAACACATCTCCGCACTACTTAGTCCAAACAGACGCGAAAGAGAAAGGGGTCCTCCCAAAAGTAGTTTTTTAAATCAGAAAAGAATTTCTTCTTTTGCTCGGTCGAAAAATCTTTTGGAAGGACCCGTGCAACTAGATAGTTGGCGTAGTCTACGAACCAAGGGGTGGAGGAAGTTTTTATGTGGTTTACAGTTAAGAGGCGCTCCTTAGGAAATCTATCATCTATTTCAGGTTCGACGAGCACTTCTATGACGGGGTGTTCTAAATGCGAGAGGTGGTCGGCGGCTAAATTTTCAGCCCCTTTCTTGTCTCGGATCTCTAAATCAAATTCCTATAGAAGGACGATCCATCGAAGCAAGCAGGGCTTGGCATCTACTTTCGCCAATAAATATTTGAGGGCGGAGTGGTCAGTAAAAATGATTGCTTTTGAATGCGTGACATAGGGCCTGAACTTATTGATGGCAAAGACGACGACAAGAAGTTCTTTTTTTGTCATTGTGTAGTTAGCTTGTGCGGTTGTGAGCGTGTGAGAAGCATAATAAATTGGATGAAAATATTTATTAATGTGTTGGCCTAGTATGACTCCTACCGTGATATCGCTCGCATCGCACATTATTTCAAATGGAAGGGACTGTTGGACATGTGTGTCACATCCCTTTATTTGAGAATAACAAATCCCAAATAGTATTTGATCTTGCTTGTCGTGTGTTTAGAGTGTGCAGGAACTATAGGTGCAATACTCCACAGGTACAAACAGATTGGAAACAACTCTCTGGAAAGTTTTCTAACGCTCGCGTTAGTTGTTAATGCCCCGCGTTAACAACCATTGAGAAGGAAACCACTGAGATGGCGTTCGACGAACTCTGAAGGCGCTCGACGAAACCTGAAGGAACCTGAGTTCAACGAACATGGAGTTTCGTTCGACGAAATTGCCTGCGCTCGATGACATTGCGCCCGACAAACTGCGTTCAACGAACTTGGAGTTCCATTCGACGAACATGCCTGCGCTCGACGAAATTGCACTTGGCAAGCTGCGTTCGACGAATTTGGAGTTCCGTTCGACGAAATGAGCCTGCGCTCGACGACATTGCACCCGACAAACTGTGTTCGACAAACTTGGAGTTCCGTTCGACGAAATTGATTCCGTTCGACGAACTTGGTTTCTGCCACGATCCTGACTGTTGTGGTTGATGAAATGGGTTTCCGTTCGACGAAGGTGCGTTCGACAAAAATAGTTTTGTTCGACAAAATTTGGTTCTGTCACGCTCCCGACGTTATACAGGATCTCAGCAACTACCGTACACATTCTCTAACGCTGGCGTTAATGCTTAACGCCATGCGTTAGCTCCAGTGGTTATTTAAAGACCTGATTTCATTTTTGCTCGAGCTGGGAGGATTATTGAAGCCTTTATTCCAAAAATCTGAGAGAACTTCCAGAAAGAATACTTGTACCAAAACTCCATTGTTGTTATACTGCAAAAGATGGATCTCCCACAAAAAGCTTAAGGAGAATTTTGGAGGAGGACTACGTGAAGCTACATCCGAAGGACGATTGCTTCAACCTCACTCATACTACAACGATCCTTCATCTCTGACTTCAGAAGATCTCATATAGGGAGTTTTATTATTGTTATCTTTATTTTCATTCCATACTTTTTGTAACCGTTTAGAGAATTCGCCTTGTGTTGGTGACTAGGTCTAGGTTGGACTTAGGGGAGAATTCGCCTTGTGTTGGCGACTAGGTCTAGGTGATTAGATCTAGGGGGTGATCGAGGCCATATCCGGGGAAGGATTGGCCAGAGCGGCTTGAGGCCATATCCGGGGAAGGATAGGCTAAAGACAACCGGTTTGTGGGTATACAAGTCGGTATAGAAAAGGAAAAATTGTTTTACTTTGTACGCATCCGATTTCTAGCGATATTGAAATAAAATTTATGTAAACACTCTTTTATATAATATAATCATGTTTTTTTTTGTGTTTACTTGATTTCTATCATTTGGCATAAGATATAAAATTGCAAATTACAAT
Organism: Dactylorhiza incarnata; assembly: GCA_033032865.1. Taxonomy (NCBI): domain Eukaryota; kingdom Viridiplantae; phylum Streptophyta; class Magnoliopsida; order Asparagales; family Orchidaceae; genus Dactylorhiza; species Dactylorhiza incarnata. Next base: position 1,259,503 of record JAWHQI010000395.1, read on the forward strand.
TGTTTCTTCTTTTAAGTTAAATTGTTATTTCATTATAATTTACTCTAAACAATTAAGTAAATCGTCTAAAAATTTATAAAGAATTTTATTCCCTTATTCACCCCCCCCCCTCTAAGGGCGTCAATCGATCCAACAAGTGGTATCAGAGCAAGGTTATTCCAAATGGTGTAAAAACCAGGAATAATAGCGTCTCATGATCTCGCCCTACTAGTGGGGGAAATTTTCTTATAAATGAAAAATCTTTGGCACTACCTTTATTTGAAGGCAAAAATTATAATGGGTGGAAAATTCTTATGGAAAAATTTCTTAAATCTTTGGATATTGAAGTATGGAATATTACAATTAAAATGCCCCCAAGTATTATAAATTTAAATGAAATGTTTTTAAATGCCAAATCAATGAATAGTATATATTGTGCATTAGATCAAAATATTTTCAAACTTATTTATACACTTCCTACTGCTTATGAAGTTTGGAAATTTCTTGAGAATTCTTATTTTCTTCCTTCCACAGATGATGAACAAGAGCAATTCCTTATGGACCCAAGAGAAGAAACTGATGAGGACTTATTCTTGGAGGAAGAAGAATACAACGTCACAATATTGGACTCATTTGTTGGCAACACATCAAGCAAAAGAGAAGACAGAAATTCAACTATGGAAGAGGAATGCAAAGAAGATGTCAAAGGAACCCTTGGTTCAAATCTTTCCTCATCCCATAGCAATGTAAGAAAATCAAAAATGTCTCTTTTTGTAACAAATTCTATTTCTACATCTCGTATGCTTAAAATTGCTAAACGTAAAATTTTAAAGTTAAAAATCGCTAATTCCAAATTACGTTTAGAAAATAAATCTTTAAAAGCAAACGATAACGTAAAATCAAATATTGATGTGTTAAATTCTCTTTCATGCTCTTTAATTAAAATTCCTATTCCTTATTTTGATTGCAATCTATTAAAAGAAAAATTCAAGGATATTGAAAAAGGGTTCTTAGTTTCTAAAAGGCATAATGAAAAATTGATAATTGAAAATGATGCTTTAACTTGTAAGTTAAGACAATTAAAATCTTTTGTTGAAAAAGTTCTAATTTCTAGTAATGACTTTCATCATAAGATTTTGAATAAAAAGAAATTAACTTACAAAATCATTTCTAAAAAGGACCATTTTCATACATCAACTAAAAAGGAGTTTAGTTTCAAAAAGAATTATGTCGCTCAAAAAATTCTTAAGAGTCACTATTATAAGTCTCAATATATTTTCAATCATGACTCAAATTTAAAAACTCCTTTTCATGAAAATCAAACTATAAAATATTATCCTTCAGATTATAAGAGTATGTCTATAAGAAAGAGTGAAAAAGAAAATCATCAAAATAAGAATCAATCATTTAAAATTGATTGTAACCCACTATTTCAACAATCACTTCTAAAGAAAGACAATCACTCTTATAAACTTTCAAAGAATTCATATAATAAAATTCATGATGATTATCAACATCAAGCTATTTTGAAAAATAATTTGAATAAACATAAACCCACAATGAATTATTTTACAAACAACTATCATCATATAAAGATGTCACATAATCATTATATGGATTTAAGTGATAAAAAACCAACATATGAATGGAGACCCATAAAGAAAAATGACATATCATCTTTAATTGAAAAAGCCATTCATCATTATCTTCCAAAAAAACACCACGATGTATTTGGGTACCCAAAGGAACCATCCCACTTGGTCACCTTTGGATACCTAAATCTCTTATTCATTAATATCCATTCATTTGCATGAAGTAGAAACAATTAAAAATGAAATATCAATACTCTACTTCATGATGTGCTTTATTTCTTTTTCTTTTGTTTGTTTTGTATTTTTTGATCAAAAATGTTTATGGTCACTTTATATTTCATAATATATGACTTACTCATCTTAAACTTAATGATATCAATTCAACTGAATTAAAATTGAACATAAAGTCAGATGATTTTAAAAGTGACTTACCTCTCATTTTTAAAAAAAAATTGTTTATATATATATCCTTTTAAATCCCTTACCCATCAATGTCTTGAATTATCATTATAATTTGAATATTGAAATTATTATCAAGACTAATGAATTTATTTTAAAGAATGCATTTAAATGGTTTATTAAAGGGCTTAGGATAAAAATTAAAATGCGCAACATTTTTTTGATTATTTTCTATTTTGTTTGCTGCATATGTTAGCCCTTGTATTTAAAAATATTATCAAATAAAATTGAAAACAAACAATCACAAAATGCATGTTTAATCTTTCAAAAATGCGAGTTTTAGATCAAAACTTTAAAGAACCATATCTTTTGATCCGCTTGTCCGATTTTTTGCGTTTAATATCTTTTCGGAAAGAGCACAGAAATCTCCATCCATCGGAGAACCAAACTTGCCCGTTCAAATTCGTTTGGTGCTGTAAAATTGCCCAAACTCAACTTTGTTTAAAAGCTATATCAATTTTCTTATTTCGGCAATTTCTGTGTCTTTGGATTCTTCATCACATGATATCCTTTGTATATTGTGTGTAATGTATGTCACAATTGATTGCATGTATTTAGACCTTAGAATCATCATGTATCATTAAGTTCAAATCAAAAGTTTAATCATTTCATTCTTGGTCTAAAGAAAAATAATTTGAATTCTTCTCATATTACATGCAACATTATCTCCATTAATCCTCTATGATAACATTGCATTAAAACTCATCATCCTAGCATCACTTCTTATTTTATGCTTAAATTTATATGTTAGGTATAACATTTACAATGTTATTCAAATTTCATGATAACTATGTGATTTATAATAAAATACCAAAATTCCAACAACCACATAGTTTATGGATTAATTTTTAGAATATATATGAATATTGTATTAAGAATCATATATTATCTTACAAAGCCAAAGATCAATAGTTTCAATTATTGAGTGCAATTTTATTATAAATTTCAAAACATTATGTATGTGATCTTTGTATTTGATATGATTGCATGATCATCATTTTCTAGACTTAAAAATCAAACATGCTTATTCAAAAGAAAATCACCAAATCATTGTCATAAGTTTAGAAGGAATAGAATTCACATACATCATGAAGATCTATCATATATTCTATGCTAAATTCTCTATAATCATAAATCATAATTCATGTTTTATCAAGAAATATCTCAAATCAATAATGTTTATCACCTAGGAATTATGAATCTTATGATAAAAATATGAATAATGTTTCTTTACATTATTTGATGTATTGATATGCTTTGCTAGTGATTGCATGTATCTCTCATATTTATAGACTCTAGAATCAACTTTACAATGAAAGTATAAATCAAACTTAATCATCACTCTATTCTAGATCTATAATTTGAAACACTATTTTGGAATACATGCAATATTAATATTAATCTTATGACATGACATTAAACTCAAAGCTCAACATACTAGCTTTATCACTTATTGAATATTAGTAATTGTGCTAGTTATCTCATATCGTCATCTCATAAAAGTAGAAAAACTATGTTGCAATATATAACTCATCACATTAAACAAAACCAATAGTTTATAAATCAACCCATTGTTTAAAAGCATAGGTTGTCCAAAGATTATTCACCTATGACTTCATATCTCACAATAGCGGGGGCGTAGGGTTGTATACATTAGAGACCTAACCTCTAAGTCATGTCTTGTCCTTAATCGGGGAGGGTTCCAGTGGGGCCTTGCGAGGCACTGGGGGGAAAGAGTGCTAGGTTGAGCGTTCTCTAGTGTGTGCATATAGGATTAACACCCCAAACTACAGCATGTGTGCAGCTCCTCATGCCCATCCGTCACTTAGTACGGGGCTAGGGTATAAACATTTAGTCGGGGTAGTTTTTTTCTTAGGACATACTTAGATTACTCTTTGCATGATCATTTTATTTACTTATCACTTAAATCATGCATATTTTGGGTTGTTTAATAAAAAATGTCCTCTTGTGTTTGCATAATTTATCTTTTTGAGCTTAAATATTTTTGTAAGACACATGTATTTGAAAAAGCTAAAGTTTTATGCAAATTTGAGCAATCAACCCATCTCCAAAAATTACAAAATTTCTGCATAAGACTACTCTAAGGATACTTAATAAATATCAAAAATCAGATTTTTCAAATTCTCAAAAAATCATGTACTATTTCCAGCATTTGGCCCTAACGCCAGTGTTAGCTTTGGAGCTGGAATTTTCTAATTTTTAAATTTCTAAAAATCCTTAAAAATATGTTAGTTTATATTTACTAATTTGTTTTTGAATTTATGACATTTATTTTCTTTATTTTAATTTAAATTTAAGAAAATCAACTATAATAATTCAAAAATACAAAAATATGTTCTTGAGATTTGTGTTTTATTCATATTATGAAAAATCAACTACAAAAGTTCAAAATTCAAAAATACAAAAATATGTTTTTGAGATTTGTGTTTTATTCAGATTATGAAAAATCAACTATAAAAGTTCAAAATTCAAAAATACAAAATATGTTTTTGTGATTTTCTGTTTTTATCTCATTAAAAAAATGATAAAACAACAAAAAAACTGTATGGTCTTTATTGCTAATATCAAGTATGAATGATTTCTATTATTTATAATTATTTACAATGTTAAAATTTATTCCTTCAAATTACTATGAACATTGTTTTGTTTATCATTCTTTTATATATCTATTTAAAGTGCATCAATTGTATTGAAAAATATGTGTAGAACCAAGCTTAGTGATGGGCAAAACAATGCTTGCAAACGATAACGGCAAGTGTACCGTATCGAATGTAGTATCGGTTATTAAAACAAGGTCGTATTAGACTCGGGGCGGTTGAATACTCTTACTTCGGAAAATCTCTATTATTTTATCGAATGGGATTTGTGGTTGGTTGGTTGCGAAAAATGAGAAATAGTTTATTTAAATTAATGAATTAAAAGTTAGTGCTCAACCTTGAATCACCTTGGAAAAATAAATAAATAAAGAAATAGAACTTCTAATCCTCTTAAAAGAAATGCTTGACCGTGGAGGTTCCTGATTTATGAATGTACCTCTCTCGAGGATACGCCAAACTGAGTTTAGGTTGATCAATCGAACTCTCGTTCTAGAATTGAAACCCCTAAAGCTCGCTTTATCGAAGTGAACCCCTCTATTGGATATAACTCCAATCCGGGAGATTTATGTCGTCCTCTCTCGAGGAGTGCATTCAAATCTCTTTATCCTTAAAGTGATTGATTCGAACTCAAAACCTCTCGATTATTGACTACGAAAACAAGAATGAGATTAAATATCGATAATATAATCTCAATCAATATAAGTTCAAGGATAAATCTTAAGCGATCTAAATAAGAGAAAAAGAATTTCTAAACTGAATTATGGATTATATTTTCCTTGGATCATCTCGGCCGAGTACTAATGAAAATTAGCTACTCATGGAGATGGAGGAATTGATGAAATACAAGAGGTGCATAATGAAGATTGAGAGCAGAATAAGAGTAAAAGTGCTATTTTATTAATCGGAAGGGAAAATTACAACTAGGAAACAAGAGATTACAAACCTGAAATGAAAGTGCAAGCTAAGGAAGAAGATTACAAGCTTAAGAATAATGAAAGCAGTGCAAGAAAATAACTTAGAACTCCCAAAAATTCGTCCCCAAACATCTGGAAAAGCTCCATTTAAATAGCTGAATTTTTGGTGTTACACGCCCTTGGTCACGCCCGTGACCTGGGGCGTGTAAGGTGATCGAAGCGGCAGCGGAGAAGGCGCCTTCTTGAGTAATTGCGAGCGTTTCGGCCGTGTCACGCCCTAGGTCACGCCCGTGACCTGGGGCGTGTAATCCTGAAATCTGGCTGCTGGCGGGAAACTCTGGCGGGAAGAAGCGCGGGACAAGTCACGCCCGTGACCTGATGTCACGCCCTCGGTCACGCCCGTGACTGAGGGCGTGTAATTTTAATTGACGTGGCAGCGTGCTCCGGATGCTTGTGGCGGGTCGTGGCCGTGACATTGGGTCACGCCCTTGGTCACGCCCGTGACCTGGGGCGTGTACTTGGTGAAATCTTCACGGAGCGTCCCCGGAGCGGCAGAAGCAGGTCCGGAGTACTTCGTAGGTTACACGCCCATGGTCACGCCCGTGACCTGGGGCGTGTAATTTTAACTTTTTGCTCGAAACAGCCCAGAAACCCTGTAAACACAAAATAACCTTAAGTTAGCTTATGAAATAGCAATGGAAGGATTTAAATGAAATAATTCCTAAAAATAACATAATTTTATATAGAAAACATAATAAACCTAAACTAAAAGATGAGTAAATAAATTACTCATCAAATACCCCCATACTTGCTCATTGCTCGTCCCGAGCAATCCATTTTTCACAAGGGTGAGAAAAATTAATGCAAGATAGAATGTGAAGACTAGAGAGTAAAATGCGAAGTATTATGCTGGCATGTGTAGATATTTTAGTAAAAAGATGTTCTTGGCATAAATGCTAATTTATGAAATACTTCAAAAATGCGTTATAATTATTTATCATTATTTTAAAAATGAGTCGACGGTTAATCAAAAAGTTATGTGAAGGGAAAAAATAGCGTGATTGCTGAGATTTAAATTACTAGATGTAAACATTCGGTGTGGCCTCCAAAGAAATCCATCAATGTCGACGGCCATAGGCTTGCCCGTTTGCACTTTCTCCACTACACTTCGAACAAAATCGACTCTATGGATCCTTAGGACTTAAATATGGCACATTTTAAGGCTTGGGTTTAAGGGTGAGGTAACAATGATAAACATGAAGGCGCCTTCTCCTTAAACAAAATTTTTGAGCTAAAAGAAAATGATTGTCACCATAAAATAATGAAGCTTTACCCCCATACTTGTATTTTTTCAAAGGGGAAACACTCTCATACTCACTTATTTAAATCATGAATCTTCATAATTGGGATCATTCCAAGTATGCATGTACATACCTAGGCCACATATCATTATGAGATTATTACTTTTTGAGATTTAAACATTTTTTTTTTGAATTGATACCCATAATTGTCTTTTTTTCATGGAATCGTACCCAAAATTTTTTCATTTTAGCTCAAAATCTCAAAGTGTTTATTTGGGTTTTGGGCTTTTTAGCTTTGGTGCCGAAATGAGGAGGGTGGATCAAATAAAGGTGTAAGGCTCAAATTTGTGTGAACAATGGTGGTAAATCTAGGTTGGGTGCAAAGGCTCAAACTATCCAAAGAAAGGCCTAAATCATTTCTGTAAAGTTAATTTGTCTAAAGTGCAAATGTTTTGAAAATAGCTTGGGGCAAGTTCTAGACATCGAGAAAGGACACCCTTTTGTTCAATTCGAGTAATAACTTTCTAACAATCTTCTACACACTCACCAAAACTACTTTTGGATAAGACCGGATTCGAATTTAAAAGTAAAATAAATTATTATTACGCAAATTAATAAAACATAATTTTAGATCTATGCCAAGAATTTAATTTTACACCAAAACTACTTAAGACAAGCATAAGACTAGGAGCACTACATGAGTCAACAATTTTACTCAAAAGTTTCAAAAACTATTCTAGCACAAAATTATTTTTAGTTCATATGAAAAACAGTCTACTTAGAACTTACAATTTAGCAAGTGAGAGTTTTGATGAATAAAAAAAAACATTTTCTAATAGATTTTTTTTTTTTTTTTTTTTGTTCTTGGACTTCCCAAGATCTGCCCGGTGAAGGGTTTGCAAGGTACTAGAGGCTATGATGGGAATTCAAGCCCAAAGCGTCCTTTCCAAGAAATTTAATTGCATTTTTTATTATTATATTTTTTTATTTTTCAAGAAAAACTACAAAGAAAGCTATGCTACACCCCCATACTTAAAATTAAACATTGTCCCCAATGTTTAAAACTAAGTATGAAAGATAAAACAAAAACAAAAAACAAAAAAAAAATGTCAAGAAAAATCAAGAGAAATTACTAAAGTGTAAGGAGGGCTTCCCTGAATGATAGTCGGGGTTGCCGGTCGAACACCTGCAGAGTTAAATTAGAAAAAAAAAAACAAACAAGAAAAGAAAAATAAAGAGGTTAACATTGGGTTGCCTCCCAGGAGCGCTTTGTTTACCGTCGCGTAGCTTGACTAAGTGGTAATTTTAAAGATTTTGGAAGTGAATGGTTTCGATGTTTCCGGGCGCTGGGTCGCCCGGGTGATATAATTTTAAGCGTTGTCCGTTGACTTTGAAAGAGCCTTTTTCCGGGTGCTCTATTAGCACCGTTCCGTATGGCCAAACTTCTTTAATTATGAAGGGACCGGACCATCGTGATTTTAATTTACCCGGAAAAAGCCTAAGTCTTGAATTAAATAATAGGACTAAGTCTCCTGGTGAAAAAGTTTTTGGATTTTTGATTTTTTTATCATGATAAAATTTTGTGCGCTCCTTATAAATCTTATTATTTTCGTAAGCGTTTGCGCGCCACTCGTCTAATTCATTTAATTGTAGTTTTCTGTGCTCGGAGGCTAAGTTTAAATCCAAATTTAAAAATTTTAGCGCCCAAAAGGCGCGATATTCTAATTCCACCGGTAGATGACAAGCTTTTCCATAGACTAATCGGTACGGTGTACATCCGATGGCGGTTTTGTACGCTGTCCGATATGCCCATAGAGCGTCGTCTAATTTTAGCGACCAATCCTTCCTATTAACGGACACAGTTTTTTCTAAAATTCTTTTAAGTTCACGGTTCACCACCTCCACTTGGCCATTTGCTTGTGGGTGGTAGGCGGTAGATAGCTTGTGGGTAACTCCATACTTTGCTAAAATTTTAGCAAGTTGGTTGTTACAAAAATGTGTGCCCCGATCACTAATTAGTGCTCGGGGTGTGCCAAATCATGAAAATAATTTTTTTAAAAATTTAACGACGACTCTCGCGTCGTTAGTGGGAAAAGCTTGTGCTTCCGCCCACCTTGACACGTAATCGACCGCAACAAGGATATATTTATTATTAAAAGAGGAGGGTAAAGGACCTATGAAATCTATTCCCCAAAGATCAAAAATTTCGCATTCTAAAAAAATATTTTGGGGCATTTCGTCCCGGTTAGAAATGTTACCTGACCGTTGGCACCGATCACAATTACTCACGAAATTGTGAGCATCTTTGAATAAGGTGGGCCAATAGAAGCCCGACTCTAGCGCCTTTCTTGCGGTCCGGTTCGCTTGATAATGGCCACCGGTTGGCCCTTCGTGGCAGTGCCGCAGAATTTGGGCGTCTTCCTCGCCCGAAATACACCTTCTTACCACTTGGTCCGCGCAGACACGAAATAAAAAGGGGTCCTCCCAAAAATAATTTTTCAAATCTGAAAAGAATTTCTTCTTTTGTTGACTTGAAAAATCTTTTGGTAGGACCCGGGCCACTAAATAGTTGGCCAAATCCGCGTACCAAGGGGTGGAAGGAGTCGTTACCTTTTCGATAGCAAGGAGGCGCTCTTCAGGGAATTTGTCGTCAATTGCGGATTCCACTAGTGCTCCTGCAGCTGGATTCTCCAACCGTGAGAGGTGGTCGGCCGCAACATTCTCCGCTCCCCTTTTGTCTTGGATCTCCAAATCGAATTCTTGTAGTAGGAGGATCCACCTTAGCAGTCGAGGCTTTGCATCTCCTTTTTGTAGTAAATACCGGAGAGCGGAGTGATCTGTAAAAACAATAACTTTTGAAAGCGTTAAATATGATCGAAATTTGTCAAATGCAAAAATTATTGCCAAAAATTCTTTCTCCGTTGTTGTATAATTTGTTTGTGCGGATGTTAGCGTTTTGCTTGCGTAATAGATTGGGTGAAAATGTTTATTCACCCGTTGGCCTAAAACTGCGCCTACAGCAAAATCGCTCGCATCGCACATGATTTCAAACGGAAGAGACCAGTTTGGCGCGATTAAAATAGGGGAATTTATTAGTTCATTTTTGATTTTGTTAAACGCTTTTAAACACTCGTCATCAAAATTAAACGCGGATTCTTTTTCCAAAAGATGAGTTAGCGGTTTCGAAATTTTTGAGAAATCTTTTATAAACCGTCTATAAAAACCCGCATGTCCTAGAAAACTTCTAATAGATTTTATATTGGTAGGAGGGGGAAGTTTTTCTATGACCTCGATCTTGGCCCTATCGACCTCGATCCCCTTATTAGAAATTTTATGCCCAAGGACTAATCCCTCTTGGACCATAAAGTGGCACTTCTCCCAGTTGAGTGCCAAATTCGTGTCTTCGCAGCGTTGAAGAACACGATCAAGATTATTTAAACAATTTTTAAATGAATCGCCAAAAACAGAAAAATCGTCCATGAAAATTTCCATGACGTCTTCTACAAGTTCATTAAAAATTGCCAGCATACATCGTTGAAATGTAGCCGGCGCGTTGCAAAGACCAAACGGCATTCTTCGATATGCGAAGGTGCCGAACGGACAGGTGAATGTGGTTTTCTCTTGATCTTCGGGCGCAATTGGGATTTGAAAATATCCCGAAAGACCATCGAGAAAACAGTAGTGTGAGTGACCGGATAAGCGTTCTAAAATTTGGTCAATAAAGGGTAACGGAAAGTGATCTTTGCGGGTAGCATCATTTAATTTTCTATAATCGATGCATACTCGCCAACTCGTAACAGTACGGGTCGGGATCAACTCATTATTTTCATTTGTGATTACCGTTATTCCACCCTTTTTGGGTACGACTTGCACTGGGCTAACCCAAGTGCTATCAGAGATTGGGTAAATAATTCCCGCATCTAATAATTTTATTATTTCGGCCTTAACGACGTCCTTCATATTTGGATTAAGCCATCGTTGAGGCTGAATAGTACTGCGAGAATTATTTTCTAAATTAATTTTGTGCGTGCAAAAAGAGGGGTTAATCCCCTTGATATCAGAAATTTTCCATGCAATTGCATGACGGTGATTATTTAATATGTTTATTAATTCGGAAATTTCCGAATCGTTAAGCGCGGAGGATATAATCACAGGCAATTTTGAATCTTTTTCTAAAAAAACATATCTTAAATGTTCCGGCAGTTGTTTCAATTCCAAACTCGGTGGCTCCTCGTAAGATGTTTTTATTTTAGAAATATTTAATTTTACTTCTTCAAATTTGAGCGGCCGAGTTATTTCTTTTAGACAAAATAAATTTTCAATTTCCAGATTTTCAAATAAGGGTGAAATTAATTCAGAAATTGACGTTATTTCTTCTTCAAAATTTGATTCTAACGTGAAGCAAGAGTCGTCATTAGACAACGAATTTCTCATTGAGTTGTTAATGCTAAAAGTTACTTTTTCATCCCCAACTCGTAGGAGAAGTTTGCCATTACTAACATCAATGATTGCCCGAGAGGTGGCGAGAAAAGGACGTCCGAGTATAATTGGGACTTCGGAGTCTTCCTCAATGTCTAGGATGACAAAATCTACCGGGAAGATAAATTTGTCAACCTTGACAAGCACGTCCTCAATCACCCCTATCGGGTATTTAATAGATCTGTCCGCTAGTTGGATGCTAATATTGGTTGGGCTTGGGGTGCCCAAACCAAGCTTGTTAAATAATGAAAATGGCATCAAATTTATACTAGCGCCCAAGTCTGCCAAGGCGTGTTTTATTAAGAAATTACCAAACAAGCACGGGATGGAAAACCGTCCCGGATCGTTTAGTTTTTGTGGTAATTTATTTAATAAAATTGCGAAGCATTCAGCATTTAAAGATATACGCGAAAAATTTTCAAGTTTATTTTTATTAGAAAGTAGATCTTTTAGATACTTTGCGTATTTGGGCATTTGGGCGATTGCTTCGAAAAATGGCACGTTTATTTGAACTTGTTTAAAAATTTCAGTGAATTTTCTATATTGCTCCTCATTGCGTTCATTTTTAAATTGCGAAGGATAAGGAATAGAAGGATTTTTAATAATACGCGGAGCTAAAGCAGAAGAAGGTAGAGTAGGAGAAGAAATAACTTGCGGAGATGAAGTTGAAATGTTTACCTCTGGCTCGACCAATTTTGAAGAAGTTACCTCCTTTCCGCTACGGAGGGTAACTGCGTTGGCGCTCTCCCGAGGGTTGGGCTCAGTATTGCCCGGTAGAGCTCCCTGCTGGCGTTCGGAGAACATCTTGGCGAGCTGTCCAATTTGATTTTCTAGACTTTTGATAGATCCGGAAAGGTTCCGGATATTGGAGTCAGTAGTGGCAACGTATTTGGTGAAGACCTCTTCAAGCGAAGGGGGCTTTGGTGGTTGTGGTTGAGCGAATCCGGGAGGATTCACTAGTGGGGGGCGTTGAGCATTATTGGGGTTGCTCCATGAAAAATTTGGGTGGTTCCTTAAACCCGGATTATAACTATTAGGAATATTATTTGGGTTATAAGGAGGACGATAAGAGTTTCCCATATAGTCTACTTGTTCTTGATTATAATTATTATTATAATTGTTATTATTATTAGCCCCGTTAATGGCGGAGGAAGCAGACATCTCCGCCAATTGCTTAGTAAGCCATTCTACTTGATGTGCTAAATTCGGTGTGGCCTCGACTTCAAAGAGTCCGGTCGGTTTGTTAGGACGCGACCGTGGCGCATTCCACTGATAAGCATTCATGGCCATCTCCTCAAAAAGCTCTTGAGCGGCATCTGGGGTTTTATTATTTAGAGTTCCCCCAGCTGCTGCGTCAATCATCTGCCTCGTTTGGAGATTCAAACCATTGTAGAATGTTTGAACTTGTTGCCATAAGGGAAGGGCGTGGTGAGGACATCTCCGCAATAATTCCTTGAAGCGCTCCCATGTGTCATAGAGAGACTCCGAGTCTATTTGCGTAAATGAGAGAATGTCCGTACGTAATTTAGCGGACTTCGCCGGAGGAAAATATTTAGTCAAAAATTTCTCCGTCATCTCGGCCCATGTACTGATGGAACCTCTAGGAAGAGATCCCAACCATTGCTTGGCCTTAGTCCGCAAAGAAAATGGAAATAAACGCAAGCGAATGGCGTCATCGGTGACGCCATTAATTTTAAACGTATCGCAAATTTCCAAAAAATTCAATAAATGTAAATTTGGATCTTCATCCGGTAACCCGTCAAAGATGACGGTTTGTTGTACCATTTGAATGATACTCGTTTTGATTTCAAAATTATTATTTGCCACTGCTGGGCGAATAATACTTGATTGTGTTCCCTCCCAATTTGGCCTAGCATAATAGGACATAGTCCGTAGCGGAGCCTCATTATGGTCGGGGTCACCCATTATATCTTCGTTAGTCTCTCCGACTGACTCTTCGCGAATTATTGGTAGATCACTAAATCGGAGACGTCGCCGCAGGGTGCGCTCGATTTCCGGATCAAAACCAAATTCAAAATCAATTGAAGAGTTTCCTCGGGTCATAAACCAAAAAGAAAAGAGAGGAAGCGGAAAAAGTAAAAGGGAAAAATAAGATTGTTAGATAAAAAAGTTAATTTTTATTTTATTAAATTTTTTTGATTGATTTTTTTTTTTTATTTTTATTAGGTGATTTAAAATTAGTCCTGGACTTCCCAAGATCTACCCGGTGAAGGGTTTGCAAGGTACTAGAGGCTATGATGGGAATTCAAACCCAAAGCGTCCTTTCCAGGAATTTAATTGCGCCTTAAAATTAAGAAAAGGGAAAAAGATAAAATTAATAGATATTTCGGTTTTCAAAATATCAACCGTGTCCCCGGCAACGGCGCCAAAAACTTGATGGGCAAAACTATGCTTGCAAACGATAACGGCAAGTGTACCGTATCGAATGTAGTATAGGTTATTAAAACAAGGTCGTATTAGACTCGGGGCGGTTGAATACTCTTACTTCGGAAAATCTCTATTATTTTATCGAATGGGATTTGTGGTTGGTTGGTTGCGAAAAATGAGAAATAGTTTATTTAAATTAATGAATTAAAAGTTAGTGCTCAACCTTGAATCACCTTGGAAAAATAAATAAATAAAGAAATAGAACTTCTAATCCTCTTAAAAGAAATGCTTGACCGTGGAGGTTCCTGATTTATGAATGTACCTCTCTCGAGGATACGCCAAACTGAGTTTAGGTTGATCAATCGAACTCTCGTTCTAGAATTGAAACCCCTAAAGCTCGCTTTATCGAAGTGAACCCCTCTATTGGATATAACTCCAATCCGGGAGATTTATGTCGTCCTCTCTCGAGGAGTGCATTCAAATCTCTTTATCCTTAAAGTGATTGATTCGAACTCAAAACCTCTCGATTATTGACTACGAAAACAAGAATGAGATTAAATATCGATAATATAATCTCAATCAATATAAGTTCAAGGATAAATCTTAAGCGATCTAAATAAGAGAAAAAGAATTTCTAAACTGAATTATGGATTATATTTTCCTTGGATCATCTCGGCCGAGTACTAATGAAAATTAGCTACTCATGGAGATGGAGGAATTGATGAAATACAAGAGGTGCATAATGAAGATTGAGAGCAGAATAAGAGTAAAAGTGCTATTTTATTAATCGGAAGGGAAAATTACAACTAGGAAACAAGAGATTACAAACCTGAAATGAAAGTGCAAGCTAAGGAAGAAGATTACAAGCTTGAGAATAATGAAAGCAGTGCAAGAAAATAACTTAGAACTCCCAAAAATTCGTCCCCAAACATCTGGAAAAGCTTCATTTAAATAGCTGAATTTTTGGTGTTACACGCCCTTGGTCACGCCCGTGACCTGGGGCGTGTAAGGGGCGTGATCGAAGCGGCAGCGGAGAAGGCGCCTTCTTGAGTAATTGCGAGCGTTTCGGCTGTGTCACGCCCTAGGTCACGCCCGTGACCTGGGGCGTGTAATCCTGAAATCTGGCTGCTGGCGGGAAACTCTGGCGGGAAGAAGCGCGGGCCAAGTCACGCCCGTGACCTGATGTCACGCCCTCGGTCACGCCCGTGACTGAGGGCGTGTAATTTTAATTGACGTGGCAGCGTGCTCCGGATGCTTGTGGCGGGTCGTGGCCGTGACATTGGGTCACGCCCTTGGTTACGCCCGTGACCTGGGGCGTGTACTTGGTGAAATCTTCACGGAGCATCCCCGGAGCGGCAGAAGCAGGTCCGGAGTACTTCGTAGGTTACACGCCCATGGTCACGCCCGTGACCTGGGGCGTGTAATTTTAACTTTTTGCTCGAAACAGCCCAGAAACCCTGTAAACACAAAATAACCTTAAGTTAGCTTATGAAATAGCAATGGAAGGATTTAAATGAAATAATTCCTAAAAATAACATAATTTTATATAGAAAACATAATAAACCTAAACTAAAAGATGAGTAAATAAATTACTCATCACTTAGCATGCCTCTAAGTATGAGTAAATGTATTATGATTGATAATGATACCTTTCACTCACTAATTTTGGTAATCAACATGTGTGTTTAAATCTAAAAATGGTTGTTTGTCTATTTTATTTGTACAATAAATTAAAACTTGCATAAGTTTATTACCTACACTACATTTGAACTACACTTATGAAATTTTGAAAAGTGGTTAAGTTTCAAAAATTGGGGGTTTGCAAAACAAGTGTATTCGGAGAATGTTGTCGCACAAATGTGAACAAAAAATAATATATGTAGACAACTATAAATCCACCAAGCACTACTTGAATCTCCTGATATGTCTTCATAAGCATTGTGAGGTTGAGCACCTTGGAAAGAATAGTAAAGTGTCTTGTGCAACCCTTGATTAATACACCACTTTTTATAAAATAGTGTGCATTAAAGTGTGTGAAAATTAATTTACTTGTGTTTTATTGTGCACTTTACTTTACATATGTCTTGTATTTTGTGATTTAAATCAATTGTTTACATTACCCAAAATACACTTACGTGCACATCATTATCTTTCATAACACTTCTTCTTATGAGTATTGGACTTTAATGCTTTATCTATACAATTCTGTATATAACAAATGCACTAGATAACCTAACATGATCTCAACAATGTTTTGGTATCTCTTGAACATAAAATTAAGTAAAATTGTAGTATATTCCTTTTTGATATTCATTTTCATGCTTGGTATCTTTATGTAAAACTTTGAGATTTCAAAAAGGTTAAAACATCTTTACATTTTGAACTTAAAACTCATATTTTTACTTATGCTTTTCATGCTTACAAAAAGATGTTTCTTATAATCTTCCGCTTGCTTACAACTCTTATCTTTTTATTTTGAAATCTCTTATATATACTGTACTTAAAATCTTTATCATTATCTATATTACAAAAGCTATATCATTCTTTATCCTCACCCTACCTTCTTTTGATAATACCAAAAGGGGGAGATTAATTGAAGAAATCTATATAGGAGAAATATAGAAGAATAAGGGGAGACTAATTCATGTAATCTATCATTTAGGGGGAGTAAAACATAAATTGCATTTATGTAGGGGGCATTAAGATAGGGGGAGTATGCACATTATCATGCTTATCAAATACCATTGTTGCACTATTATCTTGCTTATCATATTCTATAAACACCTTTAATGATTTCTTGCTAAGAGGATTTGTTATTATAAAAAGGGGGAGATTGTTGGACAGGTGTGTCACATCACTTTGTTTGAGAATAATAAATCCCAAATTGTATTTGATCTTGCTTGTCGTGTGTTTAGAGTATGCAGGAACTATAGGTGCAATATTCCACTGGTTCAAAAAAGATTGGAAATAACTCTCTGGAAAGTTTTCTAACGCTCGCGTTAGTTGTTATGCCCCGCGTTAACAACCGCTGAGAAGGAAACCACTGAGAAGGAAACCGCTGAGATGGAAACCGCTGAGATAGCGTTCGAGGAACTCTGAAGGCGCTCGACGAAAGCTGAAGGAACCTGAGTTCGACGAACTTGGAGTTTCGTTCGACGAAATTGCCTGCGCTAGATGACATTGCGCCCGACAAACTGCGTTCGATGAGCTTGGAGTTCCGTTCGACGAACTTGCCTATGCTCGACGAAATTGTGCTCAACAAGCTGCGTTCGATGAACTTGGAATTCCGTTCGACAAAATGAGCCTGCGCTCGACGACATTGTGCCCGACAAATTGCGTTCGATCAACTTGGAGTTCCGTTCGACGAAATTGATTTTGTTTGATGAACTTGGTTTCTGCCACGATCATGACGGTTGCGGTTGATGAAATGGGTTTCTGTTCGACGAAGGTGCGTTCGACAAAAATAGTTTCGTTCGATGAAATTTGGTTCTGTCACGCTCCAGACGCTATACACGATCTCAGCAACCGTCGTACACGTTCTCTAACACCAGCGTTAACGCTTAACGCCATGCGTTAGCTCCAGTGGTTTCGTTTTTGCTTAGGCTGGGAGGATTATTGAAGCCTTTATTCCAGAAATCAGAGAGAACTTCTAGTAAGAATACTTGTGCCAAAACTCCATTGTTGTTATGCTGTCAATGAAGGATCTCCCATACAAAGCTTAAGCAGAATTCTGGAGGAGGACTACGTCACACTACATCCAAAGGACGATCGCTTCGACCTCGCTCCTACTACAGCGATCCATCATCTCCGACTTCAGGAGATCTCATATAGGGAGTTTTATTATTGTTATCTTTATTTTCATTCCATACTTTTTGTAACCGTTTGGAGAATTCGCATTGTGTTAGCGACTAGGTCTGGGTAGGACTTAGGGGGAAATTCGCCTTGTGTTGGCGACTAGGTCTAGGTGATTAGATCTAGTGGGTGCTCGAGGCCATATCCGGGGAAGGATTGGCTAGAGCGGCTTGAGGCCATATCCGGGGAAGGATAGGCTAAAGCCAACCGATTTGTGGGGATACAAGTCCGCATAGAAAAGGAAGAATTGTTTTACTTTGTACGCCTCTGATTTCTAGCGATATTGAAATCAAATTTATGTAAACACTCTTTTATATAATATAATCATGTCTTTTTTTGTGTTTACTTGATTTCTATCATTTGATATAAGTTATAAAATTGCAAATTACAATTGTTTCTTCTTTTAAGTTAAATTGATATTTCATTCTAATTTACTCTAAACAATTAAGTAAATCGTCTAAAAATTTATAAAGAATTTTATTCCCTTATTCACCCCCACCCCCTCTAAGAGCGCCAATCAATCCAACAGGGACCAATTTGGCGCCACCAGAATGGGAGAATTGATAAGTTGTTTTTTATAAAATTGAATGCCTCTATGCATTCGCTATCAAAAATGAACGGATAATCATTCTCCAAAAGACGGGTTAGCAGTTTCGTTATTTTAGAAAAATCTTGTATAAATCATTGGTAGAAACCCGCGTGGTCTAGAAAACTTCAAATAGATTTTACGTTCGAGGGTGCGGGAAGTTATTCAATTATTGTGATTTTGGCCTTATCGACCTCCATCCCCTTGTAAGAAATGATATGGCCAAGGACTAAACCTTCTCGGACCATGAAGTTTCATTTCTCCCAATTTAATACTAAATTCGTCTCTTCACACCGCTGGAGGACTCTATCTAAATTTTGCAAGCAGTTTTTAAAAGATTTTCCGAAGACGGAGAAGTAATCCATAAAGACTTCCATGATATATTCTACGAGCTTGCCAAATATCGCCAACATACATCTTTGGAATGTAGCTGGCGCATTGCAGAGGCCAAACAACATCCTTCGATATGTGAAGGTGCCGAAGGGGCAAGTAAAAGTTGTTTTCTCCTGGTCTTCGGGGGAATAGGGATTTGGAAAAACCCCGAGAGGCCATCGAGAAAACAATAAAAATGATGACCTGAAAGATGCTCGAGGATTTGATCGATGAACGGTAGCGGGAAGTGGTCTTTTCAGGTGGCATCATTTTATTCTTGGTGGTCGATGCACACCCTCCAACCCGTAACAGTACGAGTTGGGATCAATTTGTTATCCTGGTTTGCCACGACCATTATACCGCCCTTTTTAGGGAAGACTTGTACGGGGCTTACCCCGCGTACTATCAGATATTGTATAGATATTCCTGTGTCGAGGATTTTTATAATTTCAGTCTTAACGACATCCCGCATATTCAGGTTAAGTCGTCGTTGAGGTTGAATAGTTTTGCGGGGGTTTATTCCCCTGATATCTGAAATCTGCCATTCAATTGCACGACGTTGTTTGTTTAAAACTTCAACTAATTCGGAAGTCTCCGAATCAGTTAAAGTAGATGAAATAATAACTGGAAGTTTTAAGTTCGCGGCGAGAAAATTGTATTTTAAATTATCGAGGAGTTGTTTTAGTTCGAGGACAGGCGGTTCATCATATGATGGTTTAATGCTTAAAGTTTCTTAATTGAAGGGTTCGAATGGTGAATCTGTCGTCATGTCGTCGGGATAAAATTGATTCGCCAAATCTGAATTATCTAATGTTAAGGAAAGAAATTCAGAAAGCGAAGAACATTCCTCTTCAAACGCGGGTTCCAGGTTAAAAATTGAATCATCATTCGATAGGGAGTTCCGCATCGAGGGATTAATATGCAAAGTAACTTCGTCGTCTACGACCCGAAGGAGGAGGCGACCGTTACTAACATCGATTAATGCTCGGGAAGGTGCGAGGAAGGGACGACTGAGTATAATAGGTACCTCAGCATCCTTCTCTATGTCCAGGATGACGAAGTCTATGAGAAAGATAAACTTGTCAACCATTACCAGAACATCCTCCACTACCCCTATTAGGTACTTTACGAAGCGATCCGCAATTTGGATGCTCATCTTTGTTGGTCTCGGGACGCCCAAATTGAGTTTTTTGAAAAGGGAGAAGGGCATCAAATTAATGATGGCGCCCATGTCCTCTAGAGTGTACTTTATTAACAAATTGCCGAAGAGGCACGGGATGAAGAACCGTCCTGGGTCGTTCAATTTTGGCGGCAATTTATTAAGGAGAACAGCCGAACATTCCACGTTATGGGAAACACGCAAAACATCCTCGAGCTTCTTATTATTAGAAAGTAAATCTTTGAGGTATTTTGTGTATTTCAACAATTGCGAGAGTGCCTCGCAGAAAGGAATGTTGATTTGAATTTGTTTTAAAATTTGTAATAATTTTTTATTTTGCTCGTCCTTCCGCTCGTTGTTTATTTTTGAAGGATAAGGAAGAGGTTGTTTACCCAAAAATCAGCAATCACCTCCGAGCCGCCCTTTTTCAGGTACCGGGCATTTTCGATGCTCCCGGGAAAGCTCCCTCTTTCCGGGCGGTCTCGCCCTTACCGGACGAGCTCCCCCCTCCCGGTCAGTCTCTACCATCTGAGGTGTCTTGCTTCAAGAGGTCGCATTCTGGGCGACCTCTCCCTGTGAGGTCGCGCACCGGGCGACCTCTCCCAGTGAGGTCGCGGTCTGGGTGACCTCTCCCGATGAGATCGCGCACCGGGCGACCTCTCCCAGTGAGGTCGCGGTCTGGGCGACCTCTCCCTATGAGGTTGCGCACCGGGCGACATCTCCCTGTGAGGTCGCGCACCGGGCGAGCTCTCCCAGTGAGGTCACTGTCTTGGCGACCTATCATTATGAGGTCATGCACCGGGCGACCTCTCCCTATGAGGTCACGCATCGGGCGACCTCTCCCACTGAGGTTGCGGTTTGGGCGACCTCTCCCTGTGAGGTCGTGCACCGAGCAACCCCTCCCTGTGAGGTCACGTACCGAGCGACCTCTCCCAGTTAGGTCGCGGTCCGGGAGACCTCTCCCTATGAGGTCGCGCACCGGGCGACCTCTCCCTATGAAGTCACACACCGGGCGACCTCACCCAGTGAGGTCGCGGTCAGGGCGACCTCTCCCTGTGAGGTTGCGCACCGGGCAACCTCTCCCAGTGAGGTCGTGGTCTAGGCGACCTCTCCCTGTGAGGTCGCGCACCGGGCGACCTCTCGCAGTGAGGTCGCGGTCTGGTCATGCTCTCCCTGTGAGGTGGCGCATTGGTCGACCTCTCCCAGTGAGGTCGCAGTCTGGGCGATCTCTCCCTGTGAGGTTGCACACCGGGCAACCTCTCCTAGTGAGGTCGCGGTCTAAGCGACCTCTCCCCGTGAGGTCACGGTCTAGGCGACCTCTCCCCGTGAGGTCGCGCACCGGGTGACCTCTCCCATTGAGTTCACGGTCTAGGCGACCTCTCCTTGTGAGGTCGCGCACTATGCGACCTCTCCCTATGAGGTCGCGCACCAGGCGACCTCTCCCAGTGAGGTCACGATTTGGGCGACCTCTCCATGTGAGGTCGCGCACCGGGCGACCTCTCCCTGTGAGGTCGCGCTCCGGTCAACCTCTCCCAGTGAGGTCGCGGTATGGGCGACCTATCCCAGTGAGGTCGCGCACCGGGCGACCTCTCCCAGTGAGGTCGTTGTTCAGGCGACCTCTTCTTCTGTTCTCCTGGCGCTGATGTCATCCACTTCTAGAAGACTCCACCCTGGGCCTATAAATAGGCCCCCATGCCTCTTCAGAAAGGACACCGGTCGAGAGGTCCAAATCCTGCGGCTAGACCAATCAGACCGCACCTAGTAGCGGGTTGTCCGGCGACCTCCTAACTTCCAGGCCGGGCGGCCTCATCAGACAGGTCGAGCGGCCTCACCAAGCAAGCCGAGCAGCCTCACCAAACAAGCCTTGCGGCCTCATCAGACAGGCCGGGCGGCCTCACCAAATAAGTCGCGCGACCAGACCTATTCTTCTCCCCTCTTCACTCGCGACTCAAGTAACCAGCTGCTCGCGACCTCCTTTTCTCCCTGTTTCCTCGAGTAGATTGTGTAGGTGCAATTTCGGCATCAACAGAGGCGGGCTAAAAATGTTCGGCACAATCGGAATACTTGATGAATTATCTATCGATGGAGAGGGTGCATGGGTAGGTGTCGAAATATGTTCCTTAGGCTCAACCCATATTGGGGAGGTTACCTACTTGACATTGCGAAGGTTTATAGCTTTGGCATTTTCTCTGGGGTTCGACTCCGTTTTCCCTGGTAGAGCTCCATATGGCCGCTCTGAGACCATCTTGGCAAGCTATCTAACCTGATTTTCCAAATTTTTAATCGATCCGGTAATATTCTGGATATTTGACTCATTGGATGCGATGTATTTAGCAAAAACATCTTCGAGCAGAGAAGGTTTTGGAGGAGGAGGCCGGAATCCGTGCAGAAATCAAAGCGGATTCCAATTTGGGGGGCCTCTGAGCGTTGTTTGGATTGCTCCAGGAGATGTTTGGGTGGTTCATCCAACCCGGATTTTAATTATTACCTTATGGGTTGTTGTTAGGGTTGAAGGTGGGACGAACTAGGTTGCCTAAGTAATCTCCAGTTTCATCGACAAAATTATTATTTGGAGCCCAAGCGGGAGTGGAGGAGGTAGCAGTCATCTCTGCCACTTGCTTACTTAACCTCTTGACTTGAGTGGCTAAGTGAGAATTGGCATCCACTTCATATATCCTAGTTAGTTTATTAGGGTGCGATCTAGGCGCATTCCATTAAAAGGTGTTCATGGCCATTTATTCGAACAGAGCTTGAGCGGCCTCCAGGGTTTTGTTGTTTAACGTTCCCCCGATGATTGCGTCGATCATCTGTCGCACTAAGAAATTTATGCCATTATAGAACGTCTAAACCTGCTGCCAAGATGGTAGCGCATGATGATGGCAGCGCATGATGATGACATCTACGCAAGAACTCTTTAAAATGCTCCCAAGTCTCGTACAAAGACTCAAAATTGAATTGAATGAAAATGGCGATATTTGTTCGTAATTTAGCGGTTTTAGACAGTGGAAAATATTTTGCTAGAAATTTATCCATACATTGGGCCCAAGTAGTTATAGATCCTCTAGGGAGAGAACTTAACCATGCCTTTGCCTTTGTCCACAGCAAAAATGGAATTAAACGTAATCGAATAGCTTCATTAGTAACGCCATAAATTTTAAAAGTGACACAATTTTCCAAAAGGCTGAAAGGTGTAAATTCGGATCCTCATCCGACAAACCGTCAAATTGGACTGACTATTGTACCATTTGAATGATGCTAGACTTTATTTCAAAATTATTATTATCCATTGTTGGGCGTGAAATACTTGATCCCGTATCTTCCAAATTCGGCCGGGCATAATATGCCATGGTCGGTGGCGGGGCTGCATCTGGAATTGGATCGGTCATAGCTTCAGCGTAAGTATCTCTGATAGACTCGTCAGGAAATTTGAGTAAGTTTTGATTACGAAATCGGAGGCGCTCACGAAGGGTGCGCTCGATTTCAATGTCAAAAGGAATGTTAGAATCGTCCGACGAGTTTCCTCAGGTCATATACTAATAATAAAAATTAATTTTTTTTGGGTTTTGCCTTTTCTATATTTTTTTGTTTTTGTTTTTAAATATATACGTAATAAAATTAATAGTGATTCCTTTTTCGAAATAACAACACGAAGTTCCTCGACAATGGCGCAAAAACTTGATGAGTAGATTTGGAATTTTGCAAAACCTTAATGTGATGAGATTAGAATTAGGCGGGTATTTTTGAGGAGTTTCGCAAGTACTTTTACTTCGAGAAACTAACTGTTATCCTACCGAAAGATAGAAGTAATAGTATTTTCTTCTTTCAAAATATCGACGATTACGCCCCGGCTACAACTCCGAATTCTATTGATTTTTAAATAGAAAAGGAGAGTTTTGCATGTTTTGGTTTTGAAAAGCTTTTGTTTAATTTATAACCAAACTAATCTTCGATAAAGGCAAGTATACCTTATCGCGTGTAGTACAGGATATTTTGGTTTAGAAAATATCGAGGTCGTATATTTTCGTGGAACCTGTTGATTATTCTTACTTATAAGTAATGAACGATTATTTTATCGGAATAAATTTTTGATATTATTTATACTATTTAGAGAGCGATAATATAAGTATAACTAGAGTTTTAAACGATGATGAAGATAGCGCCCGGTGTCGAATTACCTTGAGAGGAAAATAGCATTTTTAGAAGTAAAAGATCTGATTTTTCAAAACATTAGAACCACTTGGTCGTGGAGCTTCCATAAGTATGAACGCACCTCTCTCGATAGTACGCCCACCTGAGATTATGAATAGTCGACCGAACTCTCGTTCTTTAATTGAATCTCCTTAATACTCGCTTTATGTTGTGAACCCCTCTATTGGGTTTTTATTCCACTTCGGGAGACTTACCTCATCCTCTCTCGAGGGTAGAGCAAACTTCTCCTTACACGTGAGAGATCAATCCATATGCACGAGCCTCTCGACTAACTAGTGTATGGAAACAGAAATGAGAACCATACATCGATTATATGGTTCTACTCAACGTTTTTCTCGGGTAAACCTTAAGCTCGTTAATTGATTTTAGAAAGAGATATTTTATTTTAGAAAACCATGTATTTGTCCCAATGCTCTTCGACGTCGTGCCCTAAAGGAAATTAACCACCTATCGGAATGGGGACGACATTAGTAATAAGAAAATACATGTTAATATTTTAAACAGATATAAGTGTGTTTAACAAAGAAAATTAAAAGACTTATAAAATGCAGAAATATTATGCATCCCAACCATCTTAATCAAGTGCTAGAAAGTGCATAGCCTCTCATCCGGGATGGGGGTGGTAATAAGACTTGAAATAAAGCTAAGTTACAAAAAAAACATTATCTCATACACACAAGCACTGTAAGACCCCCTTTTTTTCTTCACAACCGGGTCTTATGGAGAAAACCGCCACCTTACTATGAATCCAACTTCCAGGTTTGATGCCACCGCACGACGCCGATCCTTCCAGCTAAACAATCACATCACAGAAGTCAACAAAGGAACATATGTATTAGCACAAGTCCACAATCACAGCTCGATTACAGTATATATAAATGACTAATAGTCCACAATGAGTACCGAGTAAGAAAGAGAGTAAATTGTCTTATGCCCAGTTCATGTCAAAAATAAAACTAAACACACTCTCTCACTTTACATTTATGTCGAAGTTAATGAACTTGTACAACCCTATATTCGCCGAGTGGGTCCCCGAGGCCCAAGATGTCATCAGGCCTAATAATTTTTAAAAGGCACTGCCCCAGGCAAGAGGGGTGCGTGAGCCTTTGGATGGTCTCAAGGCCGAGGAGCCAGACCAGGTTATTCCCAGAAGAGGGGCGAGCAGGGAGGCAGTCGGCATCCCGCTCGCCCGACTCCAAGAGTGGGGGGGGGAGCGGGGAGGCAGCCGACCTCCCGCTCGCCGAGCCCCAAGAGTGGGGGCGATCGGGGAGGCAACCAGCCTCCTGCTCGCCGAGCCCTAGGAGTGGGGGTGAGTGGGGAGGCAGCCGACCTCCCGCTCGCCGAGCCCCTAGATGGTGGCGGGCGAGGAGGTAGCTGGCCTCCAGCTCGCCGAGCTCTAGTGCGGGGATAGAGAGGAGGCAACCTGCCCCCTCTCGCCCAGCCCCAGTTTAGGGGCAAGAGGGGAGGCGGCCTGTGTTGATACCTTCTAGATCAAGTGGGAGACTGTTGGAGTTTCTTTGGTGATCCGGAAGGAATCAGTAATTAGTCTTACTACCAACGCAATATGAGCCTATAGGGTCGCACAACAGAATATTGGAGAAGTTGGAGATTTGTTTGTGTTGGTCTTACTCATATTGGATATGTGTGGAGAACCAAACCTGTAACGCCCCGGGTTTTTCTTATTATAATTTTAATAAAAAAATATGGAATTAATAATAATTTATCTAAAGCGAATTATTAATTCAGGGAATGGCTGCGAAAGGGCGTTACCGTTTCGGGATCGTCGTCGTCGTCCGGCGTGTTTAATTCTAGGTTGAGATATATATATATATATGTATATAATGTATGGGCGTCTGAATACTTATATCTGCATATAGACATGAACTAGATTATAAAACAATATATATATATTAAATATAAGTATTATAAAATAGAATACATCTGAATATCGATATATGCATTCAGCCATGAATTTGATTTGGTCCACCCCCATGTCTCGTTTAGGAAGTTTTAGAATGACTAATTAAGATACAATGATACATATAAGTTTATATAGGTAAATATATATATATATATGTTCAATTATTTGGGTGGATGGTTCAGGCTGCAGTAAAAAGATCCCCTTTTATTTTCTCATGTCCTTCCCTTTTTCCTCGATGACCCCCGACCTCTCCGCGTGCGCGCTAATGGCGGAGTAGGGTTTGCGCTGGAATCGCTTGGCTTCGGTGGTTTAGGCCGTCGGAGGGAGCTTGGAGTCGCCGGTTTTTGTTCTCGTCGTCGGGGCTAGGGTTTTTGCTCGGCTCTCGGAGTGCTGGTCGCGACCCGGCGAGTCGCCGGTTGAATCCAAGGCAAGGAAACACTTCCCTCTTCTCTCTCTTAATTTCTTATTTGCCTAGTCTTGATAAAAGGAGGGTGTGCTGCTTCTTCTGTTGCTTGATTTATGCTTTCCTTTCTCGTACCAGCTAGCTGCTTGGTTTTGGTTAGATGAATTCTTTTTTGGTGCTTTCATGAAGTGATCTCCTCCATGGTTTATGTTAGCAGATATCTTGGTACCCCTTGGTTTATGTTAGCAGATATCTTGGTACCCCTTGGTCTATGTTAGCAGATAACTTGGCAATCCTTAGTTTATGTTAGCAGCTATCTCGCTATTCCCTTGAGTTATGCTAGCAGCTAACTTGGTATTCCCTTGGTTTCATATTTAGCAGCTATATTGGTAATACCTTGGTTTGTGTTAACAACTATTTTGGTATCCTGATGAGTCCCAATTATATACACATATATGGACTCATCTGGGCCGATTTTCTAGTCTATGCACTGCACTTTAGCCCTGTTTTAGCTCATATTTGTTATTCCATGCTACGTGCACTTCTAGGCCCATTTTGGTGTAATTTCTTGTTTATCTTCATTATTAGTTTTCATGCATGGTTAAGCGTCACTTTCAGTGGTTTGATTAGTGTTGTATGCTGGAGAAGGAGTCGTGCAGGTGTTCTCGGTACAAATCTGTACAGGAACACTATGCACGATCACTGGTTCTATTGTGCATGACCACTGGTCATGCGCCACTGATCGTGTGCACTTACCCCCTGAATTCTGAGTTCTGTCCTCCTTATCGCACGACCACTTACGATAGCGCGCACGACCACTGGTCGTGCGCCACTGGTCGTGCGAACATTGTATTTTATAATTTTCTTCCCTTGCAGGCTCCGTCTAGTCAAGCGCACGATCACAGGATGCTAGTGCGCACGACCACTGGTCGTGCGCCAATGACCGTGCGCACTGTTTATTCCAGCGCCTATAAATTGCCCTGCTCGCGATTTAGGTCGAGATCCCCGCATTTTCTTCCGCCAATTCTGCCGTTTCCTGCTCCGTTCCGCCAGATTTCTCCCCTCCATCGCCGCCCACCATCGGGAGGTGCTCCGGGCTTGTTCTTCACGCCATTCTTGAGCCGGAGCTTCCTCTCGGCCTCCTCCTTCATCCTAAAGCTTAAAGAGGAGATTTAGCCGCCATCTCCATCAAGCAAGAGGAAGTTAGCAACCTCTACCGGATCGTGACACGAAGAAGACGGGCTCATTGGAGAGTAGTGACAACTCTCTCTACCCCGGACGTAGTTGCGGACCGAGCTAGGACGCAGATTGACAACCCGGTGCTTCCTACCGTGAATCCACAACGAGCCTTCGGATTCGGTCGATTTCTTGCCTTATTCTTCTCTTATTGATGTATATGTAGTTAAAGCCATTATTATGATGAAGTTGCACTCAAACTTGTTTGTATTTTTATATATTTCATGTCTATGTGAAATGCTTGTTGTTTGAGTTGCTTGAGGTGCGCCCCATTCCATCCTCCATCCCGCCGTCATGTTCGTGTGCCGCACTAGCAATTGCTAGTGGCGTGCTTTGCGAAGAGGTGCTTGCGACCCTCATTCCGCCGTTCTCTCCATTCCATTCATATGCCTACTCTTCCATCCGCCTAGCGAAGCGTGGCATAGCAGCCCGTGTAATCCATTCTCCCTATGAAGCAGTGCGCTCAAGGCCTGCACAGTTCGATTCCGCTTGCCTACTCGTCCATCCGCCCTTGCAACGTAGCGCGCTCAAGGCCTGCCTAGTCTCCATCCCGCCAAGCGAAGCATTGCATAGCGGCATTGCATAGGAGTAGTTCATAGTTTTATTTTATTTCCACAAACCAAATCCCTTTCGTCCGCACTCCACCTATCGCTGGACTTCGATCTCAAGTCCTACCTCGACATCTAACTCCACCTTACTGTGTTCCTTCGAGATTCGATACTCGGGGATTACTCCTCGTTTTATATTACTTGAACGATCGGTACACTGCCATTTCGTGTCGCAGTCGAGCTACCGCCTATAGCGGTGTGTGAGATTTGCGCCATCATATCCCCTTGGTTTTATGAATAACAACCATTTGGAATTTCCTTGGTTTATGGTTAATAGCTATTTGGTATTTTCCTTGGTTTCATGCTAGCAACTATTTTGCTTATGTTGGGAGTTTGGGTGAATTCCCTTGGTTGCTAGAAATGATCTGATTTTGTGCGGTTAGTGAATCCCCCATGGTTTCATCCTAAAATAAACTCTTGATTTATGAAATTCTGTATCTATATGCTAGGAAATTTTGTTGGTTTATACTTAAGTCAATTACCCTTTATTAGATATAAGACCCTTCTTGAGCATCAAACCTCGCATGTTGCCATTAAGTTCATGTTGAAAACTGGTTTTAGACTGGAGTGTGGGTGGACGCAGGGGCCCTCACCACAGTGGTTTTGGGTTTCTTTTTTTGTTGATTAAATTTCTGGAAATCTCGCTTGCTAATCCTCGACGGTTTGGGGAATTTCACTTGCTAGTTCTCGATGTCTTTGCGAGGCTAGCAATTGTTAAACTTGAAGCACTCATAGTCTCGCACTAGTAGCCTAGCTGCTGAGGTCATTTATATGCTCTTTTCCCCTCCCTGGGCTCGTGTATTTCTTCAGAACTCTAAATCTTCTTTTTATATATATATAATATGCATATATATTTATATATATATATATGTCTTTTTGATTGTTTCTCCCCCTTTTTCTGCAAGTGAAGTTTCGTTGTGGTCTTCCTAGTTGTTCTGATAGGTTCTCTCAGAAAAGTTGCTTTCTGCGTATTCTCGGAAATCAAGTTTCTTCTTGTGCATTTTGATTCCTGTTTATACCATAGACTTGTTTAGAAATTCTCTCTGTGTAGTTCCTGAATTTTCTAGCCTTTTGTCCAGAATTTCTGTCCAGAACTCCCTGGTTTTCTGTGTAATCTGTCTTTTATTTCTAGGTATTTTAAACCTTTTCAGACTCAGTCTTCTATGTAAATTTTTGTGTTAACTATCTCAGTGAAGGGTAATGCTTCCTCCTCACTGTCTTAGCTATCTGATTGAATGTAAAGATTTCTTTTTAGGGGTTGTGGGCTGCAAATAGCGGTCTTTTTCCTTAATGACTGTGTTTCTTGAAGCTTAGTTATACTAGGCTCTCATGTGGGTTGTGTCCTTCATGTAGTAGTAGTCCCCTTGGCTTGATTTTGTTGGATGATTGGAAGTCCTTCATTTCAGTCCTTTCTTCTTCCTTGTCTGCCTAACCTGTTGATTTTAGGTTAGTGGCTGTTATGTTTTCCCTTTTTGGGTCTTGATTGGTTCTGGGTTCTTGATTCCTACTGTCATCCCCTTGGAATCTGGATAGCCTCTATACCTGTTTAGTTATGCTACCAGGTAGTCTGATAAGACTTCCCTAGGTTTTGAAAAGTTTGCTCACCCTAAGATCGTGCAATTTCTTCTTCTTTTATGAAATTTCCCGTCGACTTGATATAAGTCTTTCCCGTCGACTTTGATGTAAGTCGTTCTAGTCGATTTCTTCGCTTA
Source organism: Dactylorhiza incarnata (assembly GCA_033032865.1). NCBI lineage: Eukaryota > Viridiplantae > Streptophyta > Magnoliopsida > Asparagales > Orchidaceae > Dactylorhiza > Dactylorhiza incarnata. The sequence continues at coordinate 1,289,291 of JAWHQI010000395.1, forward strand.
TTATGAATTGTTTCCTCATATATTTATATGTTCTTTTGTCGGGTGTTCACGTGTATCTTAAGCGATGTTATCAAACCTTTTAAGTCCCTTTGGCTGAGACTTTTGATAAAACTATGATTTATTCTTTGAGTTGTCCGGTATTTGATTGGTGACCGGTTATGGTATTGTTTCGTGCCTTATTTGTCGTATTGTTATGATAAGTTCGTTGGGAGTCAAGTTTGGACTCACCAAGTGTTTTCAAATGAATCATTGCGTAGTGTTTATTTCTTTGTGACCCTATCCTTAGGGTGTTATGGTGCTGATATCTCGGGTTACGTCCCGTGTCTTAATTGAAACTTAATTTGATTATTTAGAACCTTTGTCTTAAGCCTTGCACGGTGGGTAGTTTTGGGTGGCAGTGGATAGAGTACCACCACCGGTTTGGTTTTTAGGTGGCAGTGGATAAAGGACCACCACCCGGTTTTGGGCTGCGGGCGTTAGTGGAAGATACCACCGTCGTAGTGCCTTCAATTGGGGGACGCTTTTCCCTCGAGCTGATCAGTCTCTAGTTCTTAAAAATATATGCTTATATTTGTGTATTATGATATTATATGTATGACCATCACCTCTGAGCCGCAATGGCGGACACGTGGTGGGCTTTGATTGTTTTGGCTAATACCTTCTGGTGCAGGCTTTTCTTTTCCTCTTACCGTGTGCACTCGTTTGAGCTGGCTCGGGTTGTTGTAAGATTATTCATGCTTACCTGCTTAGTTCTCCTTTCTGCAAGCTTTTATTTCTGATTGCTGCTAATCTTGGTTTTCTTGCACCCTTTGGGCCGAGGCATTCTTTTCTTATGAATGTCTCAGGTTCAGGTCTTTAGCTGCCGCAGGAGTTAGAGCGGCGTTGTTCGGGTCTCCTGTCGAGGCCCTTCCTCTCTTCTAGGTAAGTGGTAGTTTTTTTTGTTCTCCTTCTTTCCTGCGGGTTCGTGTCAGTTGTTGGCGCCCGTATGTCTTTTATCTTTAGATTACTTGCTAGTAGTTTTGCTGTTACTTTTGGGTTGTTTACCTACTTGCTCTCTGGGAAGCTTTATGCTAGGATGCATTAGTTACTTTATTGGTATAAAATGTCATTCTTGCATATCATGATTTTAAATAAATGTCGCATACTTTGAAGATCGTAGATATTCCTTTCTTACTGTACTAAACATAGATTTGTACATATCATTTTTGGATGTTGATCTTCATGCTCATGTAGGCTAAAACAAACCTATTTTCCGCTGCGTATGTATAGTTTTCTACTTGTGGACTAGATGATCCACCAGACCGAGGGACACGATCTTAAGCTAAAATGTAAAATTCTCTTTTTAATCCAAGCACATTTATGTCTTTTATAAAATAATCGTAAGGAGTGTTTGCCTGAGCGTCGGTAGTTGTCCCCTGCTTGACGTGGCATCATAGCGCGTATTTTCCCTTTGCTCTGATAATATTTATTAAATTCGTGGGAAAATGCGGGTTGCAACAAAACCTATGGCTATATGGAATACAGTTAGTACGGGAAGACTGCTCCTAGATATTGTGAATATTGTATGGAGCATGTCTTGAAGTTTTCGAGATAATATTGTGAATATCGACTCGTAAACAATGTCGTCGAGATTGTCTCGATTACATGCGTTGACAGGAACTTGTTGAATTGAGCCTTGGAGATTTTGTCGAAATTGTCTCGATTACGGCGTGCCCTTACCCGTGTTTGAAATCTCTCGCCGACCGGTAGATCATGAGGAATCGTTCCTTTGGGATCTATTCGTTGCTTCTGGAGATCGAAGGGAATCGTTCCCGCAAAATCGTGTCGTAACTTTAGATCAACGGGAAGCGTTCCCATTTGGTTCTAGCCAAAACCGTTGAAGTTTCCTCCTCTCCTTTAACAGATCTAGTAATCTGTGGAGACATAGAGGTCATTCCTTCTCCAACCTAGCTCTTGTTGGACAAGAGGCTAAGGGTTCTCCTTTCTCGTGTGGACTTCTGTAGAGGTGTGGACACAATTCTACACTAACTCCTCCGACGAGCAGTTCGACGTTGACCAGAGCCGAAGGAAGCACAATGCAAGGACTTGGAATAGGATTCCGAATCCTAGAAGACTTTTCTTGGAGCTTTTGATTGAGTATCGACTCAATCTCTATAAGGTAATTTTTGTTGTCGCGTTTTCTTGATTCATGGTTTTAGCACGATCCACATATCTCTTTGGGTTGTTCTTGATATATTCCGCTGCGCACATCTGATGTGTATACCTTTGAGCAAAACCCAACAGTGGTATCAGAGCTAGATTTCTGCTAATTCCATGTTTCAGAAATTGTTCCCTTCGTAGTAACCGTCTGTCTCTATGATAGTTTGTGAAACTAAATACTAGAGAGATGAGCTTGTCTACTGCAATAAGGGTGTTTGCTTTTGCTAGCATCCGGTACATGTAAATCCGATGGTTTAGAAATGTTCTAAATACTCAGGTTTAATCCATATCATCAAGTGTTGATGGTTTTGTGCATCTGGAATGTATCCGGGTTATGCTTGGTCTGTTTGTGAGTTGTGTGCACATTGATTAAATGTTAATCATGATTAAATGTTAATCACGATGAAATGTTCATCGACTGTATCTCAAAATCCCTTAATCTAATATTAAGTATTCAGATGCCTTCCGGTGGATGACACTCTTCCTGCCTCGATCGATGAAGTGTGGGCTTGCCAAAGCAAGGTGCATTAATCTATCTCGGTAAGGGTGCGAGCGGATAATTGTGATATCCCACTGTCGACATCGGGTCCAACTTAACTAAGTGACCTCCATGGTTGAGTGCTTAGAGGCATAGGGTTGGCATGCACCATATGATGGATGCGAATAAAGAGTTATTCACCAACCATACAAGAGTTGCATAGTGATGCAATTGGCAAGTGTTGTCTACCTAAATAACTGCATCGTGAGAGAAATGCCAAAGCGGACTCATTGTGTTGGTGAAATATGGATCTTTTCCACTAAGAGAATAGCTCGCATAAAATCTCCGAATCGAAATTAAGGGTTATCGATTTGATTAAAATAGTGGGAGTATTTAATTAAACTCCTTATTAAAATAAAATGTATTTTGAAATATAGTACTGAAAATCTTTTGCAAATTTATTATAGAATTTCCATGACAAATACATCTCACTCCACGTTGTCCCTGAGAGCTATCCTTGAGAAGGACAAGCTCAATGGGACGAACTTCCTCGACTGGTATAGGAACCTGAGAATTGTTCTCAGGCAAGAGCGCAAGCTCTATGTCTTGGAAGGGGAAGCCCCCACAGAGCTGACCGGAAATGCTCCGAGAGCAGATAAAGATGCTTACAAGAAGTATCAGGATGATACCTTGGATGTGGAATGTCTCATGCTTGCTACCATGTCCTCTGAGCTTCAGAAGCAACACGAGAGCATGTGTGGTTATGAGATAATCAGGCACCTCAAGAAAATGTTCCAGGGGCAAGCCCGGCAAGAGAGGTTTGACATATCCAAGACATTATTTCAGTGCAAAATGGGAGATCGAGACTCAGTAGGGACTCACGTACTCAAGATGATTGGGTATATAGAGAACCTTCAAAAACTGGGTTTTCCCTTGGGCCTAGAGTTGGCCACAAACTTGATCCTGCAATCGTTGCCGGATAGTTATGAGCAGTTCGTCTTGAACTATAACATGAATGAAATAGAAAAGACACTGCCCGAGGTCCTTGGCATGTTGAGAACTGCCGAGAACAACATAAAGAAGGTCAAGCCTGCCAGCCCCATACTGATAGTGCATAAGGGCAAGGGCAAGACCAGGGGATCTAAGAAGACGAAGATTGGATCTAAGTCTCATCTTGACCCCAAGTCTTCTGCACTGAAAAGGAAAGGTCTGGCGAAAGAAGGAAAGTGCCACCACTGGGTAAGGCAAGGCATTGGAGGAGGAACTGTCCCCTCTATATTGAGGATCTTCAGAAGAAGAAGGGAGGTATGACCTCCGCTTCAGGTATCTACGTTATATAGATAAACCTTTCTCCTCCTTCATCTCGGGTATTGGATATCGGATGTGGTTCTCACATTTGTACAAATGTGCAGGAACTGAGAAGGAGAAGAATGTTGGGTAAAGGGGAGGTAGACCTGCGCGTCGGAAATGGAGCAAGAGTTGATGCCGTCGTCGTTGGTGTCTATTGTCTTTCTTTGCACACTAGGCTTGTAATAGAATTAGATAACTGTTATTTTTGTCCAGCCAGAACTAGAAACATAATATCCATTTCATGTCTTGACATGAAAGGTTTTTCGTTTATAATTAAGAACATTTGTTGTTTGATTTTTATGAATGATGTTTGTTATGGTGTAGCCCAATTATTTAATGGCTTATATGTTTTGAACTTAGACCATCCGATCTATAATGTAGAAAATAATAAAAGACTAAGAACAAATGACTCGAATCCTACATACCTTTGGCATTGTCGTTTAGGCCATATAAACGAGAAACACATATGCAAGCTCCATAGAGATGGACTACTGGACTCATTTAATTATGAATCATTTGAGAGATGCGAGTCTTTCTTATTAGGCAAAATGACTAAAGCCCCTTTCACTGGTCATACTGAGAGGGCGGATGATCTCTTGGGTGTCATACATAGTGATGTCTGTGGACCCATAAGTTCTATGGCTAGAGGTGGGTTCCACTACTTCATTACATTTACTGATGATTTTAGTAGATATACAGATACATGTTTCTTGTGCAGAATAAATCTGAGACCTTTGAAAAGTTCAAAGAGTTTAAGATTGAAGTAGAGAACCAACTGGGTAAAAGGATAAAAGCACTCCGATCTGATCGAGGTGGCGAATATTTGAGTCAGGAGTTCCGTGATCATCTGAAAGAGTGTGGTATCGTATCACAGCTCACCCCACCCAGAACACCGCAACAAAATGGTGTTTTTGAGAGGAGGAATCGTACCTTGTTAGACATGGTGCGGTCGATGATGAGTCATGCCGGTCTTCCCGTTTCCTTTTGGAGTTTTGCTCTAGAGACTGCTGCTTTTACACTAAATCGAGTTCCGACGAAAACGGTTCAAAAGACACCATATGAGATATGGACTGGGAAGCGTCCTAGTATGTCTTTCATTAAGATTTGGGGCTGTGAGGCATACGTACGATGTCAAGTGTCTGAAAAGCTGGAACCCAAATCAGATAAGTGTTTTCTTGTGGGATATCGTAAGAAACTAAAGGGTATTACTTCTACCATCGTTCCGAGGGCAAAGTGTTTGTCGCTAGCAGTAGTGTTTTTCTAGAGAAAGATTTTCTATCTAGAGAAAATACCAAGGTAGAACTTGAAGAAGTTCATGAACCACAAATAATGAATGAACGTGAATTGGAACCTAAGCAAGGACAACAATCTGTTGTAGCTAGAGAACCTGCTTAAGAAACACAAGTCCTACGTAGATCTAGTAGACCTAGACTTGAGCCTGAGAGATATGGATTTCTCATGACTCAAATAAGTAATGTGTTGCTTATGGATCATGATGATGAACCAGTGACCTACCAAGAGGCTATGAATGGACCAAACTTCGAGAGGTGGCTTGAGGCCATGAAATCTGAAATGGACTCCATGTATACAAACCAAGTTTGGACCTTGGTGGAACCACCTGAAGGGGTACGACCCATAGGTTGCAAATGGGTCTTCAAGAAGAAGACCGACATGGATGGGAATGTACAGACATTCAAAGGACGTCTGGTGGCTAAAGGTTTCAGGCAAATTCATGGTGTTGACTATGATGAAACTTTTTCCCTTGTAGCTATGGTCAAGTCCATCAGAATTCTACTTGCTATTGCTGCGTATTATGACTATGAGATTTGGCAAATGGATGTCAAAACGACTTTCCTTAATGGAAACCTCCTTGAGGATGTGTATATAACATAACCCGAGGGTTTTGTATCTCCAAGTGAAGCCACTAAATTATGCAAGTTGAATCGATCGATTTATGGATTGAAACAAGCTTCTCGAAGTTTGAATCTGCATTTTGATGAGAAGATCAAAGAGTTTGGTTTCATCAAGAACGAAGATGAGCCCTGTGTTTACAAGAAGTTTAGTGGGAGCATTATTGTCTTCCTGATATTGTATGTAGATGACCTACTGTTGATCGAGAATGACATTCCGGCCCTACAAGTTGTTAAGAACAACCTAGGGAACTGCTTTTCTATGAAAGACTTGGGTGAAGCAACTTACATACTTGGTATTAAGATTTATGGAGATAGATCGAAGAAGTTGTTGGGTTTTACCCAGAGTACATACATTGACAAGGTGTTGAAACGGTTCAACATGCTTGAGTCCAAGAAAGGATTCTTACCCATGTCACATGGTGTGAGTCTCTCTAAGGACCAGTGTCCTAAATCTTTGGAAAATAAGGACCGCATGAAGTTGGTTCCATATGCCTCGACAATTGGATCAATCATGTATGCAATATTGTGTACTCGACCCGATGTCTCATATGCTTTGAGCATAATGAGCAGGTATCAGTCTGATCCTGGTGATGGTCACTGGATAGTAGTCAAGAATGTCCTAAAGTACTTGAGAAGGACTAAGGATACATTCTTGGTGTTTGGTGGAGAGGAAGAGCTCGTTGTAAATGGTTACACAGATGCTAGCTTACAAACTGATAAGGATGTTTCAAAGTCCCAGTCAGGTTTTGTATTCTGCCTTAATGGAGGAGTTGTAAGCTGGAAGAGTTCCAAGCAAGAGACAGTTGCCGACTCTACAACAATAGCCGAGTATATTGCTGCCGCAAATGCAGCAAAGGAGGCTGTGTGGATTAGGAAATTCATCGGCGAGCTAGATGTAATTCCTAGCAGTGTTGATCACGTAGTTCTCTACTGTGACAACAATGGTGCAATTGCCCAAGCTAAGGAACCTAGATCTCATCAGCGCTCCAAGAACATACTGCGGCGGTTCCATCTTATTCGAGAGATTGTCGATCGAGGAGATGTGAGCTTTTGCAGAGTACCGACTGAAGATAATATAGCGGATCCACTGACAAAGCATCTTGCGCAAAGGAAGCATGATGGTCATGTTAGATCAATGGGTATTAGATACCTGAATGATCATCTTTAGTGGGAGCCTGGTGGATTGCATGTTTGTCAGTTGTTTTTCATTTGATGAATTGTGTTATGTACTGTATGTTTCATTTTACATTTATTGCAAGTTCTTTTATTATGTCAACTGTTTCTATATGATAGACTAATTAACATAATGAATGCCCTTATAAGGTTTGCTTCCATAGGAATTCAAGTACGTGACTTGAATGTGAGGGCCTATGTTTAAAATGAAGCTTCATTCTTAAATAGTCCCTGGTCGAGTTATCATCCTAGAATTTTTGGCGAGGATGAGACCATAAGACTAGCATGTGCGTTGAATAATGACCGGTTCTCACAGGTCATGATATTGTGATATCAAGTCATCACATGGGTACTTGTTAAGAATAAGTTGTGTTGGACAGACCCCCTGTGAGACTGCTTTGTGGATTGTTATATGAACGTGTCACAAGTAGATCTCAACTGGCAATGGTGTTTGTGGTCCTTTGACCTGAAGTCACATCATTCATCAAGTGAGGAAGAGCATGCTTTGATGCTATCTAAAGTCTTCCTTGAGAAAGGTTGATGATAAGGGTGGTTATTGGGTATGTTACGAATCATTTGGGTGTTTGTGTGTGGACAGATATGGAATTTTTCCTCCTTTATGACAGGAGTTACATCCATGGGCCCCTTGATGGAATGAGACTGAGAAATGCATGGTCATGCATGGTTGAGTCAATATATGATATTGAGCTCACCAATTTCAAACTGTCTATTCTAGATCAGGAAACACGGATTGAACGATCATGAGGGTGACACAGTCCATGCCTCTAGTTCTATCCGGATGTAATGGACAAAGGGACATTACAACACTGATTCATTGGTCAAGACAGGCTTATTGAGTTATGAACTCTTATTGGTTGCGTAGCAATGATGCATTACTAGGTGTCGCTCATTGTTTGTGAGACTTCTGTTGATACCTTCTAGATCAAGTGGGAGACTGTTGGAGTTTCTTTGGTGATCCGGAAGGAATCAACTATTAGTCTTACTGCCAACGCGATATGAGCCTATAGGGTCGCACATAAGAGTATTGGAGAAGTTGGAGATTGGTTTGTGTTGGTCTTACTCATATTGGATATGGGTGGAGAACCAAACCTATGGCTATATGGAATACAGTTAATACGGGAAGACTGCTCCTAGATATTGTGAATATTGTATGGAGCATGTCTTGAAGTTTTCAAGATAATATTGTGAATATCGACTCGTAAACTATGTCGTCGAGATTGTCTCGATTACATGCGTTGACAGGAACTTGTCTAATTGAGCCTTAGAGATTTCAACGAAATTGTTTCGACGAATTCGTCAAAAAGGTTGTCGAAGAATCCGTCGATATTGTATCGACGAATTCGTCGAATATTGATTTGACAGAAAGGATGGTCGAGCCGCTGAGACCGTCTCGCGGGCTGACTATGGTCGTCGATACCGACTCAACTAATTCGTCGGAATTGTTTCGACGAATCCGTCGAATAGGTATTGACTAATTCTGTTTTCGATGAAAACTGTAGCTTCTGTTTTAAATCTGGTTTGCAGATAGCCGACGCCGTGGTCTTTCTTTTCTCGGGGTATAAAAGGCTGAACCTTTTAGGGTTTATTAGTAGTTCAACAGATCTTCCTTTTGGAGAAAACCCGAGCGAAGAACGGAAGCGGACGATGATCGGCAACTTGCAATTTACGACGGCGTGCCCATACCCGTGCATGAAATCTCTTGCCGACTGGTAGATCAAGAGGAATCGTTCCTTTGGGATCTATTCGTTGCTTCTAGATATCGAAGGGAATCGTTCCCGCAAAATCATGTCGCTACTTTAGATCGACAGGAAGCGTTCCCATTCGGTTCTAGCCGCAACCGTTGAAGTCGCCTCCTCTCCTTTAACAGATCTAGTAATCGTGGAGACGTAGAGGGCATTCCTTCTCCGACCTAGCTCTTGTTGGAAAATAGGCTAAGGGTTCTCCTTTCTCGTGTGGACTTCTATAGAGGTGTGGACACAATTCTACACTAACTCCTCCGACGAGCAGTTCGACGTTGAACGGAGCCGTAGGATGTGCAAAGCAGGGACTTGGAATAGGATTCTGAATCCTAGAAGACTTTTATTGGAGCTTTTGATTGAGTATCGACTCAATCTCCACAAGGTAATTTTTATTGCCGCAATTTCTTGATTCATGGTTTTAGCACGATCCACATGTCTCTTTGGGTTGTTCTTGATATATTCTGCTGCGCACATCTGATGTGTATACCTTTGAGGAAAACCCAATAGTCTGCCACCTCTCGCCCAGCCCTAGTTTGGGGCCGAGAGGGGAGGCGGCCTGCCCCCTCTCGCCCATCCCCAGTTTAGGGGTGAGAAGTGAGGCGGCATGCCCTTCCCACCCAGCACTAGTTTAGGGGAAAGAGGGGAGGCGGCCTGCCCCCTCTCGCCCAGCCCCAGTTTAGGGGTGAGAGGGGAGGCTCTCTGCCCCCTCTCGCCCAGCCACAGTTTGGGGGAGAGAGGGGAGGCATCCAGCCCCTCTCGCCCAGCCCCAGTTTAGGAGCGAGAGGGGAGGCGTCTGCCCCCTATCACCCAGCCCTAGTTTATTGGCGAGAGGGGAGGCGGCATGCGCCCTCTCGCCCAACTACAAAAAGGGTCTGCGTACATGATGAGTCCCATATATATATATATATATATATATATATATATATATATATATATATATATATATATATATAAATATATATTTTGGACTCATTTGGGCTGATATTCTAGTGTTTGCACCACATTTTAGTCACATTTTCATTTACATATACTATTCCATGCTAGGTGCACCATTAAGCCCATTTCGGTGTGCAATTGCATTCCTCTTTGTTGGGGGTAAGCACATTGTGCTCCCCTTACCTTCTTTTATGTATCCCTGTGTTGGACATGTATTCCCAGCTAGTATATCTTGTTTGCAGGTGACCTGATCGTTCCGTTTTCCCCCAAATGTAATTTCTGTGCATATCGCACGGTCGTGCATTTCCTTGACGCACGGTCTGCGCGGTCATGTGTTTGTGTCTGGGAAGAAAATGGAGCGTCGGGGTTTACTCGTGCGTTTTAACGCAAGGGCGAATCCGCCCGTGCGTGAGTAAAACGCACGGTCGACCTGTATCTTTGTGATCTCAGAGCGTCGGATTTTACCCGTGCGTTTGAACGCACGGGCGGCGTTGGTCGTGCGTGAACAAATCGCACAGTCGGCGCAGCGTATTCTACAAGCCATATTTCATCCGTTAATATAGCACGGTCTGCGCACGATCGTGCGTTCGACCGTGCGTGACCAATTTTCAGCCTGTTTCCTATAAAAAGCAGGAATCGAGGCAATCAGAAGGGGGACCGAGAGAGATAGATGGTGGTGGGATTCTTCCGCCGTTTTTGGGCGATTTCCATCCCATCTTCATCCCCATTCCATTCCGATAATCCGGGAGACTCCTCCGGCTACCAAGAGTTGTTTCTCTACCTTCGGGGAGCCCTTCCGGCCGTCAGCAAAGCTTTCCTAGCGAGTGTTCTGCAAGTTGTTGCGGGGAAAGTGGAAGATCACCGGAGAAAGTGACAGATCTCCGGCACCGGAAGCACCCCTCGACCGAGTTCGGGAGCGGATTGACAACCCGCTATTCCGGCCGTGACCGACGGCTCTCCTTCTTGAGTGGTTTTCTCTTTACTTATCTTGTATAACTAGATGAATATTTGTTTAATGAACTTGAATGATTTGTTTGTCTATGAATGAATTATTTAGTGTTTACATAATCTCCTTTGTATTGCTCTGTGTTGCGTCTGCTTACACCCACTCCACTCCACTTCCACACACACGTTCTAGCTAGCTCACTCTAGCAAAAGCTAGAGGTGAGAGTGAAGAGGTGCTTTCGACCCTCATCAAAACCACGCACTGTAGACATTTCACCCACATACCGAAGCACGGCATCGCGGCCGCTGCACTCACCCCCACTTTGCGAAGAGGTGTGTGCGACCCTCAATCGTCACAGTTACTTTCCGTCCATGCGCCTTCCGAAGCACGGCATCGCGGCCGTTGCACCCATCCCGCCTTGCGAAGCGGAGTTTTGACCCGCATCTCTTATTTCTGCAATAGTCTAAATCACCCATCACAAAGCCCTTATTTTTTTACTTTCTTTCACTCGTCATAACAATCGCCTCACTCTATTTTCTTATCACCACATCCTGCATTCCTTGAGAGATCGATACTTGGGGATAACTTCCCATTTTTATTACTTGAGCGACCGGTGCACTGCCATCGTATCGCATTTCTTGCCTGCTAATTAGCAGTGCCGAATTTAGCGCATCAAGTTTTTGGCGCCGTTGCCGGGGAATGAAGGCGTGATGAGATGTTGTTTGTGAGTCGATTATTTTCGAGTGAGTCTTTTATTCTTTTTAATTTATTCCTTTTCATGCTATTTTCTTATTCTATATCATGTGGGCGCATTTGAATATCCGATGCCATTGGTGTGGGGACATATCCCACGCTAGTGATAGGTGTCCCAAGGAGTATGGTGTTGTCCAGAAACCGTACGGAGCCCATAAGTCTTTTGGCTACTCTACTGCACCTTCGTTATCGCACCTTTACACGGCTGCCGCACCTTTTGTGGCGCTAAAGCCGGCAAAGTAGTGCCTATTTTGCTAATGTAGAGAGCACGCCTTGAAGGAATGTGCAGCTTATCTTCGCGAATTGGCGGATGACGATGAGCCGGATATCTGGATCATCCCATCTTCAAATTCTGCGAGCACAGCTTCTTCCTCTGATTACGTGTCACTTCCACCTTCACTTTTAGAAGGGTATGGAACCGACACGTACGTTAGTGACCCTCATGACTCGATTTCTGATGCGACACCCCATACCTCTTCGGTTCATCTACCACTTTGCGTGGATTTGTGTCCTTGTGTGGAGAGAGAGCCCAAACTCTTAATAAGCACGTCATCTCCCACTGCACACGAAACTACATCTGTTTCTGATATTATCATTGAGGTCACTTTGCAGGATGTTGCAGACCTGCGCAATGTGGTGCCCACTCTCATGGAGGAGGACAGCCTTGATTGTGCTGAAGGAACCGCTTCGGTCCAGTGCGAGGAAGTCCAAGTTATAGAGGAGGTCATTGCGTGCGCTGTGGAGTCTAGCGAAATCTTCGATGATATCATCAGTTTTTCATTGCCGCACCCCATGGGGGATGAAGCCGGGATTATCCCCTCAGATGAGATTTCTTTTAGTTTTTCTTCCAATTTATTTCCTAACCGCCTTTCTTTATGTACAAGGATGCAGGATGCCCTCCTTCCGGTTGATCAGACCTTATGCATGGAGGAGCCAAAAGCCTGGCGGGATGAGTGGTGCGATATTCGGCAAGTGCACCGGTCGCGCAAGTAATAATAATGGGGATGATCCCCGAGTGTCGGTCTCTCAAGGAACACAGTGAGGTGGAGTTAGGTTTCGAGGAAGGACTTGAGATCGAAGTGCAGCGATAGGTGGAGTGTGGACGAAAGGGATTTGGTTTGTGAATAATAAAATAAAATATTACAACTAATCCTATGCAATGCCGCTATGCAAAGCTTCTCTCGGCGGGATGGAAGACTACGTAGGCCTTGAGTGCACTACTTTGTTGGGCGGATGGGCGAGTAGACTAGCGGAATCGAACTATGCAGGCCTTGAGCGCGCTGCTTCGTTAGGAGGGATGGATTACATGGGCCGCGATGCCACGCTTCGGTAGGTGGATGGACGAGTAGGCTAACGGAATGAGGGTCGCAAGCACCTCTTCGACAAGCATGCCACTAGAAATTGCTAGTGCGGCACACGAACGTGATGGCGGAATGGAAAATGGATGGGGCGCACCTCATACACACATATAAACAAAAGATAATTTCAATAAGATGAAATAAGCATTACATAGCATGGTTTATAGTGCACATCATCAATAATATAGAGATTACAAACATTACATCACACAAAGAGAAAAAGGCAAGAGATACGACCGAATCTGGAGGCTCGTTGTAGATTCACGGTAGGAAGCACCGGGTTGTCAATCCGCGTCCTATCACGGTCCCAACTATCGTCCGGGGTAAAGAAGGCTGTCACTACGTTCCAATGGACCCGTCTTCTCCGGTGTTTTACAATTCGGCCACGTCCGATGCGAAGAACTCCTTCCTTGGTGATGAAGATGAGCGTAGAATCTCCTCCTTGAAGCTCTTGGATGATGGAGGAGGCCTAGGTGGCGAAAAAAACCTGCGGGAGGGGCGGAACGGCGGAGCTGGGCGGAAGAAATGCGGAACCCCGACCTAAATCGCGAGCAGGAATATTTATAGGCGCTGGAATAAATAGTGCGCACGGTCATTGGCGCACGACCAGTGGTCGTGCGCACTAGAATCCTGTGATCGTGCGCCTGCCTGGGCGGAGCCTGCAATGTAAGAAATTTATAAAATAAAATGTTCGCACGACTAGTGGCGCACGACCAGTGGTCATGCGCATTATCGTAAGTGGTCGTGCGCATTGGTCGAGACAGAACTCATAAAATGGGGGTTAAGTGCGCACGATCAGCGGCGCACGACCAGTGGTCGTGCGCAGTAGAACCAGTGATCGTGCGCAGTGTTCCTGTACAGAATTGTACCGGGAACACCTGCACGACTCCTGTTCCAGCATACAACACCAATCTAGCCACTAAAGGTGGCACTTAACAATGCATGAAAACTAATAACGAAGATAAACAAGAAATAACACCAAAACGGGCCTAGAAGTGCACATAGCATGGAATAATAAATATGAGCGAAAACATGCCTAAAATGTAGTGCATAGACTAGAAAATCGGACCAGATGAGTCCATATATGTGTATATAATTGGGACTCATCACACCCCCAGACTTACCTGTTTGCGCGTCCCGAGCAAACAAATTCTAAGCGAACGGGGAAAGAAAAGTAGATGGCTTAAAATTACAATACAGAGTACCATGCGAAGTCGCATGCTCACGTGCATAAGAAAAATAGTAGAGAAGATTTCTGATTATATAAACAGTTTATATATTTCTAAAAGAGTAAAAGCATATTACAACTACTCAAAATGGTGAACAACGGTGAATCATTTGGTCATGCATACGGAGAAAGTAAACTAAGCGCTGAGACGAGCATTGCTCAAGATCGGGATGCGGGACAAACTCCACTGAAATCCATCAGTGTCGGTGACCATAAGCTTGCCCGGTCACATTCTCCCCACGACACTGGATTGGTTCAAGGCGTGAGTCAGTAGTACTTTCAGGTTTTAATAATTGAGGCTTGGGTTACGGTGAGGTAAACAATGATAAAAAAATGGCTTATAACACATAACCCAATTGAGCTTTTAAAATAACTACCCGCGCACCAAAATCGAATGCAAGTGCACCACACCCCCAGACTTGGACTTTTGCAACATAGGTGTGTGCACCGCCTACTCCCAATACATAATTTTTCTAGACGATTTTCAATAAAACTCATGTTTTTTCTTCTTCTCTTTTTCTTTTCATTTTTTTTTCTTTTCTTTCTGTCTTCTTCTTGTCTTTTTTTCTTTCATCAAAATTTTCAAATGAGCATATCCATAGATTCACATAATATAAACCATAATCAACACCCCCCACAATGTAAATAAAACTACAACTAAAGCTCAGATTTGGGTGTGCGACTAGGTTAGGATTTTAGGCTTTGGTGAGATATATGTGGAGCTGAATCAAGAAAAGGGTAGACACAAAGGGGCTAGCAAGGGTAGACGAAAGGCGTGAAATAAAGGTTCAACCGGGCCAAAATAATGGCCTACATCATTCTCACTCACTAGAACTATCCTATGCCAATGCTTCAAGATTCGCTTGGGGCAAGTTCTAGCCACCGAGAAAGATTCTCCTTTCTCCCGACTCAAGCAATACGAGTCTAGCGATCGTTTACACACATCCCTATGCTACCATTTGATTCCCCCGGATTCACCATTTGAGTATAGTAAACAACATTTACACTAATAGAAAAAATATAAAACCATAAGTATAAAGAGAAGTCTAATCAACACAAATTTCTATGCAACCGAGCACTCGACTAGGAGCACTACTGGAGTCATTATTTTACTCTGCTACATAGTCCTAACCCATCACCTAGACTTTACCACATAGTCAGAAGAATTAAATTCACTACAGAGCACGCATACAGACGAGTACGCGCACAAGTGGGTGTTGTGGTGTGCAATGAAAATGAACAACAATTTCCAATAAGCTAAAATAAAAGTACTTCTAGCATGCTATGCAAGAGTGCACGCGAGTGGGTACAAAAACTGCTCTCCCCCAGACTTAAACTAAACCCTCCACAAAATATATGACATGAAAATCAGAAAAGGCTAGGGAAAGAGAGTACCCAGTACTCAGAAATGAGCACACCAGAAGATTGGCGTGTAAGCTAAAATGAGTCGCAGCATCCGCCATCCAGAAAAGATACCTGCAAGGGTCAGCTCCGCAGAAACAAAAGAAAATAGAAAACTGAAAAAAATACTACTAACTAAACATGGTTAGATGAAATAAAGATGCAGAAAAGAAAGATAACTACTGGGGTTATTGTCATCCCAGCATGACTTATTCAAAAATTAAAGTTTCTAGCTAATGGGCGTATGAAAAAGGAAATGAACAGGTAACTGTTCTAATACGCGTGTCGGTAGCGGGTACCGATACGAGGACAGAACAGTTACTCCTCTACCCAAATAATAATACCTACATAACGCAGGTAGAGGAAACAGAAAGCAAGAAGAGGAGGAGATATCCTCACTCAACTCACCAAACACATCCTTGCCTAGCAAGGTGTCGTCAACAGGGAGGTGGCAGGAGGAAAAGGCAATGAGTGGAGCTTCCTCTACGGAGGGGGAGTCAACTTCCTCACATAAGAGGATGCTCTCATCATTGACTTGGGCAATATGCACCAAATCCTCCTGGGGTACCTGTGAAGACTCAACCTGCACAGACTCAGATGAAGAGGGGGGATCGAGAAATAAACAAGACGAAGAACATAAATAATCAAAAATCGGGGGAGTTGTCCCGGTCTCACTCCCATTAGGTTGGGTAAGTAGAATAATGTTTGCATTGTCATCAATGCTACAAGGTTCGGCGGGATCAATAGTGGCCATGCCTAAGATTTGGACTTCCTCCACCGGTGTTGAGGAAAACTCCTCTTCACCTAGAAGGTTGTCCCCCTCCATAGGAGTAGGCACAATACTAAGATCAACCGCCTCCTCTTGTGACACATCATCGGCAATGTCGTCAGAGACGAATGTAGTATGCACAACAGGGGGAAGAATAGTGCTCGGATAAAAGTCAAGCACTGATTCCTCACAAAGAATCAAATCCACTAGGGGTGGTGGATGCACCGGGAGAATAGGCTTAGCAATGTCGGTGCCCAGATCAGCCACACATCTGGTGACTGTGTCAATGCCATACCCTTCAAGATGTGAAGGTGGCAAAGTCACATAACCGGATGTTGAAGGTGTGCCGCCAGAGTTAGGATTCGGGACGATCCGGATATCCGGCTCGTCATCCTCATCCAATTGGCGAAGATACTCGGCACAGTCCTTCAAGACATGATCAGTGCTCCGACAAAATTGGCACTGCCTTGCGGGCTTCTTTGGCACAGCGGGTGCTGAAGCCGAAAAGGAGTAAGACGGTAAAGGCTCAGCAGAGTAGCCATAAGACTTATGCGCACCATATGGAGTACCAGACGAAGTCGGTGCTCTATATACTGGGCGAGAAGAATTATGCCCACCATTCTCCGTAGGGCATTCATCACTAGAGTGGGAGGTAGCTCTACACCAACGGCAACGGATATTAAGATGTGCCCACATAGTGCGAAGATAAAACGATTCAAAAAGAAAAATAAATACCACACCTAACAAAAATTACTAACGCAACCTAATTAAAACAGGAAACAGAATACGAGGAAATAAAACAAAGGAATGCGATTTACAAATGGAAGGGCTTCTCTCTCAGGTTCTCCCTCTCCAGAAAACTCACACGTCTGTGTTCCCCGGCAACGGCGCCAAAACTTGATGCGATATTCGGCAAGTGCACCGGTCGCGCAAGTAATAATAATGGGGAAGATCCCCAAGTGTCGGTCTCTCAAGGAACACAGTGAGGTGGAGTTAGGTTTCGAGGAAGGACTTGAGATCGAAGTCCAGCGATAGGTGGAGTGCGGACGAAAGGGATTTGGTTTGTGAATAATTAAATAAAATATTACAACTACTCCTATGCAATGCCGCTATGCAAAGCTTCGCTCGGCGGGATGGAAGACTACGTAGGCCTTGAGCGCACTACTTCGTTGGGCGGATGGGCGAGTAGGCTAGCGGAATCGAACTATGCAGGCCTTGAGCGCACTGCTTCGTTAGGCAGGATGGATTACACGGGCCGCGATGCCACGCTTCGGTAGGCGGATGGATGAATAGGCTAACGGAATGAGGGTCGCAAGCACCTCTTCGACAAGCACGCCACTAGAAATTGCTAGTGCGGCACACGAACGTGATGGCGGAATGGAAAATGGATGGGGCTCACCTTATACACACATATAAACAAAAGATAATTTCAATAAGATGAAATAAGCATTACATAGCATGGTTTATAGTGCACATCATCAATAATATAGAGATTACAAACATTACATCACACAAAGAGAGAAAAAGGCAAGAGATACGACCGAATCTGGAGGCTCGTTGTAGATTCACGGTAGGAAGCACCGGGTTGTCAATCCGCATCCTAGCTCGGTCCCAACTATCGTCCGGGGTAAAGAAGGCTGTCACTACGTTCCAATGGACCCGTCTTCTCCAGCGTCTTACAATCCGGCCACGTCCGTTGAGAAGAACTCCTTCCTTGGCGATGAATATGAGCGTAGAATCTCCTCCTTGAAGCTCTTGGATGATGGAGGAGGCCTAGGGGGCGAAAAAACCTACGGAAGGGGCGGAACAGCGGAGCTGGGCGGAAGAAATGCGGAACCCCGACCTAAATCGCGAGCAGGAATATTTATAGGCGCTGGAATAAACAGTGCGCACGGTCATTGGCGCACGACCAGTGGTCATGCGCACTAGAATCCTGTGATCGTGCGCCTTCCTGGGCGGAGCCTGCAATGTAAGAAATTTATAAAATAAAATGTTTGCACGACCAGTGGCGCACGACCAGTGGTCGTGCGCATTATCGTAAGTGGTCGTGCGCATTGGTCGAGACAGAACTCATAAAATGGGGGTTAAGTGCGCACGATCAGCGGCGCACGACCAGTGGTCGTGCGCAATAGAACCAGTGATCGTGCGCAGTGTTCCTATACAGAATTGTACCGGGAACACCTGCACGACTCCTGTTCCAGCATACAACACCAATCTAGCCAGTGAAGGTGGCACTTAACAATGCATGAAAACTAATAACTAAGATAAACAAGAAATAACACCAAAAAGGGCCTAGAAGTGCACATAGCATGGAATAACAAATATGAGCGAAAACATGCCTAAAATGTAGTGCATAGACTAGAAAATCGGCCTAGATGAGTCCATATATGTGTATATAATTGGGACTCATCAATGAGGAAGGTACAGTGAAGGAACATCTTGTTTCCTCCTCATCGTTGGTGCTTCCTCTTGAGGATTGGTTATGAAAGTGCACAGTTAACCTCACTAGAATTCTCTAGAGGGGGGGGGGGGGGGGGGGGGGGGGGGTGGTGAATAGATATTTAAAATATTTTGTGCAATTATATATATATTTATATGTGGTGATCACAGATTAAGGCTTCCCACACACCAACAAGAATTAAGTAAGTAAAGAAAGTAAATGCAAGAAAAGAAATCACAGCACAACATAAGAAAATATAGTGGTTCCCCAAACTTTGGGTAGTCCACTCTTCTACCCCCTTGGTAGGAAATTCACTATCTTGCACTGAGTCTTTTGATAAGGAAATTCTTAGAACCACCCTGAGTCTTTTGATAAGGAGACTCTTAGAACCAACTGAGTCTTTTGAAAAGGAGACTCTTAGAACCAGTACAACTGAATTTTTTGAAGAGAGATTCTAAAAACTCTTTTACAGTATTTAAAAGTGAAATAAAGGTAAAGAAGAAAGAGATATAATAAAAAGACAAGAAGGAATCTTCTTCCTAGCAAGAAGATTGGAAGCACAAGAAGTAGTGAATGAAATCTCTCTTCTATAGTGAGAAGGAGATTGTAGGCCTTTTCTCTCTTTTGTGAGAGCTATCAGAGTATGCAGCAGAGTGGCTTCAGAAGCAGGAGAAGATGGAAGCTTGATCTTTGCTGCAGCACTAGTTCTCAATTCTCTCTCTTTTTCTCTTGGGAGTTTTTCCTCTTTTTCAAATGTAAAATGGTGGATCACTTCTCTGTATTCTCTGCCGACCTCCTTGTTATTTTATAGCTCTGTCCATTCAAATAATACTATAGGAGGATAATTGATTAGTAGACAGAGAAATAGAAAGATAGAAATATTTCCATAATAATTATATCAATAGAAGGAAAGAATTCATTCTGATTTCAAATAATGTCCATAATAGTTTTAATCAAATTAGCCAAGAATCTATTAGAGGAAAAGAATGACTCAGAATGGCTATAAAGAATAAATTGATTCCATATAAATCAGATCTATGTAAGAAGGAAAGAGATCTGGCGATTTTTGAATTAGACATAGAAATCGACGTGCGTCGATTACTATTCGACGTAAGCGTCGAATTCGTCCTGGCTGGATGTCGAGAGAAGAATAAGGAAGGTGCGTCGACTAAGGTGCGTCGACTTCTCAAGATGCGTCGACTGGAAGTCAGAGCTACGTCGACATAGGATACGTCGAATTCTTCTTAAAGTTACTTCGACTCATTCTGAAAGGAACGTCGATACCACTTCGACGTTGCTTTGAATACTATTCGACGCATATTTACTTAATCTTGATTTTTCTTTCTTAGAATTCATATTCAACTTATTTTCAGGGGTTAAGAGAAATCATTTTCCCAACAATCTCCCCCTATTTGTCTTAACCCTATTTAGAGAGAAATTGTATCAGCATATAATTAGCACAACACATCATTTGTATTGATAAGAAATATGTTAAACAATCAAAAGAAATAAGTAATTGTCTTTCACAAGATAGAAACTTCTTGCGATACATGAAATTTACAAAAGCAGAATAGAGTTTTCTAGATAAATTTTCAATGGCATCAAAGATGTAGCCCTTGGCTCTATCAGGACGTTCCTGGACATTCCTGATGATTGTATGCAGTTTCTCCAAGAGTTTATCACCATCAGGGAGAGTGTCATTTATGGAGTAGCCTTTACTGATGATGATTGCTGCCTTTTCATCAATCATCTCAATTGTAATGTTTTGAGTTTTCGGTTGAGTAGGCTTGAGCTCAGGTGGTCCCTTGCTATCAACCTTGGGCCTATACTTTGTTTTCTTTTCTGATTGCTGTTTCTCAGGAATCTTAGTCATCTTTCCTTTCCCTTTCCAAGGTGAGTCAAGCCATTTGTCTAACTTTGCAGGTCTTTTAGGCTTCTTATAGGGAATGTAAGTGTCTTCAGCACACCCTACACCCCTCTTGTGTTTTTGTCCCTTTTCTAGAATGACCCCTGCCTGAGGGTTTTTCTTTTGATAGGCTTCAATATCAAACAACTTCTTTGGAATTTTGATAGAAGATTCAGCAAGAATTTGTTCCTTGGTCATTCCCATGTTGATCTTTTCCATCCAGGCATTCCTTTTATCTTCTACTTCTTTCCTAGCTGCTTCATATTCATACAACTCTCTTTCTCTTATTTCTTCATGCCTCTTTTCCATGTCAGGGTCATGGTATTACTTTACAGGGCTGTTAGGAATTATGACAGGCATCTTTTCAAACCTTTTTATCTCCTCACAGGCTTTTCTATACTTCTTTTCCTTTGCATACTCTTTCCTTTCTTCTTTGGAGAAGTTTTGCCAGTAGGGAATGACTTCTCTTTTCCTTTTTATTTATCCTTCTGGACTTTGCCTAGGTAGGATCTGCTTAGTGAGTTTTGCTATTGGAGGAGGTAAAGGTAGCAGTGGAGGTAGAGAAGAAGGTTGAGGTGGAGGTAGAGGTAGCAGAGGAGAAGGAGTTTTCTCTTTAGGTGGAGAAGGGATTTGTTCAAGAGGGGGAGTTTGTTCTGTAGTGAAAGGCAGAATGACCTCTGGTAGAGTAATCTTTGCTGAGGGATGTTTGTCTCCTCCAAGCTCTTCTGAAGGGATGTCCTCAAGTAGAGGTGTCTTCAGTTTTATGTAACTGGCAGTGAAGCCAGGAGAGTGATGCTGAATTACTTCCTCACATGGGATTGCTTCAATCCACACTTGTCCTCTCCAGTCATCAGATTAGGCTGCTTCTTCCTCCCCCTAGACTTCTGTGTTCTTTACCAGAGCAATATCCCCATGGGTATGTGGGGCATCTATTCTGAATGCTGAATCCACAGCATGCTCTCCTTCAGTATGGCAGGAGGAGGTCTCTTCAAAATTTTTGTTGAATGTGTAGTTTGAGTGATTGGAGAAGATTGGAGCCTATTGTAAGAAGAGAAGTTGGAGTAATACTTTAGAGATAATAATATTTAGAGTTGAAGAGGAAATTAACCCTGAGCTTTTAAAAGAGATTGATAACCTGACAAGGGGGGTTTCTGGAGCAACTCTCCCCCTGGTTTATACCCTGCATAAAGGATTTAAACCTTTCTGGCGATAGAGGCCATTCTTGAATGAGAGCATTAAGCTCAGGAAGAGAAGCAGAGAGGGTTGCCAGTTTGGCTGCACAGGTGTTGATCATGGTAGCACATTCGTTGGCGAAGTGATTCAGGCGATTCTGGAAGTCATTTACTAGGTGTTCGAGAGCATCGTTCATCATTTTGATGAGGGCTGATTGATCAGGAGTTGGTGCCATTGTCGCAGAGAGAGAGAGAGAGGTAGAAGATGAAGTTTTGGCGGGTTTTAGGAGAGTATATGTTATGAAATAAGAGGTATTATTTAAAGGAGGTGAAACGTCGAGAAAGGAAATAGAAATCAAGGTATATCAGGTAATCCAATCGTCAAAAGAGGAAGTAAGGATTTGATTCTAATTGTAACCAGATGTCGACGTTACGTCGAATTAATGTCGACATATGCGTCGATATAAAGTCGACGCTCCGTGGATATTTGTCCACTTAGTGTTCTGTCGACGTGTTCATAGTCCTGCGTCGATATCAATTCGACGGTGCGTCGATAAGTTATTGATGTAACTTTGCCGGAAGAAATCAACGCCAGCGTCGAGTTCTTCTCGACGGTACGTCGATATGTATTCGACGCATCTTCAAATACTTTCTTAGATTTCCTGATTTCTTTTAGATTTCCCGACAATGGGGGTTACAGACTACCATCAAGCATTCCTAAGGTGTTGATGAAATAATTATGCTTAGTTTCATCCAAGGGTTTTGTGAAGATGTCTGCTCTTTGATTGTCTGTGGGAATAATTCTAAGGTTATCTTACCCTTTTCAACATTGTCTCTAAGGAAGTGATGTCTGATCTCTATATGTTTGGTTCTACTATGAAGGACTGGGTTTGATGCTATGGATATAACACTAGAGCTATCACAATAGATCTTAGAGTTATGTACTTCCAATTTGTAGTCAAGAAGCTGATTTTGCATCCACAGGATTTGTGAACAACAGCTCCCAGCAGCTATGTATTCAGCTTCAGCTGTTGAGGTTGAGACTGAGGTTTGTTTCTTACTAAACCATGATATTAATCTGTCACCTAGGAATTGGCAAGTGCCAGATGTGCTTTTTCTATCAACCTTACATCTAGCATAATCTGCATCTGAGAAACCTATTAATTCAAAGTTGGTTCTGCTGAGTACCATAGACCTAGTTCAGGGGTTCCCTTTAGGTATCTTGATGAGTCCCATTTATATATATACTCTTGGACTTATTTGGGCTGTTATTCTAGTGTTTGCACCACATTTTAGGCACATTTCCATTCATATGTACTATTCCATGCTAGGTGCACTTTTAAGCCCGTTTCGGTGTGCAATTGCATTCCTTGTTGTTGGGGGTAAGCACATTGTGCTCCCCTTCCCTTCTTTTATGTATTTCTGTGCTGGATGTGTATTCCCAGCTAGTATATCTTGTTTGCAGGTGACCTGATTGCCCAGTTTTCCCATAAGTAATTTCTGTGCATATCGCACGGTCGTGCATTTTCCTTGACGCACGGTCTGTGCGGTCGTGCGTTTGTGTCTGGGGTAGAAAACGGAGCATCAGAGTTTACTCGTGCGTTTTGACGCACGGGCGGATTCTCCCGTGCGTGAACAAAATGCACTGTCGACCTGTGTCTTGCTGATTTCAGAGCATCGGAGTTTACCCGTGCGTCTTAATGCACAGGCGGCATTGGTCGTGAATGAACAAATTGCACGGGCGGCGCAGCATCTTCTCCAAGCCTTATTTCTTCCGTTAATATCGCACGTTCTGCGCACGATCGTGCGTTCGACCATGCGTGACCAATTTTCAACCTGTTTCCTATAAAAGCTGCAGGAATCGAGGCAGAGAGGGGACGAGAAGGGGGACGACCAGGGAACGAGCTGGAGCGATTCTGAGGGCGGGAAAACTCTTCCTTCCCGCTGCTCTTGAGGGGTGAAGGCTTCTCCTTCATCTCCTCCACCATCAAGGCCATTTCCGGTGACTTTCCACCTCCATCCTTCCATCGAGGATCACTAGGAAGCTTCATCCACCATTAGGTCAAGCATTCCTCGCCAAGGAGACCAAGGAAGCGCTAAAGATCGTAGGAGCGGTGACAGCCTCCTTCGAGCCAAGCTCACCATCTGAGGGCCGAGTCTGGAGAGAGCCCGACAACCTCTCATTCCGGCCGTGAACCCAAGACGTGATTTCTTCGTTGTGGTCCTCTCTAACCTTTATTGCTTGAACTCGTTTGCAGTTGCTTTATGAATGCGTGTTAAGTAGATCTTATGGATTACTGCTTGTTTTCAAATGCAATGTTATTGTGGTGGCATGAATAGCCCCTTTGTTTCTTGCTATTTTCTGTGTTACGTTATGGTTGAAGCCGCTAGCAAAAGCTAGCGGTGATGTTTTGAGAAGAGGTGTGTGCGACCCTCAACCGTCATAGTGATATCCCGCCCACGCGCCTTCCGAAGCACGGCATCGCGGCCGTTGCACCCATCTCGCCGTGCGAAGCGGAGTTTAGACCCGCATCTTTCTTCATTCTGCAATAGCTTAGGAAACCAAATCAAAACCCCCGTCGTTACTATTTTATCCTTTGAACTGATTTCCCGCGAGAGCAAATCGTACTACCCAACTTGCGGTCCTTGAGAGATCGATATTCGGGGAGTTCCTCCCTATTTTATTAGTTGACAACGACCGGTGCACTGCCGTCGTATCACATTTCGTACCTGCTAATTAGCAGTGCCGAAATAGCGCATCATATCTAAGAATCCTTTTTACAGAGGTGAGATGGGATTCCTTTGGATCAACCTGAAATCTAGCAAATATGCAAGTGGCGAACATAATGTCAGGTCTGCTAGCTGTTTGATATAGAAGGGATCCTATGATGGCCCTATATGTCTTTTGATCTACTGATTTTCCTTTATCATCTTTTTCTATAATTGCATTGGTTGCCATGGGTGTTTTCATGGTAGATACTGATTCCATACCAAACTTTTTGATTAGCTCTTTAGTATATTTGGATTGTGAGATGAAGATTCCCTCACTACTTTGTTTTACTTGTAATCCTAAGAAATATGAGAGTTCTCCCATACTACTTATTTCAAATTTAGATTGCATTAGATTAGCAAATATTTTACACAGTTTAGGATGAGTTGAGCTAAAGATGATGTCATCTACATATATTTGAACAAGGAGGAGTTGGTTTTTATGGGTTCTAGTAAAGTGTGTCTTGTCTACTTTTCCTCTTTCAAAGGAATTTTCTAAAAGGAAGTTAGAGAGAGTTTCATACCAACCTCTAGGTGCTTGCTTAAGACCATATAGTGCTTTGTTAAGTCTATAAACAAAGTTAGGAAAAGAGGGATTTACAAAACCTGGTGGTTGCTCCACATATACCTCTTCTTGAAGGTCACCATTCAGAAAAGCACTCTTGACATCCATTTGGTAGACTTTCATCTTCATGAAGGCTGCATAGGAAAGAAAGAGCCTGATTGCCTCCAATCTGGCTACTGGAGCAAAGGTCTGGTTGTAGTCTATCCCTTCTTCTTGTCTATATCCTTGTGCTACAAGTCTTGCCTTGTTTCTGACAATTACTCTAGTGGAATCTAGTTTGTTCCTGTATACCCATTTTGTACCAATCACAGGGTAGTTTCTTGGTCTTTCAACTAGGTTCCACACTTTGTTTCTCTCAAATTGGCCTAGTTCTTCTTGCATGGCCATAATCTAGTGAGGATCACAATTTGCTTCCTCAAACTTCTTTGGTTCAACTTGTGATAGGAAGCATTGGAGCATCATCCCATTGGAGACCTGGTGTCTTGTTCTTACTCCTGTATTGGGGTCTCCAATTACTTGAGTTTGTGGATGATCTTTCAAATTGACCCTTGTCCTGCCTGGACTTGTCAGATGTTCTTCATCCTCATTGGTGATAGGATCATTGTCCACCTGGCCTTCCTGAACCATGTTCTCTTGTGGGAGTTGGTTTTGAATGCTCTTTTCTGAATCTTCTTCATGTTCTTGTTCAGATTCCTCACTTGATTCCTCTATCTGGTTTTCATTTCCATTATCTGTGTTCTCTAGAACCAGTTGCTCAAGCTGTGTTTCTATGCTGCTGCTTTCCTGTGGAAAAGAGCTGGTGGGAGTTCCCTCCCCCTTAAACAGTATGTTAGTTTCATCAAATATAATGTGCATAGACTCTTCAATTTTAAGATTTCTCTTGTTATAGCACCTATAGGCTTTACTAGATGCTGAGTATCCCAGAAATATTCCATCATCAGATTTCTTGTCAAACTTGGCAAGATGATCTTTTCCATTATTTAGGATAAAACAAGCACATCCAAAGATCTTAAAGTATTTAAATATGGGTGTTTTTCCTTTCAGGAGATCATATGGAGTTTTTTGATTTAGTTTTGTGTATTAGGCTTCTATTTAGAACATAGTTGGCAGTGTTGACTGCTTCAGCCCAGAAAGTTTTTGGTAAACCTGATTCTGCAAGTAAGGTCCTTCCCGATTCAATTAAAGTTCTATTCTTTCTCTCAGCAACTCCATTTTGTTGAGGGGTTCTAGGGGCTGAAAAACTTTGTTTGATACCTATATCTTCACAGAAATTACTCATGAGCTGATTTTCAAATTCAGTCCCATGATCACTTCTGATTATGGAAACCTGACTATTGAGTTCAGATTGAATTTGTTTTATGAATCTTGAGAGAGTCTTATGGGTTTCAGACTTAGCCCTTAGAAAGAATACCCAGCTGAATCTAGAATAGTCATACACAATTACTAGGGTATAGGATTTTCCACCTAAGCTCTGAGTGGATATGGGACCAAAGAGATCCATGTGTAGTAAGTAAAGGACCCTGGGAGAGTCATCCTTACCAATTGGTTTGAAGGATGATTTGGTTTGTTTTCCTAGTTGGCAAGGTCTGCATGGAGAATCCTTAGAGTACCTACCCTTTGGTAAGCCTCTAACTAGGTTATTCTTTGCTAGTTTACTAATGGTTTTGTAGTTTAGATGACCTAGTCTCCTATGCCATAATTCACTTTTATCAATAATATTCTTGAATAAACAGACTTCTGTAGGTGAGGAGCTAAAGTCCACTACATATACTTTTCCTTTTCTAATTCCATTGAGTACTGTGGCACCAGTCTTGATATCAATAATATGGCAGAATAGTGTGGTGAATTTTACCACATACTTACCATTTTCACATATCTGACTTATACTTATCAGATTGTGCTTCAGTCCTTTAACTACTGCCACATTCTTGAAGGTGACTTTCCCTTCTTTGAAGTCTCCAAAGCCCCTGGTTTGGCCACAACTAGAGTCTCCAAAGGTCACTGATGGTCCAAGTCTATCCTCAAAGTTGATCAATAAATTTTTGCATCCTGTCATGTGCATGGAGCATCCACTGTCCAAGTACCACACCAGCCTGGAGATGTGATACATCTGCACATAAAGTTTTACACATTAGTTTGGACCCTGCTGAGCTGGGGTCCCTTCCTCCTATCAGTGAAAGATTTAATGAAAGAATAAGTAGGTTTTTCTGAATATCCTTCCTCCTTTAGGGGTATTGGTTTATCATACCAATTTTCTTTGGTGATGTTACAGAAATAGTGGTCATAGTAAAAGGAAATGGATTGAGAGAGCTGTTTGGAAGAGGAGAAATTTCTGTCTGATTGGTTGCGTCGATATGGATTCGACGTAGGTTTATGGTTGCATCGATATGAAGTCGACGCTTTCTCCATTCTGCATTTATTTTCAGTCGAAGTATGAGAGAGGTTGCGTCGGGTAGGAGTCGACGCACTTTGGTGCAAGCGTCGATTAGAAATCGACGTGCGTTGATAAGAATTCGACGCATGTTTGACTCTTTTCTGAGGATATTTTCCTAGGATTCCTTCATATGTAATGAGATTAGTTTTATTAAAGACAGTGGTTATTTCTGGATTTTCCTGTGATCTTTCTCCTGTCAAATGACCTTCCCTAGTGAAGTGAATGAGATGTCTCCAAATAGATTTTCTAGGTGATTGAGTTTTTGGTTCTAAGTCGGTATTATCTTCTAGTTGTCTAAGTCTTTCAGTAAGATTTCTAGAGATGTTCTTGAGCTTCTGACTTCTCCCATTTAGAGAGTCTTCAAAGACCTTTGCCTTTGCTAGCTCATTTCTCAGTGTTAGATTTTTTGTATAGATTTTGTCTAATTCCTTTTCTGAGAGTCTTAGACTGAGCTCATAGTTATTATACTGTGTATTTACTTGTTTGAGATTGTTTAATTCTTTTCTTAGTTTTTTAATTTCTTTTTCAGATTTGATTAGATTTAAACAGAATTCTTTGAAATTGTTTTTGAAATCCGTGGAAGAGAAATCTATATCATCAAGTATATTTACCATAGATGTATCATCAGGCTTCTCAGTGGCCATCAAACAGGTTTCCTCCATCTTGGCCTCTTCTTGATCATTGTCAGATGAGGTGCTTTCTTCAGATTCTGAATCACTCCATGATTGAGCAATGAGACCTTTCTCTTTCTTCTTTTTCTTATGTAGATCTGTTCTTTTCAGATCTTTCTTTTTGCTGATCTCCTTAGGACATTCAGGTGCAATATGTCCAGGTTTCCTGCAAGAGTAACATATAATCTCTTTAGTAGGTGTTTTATTATACCTGGTTTTTGAGTCTCTTCCTATGGATCCTTCTGTTTTGATCCACTTCTTGAACCTTCTGGACAGTAGACTGATCAACTCCTCATCACTTGTAGAGGGTTCACCTTCAACAGCCTTCAATGCAATACTCTTTTCTTTTGAGAGTGAAGGAGCCTTTTCTTTCTCTTCTTTCTCAGCTCTTGTTTTCAACAGATGTTCATAAGATTTTAATTTTCCCAACAGGACATTTGTTGAGATTTCTCTTTGACTTTTGGAGTCTCTAATTGGCCAGATTCTTGAATCCCAAGAGCTAGGGAAGCAAGTTAGCAGTTTGTCATTTATCTCAGTGAGAGATATGTCCTTTTCAAGTGTTCTCAACTCATTCACTATGAGGCTGAATCTGGCAAACATGTCAGCAACACATTCACCTTCTTTCTTCTGAAAGTTTTCATATTGAGAGATGAGTAGTGCCTTTCTATCCTTTTTCTCATCAGCACTTCCCTCTACCATTTTGGTGAGAGCTTCCCATACTTCCTTAGCTGACTCACAATCAACAAATTTTTGGAAGATTTCATCTGAGAGGGTTGGGACTAGGATATTCATAGCCTTGGCATCATATCCTTGGGCTTTCTTTTCTTCCTCTGTCCACTCAGCTTTTGGAGCAAGTGTTTCAGTCACTTTTCCACTTGAGTCCTTTCTGAATGGCTTGGGGGGACCTGTCAAGATAACATTAAACAATTCATCTTCAATAGAGTTTAAATAAATTCTAATTCTTGTTTTCCAAAGTGCAAACTTTTCAAGGTTGCAAATTAGTGGCCTGGTGGAAGCATAATCTTTGATTTGTGCCATGTGAAAATTAATATTTTTCAGAAATATATATATATATATATATAAATAAGAGGTAGGATCTTTTTGATCAAGGAGTTATCCTTTTTAGATCAACCTCCCTCTGATACCAATTGAAAGTGCACAATTAACCTCACTAGAATTCTCTAGAGGGGGGGTGAATAAAGATTTAAAATATTTTGTGCAATTATATATATAATATGTGGTGATCACAGATTAAGGCTTCCCACACACCAACAAGAATTAAGTAAGTAATGAAATTAAATGCAAGAAAAGAAATCACAGCACAACACAAGGAAATATAGTGGTTCCCCAAACTTTGGGTAGTCTACTCTTCTACCCCCTTGGTAGGAAATTCACTATCTTGCACTGAGTCTTTTGATAAGGAGACTCTTAGAACCACCCTGAGTCTTTTGATAAGGAGACTCTTAGAACCAACTGAGTCTTTTGAAAAGGAGACTCTTAGAACCAGTACAACTGAATTTTTTGAAGAGAGATTCTAAAAACTCTTTTACAGTATTTAAAAGTGAAATAAAGGTAAAGAAGAAAGAGAGATAATAAAAAGACAAGAAGGAATCTTCTTCCTAGCAAGAAGATTGGAAGCACAAGAAGTAGTGAATGAAATCTCTCTTCTAAAGTGAGAAGGAGATTGTAGGCCTTTTCTCTCTTTTGTGAGAGCTATCAGAGTATGCAGCAGAGTGGCTTCAGAAGCAGGAGAAGATGGAAGCTTGATCTTTGCTGCAGCACTATTTCTCAATTCTCTCTCTTTTTCTCTTGGGAGTTTTTCCTCTTTTCAAATGTAAAATGGTGGATCACTTATCTGTATTCTCTGCCGACCTCCTTGTTATTTTATAGCTCTGTCCATTCAAATAAAATTATAGGAGGATAATTGATTAGTAGACAGAGAAATAGAAAGATAGAAATATTTCCATAATAATTATATCAATAGAAGGAAAGAATTCATTCTGATTTCAAATAATGTCCATAATGGTTTTAATCAAATTAACCAAGAATATATTAGAGGAAAAGAATGACTCAGAACGGCTATAAAGAATAAATTGATTCCATATAAATCAGATCTATGAAAGAAGGAAAGAGATCTGGCGATTTTTGAATTAGACATAGAAATCGACGTGCGTCGATTACTATTCGACGTAAGCGTCGAATTCATCCTGGCTGGACCTCGAGAGAAGAATAAGGAAGGTGCGTCGACTAAGGTGCGTCGACTTCTCAAGATGCGTCGACTGGAAGTCAGAGCTACGTCGACATAGGATATGTCGAATTCTTCTTAAAGTTACTTCGACTCATTCTGAAAGGAACGTCGATACCACTTCGACGTTGCGTCGAATACTATTAGACGCATATTTACTTAACCTTGATTTTTCTTTCTTAGAATTCATATTCAACTTATTTTCAGGGGTTAAGAGAAATCATTTTCCCAACAGGTTACAAGGGGGCAAGCATTTTTTCTTTGAAGATATAATACTGGAGGAGAAGAAGAGAGCGAAAAAGGAGGAGATTTGGGGTTGGAGGCTGAGCATCTTACTTATTTTCCACCCCTACTACAGAGTCTTCGGACCTTTTTCTTCTATCTGCAGTTACTATTTTAAATCAACGTATAGTTGATTTCTCCATATGGTTGTGTAATAATACTATGTAGACGTGGATGATCTCCTCTTTTTAATTCTGCGTGAACAATTCTATAAACTGCTTAATACAGGTATTTGGTCCACCTTTAAGGACGTTAAACAAAAGGGCTTCTTGGGAGACAACCCATGGGAACCACCCGGTTCCGTTTGCTTGATTTAATCTCTATCATATTTTGTTTGCTTTTGTTTTTGTTTTTAGCTATGCAGGTGTGAACCTGATTGGATGAAGAGGAGGAGATCATTGAAGAAGGATTATACTGCTCTTCTGGCATGCTCTTGGGAGCATAGGTACTCTTAACCTAGCTCTTAGTTTGCTTCAAAAGATTATATTTTCTTAGATTTTAATGCAAGTCTGGGGGGAGCGAGCCTTTGCTTACGCCACACGCACATGCATGCTAGAATGTTGTGTTAGGAAATTTATATTTATTGTCTCATTGCATAACACACACCATATGCGTTTTATTTTTACCCGTGCGCAATTATCGTGTAAATGCTTGATGAATATGTTTAGAAGTTTGATTGTTAGTTTAGGATTGTGTGGCTGAACAGGATGTGACCCATGCGGTGCTACTAGTAGAGCGCTCACGCAGCTTAAAAATTCACGTAGAAAAGATTTAATTACAAAGTTATAGTTTTATTTACTGCATTTTTGTAATTACTTAATACTCTACTCAAACAGTGAATTTGGTGAATCTAGCGGTAGCCCTTGGTCGAGTGTAGAAGAGCTGTTAGCCTCGTGTTGTTTGAGTTGGAAGGAGAGGAGACCTCGCTCGGTGGTTAAGAACTTGCCCCAAGCTATTTTTAAAATGAGTGCGTTGAATGATCTTGTTGGGAGCATGACGTAGGCCATTATTTGGTCCGGTTGAGATTTGATTTCCCAACCAAACGTCATCCTTTGCTAGCCCCATTGAACCTTACCCTTCCTATTTGTTAAACTCCACTAATCGTTCACCAAGGCCCCATATCCTAACCTAAAACGCAGTAGAGTCAAGCTTTGAAACTTATACATATTGATGATGATTGTGCGAAGCGGAGAACAAATATGTGGTTGTGTGATGTGGTGTGTGCGCGCAGAAAAAAGATGATGAGATTGAAAAAAAAATTTGATTGATCCTAAATTATGTCTCTATGGATCTAAAAAAGGAGTAAAAGATCTCTAAAAAGAATCGAACCAGAAGTGTGGTAGTCTCGCGCACACCATAGTGCTTAAATGAAGTCTGGGGGAGTGTGCTTCAAGGTGAAGATGTTAAGGTTGAGTATTGTTTATTTTCCAGAGGTTGAGTGCGTTTAGCCTACGTTCTTCTACTTCATTACCGTACCTTAACCCAAGCCCAAGTCTAACCTAAAATTCCTACTGATTCTTGATGAGATCGTCTCATGCAGTGGAGAAGGTGTGAAAGGGCAAGCATATGACCATCGACCTTGATGGATTTCTGGGAGAGCTCTTTCTTGAGATCCAATTTGAACAACGCTCACCTCAGCAGCTCACGCTATTTTCCCTAGGGCGTGACTGTACGATTCACCAATAATTCACCTTAGACTAGTTGTATTTTGTATTTTACACCTGTAGAAGTTCTTAAAATATACTCTTTGTTTTAAAATCTTTTCTACTTTATTTTCACGCTCGTTAGTCTTTACTTCCCATCGTGTTTCGCCTGCACAGTTGCTTCCTTAACGTTCATTTTTCTACCATAGGATCGAGTGTTTGCCCGAGACATGCAAACGAGTAAGTCTGGGGGTGTGATGAGTCCCATATATATATATTTTTGGACTCATTTGGGCTGATATTCTAGTGTTTGCACCACATTTTAGTCATGTTTTCATTTACATATACTATTCCGTGCTAGGTGCACCATTAAGCCCATTTCGTTGTGCAATTGCATTCCTCGTTGTTGGGGGTAAGCACATTGTGCTCCCCTTCCCTTCTTTTATGTATCCCTGTGCTGGACGTGTATTCCCAGCTAGTATATCTTGTTTGCAGGTGACCTGATCGTTCCGTTTTCCCCCAAATGTAATTTCTGTGCATATCGCACGGTCGTGCGTTTCCTTGACGCACGGTCTGCGTGATCGTGCATTTGTGTCTGGGAAGAAAATGGAGCGTCGGGGTTTACTCGTGCGTTTTAACGCACGGGCGAATCCGCCCGTGCGTGAGTAAAACGCACGGTCGACCTGTATCTTTGTGATCTCAGAGCGTCGGATTTTACCCGTGCGTTTGAACGCACGGGCGGCGTTGGTCGTGCGTGAACAAATCGCACGGGCGGCGCAGCGTATTCTACAAGCCATATTTCATCCGTAAATATTGAATGGTCTGCGCACGATCGTGCGTTCGACCGTGCGTGACCAATTTTCAGCCAGTTTCCTATAAAAAGCAGGAATCAAGGCAATCAGAAGGGGGACCGAGAGAGACAGACGGGGGCGGGATTCTTCCGCCGTTTTTGGGCGATTTCCATCCCATCTTCATCCCCATTCCATTCCGATCATCCGGGAGACTCCTCCGGCGACCAAGAGTTGTTTCTCTACCATCGGGGAGCCCTTCCAGCCGTCAGCAAAGCTTTCCTAGTGAGTGTTCTTCAAGTTGTTGCGGAGAAAGTGGAAGATCACCGGAGAAAGTGACAGATCTCCGGCACCGGAAGCACCCCTCGACCGAGTTCGGAAGAGGATTGACAACCCGCTATTCCGGCCGTGACCGATGGCTCTCCTTCTTGAGTGGTTTTCTCTTAACTTATCTTGTATAACTAGATGAATATTTGTGTAATGTACTTGAATGATTTGTTTGTCTATGAATGAATTATTTGGTGTTTACATAATCTCCTTTGTATTGCTATGTGTTGCGTCCGCTTACACCCACTCCACTCCACTTCCACACACACGTTCTAGCTAGCTCACTCTAGCAAAAGATAGAGGTGAGAGTGAAGATGTGCTTTCGACCCTCATCAAAACCCCGCACTGTAGCCATTTCACCCACATACCGAAGCACGGCATCGCGGCTGCTGTACTCACCCCCACTTTGCGAAGAGGTGTGTGCGACCCTCAATCGTCACAGTTACTTTCCGTCCACTCGCCTTCCGAAGCACCGCATTGCGGCCGTTGCATCCATCCCGCATTGTGAAGCGGAGTTTTGACCCGCATCTCTTATTTCTGCAATAGTCTAGATCACCCATCACAAAGCCCTTGTTTTTTTACTTTCTTTCACTCGTCATAACAATCGCCTCACTCAATTTTCTTATCACCACATCCTGCATTCCTTGAGAGATCGATACTTGGGGATAACTTCCCATTTTTATTACTTGAGCGACCGGTGCACTGCCGTCGTATCGCATTTCGTGCCTGCTAATTAGCAGTGCCGAATTTAGCGCATCAGTACAACATCTCAGAATGGCGGGATTTGGGTGTTAGCAGGCCAAACTTGGGGGTATTTTTGCAATCTCTTAGGTCAAAATCAGGTTTAACAGACTAAGCTCAGAAATCTATAAGTAGGACCAAGGGGAACCTTTTGGGGATCACTCTCTTTGGGCTACTCTCTCCCTAGGTTTTTTTGGAGGGGTGAAGAGCGCCTCCAAATGTGCTCAAGCTCAGCATTGGCTTGGGAGGGGAAGCGCTCTAAGATCTTCCGGGTGTGTGGTGGGACCTCCTCGCTGATATCTCGGACCTATTCCTAGTTCCTAAAGTCTTCATCCTTGCACTCTCCCTTGAGAGAAGTAAATGTGAGATCACCCCTTTTTTGGGGACCCCGAACTCCACAAGAGACCATGTTCTGGTATCAATTGAACTCTCATCAGCCTATCGTCGGGCGGTGATTCTACGTGGCGGCTGTTCCTCAGGTCTTGTCATCACGTCTTGCTGCTCGTACTACTGCTCCAGCTCATCGGAATCCTACGGTCACAACCGACCGATAGTCATAAAGACTAAACCAGTTTGTCCTCGGCGACTCCTAGGAACCGTGCGGGAGGACAAAGCGGGGGACAACATGAGATAAAAACAAGAGCAGGTGACATGGAACTAGCTAGCAGTTATATATATATATATCAAGCAGTAGAAGCAGCTATAACTACAAGTAAAAGCAGCTACAAAAGTAAAAGCAGCTACAACAGTAAAAGCTGCTACAAAAGTAAAACAGCTACAAGAGTAACCTTAACTTATATGAATGCTCATACAAACATACAAGTTAAGGGATCTAGCACTAAGGTAAACTCATCATATAAAAGAGCCCATACTAATTTATACGATGAGGTCTTGTTTATGAAATGATGCTATGTTATGCAATGCAAGGATGCAACTCACACACTCAACTCTGTATGTACAGACCTTTTGTTAGTTCCCTCTATTCGAGTGTGTCAACTCACGTACCCGGTTGAGGCAAATAGGGCAGTGGATTGGGCTTGTCCACTTCTAGGCTTAGTTCCCAGCCTAGACCTTACGTACGCCCCTAAGAACACATAGGGTATCCGTGTACTATCTGGTAAGCACCACCTCTATCCCTCTTTTCGAGTCTCCACTCTGGTACACCTCATTGAGGCAAATAGGGGCAGTGGATCAGGTCTTCCACTCCTAGGCCATTATGACACCTCGCAACTTAGACCTTACGTACGCCCCTGAAGAATACACCAGGGTATCCGCATACTATTGGGTGAGTATCGCCTCTTAATTATATTTCACGAGCCTCTAGCTCGTCGGACTATCCAGTCCTCATTAAATATCACCGAGCCTACCGATCGCTAGACTAATTTAGCCTTGTACCAACCCGTCCCATGTTTGGGACGAGGATTATCTTATCAAGTTCTCCTACTTAACTATCCTTGTGTATTATTTTGTTGAACTTAGAAGTTGTAGGGTTAATCTTGGACTTCCCGAGGTCTACCCTGTGAGGAGCTCGCAGCGGTATTAGGAGGTACGATGGGATGATAGCCCAAACCGCCCTTTCCAAGACACTTATTCTTATTGGTGTCTACCCTTGACCCGACCACTATTAATGTTACACTTACGAACGTTATGTGTGTTTTACCTCACTCCAAGGGAATGACAATCTTTTGACAATCCCAAGCACACACTTGCCTCCTAGTCCACCAGACATCTTACTCCCCATGTAAAATCTGCATATTTATCCTTATTCATCCTTTTCACTATACGCAGACCACTTGAATTGTATGATGGATAAAAAGAGAAAGACTTCAAATGCTCATCCAAATGAACCAAGATTATTATGGGGGTGTGTTATGCCATTTTTAGACTAAATCCAAAAATTCATAATTTTCTTAATTTATTTGACATTTGTTATAATTTTCCCAAAATCAGGGAACCTATGACTTTGAACACCAAGTATGGTTTTCATATAAACTATGGCCTTAATAAAATTTGTACAGCTGTATGATATCAAAATAACAACCATGTATGAAATTCATAAATTTCCTTAAAGGTTTTGACCTCCAAATAAAATATTGACTAATTTATCAAAATCAAAAATTTATAAAGGAAGTACCAAAAATCCTCACTCAAAAATTATAAAAAAATTACCAGATGTCTAGAGTAATCAGAAAAGTTTACTGATTGAGTTTCATAATTTTCCATAGTCATTTGACCATATAAATCCTTTATTTGAATATATAGATCCAAGGGCATATTGTGAAGTGAATCATGTATAAGTTTTTCCAAAAATTATACTAAAATTAGCAGATCATATATTTGCCCTAAAAGTCCTATGACCAAGTTTCATAATTTTTCAGTGAGTATTAAACCCATAATAAATTTTCTTACAAGTAAGGCAAATATTGGGGGTTGTGAATGAAGTACTATACATATCAATCCAAAATTCATAGCGACAATATCAGAAAATAATATCATCAATATAAACTCACTGACAAAGTTTCATAATCATCCTAGGTTATATGAGCATGTAATTCCTTCTAGTAAGGAAGTGCCCTAAATGACTTTTAATTAATTCAGAGAGACTAAATGTCTCTAAAAATCCAGATAAATTACCTAGTGCTTGATACCACCCTATGAACCTCTCTACCAAGTTTCAAGTCTTTCCAAGGACATCTGGCCCTATGTCCTTCACAATGCTCAAAAGAGCAACCCTAGGGTTTGAACTAGGATTTTAAGGCTTAACAACCCCAAGCCACCCAAAAACACTTTTGAGGGTATTATAGGTAATAACAAGTCAGTGACCCAAGTTTCACCATATTTGGATGAGGGTTGGCCCCTCAAATCCATAAAGAGCATTTTTGGTATATTGACCCAATTTTCCCTTTATGTGACCAAATTTGAATCACTAGGTCACCTAATCAAAACAACTCCAAATGGACTGAAATTTTTACCAGGGTCATATGATGACCCCTAGAATCACCCACCATGGTTTTCGAGGGTTTTGAGGTTCATAGACCCCTTAATTAATTCATACAAGAATTATTAAATCTTTACAAAAATTATAGGAATATCATCTCCAAAAATTTCTATTTTTGGATATAATAAGGGAGCTGGTATTACTAGTCTATGGTCCAAATTTCATAGTATTTGGATGGCTGGATTAATTGGGGCACTCAAATTAAACTCTGGTCAAACCTATGTATATGCTGCACCATTTTGAGTTCTGTGGTCAGACCACTGAACCAAATTGTGTAAAATCAATTTTGAATTAAAGTAGACTTCAGGGGATACAAGTTTGATGTTGAACAATTTTCTAGTAGAGAGCTCTAAGCGTTTTCTATAAATAAATTAAAGTTCAGCATAAAAAAAGACAGAAACGCGAAATAAATCTATATGATAAAATCTGGCAGCACACATCTTGAAGCAGAAATGGACGGCATCCCAATTTCTTCTTCCTCCAGCCAATGACTGAGATCAACCCGTCCTAGAGCTCCTTAAAACCCATTCTCCTGGCCATCCGGCTACCTCCCTGGCCGGCCACCGGCACCACCACCTCCGTTGAGGTGGTGGCTAACACCGGGAGGTGGCACAGCCACCAGAGAGGTCGTTTCTGGCGAACCCGCAACTCAAAATTTCCATGAAAATTCAAATTTCACTCACCTTGGATCGGGCTCAATTGAGCCCGATTTCTCTCCTAATGGATCTAGAATGCTAGCACAAGGGGAGAGGAGGAGAAACCGGACCTTGTTTTGGCTTGAGGTTATGTGATTTTCGGATTTGCCATGGCCGACCACCCTCCTTGAGCTCCGTGCTGATTCCTTGATTTTCCACCAAAACCTTCGATCCAATATATGATTTCGACTGCCATCCCCCTTTTGAAGCTGATGGTGGAGTTATATTTTAGTGGGGAGGGCTGTGTAAGTGGGATTTGAGGAGGACAATTCCGGCCAAGCCATTAATGGCCCCTCCTTGATGGTTGTGGGCTGGAATTGTTGGAGAATAATCTTCTCCCAAGCATCAGGGAAGATGAATGGAGGGCTTGGGGAGATGAATGGAGTGACCCATGGCCTCCCTCCATAACTCCTCATTCTTTCATCCATTAAAAATAGGAATATTCCCTTTTTAATTCCTAATTAAATTTAATTAACGCCAAAATTCAGAATAATTAAATTAATAATTATAATGGGGTGTAGGATGGGCCTTAAGTAAGGCCTTAGCCTACTTAATTTAACTTGGGCTCAATTCTCCATCTTTAGTCTAGGTTTGACCAAGGTTGACTTGAGTTGTTGACTTGGTCAACTGATGGGTTTAATGGTCCAAGGGGTGTGTATTGGGTCCCTTAACACCACCTAAAGTTGGTTGGGTCATGGTGGTGCCCGAATTGGGCCAATTTATCCAAATGGAGTGGGTTTGACCAAATTTGCCCTATTTTTGACTTTGGTAAAATTGATCCAATTGGTGGCCCCATGATGGGGCTTTTGGGTCTTTTGGGTCCCCTTTGACAACATAAGGCCAAGGGTAGAGTCAATTTGACCATGAGAAGCCTATTCGATCCAATTAGGGTTGAATTGTCCTTTGTTGACCTTAAGTTGACTTTGGTCAAACCCATGCAATTGGCCTACCAATTCATGGGTTGATTGGTCAACTGGATCCTCCTTAGGGTTAGGGATGTATTGTAGAGGTCAATTTCATAATTTTGGGTGTCAATTGGATCTATTGGTGAAAGATTAGCCTATGTTAACCTATGCAACTTTGGGGTGCTCTTAGGAATTTACCTAGATCAACCTAGCCTAGGGTCATCCCATGACCCCTAGCTGCTAACAAAGCTCTAAACCTAACACAAGGGGGGTCTAGAAGGAATGGGGATGTTACAAATCCCAATTAACATAAGAAATTATTTCATCCCCGAAATTCATGTTAGGCTTGCGGGGTTTCTACCGAAAGTAACTGAGTGTAACATCCCCTAAGAATATAAGTTATACTTAACGTGAGAGAACCGACTACCTATGTTGCATCAGTTCCAGTGGCTTCCAGATAAGCTCTTCCTGTCCATGATTTTACTACAGGACCATTACATACGGAACCTTCTTGCGCCGGAAGACTCGCACTGTCGTATCGTCTATCCTGACCGTCTCCAAGCGAACTGATCGATCAGAAGATACCGGGCCATATACAGTAGATATCTGCTGCTCCGAACTAGTAAAGCCCTCGTTAGGAAGGAGACGTGGAAAATTTCGTGCAATCCCGCTAACTCCGGCGGCAGCTCTAGTCAGTAAGCCAAGGGCTAATCCGCTCTAGGATCCTATAGGGCCCCACATATCTCAGACTGAGCTTCTTCCACCCGCATACCCGCGAGACTTCATGCATTAAATGTATCTTCAGAAATACCTGGTCTCCAACTTGGGACCCTACTTGACGTTGCCACGCATAGGAATACTTGGCATGTCTTCTTTGGGCCTCCAACATCCTATCTCGAATCAGTCGCAACTGGGCATCTTTGTCCTCCACAAATTGCGAGTCGAGTACCTTTAGATAATCGTCCTGGATCCAAGGCAGTGGAGTCATGAATCTCCGTCTGAGGGTGGAAAGTTATGCTGAATGTCACAAAACCTATGTCACCATAATTATATCCTGTGTAAGAAATCCCTTATTATATCCTCGAACTTCCACTCTAACACGACCAATGGCTGTAGAGTAGTCCCCCGGGACTCTTGCACTCGGCCTTCTCCAGCTGACTGACCTCACCCTGCATTGCAAAGTCTATGACTCATTCCTCATTCCGGGAAAATACGTATTACAAAGTACACAATTTTTTTCTGGTGGTTAAAGTTCTTGTTTTGTGTTTACAGATAACGACTTTTTAAATTTCCTATATACGATCAGATTCTTATTCCTTCGAATACAATCGCGTAATTGATCAACATATCTTTGTGATTTATCTAATCTTACCATTTAATGGGAATGATCACGTCGTCAAGCGACCCATCATCCTCAAAATTTAAAAGGGTTTACTTGTGAACCTTTGGAGATTAACATTAATACCCATAATTTTTCGAGCAATTTTGTCGTAATCACACTTGATAATCAAAATCTAGTTCCATAGTCACAAATCTTGCTAACTGTGATTATAATGTCTTCAGACGTATATATATTCTGGTTTTTGATGCTATCCGAATCAAGGTTGTAGAGTCATACCTAAGGTCTACATCTTCAATATGCCGTCTACTAATTTCTCAACTTACATAACAACATAGTCCTAGCTGCTTAAATATCATAAATTTCACTCCATGTCAACTAATTCATATGGTATCTTCTAATAGTTTAGTCTCATAATTACTCTTCCTTATGAACATGACATTGCCCTATCCCAAACTACAAGTTTTCAATCTATTGACTTGGTTATGTCTGTTAAGCGTGAATAGTAGTGGTCAATCACTCCTCATATTTAGTTCATCAATTCCAAACCTTTTAATACATGGCGGGCTTCGACACCATTGTATTATCAAAATAAGATAGGATTAAAATATTTTAACCAATAGTAAAACATAAGCATTACATTCTAAATCCAATAAGTCATCGACTAAGAGTCTATGATATTACAGCTCATACAAGGTTATTAGGAACCAGGTCATGGCTTATTCAAGTTCGTCTCTTATCCAATCTGTACCTGCTTAAGGTGAAGTAATTCTTCAAGGATCCCATTTCTTAGGGAGGGTTGATCATCCCTCCAAACATGTTTTTTGCAAAATCTCACCCTCGCCCGAGTAACATCAAATATAACAACTTCAAAATCACTATGTTTGTGACACATCATTTTCTAAATCAGGTCTAAGGAAACCCAAGTCAATAACTAATTTGCCCAATAAACAAAAGATAAGCCCCTACCTATTTTGGGCTAAGTTTCTTCGACATTACCATGTTATATTCGTCCTTAGTATGTACGCATTCCTTATGGCATACAACCTTAGACTTGGGGTTCCATCCTGAGACTACTCGGTATTCTCCATACTTTGGACTCTCCAGGTTACCATTAACGACAACCTTCTCAAGGTCAATATACAACCTAATCCCAAATGGGATTCTTCTGAACTTGAACTCTTATCTGACCCTTGGTGCTTAGTGTGATGGTTGTCTGAACCTAATTATGTCATCGGTATGAGGGTTAAGTCTACAAGTCCCTCACTATTCTGCTAAGGATTGTAGGCATTTATTCTCCT
Source organism: Dactylorhiza incarnata (assembly GCA_033032865.1). Taxonomy (NCBI): domain Eukaryota; kingdom Viridiplantae; phylum Streptophyta; class Magnoliopsida; order Asparagales; family Orchidaceae; genus Dactylorhiza; species Dactylorhiza incarnata. The sequence continues at coordinate 1,330,776 of JAWHQI010000395.1, forward strand.
TAAGGCGGTTCTATTTAGTTTGGGTAATTCCATGATAGGCTAAGTAGGCACATCCAAGCTTAAGCCTTGATAGTTTAATAGGATGTAGTCTTGATTACCTTGAGGGGGGGGGGGGGGGGGGGGGGGTGAATAGGTCTCTTTTGTTGTAAGCTTTAGCCTAGCTACTTTCTGAGTTAATGTTAGTAATAAATCAAGCACACAAAAAATACACAAGCATTTATAGAGGTTGCTCAAGATAGGGTGTCTTGAGTAGTCCTCTTTCCCCCTTCACCTTTCTAACAATGAGTTTGACAAGGCCAACTCCTCCAATATCAGCTCCAAGAGCTTACAACTTAGATCCCTTAGGATCTCTCAGGTTTTCCAAAACCCTACCTCAGGCTCAATAGCCCTACCTCAGGCACAGCAGCCCTACCAACTCATACCTATCAAGAAGTCCTACCTCAGATCTCAACTGAGATCCTACACTCAGGCTGACCTCTCTGCTCTACACTCAGGCCCAACATCCCTACACTCTCAGTCAAAGTGCCCTACGAACTCAGAAAAATTATGTTCCTACAGAAGTTATAAAAGAAGCTTACAACAGAAGATGAAATATTTAGATCTTTCATCCTTTGGTCTTCTGTTGCAGATTAACTACAGTAGCAGTCTTGAAATAAGGAACAATTCAGTGCTTCAATCCTGCCCCTTTCTGATCCTTCTCTTTAGTAGATGAATGCGGATCAACTTGCTCTTCTTGAATCACTTAGGTAGATCAAACGTTCTCTTCTTGTAGATTCAAGAAGCAGGAAGAGAAATCTTCTTGACAGCCGTCAATGAAACAGTAGAGGTAAGTTCTTTTTGCCAAAAGTTTTTTTCTTCAATGCCCTAGTTAGTTCTTTTATACTCCTTCAGACTTCAACGGATATCAGATGGCCTCTGACACAGTATGAAGGTGATTGGAACACCTTATCTTGCTTTACTGCAGCTTGCGCCAAAAGCAAAACCCGCCAGCACATTTGAATCTATCTCAGCGGTTGGGCTGAGTCATCTTCCAGTCTCAGTAGCTACATTTGTCTCCTTCTCAGCGAATCCACTGAGACAGACAGTTGTCTCAGCGGTTTTCCTCTATCTGCATCTCAACAGACCCAGACACCTTCTCAACATATCCTGGCCTTGTCTCAGCGGTTCAGCTGAGCATGAGAGCTCGTCTCAGCGGTTTTTAGTAGTAAGCCACTTATCTTATTCCACACCTTGGAATAACCTAACCCTGCATAGTCATGAGGTAAAATAAGGTTTATCAAATACAACATGTACTTAGCATTGAGTGTGATGCTTCTTCAAATCAAGGGAACATTGAGGGTTATATTCCCAACAATCTCCCACTATTTGAAGATGACAGAACACTCCCACTGCTAAGATACATAACAATTGAATACTTATCATGTAACATCACTACATAGCATTCATCATAACATAATCATGTTAGCATTATTATTGCATTTCAGATGATGTCATAACAGATAATCTTTATGACAAGCATAATACCACATAGTTCATCAACCCAATAATGTGATTAAGTAATTATGTCAATGCATCACAGATTATCTCAAGCAATAACACAGAAAAATATTAAGCTATGACTGAGATTAGCTTACCACATAAAGTAATAGATTCAGCAACTCATTCATTTTCATTTCAGATAAAGTGTTGAAACATTGTTAAAATTACATTCAGATATTCATAAAACTTAGATACATTCATTTTAGTTTCTCTCTTTTTAGAAGAAGTTGAGCATTCAGCAATGTCAGCAATAATTTCTTTCCCTTTTTTGAGGCCTCTTTTTCAGCATTTGCTGCTTCTATTTCAGCTATCTTCTTCATGTTTTCTTGCCTTCTGAAGTACAGATATGGATTTGGAATGTACCTTGATGGCATCCTTCTTGGATTCTCCATTATTACCAGATTTACTTTAAACATCTTATCCCTTTTTAGTTTCTTTCTAAGTGTTTTATCCATTCTTCAGAGGGATAGATTTTATCAATGTCTTTGCATACTTGTCCATGGCTGATCCATGCATTTAGAATTATGCTCTTGGAGTCTTCAATCCAGTACTCAAAATCTGGATCTTTGGTCTGTTCATCCCTCTGCTTAGCCATAAACTCTTCAGCAAGCATTGTGTGTTCTCTCTCTCTTTTCTTTGCCAGTCTTGCATTCTGGGCAATTTCTTCTTGTTTAGAGAAATCCCAATCCTCTGCTCTTTGCCTATCCAGGAGGGGAAGGTTTAAGGCAATCCTTGTTCCTTGTAGAACCTTGAGGGCTAGCTCAGAGTTTGTGATAACATTGTTATCATCCCACTTTCTAGCTTCTTCAAATATTTTCTGATTTATGTCCTGTTGAGCAGCAGTGATTGAGCCAGAAATTGTTTGGAAAACATTTTCAATATCAGCCTTCAGCTCATCCTTGTTTCTGCCAGCCTCATCATTCAGCTGCATAGTAGTGGAATACACATATTCTTGTATATGATTTGAGGCTTTTTCTATTACCTCATCTATCATGCTGACATAGTTCTTGACATATGTCATATCCTGCTCAAACAGTTGGAGGTGTTTGTCCATTGATCTTAGAATTGTATTCTGAGATACCACTGTCTTCTCTTCCAGATCAAACCACTTTCTCAATTGTCTATTAATGATTGTAGTGTCTTCCTTGATTTCCTTGACCTCAGCCATCACTGCAGATTTCATAGTGAGGATAGACTGATCTATATATTCTTTTATTATAGAAGCAGACCTGTCAACATGATCCTTTATAGAAGTTAGATTAGTATTTAACATTATTTGTATGGCACTTCGAATGCTCTCATTGGACTGTGATGAGGTGGAGGTTGAAGCTTGATGTTCAATGACTGAAGGTTGTTTATCCTGAATTGCTAGAAGCTCCCCTACAGCATGATGATCCTCTCATTCACTAAATTTTGCTGTAAGATCAGTGTTGTCAGGAGCTCCATCATCATCGTTATCTACATCATCAATATTATTATCATCCTCATCCTCATTATCAGCATCATCCTCATTGTCTGGAAATGATGAGACCAAGAAATTTAGGACATCATCAGGTTGTCTGTGACCTGGTGAATCCCAGAGAGCAGGTTCATTTTCAAGATTAAGCTGAATTCTTCTTTGAAGATTTAAGATGATTGTGTCAATCTTACTTTGCATGTCCTCAGGAGAAAGCAGTTTGTCCTCATCAATCCTGTGAGAGACAGCTTCACTTTCATTATTGTCATGAACAACATCCTTGGAAGATGGTCCTTGTTGTTGCTCCCCCTTATATTGGGCATCCATCTGGCCTTGAGGCTCTGAAGTTCATATTATTGATGAGTCATTAGTGATTACCTAATAGATTGGATCAGATTTGATAACATTATAAGTAATATGGAGTTTAAGAATTAATTACCAGGGGTGATATCTATCTCCAAGACATTTGGATGGACAGGCTCCGCAGGAGTCTGGTCACCCATATTAGCATCCTTTTCAGGACTGCTGTAAGATCCAAGATCAGCACCAGCATCCTCATTCTTATCATATTGGTCTGACTCAGAACTTAAAATAACCATTATTGGCTTCTTTGTTGCTTTGGATTACTTTTTATCCTTCTCCTTTGTTTGGGAGGGCTGGCTCATGGGGAGCACCCTGGTGAACCTATCTAAGGTCATTATATCCATCCTCTTGAGGTAATGGATATTTGATCCTTTTAACCCTTTATACTTCTCAGGATAAGTTTGGATTAGATAGAGGGATAGAATTATACCCATATTAGGTGCTTGCAGACATTCCTTAAATCATTGAAATATAACTTCTCCCCAGGAAGTTTTCTTTGTCAGAATGATTCTTATCATATGGTCAAACATATATTGGGAGATTGTGTCATTAGACCCTGGCTTGCAGAGAATTGCTTTTTCCACTATGTCTGAAAGAAGTTTGCCTCTTTGATTGAAGAATTTCCTTTTCAAAGATCTAATCTTGGTATCACAGTATTCTTCCCACTTCAGAGCCTTCTTCTTATCCTTGGCAGAAATTTCATCCTCCTCATCCTGACTGCATGAGGGAATTTAGAAAGCTTTCTCAATTTTTCCTAAGGAGATTTTCACACTTTCTCCTCCTATCTTAGACTTTAAGGAGGACTTGGAAGAGGTCAACTTTGCATTGTTGAACCATTCCATAACTTCAGTTCTGAGAATGATAGTTTGTTCAGAAAGAAGATACTTCAGACCTTGGGCTTCCAGGAGTTGAATCACTCCCTTTATCTCTTCTGGAGCTTGGGCAAACCCATTCTTAACAATTTCATAGCCCTCCAGAACATCCTTTGAACTTTTTGGCGCCATTTTTGCTGTAGAAGAAGATGCTGGGACGGAAGAGATTATGATTCGTCTCGGCGGCTAGGAAGGAAGGGTTGTGTATCTTTCTTTTATTAACAATTGTCTATTTATATAGCCTTGATTTATGTTTTGATTATCCATAATAATTTAAAGTATAGAGAACTTATTATTTTAATGGAATTTAGATCATTTGGGGTTGCATTTAGACAAACTGTAATAGGACCAACCCATCTCAGTGGAACCGCTGAGACGACGACCTGAACCGCTGGGACAGAGCACTGTTAACCGCTGGGACAATTTAGCTATCTCAGCGGTTCAGCTGAGATTTTTCCCAGCTGTCTCAGCGGCTCAGCTAAAACAATCTCAGCTAATCATTAATCCATTTTAGATTTGATTGTCTTATGTCCTAACCATATCACTAATGTTTACCCAGAAATCAGCGATCACCTTGAGCTAGCTTTTTTGCAGGTGACCGAAGCAATCGACTTGCTCTTGCAGTCGTCGAGCAATCTCTCCCGGCGACCAAGCTTTATCTCGCCAGGATTTCAAGTACGGGTGGTCTCTCACCTCCCGGGCAGTTTCCCCCCTCGGGAGGTTGCGCTCAGCGCGACCTCGCCCTAAGGTCGCCTCCTGGGCGACCTGGCCTCGGGAGGTCGCTCTGCGCGACCTCTCCCTGAGGTCGCCTCCTGGGCGACCTCTCCTCGGGAGGTCGCTCCACGCGACCTCTCCTTGAGGTCGCCTCCTAGGAGACCTCGCCTCGGGAGGTCGGGCTGCGCGACCTCGCCCTGAGGTCGCCTCCTGGGCGACCTCGCCTCGGGAGGTCGCTCCGCGCGACCTCGCACTGAGGTCGCCTCCTGGGCGACCTCGCCTCGGGAGGTCGCTCCGCGTGACCTCGCCCTGAGGTTGCCTCCTGGGCGACCTCGCCTCGGGAGGTCGCTCTGCGTGACCTCGCCCTGAGGTCGCCTCCTGGGCAACCTCACCTCAGGAGGTCGCTCCGCGCGACCTTGCCATGAGGTCGCCTCGTGGGTGACCTCGCCTAGGGAGGTCGCTCCGCGCGACCTCGCCCTGAGGTCGCCTCCTAGGCAACCTTGCCTCAGGAGGTCGCTCCGCGCGACCTCGCCCTGAGGTCGCCTCCTGGGCGACCTCGCCTCGGGAGGTCGCTCCGCGCGACCTCGCCCTGAGGTCGCCTCCTGGGCGACCTCGCCTCGGGAGGTCGCTCCGCGCGACCTCGCCCTGAGGTCGCCTCCTGGGCGACCTCGCCTCGGGAGGTCGCTCCGCGCGACCTCGCCCTGAGGTCGCCTCCTGGGCGACCTCGCCTCGGAGATCTTGGCTCCAGGCAGCCCATTCCTTCCTGACCTGCTCGTTTGTGCAGGCCCTCCCGCCTATAAATAGGGGGGTAGGGGCTTTGGTTTGTGGATCTTTTTAGTGTTTCCAGTCCTTGTATTTGACATGAGCGGTCTCACTTTTGAGACCATCGAACCTCTTTTCAGCAGCTGGAGCGGTCTCATTTCTGAGATCGTCATGACTTCATTTCGGCAGCTGGAGCTATCTCATTTCTGAGACCTCGTTACCTATTTTTTTCAGCAGATTCTGCTATCTCCTCCCAGGAGACCCTCGACATCTCTTTTTCTCCTCCCTCTTGTCTTCCATCATAGCTCAAAGTAACCAACCATCTAACAGTTTTCTTCCTCCACCTCTTTTCAGCTTGAGCGATTGTGGACCTGGAGCATTTTTGTCTTGAACAACTAAGAGTATTGATGTGACAACATTATAAATCATAACATAACAAGCATAATATCATAGATGACTGATAGAAGGAAACATTTGTCTCTATTCAATATTTAACATACCAAGTTCAATCCTGATAACATTAAATTTAGCTTCATCCAATGGCTTTATAAAGATCTCAGCAACTTGAATGTCAGTGGAGAAAAATTCAAGGCAGATATCTTTACATTCAACATGTTCTCTTATAAAATGATATCTTATCTCTACGTGCTTTGCCCTGCTATGTGAGACAGGATTCTTAGCAATAGAGATAGCACTGGATGAATCACAATGTAGAGGAGACTACCTTACCTTGAGGTTGTAGTCCTCTAACTGATATTGTATCCACAAAAGTTGTGCACAACAACTATCTGCAGCAATATATTCAGACTCAGCAGTGGATATTGCCACACTGGTCTGCTTCTTGCTGCTCTAAGATATCAACCTCCTTCCTAGGAACTGACAAGTACCACTTGTGCTTTTCCTGTCACCTTTGCATCCTGCAAAATCTGCATCTAAAAATCCAATCAGTTCAAAATCATTTTTCTTAGGGTACCAAAGGCCAAGATGTAGACATCCTTTAAGGTATCTAAAAATCCTCTTTGCAGCTGAGTAGTGAGATTCCTTAGGGCATGCCTGGTACCTAGCGCAAACACATATATCATAAATAATGTTTGGTCTACTAGCAGTTATATACAATAGGGATCCAATAATGCACATGTACATGGATTCATCAATGGCCTTGCCCTTCTCATCCTTATACAGGGAAATGTTGGACCCCAAGGGAGTTTTCAAGGTGGAAGCTGATTCCATCCCAAACTTCTTGATAAGATAACTAGTGTACTAAGTCTAAGAGATGAATATACCCTCATCAGATTGTTTCACTTGAAGACCTAAAAAGTACTTGAGCTCTCTCATATTGCTCATCTCAAACTCCCACTACATAAGGTTGGTAAACCTTTTGCAGAGGTTGTCATCAGTAGACCCAAATATTATGTCATCAACATATATTTGGACTAGAAGACACTTGCCCATTGTTTCCCTAAGAAACAATGTGCGATCTATCTTTCCCCTTAAGAACTTGTTCTTGATGAGAAAGCTATACAAGGTCTCATACCAAGCCTTATGGGCTTGCTTTAGACCATATAGAGCTTTCCTAAGTAAATACACATGAGAAGAGAGGGTTGGATGCACTAAACCTGATGGTTGTTCAACATGTAATGTTGGACATGTGTGTCACATCCCTTTGTTTGAGAATAACAAATCCCAAATTGTATTGGATCTTGCTTGTCGTGTGTTTATAGTGTGCAGGAACTATAGGTGTGTTGGGGAAATGATTTATCTTAACCCCTAATGAGTAGAATATAAATTCTAAGAATGAAAAACAAGTCTAAGTAAATATGCATCGAATAGTATTCGACGCAACGTCGAAGTATAGTCGACATTCCTTTCAGAATGAGTCGAAGTAACTCCAAACAGAATTCGACGTAACCCATGTCGACGTAACTCTGATTTCTAGTCGACGCATCTAGTGAAGTCGACGTACCTTAGTCGACGCACCTTCCTTATTCTCCTCTCGACGTCCAGCCAGTCTGAAATCAACGCTTCCGTTGAATAGTAATCGACGTACGTCGATTTCTATGTCAAATTCAAAACACGCCAGATTTCTTTCCTTCAATCTGTAGATCTGAATTTTATGAAATAATATTATTCTTTTCTAGCCGTTTTGAATTAGTCTTTCCTTCTAAATGATTCTTGGCTTAATTGATTAAGTTTATTATGGATATTATTTGAAATCAGAATAATCTCTTTCCTTCTACCGAAATATTGATAATGTGATCTTTTCTCTCTTACCATTTCTCTAACTACTAATTGATTATTCTCCTATAGTATTCTTTGAATAAACAGAGCTATAAATAAGAGGGAGTCGGCAGAGAAAAACAAGAAGTGATCCACTCCATCCATTTGAAATAGAGGAAAAGCTCCCAAGAGAAAAGTGAGAAAAAGCAGAGAGAAGTGATAGTGTGCCGAAGCAAACAACAAGCCATCTTCATCCTCTCATTCTGAAGCCATACTACTGCAATCTCTGATAGCTCTCTTTGAAAGAGAAAAGGCCTACAATCTCCTTCTCACTATAGAAGAGAGATTTCATTCACTATTTCTTGTGCTTCTAATCTTCTTGCTAGGAAGAAGATTCTTTCTTATTTTTAATTACTTCTTCTACTTCTTCTTCTTATCTTCATTTCATTTTCAAACATTGTAAAAGAGTTTTTATAATCTCTCTTCAAAATATTCAGTTGTACTGGTTCTAAGAGTCTCCTTCTCAAAAGACTCAGGCTGGTTCTAAGAGTCTCCTTATCAAAATACTCAGTGCAAGATAGTGAATTCCTACCAAGGGGGTAGAAGAGTGGACTACCCAAAGTTTGGGGAACCACTATATTTCTTTGTGTTGTGCTGTGATTTTCATTTTGCTGTTTCTTTCTTTATTTACTTAATTCTTGTTTGTGTGTGTGGGAAGCTTAAATCTGAGATCATTACACATATATATATATGTTAACTTTGCACAAAGTACTTTTAAATCTCTATTCACCCCCTTTAGAGAATTCTAGTGAGGTTAACTGTGCACTTTCAATTGGTATCAGAGATAGGTTGATCTATAAAGGGTAACTCCTTGATCAAAAAGATCCTACCTCATACATATATATAGATTTCTAAGAACTATTTCTCACATGGCACAAATCAAAGATTATGCTTCCACCAGACCTCCAATTTGCAACCTTGAAAAGTTTGCACTTTGGAAAATAAGAATTAGAATCTATATGAATTCTATTGATGAAGATTTGTTTAATGTTATTTTGACAGGCCCTCCAAAGCCCTACAGGAAGGACTCAAGTGGTAAAGTGACACAAACACTTGTCCCAAGGGCTGAGTGGACAGATGATGAGAAAAAGACAAAAGCATGTGATGCAAAAGCTGTGAACATTCTTGTCTCAACCCTCTCAGATGAAATCTTTCAAAGGGTTGTTGACTGTGAATCAGCCAAAGAAATTTGGGTGGCCCTTACAAAGATGGTAGAAGGAAGTGCTGATGAAAGGAAAGATAGGAAGGCTCTATTGATCTCCCAATATGAGAACTTCCAAAAGAAGAATGAAGAAAGTATATCTGAGACGTATGACAGATTCATTCTAATCATCAATCAATTAAGAAACTTGGACAGAGAGATCTCTCTCACAGAGATAAATGACAAATTGCTAATGAGTCTCCCAAGTTCATGGGACTCAAGAATATGGGCAATAAGGGATACTAGAGGACAAAAGGAAATCTCAACAGATGCCCTCTTAGGAAAACTCAAATCCTATGAGCAACTACTTAAAACCAGAGGAGAGAAGGAAAGAAGGGAAAACACTCAAACCTCCTCAAAACATAGAAATATTGCATTAAAAGCAACAGATGAAGAAACCTCTGTGACTGGAGAAGAACTATTCAGCCTCCTGGCCAGAAGATTCAGGAAATGGGTCAGGCCAGATGGGTCTAGATGGAAAGAGTCAAAACCAAGGTATGATAAGACTCCTACCAAAGATATTGTTTGTTATTCCTGCAGGAAAACTAGACATATTGCTCCAGAATGTCCAGAAAATGCTGAGAAAAAGAAAGATCTGAAAAAGAAAGATCTCAAGAAGAAAGGGAAGAAGAAAGAAAGAGGCTTCATTGCAGAAGCTTGGAGTGAGACAGATTCTAAAGACAGCACTTCATCTAAAAGTGACAATGAAGAGTCTAAGCAAGAAGACCTATGCTTAATGGCTCTTGGAAGCACAGAAGAAGAATGTGTTGCTGAATCATGGAGTGAAACAGGATCAGAAGGAAGCATCTCTTCAACAGCAAAAGCAAATAGCCTTATTCTCATAGAGGAATCTGAGGATAAGGATGAGGTAAGCATCTTTGATGAAATTGATTTTCTCTGTGAAGATTTTAAAAATGATTTTGAAAGACTCTGTTTAGATCAACTAAAAGTTAAACAAGAAATTAAGAATCTAAAAGAACAAATTAAAATGAGAAAAATAGAAGATACATGTTCAAAAAATTATGATCTTAGGTGTAAAATCTATAAAACAGAAAAGGAAATAAATAGTGCTAAAATAGAAAATCAACTTCTTAAGAATAAGGTATCCCAGGCAAAAGCTTTTGAAGAATCTATAAAAGTCAGAAGCCAAACACTTAAAGAAATCACTGAAAAACAAATAATCAGACATAAGAATCTGGGGTTTGGAGCTGATCCTTCAACCAGTTCAATACCATCTACCAAACCTGCTTGGGCAAGCCCTGTTCAATTTACTAAACCCATCAAATCAACAAACTTAGAAGAAGACCCACAAAATAAAGAAGACCTCACCTTCAAAGAGATAAACCACCTTGAAGAATCATCATCATACCATTCAGAAGAAAACTCTCAAACTACCTCTGAGAAGGCAACTAGGCCAAAAGAAACAATTCATAAAGAAATAAACCTTCAAAAAGATAAAGGGAAAAATAAAATCTGTGAAGACACAATTGCGTCGACTTCATATCGACGTATGGATGATAATACGTCGAATTCTAATCGACGCAATCTCTCAGATGCTTCGACCTCAAATCGACGCATGAATAAAATTACGTCGACTTACAATCGATGCAACTATTTCCATGCATCAATTCCAGATCAACGCAATCTAGAGAAAGCGCCGAATATATATCGATGCAACTCTCAACATACGTCGAATAGATATCAACGCATAAAACCTCAGAGCAACTTAAATACAGTATATAGCTATTCTTCAAAAACTCTCTATCTTAACCCCCATTCAGGACCCTTTTACCCTGATCAAAACTTCTATCCTAATCAAAACTCTTCTCATAATCAAAATTACTATCCTGATCAAAACATTTATCCTAATCAACAACTCTACCCTAATCACCATCCCTATCACTTCCTAAACTCAAATTTCCTAAATCAAAGGACAATTAGGTGTTATATCTGTAATAAAATTGGTCACACTACCAAACAATGTTGGCACAATTAATCCAACTGTTTATAAAATTAACCCAAGGGTGACTTAGAAAACCTTAGGATTAGGAAGAAATAAACCCTCAAGGAAAACCTGAAATTTTCAGACAAAGCAAAAATCAAGTCGATTCCTCAATCGACGCATCGTCGATTAGTAAACTCGACGTATGCGTCGACTCATATTGACACATACGTCGACAGGAAACCCTATCAGACTATACTGACGCATACGTCAACTTTCATTCGACGCAACGTCGACTTCATGAAAAAGGTGGCAATACCAAAATATTTTCGGTCACATCTACGGCTGTACCGAATAAACCTCGAGTTGTGTCTCATATCGACATTTCACCAAACTTAAGTAGACTCTTCAGTTAAAATTCTGCACACTCCTGAGCTTATCTCATCCTTCTCATTTCTCAGACCAGCCATCTCTTCTTCTCTCTCACTGACCTAAATGGCTCCCAAGATCAACTCCGGTTTTGACATTGATCTTGAATCCTTCCAAGCCGCCGCCGAAAACTATAAGAGCATCATAGCTCTCTTCACTGAAGCTGTTTTAGACAAGCTCATTTCCACAAGATGCAGAATCCTAGAGACAGAACTCACCGAGTTAATGAATCATGTTCAAATATCTGAGCAAGGAGAAATCACATGAACACTCTATGATACACCTGTCTCAATCTCAACAGAACACCTTAGGGACACTTTTGATCTTCCATCAGGTACACTATCCTTGTTCAAATCAAAAAGGGGAAGCAAATTATTTTCTAAAGATAACTAAATAAATCTTCATCATCAGTCCCTTATCAGGTGATGAACCTATGGATCTCACCCCTGAGGAAACCAAGAATCTATTACTCATCATGAAGTTCTCCAAAGATAAACCAATCCACCTGAAGAAAATAGATTTTTCTGAGGAATATAGACTATTGGCAGACATTGTAGGAAAAGTTCTATTATGCAAGATCTTTGACCATGATGCAGTGCCCAAGCAGCAACTAAACATCATGGGGGCCATTGTGCTGAAAAAGAAGGTTGACTGGGCCAGCTGCTTACTAAAAATGATAGGCTAAAATATTCTCACAAAGAGAATGCCTATATGAGGATCATGAGTCAGGTACTCCTCCACTCTTTCCCTGACCTATGTAGGTCAAAAGGAATCCCCATTCCCACTGGAAAAAGGATGTCCATTGCCCTATTCTCAAAATGGACCAGGCAAATTCCCAAGCCTGGTGCCATTCCTAACAGGACTCCCTCTCCTCCTAACTCTCCTAGCCATCCATCCTCACCTCCTCCTCTTCATACAGACACCTCTTCCCTACCAACATTATGCACACCAATTGTCTCTACTACCATCACAACTCCTATCCTACCTACATCTTCACATCCACCTCCTCAACCCTCCTCTATTCCTCCACCTCCTCTATCAAACTCACCTCATCATAATGATATAGTTCTCTCTCCACCTTCATCACCTCCTCCTCCACCATTATCTCCTACTCCAACACACTTTGAGCCATCTCCATCCACTAACACTCTCATCACCCAGTGTATCCAATCAGCAACCCAAAAATTTCAAGAAATGCTAGATGCACACTGCTCCCAACTTCACTCCTCCATCATACACATGCAAACCCAAATAGATGGGGTCAATGCCTCTGTGCAAAGCTTGAAGTCCTCTGTCTCTTCCTCCAAAGTGACCAAGTCTTTCTTAACCTCCTTGGCTAAGAAGGTCAAGAAGGGGGAGAAATTAGATGAAGAGCAGTTCTCAAGTCACAAATCTCTCTCACACAAGTCCCTTCCTACTTCAAAAGCTAATAAGACAATTGGGAATGAATTAGTCCCAGAGCTACATACTGAGGACCAGATAACATATGTACTCTCTATAGCAAGATAAGTTATACAACAAGTAGTTCTCTCTCAAGGGGAGGCTAGCAGAGCAGGGAGAGAAGTTGAAAAGGAAACTTTTGTTGAAAAAGAAGCTGAAACTCAGGGGGAGCCAAATGCTGACATAACTGAAGCTGGAGCTGAGAAAGAAACTGAAGAAGCAGAAGTATAAGGCTCAAAGGAAGTTCCATCTCAGGGGGAGCAAACTGCTATAACTCAGGGGGAGCTGAGTGAACCACATGTTACTGAGAAGGGGAACCTCTCTTCTTTAAAAACCTTAGTATTCACTAGGAAAAGAAAAACTCCTCCTACCCCTCCTGAGTGATGTGTTGAACAATGTGTTGAACAAATGTTGATATACTCCATATTTTTCTTCCTCCAAGCTTAAATACTATTTATAAAGTCTGTGTATATGATTCTACTTTCTTCTGAGTACTTACCATATTTCTTTTCTATATAAATGCCTTGCTGTGTTGATTAAAAGCTGGTACAATTTCTCCCTGAATAGGGTTAAGACAAATAGGGGGAGATTATTGGGGAAATGATTTATCTTAGCCCCTAATTAGTAGAATATAAATTCTAAGAATGAAAAACTAGTCTAAGTAAATATGCGTCGAATAGTGTTCGACGCAACGTCGAAGTATAGTCGACGTTCCTTTCAGAATGAGTCGAAGTAACTCCAAACAGAATTCGACGTAACCCATGTCGACGTAACTCTGATTTCTAGTCGACGCATCGAGTGAAGTCGACGTACCTTAGTCGACGCACCTTCCTTATTCTCCTCTCGACGTCCAGCCAGTCTGAAATCGACGCTTCCGTCGAATAGTAGTCGACGTACGTCGATTTCTATGTCAAATTCAAAACACGCCAGATTTCTTTCCTTCTATCTGTAGATCTGAATTTTATGGAATGATATTATTCTTTTCTAGCCGTTTTGAATCATTCTTTCCTTCTAAATGATTCTTGGCTAAATTGATTAAGTTTATTATGGATATTATTTGAAATCAGAATAATCTCTTTCCTTCTACAGAAATATTGATTATGCGATCATTTCTCTCTTACCATTTCTCTAACTAATAATTGATTATTCTCCTATATTATTCTTTGAATAAACAGAGCTACAAATAAGAGGGAGTCGGCAGAGAAAAACAAGAAGTGATCCACTCCATCCATTTGAAATAGAGGAAAAGCTCCCAAGAGAAAAGTGAGAAAAAGCAGAGAGAAGTGATAGTGTGCTGAAGCAAACAATAAGCCTTCTTCATCCTCTCTTTCTGAAGCGATACTGCTGCAATCTCTGATAGCTCTCTTTGAAAGAGAAAATGCCTACAATCTCCTTATCAATATAGAAGAGAGATTTCATTCACTATTTCTTGTGCTTCTAATCTTCTTGCTAGGAAGAAGATTCTTTCTTATTTTTAATTACTTCTTCTACTTCTTCTTCTTATCTTCATTTCATTTTCAAACAATGTAAAAGAGTTTTTAGAATCTCTCTTCAAAAAATTCAGATGTACTAGTTCTAAGAGTCTCCTTATCAAAAGACTCAGGATGGTTCTAAGAGTCTCCTTATCAAAAGACTCAGTGCAAGATAGTGAATTCCTACCATGGGGGTAGAAGAGTGGACTACCCAAAGTTTGAGGAACCACTATATTTCTTTGTGTTGTGCTTTGATTTTCATTTTGCTGTTTCTTTCTTTATTTACTTAATTCTTGTTGGTGTGTGTGGGAAGCTTAAATCTGAGATCATTACACACATATATATATATATATATATATTTGTTAACTTTGCACAAAGTACTTTTAAATCTCTATTCACCCCCCTCTAGTGAATTCTAGTGAGGTTAACTATGCACTTTCAAGGTGCAAAACTCCACAGGTAGAAAGCAGCTGAATTCAAACATCTGGAAGAATGCACTACCGCCAGCATTAGAGCTACCGCTAGGCGCTATCTCAGGTTCCGTTCGACGAACTGGAAGCTGTGTTCGGCGAAATCTAAAGGAAGCTTCATTCGATGAACGGGGAGCTCCTTTCGACGAGTATTCCTGCGTTTGACGAATTTGTGCTCAACAAGCTGCGTTCGATGAACGAGGAGCTCCATTCGACAAATTTTGCTGTGCTCGACGAATTTGTGCTCGAAAAGTTACGTTCGACGAACAAGAAGCTCCGTTCGATGAACTGAGCCTATGCTCGACGACATTGTGGCCGACAACTGGGTTCGACAAACTTGAATCTCCGTTCGACGAAATCGATTTTGTTCGACGAAAGTTGGTTCTGTCTCGATCCTTGGCGGTTTGCACGATCCAGAAGGTTGTGGTTTTTCCGTTCGACGAAGGATGCGTTCGACGAAGGCGCGTTCGACGAATTCTATTTCGTTCGACGAAATATTGTTCTGTCACACAGCCGACGGTTTCGCAACCGCTCCACACGAACGCTACTGCCAACGCTAGCGCTAACGCCTGACGCTATCTCAAGTTCGTGCACAGAGCAACGTCGCCGACGGTTCGCAACCGCTCCACACGAATGCTACCGCAGGCGCTAGGAGCTACCGCAAGCGCTATCTTCAAGTTATATAAATTTATCGGCTCTTTCTCGTGTTGTTGGATTCATCCCAGAGAGGTTGCAAGTTCCACAATTCTATTGCTGTTAGGCTGCCGAAGATGGATCCCCCATTAAAAAGCTTAAGGAGAATTCTGGAGGAGGACAACGTCACGCTACATCCAAAGGACGATCGCTTCGACCTCACTTATACTACAACGATCCTTCACCTCTGACTTCAGAAGATCTCATATAGGGAGTTTTTATTATTGTTATCTTTATTTTTCATTCCATACTTTCTTTATAACCGTTTAGAGAATTCGCCTTGTGTTGGCGACTAGGTCTGGGTAGGGCTTAGGGAGTAATTCGCCTTGTGTTGGCGACTAGCTCTAGGTGATTAGATCTAGGGGGGCTCGAGGCCATATCCAGGGAAGGATTGGCTAGAGCGGCTTAAGGCCTTATCCGGGGAAGGATAGGCTAAAGCCAACCAGTTTGTGGGGATACAAGTCGGTATAGAAAAGGAAAAGCTATTTACATTTGTAAGCTTCTGATTTCTAGCAATATAGAAATCAAATTTATGTAAACACCTCTTTATATAATATAATCATGTCTCATTTTGTGTTTACTTGATTTCTATCATTTGGCATAATCTCTAAATATTGGTTACAAAGTTTTCAATTCAAATTACTTTATCTAAATTGTTTAGTTCAATATCTTTCATTATAAAACAATTTAGTCATTTTCATAAAATTATAAAGAAGAATTTTTATTCCCTTATTCACCCCCCTCTAAGGGCGCCTATCGATCCAACAAGTGGTATCAGAGGGAGGTTATTCCAAACGGTTTAAAAACCAGGAATAATGGCGTCTCATGATCTCGCTTCTACAAGTGGGGGAAACTTAATTATAAATGAAAAATCTTTAGCTCCACCTTTATTTGAA
Source organism: Dactylorhiza incarnata (assembly GCA_033032865.1). Classification (NCBI taxonomy): domain Eukaryota; kingdom Viridiplantae; phylum Streptophyta; class Magnoliopsida; order Asparagales; family Orchidaceae; genus Dactylorhiza; species Dactylorhiza incarnata. The sequence continues at coordinate 1,347,302 of JAWHQI010000395.1, forward strand.
GGCAAAAATTATAATGGGTGGAAATTTCTTATGGAAAAATTTCTTAAATCTTTGGATATTAAAGTATGGAATATTACAATTAAAATGCCCCCAAGTATTTTAAATAAAAATGAAATGTTTATAAATGCCAAATCTATGAATAGTCTATATTGTGCATCAGATCAAAATATTTTCAAACTTATTTATACACTTCATACTGCTTATGAAGTTTGGAAATTTCTTGAGAATACTTATAGTCTTCCTTCCACAAATGATGAACAAGAGCAATTCCTTGTGGATCCAAGAGAAGAAACTGATAAGGACTTATGCTTGGAGGAAGAAGAACACAACGTCACAATATTGGACTTATTTGTTGGCAACACATCAAGCAAAATAGAAGACGGAAATTCAACTATGGAAGAGGAATGCAAAGAAGATGTCAACGAAATCATTGGTCCAAATCTTGCCTCATCCCATAGCAATGTAAGAAAATCAAAAACTCCTTTTTTGTAACAAATTTCATTTCTACATCTCGTATGCTTAAAATTGTCAAACATAAAATTTTAAAGTTAAAAATTGCTAAATCCAAATTACGTTTAGAAAATAAATCTTTAAAAGAAAATGATAACGTAGAATCAAATATTGATGTGATAAATTCTCTTTCATGCTCTTTAGTTAAAATTCCTATTCCTTATTTTGATTGCAATTTATTAAAAGAAAAATTCAAGGAAATTGAAAAAGGGCTCTTAATTTCTAAAAGGCATAATGAAGAATTGATAATTGAAAATGATGCTTTATCTTGTAAGTTATTACAATTAAAATCTTTTGTTGCAAAATTTCAAATGTCATGTAATGAATTTCATCATAAGATTTTGAATAACAAGGATAAATTAACTTACAACATCATTTCTAAAAAGGACCATTTTCACACTTTAACTCAAAAGGAGTTTTGTTTCAAAAAGAATTATGACCCTCACAAAATTCTTAAGAGTCACTATTATAAGTCTCAATATATTTTCAATTATGACTCAAATTTAAAAACTCCTTTTCATGAAAATCAAACTATAAAATATTATCCTTCATATTATAAGAGTATGTCTATAAGAAAGAGTGGAAGTGAAAATCATCAAATTAATAATCAATCTTTTAAAACATATTGTAACCCACTCTTTCAACAATCACTTCTAAAGAAAGACAATCACTCTTATAAACTTTCAAAGAATCCATATAATAAAATTCATTATGATTATCAACATCAATCTATTTTGAAAAATAATTTGAATAAACATAAATCACAAATGAATTATTTTTCAAACAAATATAATCATATAATGATGTCACATAATCATAATATGAATTTAAAAGATAAACAACCAAGGTATGAATGGAGAGCCTTAAAGAAAAATGACACATCAACTTTAATTGAAAGGGCCCATTTATCCTTGTCTCCTAAAAATCCACCATGATGTATTTGGGTACCCAAAGGAACCATCCCACATGGTCCCCTTTGGATACCTAAATCTCTTATTCATTAATATCCATTCATTTGCATGAAGTAGAACCAAATAAAAATGAAATTTCACTACTCTACTTCATGATATGCTTATTGTCTCTTTTCTTTTGTTTATTTTTTTATTATTTTTGAAACATGCTATGATCACTTTATATTTCATGGGATATGACTTACACATATTAAGCCTAATGTTTATCAAATCAAATTTGAATTAAAATTGAACATTAAGTGATATATTTTTCAAAGTGATCTATCTCTCATCTCTGATTGTTGTTTATCCTTTTAAATCCTTTACCCTTAATTCTTTTGAATTATCATTAGAAATTGAATATTGAAATTATTATCAAGACTATTGAAACTATTTTAAAGATTAGATTTAAATAGTTTATTAAAGGGCTTAAGCTAAAAATTAAAATGCACAACATTTTGATTATTTTCTATTTTATTTGTTGCATTTGATAGCCCTTATAATGAAAAATATTATCAAAAAAAATCGAAAACAAACATTCACAAAACGCATGTTTAATCCTTAAAAAATGCGAGTTTTAGATCAAAGCTTCAAATAGCCATATCATTTGATCCGCTCGTCCGTTTTTCGCATTTAATATCTTTTCGAAAAGAGCAAAAAAATGTCCATCCAACAGAGAACCAATCTTGCCATTTCAAATTCGTTTGGTGCTGTCAAAATTGCCCAAACTCAACTTTGTTTAAAAGTTATACCACTCTCCTTATTTCGGCAATTTCTGTGTCTTTGGATTTTTCATCCCATGATATCCTTTGTATATTGTGTGTAATGTGTGTCACCATTGTTTGCATGTAATTTAGACCTTAAAATCATCTTGTATCATTAAAATCAAAAGTTTAATCATTTCATTCTAGGTCTAAAGAAAATTAATTTAAAAACTTCTCATATTACATGCAACATTATCTCCATTAATCCTATGTAATAACATTGCATTCAAACTCATCATCCTAGCATCACTTCTTGGTCTATGCTTATATATTTATGCTAGGTATAATATTTACATTGTTATTCAAATTTCAGGATATCTATGTGATTTTAAAATTATAATAGAATACCAAAATTCCAAACAAAAACATAGTTTATGGATTAATCATTAGAATATATATGAATTGTGTATCATGAATCATATATTATCATGCAAAATCAAAGATCAATAAAGTCAATTATTAAGTGCAATTTTATTATAAATTTCAAAACGTTATATGTGTGATCTTTATCTATGATATGATTGCATGATCATCATTTTGTAGACTTACAAATTAAACTTGCTCATTCAAAAGAAAATCATCAAATCATAATTGCCATAAGTCTCGAAGGAATAGAATTCACATTCATCTTGATGATCTAACATATATTCTATATAAAATTCTCTATAATCATAATTCATAATTTATGTTCTATGAAGAAATATCTCAAATCAATGATGTCTATCACCTAGGAATTATGAATCTTATGATAAAAATATGAATTATGTATTTCTTTCCATTATTTGGTGTATTGATATTCTTTGCTATTGATTGCATGTATCTCACATATATGTAGACTCTAGAATCAAATTTGTAATAATAAGAATAAATCAAACTAAATCATCACTCTATTCTAGATCAATAATTTGAAACTCTATTTTGGAATACATGCAATATTGATGTTAATTTATGATGTGACATTAAACCCTAAACTCATCATACTAGCATTGTCACTTATTGAACATTAGTAATTGTGCTAGTTATCTGATATCGTCATCTCATAAAAGTTGAAAAACTATGCGGCTTTATATAACTCATCACATTAAACAAAACCCAAAGTTTATAAATCAACCCATAGTTTAAAAGCATAGGGTGTCCAAGGATTATTCACCTATGACTTCATATCTCACAATAACGGGGGCATAGGGTTGTATGCATTAGAAACCTAACCTTTAAGTCATGTCTTGTCCTTAACCGGGGAGGGTTCCAGTGGGGCCTTGCGAGGCACTGGGGGGAAAGAGTGCTAGGTTGAGCGTTCTGTAGTGTGTGCACATGGGACTAACACCCCAACCTACCGCATGTGTGCAGCTCCTCATGCCCATCCGTCACATAGTACGGGGCTAGGGTGTAGACATTTAGTCGGGGTAGTTGATGAGTCCCGATTATATACACATATATGGACTCATCTGGGCCGTTTATCTAGTCATTCCACTGCACTTTAGCCTTGTTTTAGCTTATATTTGTTATCACTTGCTATGTGCACTTCTAGTCCCATTTTGGTGTGTTTTCATGTTTATCTTCATTAGTAGTTTTCATGCACTGTTAGGTGCCACTTTCAGTAGCTGGATTCGTGGTTGTACGCTAGAACATGAGTCGTGCAGGTGCTTCCGGTGCAATTCTGCACAGGAACACTGCGCACGATCACTGGTTCTATTGCGCACGACCACTGGTCGTGCGCCACTGATCGTGTGCACTTAACCCTTTTTTATGAGTTCTGTTTGGTGCAGTGCGCACGACCATCTACGCTAGTGCGCACGACCACCGGTCGTGCGCCACTGTTCGTGCGCGCTTATCATCAATTTCTTGAGTTCTGTTTCAATCAGTGCGCACGACCACCTACGATAGTGCGCACGACCACCGGTCGTGCGCCACTGGTCGTGCGAACATGTTATTTCATAATTTCTGTCTTTGCAGGCTCCGTCCAGGCAGAGCGCACGATCACAGGATTCTAGTGCGCACGACCACTGGTCGTGCGCCAATGACCGTGCGCACTGTTTATTCCAGCGCCTATAAAATGACCTGCTCGCGATTTTAGGTTAGCCCCCGATTTTCTTCCGCCGTTTTCCGCCCGGTTCCGTCCAGATTCGCCCCTCCACCGTCGCCCACCATATGGAGGTGCTCCGGGTTTGCTCTTCACGCCAATCTTGAGCCGGAGTTTCCTCTCGGCCTCCTCCTTCATCCAAGTGCTCCAAGGAAGGTTTAGCCGCCATCGCCATCAAGCAAGAGGAAGTTTGCAACCTCTACCGGATCGTGACACGAAGAAGACGGGCTCATTGGAGAGTAGTGACAGCTCTCTCTACCCCGGACGTAGTTGCGGACCGAGCTTGGACACGGATCGACAACCCGGCGATTCCAACCGTGAATCTACAAGGAGACTTCGGATTCGGTCGATTTCTTGCCTTATTCTTCTCTTATTGATGTGTATGTAGCTAGAACCAACATTTTGATGAAGTATATTTTTACTTGTTAACATTAATATGAAATCATGTCTATGTGATTGAGTAATCTTGTTATATTTTCATTTGAGGTGTGCCCCGTGGTGTGGATTGTTCGTTGTGTTGTGCCGCCCTAACAATTGTTAGTGGTGTGCTTTGAGAAGAGGCGCTTACGACCCTCATTCCGTTAGCCTACTCGCCCATCTGCCTACCGAAGCGTGGCATCGCGGCCGGTACTCCATCCCGCCTAACGAAGCAGCGCGCTCAAGGCCTGCATAGTTCGATCCGCTTGCCTACTCGTCCATCCGCCCTTACGAAGTAGCGTGTTCAAGGCCTACATAGTCTTCCATCCCGCCGAGCGAAGCATTGCATAGCGGCATTGCATAGGAGTAGTTGTAGCTTTTTCTCTTTATTTTCCACAAACCAAATCAACCCCCGTGTCCGCAATTCATCCGACCCAAAGGACTTCGATCTCAAGTCCTTCCTCGAACGTTAACTCCACCTTGCTGTGTTCCTTGAGAGAATCGATACTTGGGGATTTACTTCCTCATATTATTACTTGACAACGACCGGTTCACTGCCGTTCGGATCGCAGTCTCGCTACCGCCTATAGCGGTGTGCAGGATTTGCGCATCAAGTTTTTGGCGCCGTTGCCGGGGAACACAGTCGTGTGAGTTTTCTAGAGAGGGAGAATCTGAGAAAGGAGCCCTTCCATTTGTAAATCGCGTTTCTTTGTTTTATTTCCACATTTTCTGTTTTCTTGTTTTTTATTAGGTTGCTTTAGTAATTTTTGTTAGGTGTAGTATTTTGCACAATAGCATTTTGATTTTGAATCGTTTTATCTCCGCACTATGTGGGCACATCTCAATTTCCGTTGCCGTTGGTGTGGAGCTACCTCCCACTCTAGTGATGAATGCCCTACGGAGAATAGTAGGCATAATTCTTATAGCCCAGCATATGGAGCGCCGACGTCGTCTGGTACTCCACATGGTGCGCGTAAGTCTTATGGCTACTCTGCTGAGCCTTTACCATCATACTTCTTTTTGGCTCCAGCCCCCGCTGTGCCAAAGAAGCCCGCAAGGCAGTGCCAGTTTTGTCGGAACACTGATCACGCCCTGAAGGATTGTGCTCCTTTTCGTCGCCAATTGGATGAGGATGACGAGACGGATATCCGGATCGTCCTGAATCCTAACTCTGGCGGCACACCTTCAACATCCGGTTTTGTGTCCTTGCCACCTTCACATCTTGAAGGGTATGGCGTTGACACAGTCGCCGGATGTGTGGCTGATCTATGCACCGACAGTGCTGAGCCTATTCTCCATGTGCATCCACCACCCCTAGTGGATTCGATTCTTTGTGAGGAATCGGTGCTTGACTTTTATCCGAGCACTATTCCTCCCCCTGTTGTGCATACTACACTCGTCTCTGACGACATTGTTGATGATGTGTCGCAAGAGGAGGCTGGTGACCTGAGTGTTATGCTTATTCCTTTGGAGGAGGACAACCTTCTAGGTGAAGAGGAGTTTTCCTCAGCACCGGTGGAGGAAGTCCAAATCCTAAGCCTGGCCACCGTTGATCCCGCCGAATCTTGTAGCATTGATGACAATGCAAACATTCTTTTACTTCCCCAACCTGATGGGAGTGAGACCGGGATAACTCCCCCGATTGATGTTTATTTATGTTCTTCGTCTTCTTTATTTCTTGATCCCCTTCCTTCATCTGAGTCTGTGCAGGTTGAATCTTCACAGGTACTTCAGGAGGACTTGGAGCTTTGTGCTCCAGTCAATGATGAGTGTGTCCTTTTATGCGAGGAGGTTGATTCCTCCTCCATTAAGGAAGCCTCATTCGTTGCCTTATCCTCCTGCGGACCTGCTGTGGACGATACCTTGCTGGGCAAGGATAGTTTTGGTGAGATGAGTGAGGACCAGGCCTCCTCCTCTTCTTACTTCCCTTTCCCTCTACCTGTAATGGGCAGGTTTTATTTATATTTGGGTAGAGGCGTGACTGTTCTTTCTCCGTATAGGTACCCGCTACCGACACGGATATTGGGCCAGTTACCTGTCCACTTCTCCTTCCATACTCCCATTAGCTAGATATTATAAAGTTTTGAATAAGTCGTGCTGGGATGACAATAACCCCAGTAGTTATTTTCTTTTCTGCATTTTTATTTCTTCTAATCATGTTTAGTTAGTAGTACTTTCTTTTCAGTTTTCTTTTGTCTTTGTTTTTGTGGAGCTTACCCCTGTAGGTACTTATTCTGGATGGCGGATGCTGCAGCTCATTTTAGCTTACACGCCAATCTTCTGGTGTGCTCATTTCTGAGCACTGGGTACTCTCTTTCCCTAGCCTTTCCTGATTTTCATGTCATATATTCTACGGATTGTTTAGTTTAAGTCTGGGGAGAGTAGTTTTGTTTACCCGCTCATGTGCACTATTGCACTGCATGCTAGAAGATTTCATTTAAATTGTTGTTCATTTTCATTGCACACCACATCACCCACTTGATCGCGTACTCATCTGTTTGTTTGCTCTGTTGCGAATTTAATTCTTCTGCTTATTTGGGAAAGTCTAGGTGATGGCTTAGGACTATATAGCAGAGTAAAATGTTGACTCTAGTAGTGCTCCTAGTCGAGTGCTCGGTTGCATAGAAATTCGTGTAGATTAGACTTCTCTTTATACTTATGGTTTTATATTTTTTCTATTAGTGTAAATGTTGTTTACTCTACTCAAATGGTGAATTCGGTGGAATCAAACGGTAGCATAGGGATGTGTGTTTACGATCGCTAGATTCGTATTGCTTGAGTCGGGAGAAAGGAGAATCTTTCTCGGTGGCTAGAACTTGCCCCCAGCGATTCTTGAAGCATGGGTATACGGTTAGTCAATTGTGTGAATGTGATATAGGCCATCATTTTGGCCCGGTTGAGCCTTTGTGCCTATCCCTACCGCTATATCCTCGCTAGCCCAGTTGTGCCTACCCGTTCTTTGATTCAGCCCCACTTTTATTTCACCAAAGCCCAAAAGCCAATCCTAGTCGCACACCCAAAATTTGAGCTTTAGCTGTTTATTATTTTCATGAGTTGGGTTGTTGATGTGGTAATATGTTTGTGAAGATGTGGATGTGTCCTTTCGTTTATTTGCTGAAAATGATAAGAAAAGAAAAAAAAATGAGAAAAAGAAAAGAAGTTAAAAAGAAAGGAAAGAGAAGGAATGTTTACTTGAAAATCTTTATGTATAGATTTATGTTTGGGAGTAGGCGGTGCACGCACCCATGCTGTTAAGTCCAAGTCTGGGGGTGTTGTGTACCCGCATGTTTGTGTGGTGAATGAGGATAGTTTCCTGCATTAGCTCATTTGGGTTTAGTGCTTTAGCCGTCGTTTTTATCTTTGTTTTTCCTCACCTAAACCCAAGCCTCATTTAAAACCTAAAGTCCTATTGATTCACGCATTTGAGTCAAACCAGTGCCGTGGAGAGAATGTGACCGGGCAAGCCTATGATCACCGACATCGATGGATTTCGGTGGAGTTTGTCCGGCATCCCAATCTTGAGCAATGCTCATCTCAGCGTTTAGTTTACTTTCTCCTTATGCATGACCGAACGATTCACCGCTTTTCACCATTTTGAGTAGTTGTAATATGCTTTTACTCTTTTAGAAATATATAGACTGTTTATATAATCAGAAATCTTCTCTACTATTCTTCTTATGCACGTGAGTATGCGACTTCGCATGGTACTCTATATTGTAGTTTTAAGCCATCTACTTTTCTTTCCCCGTTCGCTTAGAATTCGTTTGCTCGGGACGCGCAAACAGGTAAGTCTGGGGGTGTGATGAGTCCCGATTATATACACATATATGGACTCATCTGGGCCGTTTATCTAGTCATTCCACTGCATTTTAGCCTTGTTTTAGCGTATATTTGTTATCACTTGCTATGTGCACTTCTAGGCCCATTTTGGTGTGTTTTCATGTTTATCTTCATTAGTAGTTTTCATGCACTGTTAGGTGCCACTTTCAGTAGCTGGATTCGTGGTTGTACGCTAGAACATGAGTCGTGCAGGTGCTTCCGGTGCAATTCTGCACAGGAACACTGCGCACGATCACTGGTTCTATTGCGCACGACCACTGGTCGTGCGCCACTGATCGTGTGCACTTAACCCTTTTTTATGAGTTCTGTTTGGTGCAGTGCGCACGACCATCTATGCTAGTGCGCACGACCACCGGTCGTGCGCCACTGTTCGTGCACGCTTATCATCAATTTCTTGAATTCTGTTTCAATCAGTGCGCACGACCACCTACGATAGTGCGCACGACCACCGGTCGTGCGCCACTGGTCGTGCGAACATGTTATTTCATAATTTCTGTCTTTGCAGGCTCCGTCCAGGCAGAGCGCACGATCACAGGATTCTAGTGCGCACGACCACTGGTCGTGCGCCAATGACCGTGCGCACTGTTTATTCCAGCGCCTATAAAATGACCTGCTCGCGATTTTAGGTTAGCCCCCGATTTTTTTCCGCCGTTTTCCGCCCGGTTCCGTCCAGATTCGCCCCTCCACCGTCGCCCACCATATGGAGGTGCTCCGGGTTTGCTCTTCATGCCAATCTTGAGCCGGAGTTTCCTCTCGGCCTCCTCCTTCATCCAAGTGCTCCAAGGAAGGTTTAGCCGCCATCGCCATCAAGCAAGAGGAAGTTTGCAACCTCTACCGGATCGTGACACGAAGAAGACGGGCTCATTGGAGAGTAGTGACAGCTCTCTCTACCCCGGACGTAGTTGCGGACCGAGCTTGGACACGGATTGACAACCCGGCGATTCCAACCGTGAATCTACAACAAGACTTCGGATTCGGTCGATTTCTTGCCTTATTCTTCTCTTATTGATGTGTATGTAGCTAGAACCAACATTTTGATGAAGTATATTTTTACTTGTTAACGTTAGTATGAAATCATGTCTATGTGATTGAGTAATCTTGTTATATTTTCATTTGAGGTGTGCCCCGTGGTGTGGATTGTTCGTTGTGTTGTGCCGCCCTAACAATTGTTAGTGGTGTGCTTTGCGAAGAGGCGCTTACGACCCTCATTCCGTTAGCCTACTCGCCCATCCGCCTACCGAAGCATGGCATCGCGGCCCGTACTCCATCCCGCCTAACGAAGCAGCGCGCTCAAGGCCTACATAGTTCGATCCGCTTGCCTACTCGTCCATCCGCCCTTACGAAGTAGCGTGTTCAAGGCCTACATAGTCTTCCATCCCGCCGAGCGAAGCATTGCATAGCGGCATTGCATAGGAGTAGTTGTAGCTTTTTACTTTATTTTCCACAAACCAAATCAACCTCCGTGTCCGCAATTCATCCGACCCAAAGGACTTCGATCTCAAGTCCTTCCTCGAACGTTAACTCCACCTTACTGTGTTCCTTGAGAGAATCGATACTTGGGATTTACTTCCTCATATTATTACTTGACAACGACCGGTTCACTGCCGTTCGGATCGCAGTCTCGCTACCGCCTATAGCGGTGTGCAGGATTTGCGCATCAGTAGTCATTAATCTTAGGACATACTTATATTACTCTTCGCATGATCATTTTATTTACTTATCACTTAAATCATGCATATTTTGGGTTGTTTAATAAAAAATGTCCTCTTGTGTTTTCATAATTTATCTTTTTGAGCTTAAATGCTTTTGTAAAATACATGTATTTCAAAAGCTATTGTTTTATGCAAATTTGAGCAATCAAGACATCTCCAAAAATTACAAAATTTCTGCATAAGACTACTCTAAGGACACTTAATCAAAATCAAAAATAAAAAATTTAAAATTCTCAAAAAATCACGTACTGTTTGCTGCGCTATCACTAGCGCCGGCGCTAGCGTGGGTGTTTGATTTTTCTGATTTTTAAAATTTTTAAAATTTCTAAAAATCCTTAAAAATATGTTTGTTTATATTAACTAATTTGTTTTTTGAATTTCTGACATTTATTATCTTTGTTTTAATTTATATTTAAAAAAAATCACTTACAAAAATTCAAAATTCAAAAATACAAAAATATGTTTTTGAGATTTGTGTTTTATTCATATTATTAAAATCAACTACAAAAGTTTAAAATTCAAAAATTCAAAAAAAAAATGTTCTTGAGATTTGTGTTTTTATTCCTGTACAACCCTCATTCTCAGAGAGTGGACCCCAAGGCCACGTAGACAGAATTCAAAGGTCAAAGGGTCAACACAGAGACCAGCAGTCCAAGGCAGAAGCGGAAGAGACCCTGACGAGTATACAGGCGATACTCGCCAGGTCGGCGAGTATTAACCAGAGGAGCTCATCACGCGCAGGAAGCAGCAGAAGCCCTGGGCGAGTATTGGCCCGGCGTGTGCGAGCAGCACCCAATACTCGCCAGATGGGCGACTATGGCATGGTACTCGCCGAGTAACCCATAGTCGCCGGGTTGGGGGCTGGGCTATAAAAAGCCCCCCCCCCCCTACCCTTTGGTTTTCCTATAAATAGGACCATAGGGGAACTTGGATTGGCACCTGGACTTGAGCTTTTGGACCCCGATTCCCGAACTCTTGAGCCTGTCACCCTTGCTTTTAGCCAAGTCGGTGCCTTCCCTGTACCAAGCTCAGCCATTTTGGTTTCGGAGGGGAAGACTCTCTTGAGCTTCTGGGTACGTGGTGGGACCTCCCTGCCGCAGCACCTGGGGTCCGGTTCGTTGCTCTTCTAGCTTCGTCGTCGTTGCCAGTCAAGTCATCTCGTTGGATTGCTGGGCGAGTAGCCTCCGGCTGCATCGGTCTGAATTTTGAGGTCAGGATTTTCCTGGCGTCAACACTTTGGTGCGGTGAGCGTGGACCGTAGTCAGAGAAGGAAAGTTCAGTAAGAAGGCGAGATGGTCATAGTTGGCGACCATGAGGAGGTAGTCGGCAACTCATCCGCAAGTGGCGAGTTCATGACGTTAGCAGTTTTCGAAGCCTCCGCGCAGCGCATAGAGGGAACCATGCGAGCAGCGCTTCAGCCGTGCGCTGAGGTCACGACGACCTCGCCGCATTGCCCGGTTCTGACCGAGGGAAGCAGTACCCCTCGGCGAGCAGGAAAAGAGCATGTGGAGGATGAGACCGAGCGACCAAGGAGGTCGCAAGTCTACCAGCCAACCTCGCAAGGGATTCGCTTCCGCGAGATGGACGGGCAGGCGAGGTATCAGGATACTCGCCCATATGGCGAGTATGGTGGTGATACTCGCTAGGTGGAGGATCATCACAGGGCAGGAGGGATGAGCCCCTTCTGCGAGAAGATCCTTACCGCGCCAGTACCAGAAGGGTTCAGGGAACCCGTCTTGAATTACTATTCAGGGAGCGAAATGGTCGGTAGAACTCAGCGAGTTCGACATTTCCTTCTCGCCCCGGGTGGCGATCAAGGCCCAGGCGGTAGCAGACTTCTTGGCTGACTTCTCGGTGGAAACAGATCCAGGGGAGGAAACTCTCAATCCTATTCCATGGAAGATGTTTGTCGACGGAGCTGCGGGCAAAAGTTCTGTGGGAGTGGGCATCGTGCTCGTCAGCCCACAAGGAACAAGGATCGAGCAAGCCATCGAGATCCTTTTCCCCGTCACAAACAACCAAGCAGAGTACGAGGCCATAGTGGCAGGCTTGCGCCTTGCCAAGGAGTTAGGGATTCGTGATGTCCGGGCTTTCACGGATTCGATGGTGGTCGCGTCACAGATTCGAGGCAAGTTCGAGATGCGCGACACCATCCTGCAGAAGTACTTAGTAAAGGTGAAAGGGTTGGTTGGAGGCTTCCAATCCTTCTTCGTCAAGCATGCGCCAAGAGAAGAGAATTTGGCAGCAGATCGCTTAGCCAAATACGGGCCGAGGACTGGAGGAACTATCACCAAACTATTCTGCCCATCCATTGAAGAAGGAGAGATGATGGAGATCGAGCAACGCCCTCCATGGATGGATCCCTTTGTGGCTTTCCTGGTCAGCGGCAGCTCCCAGCGGGCGAAGGGGATCAACGAAGATTTCGGTATAAGGCGGCGTACTATTTACTGCAAAATGGAGAGCTGTACTGCGAAACCATCTCAGGCCCCCTGGCCAGATGTGTCTCTGAAGATGAAATACCCCGAGTTTTGGAAGAGATCCACTCGGGAGAGTGTGGAAGCCATTCTGGGACTCGCACTTTGGAACAAAGGATCCTGAGGCAAGGTTACTTCTGGCCTACTATCTGAAAGGATGCTGAGACCTTCTCGAAGAAGTGTCAGAAGTGCCAGCTCTTCGCACCCCTTCAGTTACAGCCAGCCCAGTAGCTCCGATCAATCACCGCCCCATGGTCGTTTGCCATCTGGGGGATGGAATTGATCGGCCCTTTCCCTCAAGCAAGTGGCCAGAGGAAATTCGTTCTTGTCATGATCGACTACTTCTCCAAGTGGATCGAGGCCAAAGCTTTGGCCAAGACCACCTCTCAAGTCGTGAAGAACTTCATCTGGGGGGAGATCGTCTGCAGATTTGGAATCCCTCTCACCATCGTCACCGACAATGGTCCCCAGTTTGCAAGCTTAGAATTGGATGATTTTTGCAGGAAGCTGGGAACTGATCTTCGATTCGCCTCCGTACACCATCCCAGGAGCAATGGTCAAGTGGAGGCCGCCAACAAGCTGATCATCAATCTGCTGAAGAAGAAAGTGGAGAACCTGAGAGGTAGTTGGGAAGACCAGCTCCCCTCGGTCCTTTTGGCTTTGAGGACCACTCCTAGCTCAGCCACCGGGGAGACACCGTTCAAGCTCTCTCACGGGTCAGAAGCTCTCATTCCAGTAGAGTTTGAAGTCAGAAGCCCAAGGGTGGTAGCCGCGGAAGACGGAAACGAAGAATGGCGATTAGAAAATGAAGAAGCGCAGAAGCTATCCCTCGACTACATAGAAGAGCTGCGGGATCTGGCCTCAGCTAGGCAAGAAGAGATCAAGCGCCGAATGGAAAGACATTTCGATAAAAATGCCCGCCTCAAGCACTTCCAAGCAGGTGACCTGGTCCTAAAAAAGGTGGACGCGGCAGGAAGATCAGCCGCCGTCGGGAAGCTTAACCCAAACTGGGAAGGACCCTTCATCATCCAGGAAGCTCTCCTGACAGGAGGGTACCGCTTGCAGAACCAGGAAGACGAGCTGCTAGGGAACACCTGGAGCGGCGATGACCTGAAAAGTCCTTCCTATCCCAGAGAAGTCTTTTAAGGAAGGATGCCAGTATAGTCGATCTCTACGCTAGGTTGGGAAATGAGCCTCTGACTTAACCCTCGTAAAAACTCAGAACGGATGATGGGACAGTGCCTCGTGTGTAGGTTCCCTTAAGTCCAAACCTCTGCAATGACGGCCGAGATCAGCTCCCCCCTTGCACGTTGGCCGCGGTTCCCACCGACTGCACTTCTCGTCCGACTGGAGAGATTACCAGGGGAAAGTCTGGACACCGACCTCCCGATTCAGTGAAGTGATGATCGATTTAACTAGCTCAGGGGACCCATGAATAAAGGTGTCGTATACCCTCGAGAGCTGAGAGCTCGCAACAAGGCAATTCATTTTCTAAATTGTTGTGTCCGATCATATGAGTTGGTGTGCTTAAGTGTGCTTAACTCCTTGCTAATTTACTGAGCAACAGGAAGCAGGTTTGATCCACGTCCAGCATCCAAGTAGGATGGAGGCCTCGGGATGGTGTGCCCCTTTAGACCTCCCCGACTGCCACTCCCTGCTTGACGTCATCCTGCATCAACATTCGATGCCGCAAGTTGGAAGATGAGCCTCCGACTTCACCCTCGTAAAAACTCAGAACGAATGATGGGACAGTGCCTCCGGTGTGCATTCCCTTAAGTCCAAACCTCTATAAGGATGGTCGAGATCAGCTCCCCTCTTGCACATTTGCCGCGATTCCCACCGACCGCACTTCTCGTCCGACTAGAGAGATTACCGGGGGGAAGTCTGAAAGCCGACATTCCAAATTAGGGAAGGGCAAGGCCGATTCGACCGACCAAAGAATGGAGACATTCTGGCATCCAAGTAGGATGGAGACCTCAGGACGGTGTGTTCCCTTGGACCTCCCCGACCGCCATTCCCTACTTGACGTCATTCTTCGTCGACATTTGGTATCCCAATAGGATGGAGGCCTCGGGAAGATGTGTCCCTCTAGACCTTCCCGACTGCCATTCCCTATCGCTTTTCCCTTCAAAAATCCCATTATTAATTAAGTTATTCTAATGAACTCTTCACCAGGTGCAAGGCCAGGCCTTGGGAGCATGTGTCCCTCGGGACCCTCCAAGTGCCCCTCACGACTCTACTCAATCAGATGGTACCATTGAGAAGGTGAGTATGTAGGTAATACTCGCCAGATGGGCAAGTTTACACATGCAAGCATGCAGGTGCGAGTATGCAGATGCGAGCACTCCAACTCGCCTCGAACCTAAGAGCCTAGCGAGCACTCAATCTCGTCCCGATCCTAAGAGCCTAGCGAGCACTCAATCTCGCCTCGAGCCTAGGATCTTAAGCGACATTCAAGACAGGAAGCAAGACAGAAGAAACAGGCGAGCAAAATCTTGTCCTTTTTCATTTATATATTTGGTGTAAATTACAAAAGAATCTTCAAGGGGTTTACAAAAGGTCGTCGGGCGAGCAAAAAAGGGTGCCCAGGCGATTAGACGACATCCTCACCATCAATATCAACATCTGAATCATCGACACCATCATCATCATCCTCGTCCTCGGAATCACCGTCCTCGGAGTCACTGGACAGCTGGGAAGATGCTCGCAAGGGAGAGGTGGACTCCTCAGCGAGCAGTGCCGGGATGAGGTCCACCACTGTCAGCTCCATCGTTGCAGGCTTCAGAAGGTCGTCCGCCATCAGTTGGCTTAGGATGATGGTCCCCATTGCTCGCGCGATCTCCCGGGCGAATGCGAGGCATATCGTCGTCATGCATCCTGATCTGTTTGCCGACCCTGGAGGGGCCCGGCACCGCTGGCTGTTGCTCAGCAGGCGGAGTTTCCAGCTCAGCGATGCGAACTTGGGCGGCCACCAAAGCCAGCCAGGTGTCGTCTAGCTCCTTCTCCAGCTGGGAGGTCTTCTTCGCCATGTCCACCTCGGCGACCTGCAAAAAACGAGAAGACGCGGAAGGTAAGCAAACTATTCGGCAAAGTGGCGAGTATCCCAGAAGCGAGAATAGAAGCGAGGTGAGTACCTCATGCTCCTTATCTTTGAGCCCCATGGCGATCATCTTCTGGCATTGGGTCTTGATCACCCCTTCATAATCGAGCAATCGCCTTGCTGTCGAATGGGCCCGCTCGGCAGATCGCAGCAGAGATCGCGGGGTCTGGTGAGCCAGATACTCGGAAGACTCCTCCTGCAGTCTCTCCGCGTCCTCGCGACTGTAGATGGCGTGGACCACATCGAAGCCCTCACCCTTGTCCTCCCAGTCCTCCAACCATGGCGGGAGGTTGGATCTTAGAGACACCACGTGGTCGCTCTCCTACCAGGTCACCAAGGGGCGACAATAGGCGTCCTCGCCACGCCTGCCGAGGTTGAAGTTTGGGTGGGCGTAAGGCTCGCCAGCCTCAGAAGCGTCCGCCTTCTTGCCAAGGTCCCTATGAGTGACCTCCTTCTTCTTCCGCGAGTGTTCGGAGGGCTCGCCCCTCTCCTTCCGCTTCTTCGAAGGCCCAGAACCTTCGCCGACGATCAAGGGTTCATCGCCTCCTGGCGACAAGTCGATGGGCGAGTAGACCCCATCCCCGTGAGCAGAGGTCCCCGCACCTCCCTGTGTGGAATCCGTCGCGTTTGCCGCCACAGGGAGAAGCTCGCGTGGCAGAATATGGACTGCTGCAACAAAAAGAGAGATATCTCCAGTTAGTCGCCAAATCGAAGACGAAGAACGAGTATTGCGAATACTTGCACGGTAGTTACCTTCGCCCTGGAACACCACAGCGAGATCGTCTACTCGCCTCCTCCAGAATACCACATCAAGGCGGCAATTCTTGAAGGATTCGAGCAGTTTCTCGCCACCCTCGCTCAGGAAAGAAGCCCCGAAGGCGCTCTCCGGCGGCTGGAAGGACCTGTCGAAGATTGCTTGGAAGTCGCCAGTGATGACGACTAGTCGCTCTCCCCAGCGATGGTTCTTCATCGCCATGCCGACCAGAGTGCAGACATGACTGCACAAGAAGACGACGCCCTAGCCTGTCGCCATGAAGTGAAATATCCGCCTGAAGACGGAGAGGTCGAAGGCGATCCCCTGGTCGCACAGTTAACAGAGGAACCCCACGATCATCGCCACCCCATTAGGGTTGATCTGGGCAGGGACTATCCCAAAGTAACGGAGTATCTGGCTGAACTCCATCCATAGTGGTAGTCGCAAGCCCACCTCGAAGTGGAGAGTAGGGAACACCTGCTTGGTGGTCAGGACAGTGTTTAGTCGCTCGCCCTGGCGAGGAAGCCGAGCGACAAACGCTGGCGGGATGTACTTCGCCGAGAAAAGCTCCAAGTCTTTCTCTGTCGTGATGGACTTCTTGAAAGTGGTCACCGCAAAGTTCTTGGCGTGATTGGCACGCCGGATGGTCGCCTCATCAGACATCTTGGAGGAGAGGAGGGATGAAAGCCGAGTATCGAAGAATGCGAGAAGAGGAGAGGAGGATGGAAGATACTCGCGTGTGAGTTGGAAGATCGCCAAAAGCGTAATAAATACTCACCCCCCCCTATTTATAGTAGTCGGGTAGCTTGGCTTATCGAGCACGACGGCAGCGATCAGGAATAAGGGGGTGGCGAGTATTAAGACAAGGTCACCAACTCAGCAGCGCGCGTCAGCAAGGTGCCGACTTCCAAAGCACGAAGACCTGCAAGAAGAAGCATAAAAGAAGCTCGCCAGGCACAGGCGACATGCAGACACTACTCGCCAAAATTGAAGAAGATAGAAAAATTTGACAAAAAATCCATCACAGAAAAAGAAAGCAGAGCAAGTAATAAAAGGCGAGTTTCCAATACTCGCCGAAATAATATTACATCAATAAGAAATCGTTCAGAGTTACAGGAATGCTCGCCAAGGGCGACATAACATAGAAAGAAGAAAAGAAAGAAAAGACAAAATCTAGGGAGGCGCCTGAAGATTCGCCTGAGGATCCGGAGGCTGAGGATGTCTCCCAACCCAGCCCAAGCTGCGAGCACGCTTGAAGTGCTCGAAGGCTACGGACATCGCATCCTCGCCTTGCCGTAGCTGGTCTTCAATCCTCGCCAGCCGACTGACCGAGCCCATGCTCGCACGCATCCCCACCATCTCGTCATGATGCAGCTGCTGGCGATGTTCGAGCCTCGCAACTCGACGCTCCAGGTCGCTGACAGTGTGAAGGCAAGATTCTACACCAGCCAGGCGAGTATCGAACTCTTCCAGCCATGATACTCGCACCTCCAGCTCGGTTAAGCAACGATGAGCGTCAGTGCTCGCTAGGCTCTCAACCTGCGACTCCATATCAGTCAAGCGGCGATGAGGCTCACTGACCGCCAAACGCTCTAGCTTCGCCTCCAGATCTAGGATCGCGCGAGTGGCCTTCTCCTGGTACTCGCGAGAAGGAATCCTGACGGCATCGATCAAGGCTCCTATGGGAGTACGAGCGCGAGCTGCAAAAAAGGTAAGAGTGTCAGAACTTTGACGACGAAAGGAATAGAGCGAAGACATTGGCGACTATCAAAAATGGCGACCAAGTACCTGGCCGAGGACTGCGAGAGTGACGGTGAGGAGAGCCCCTGCCTCGCTGAGGAGACGCACTGTGGTGGTGATCGCCTCGCCGAGCAGGATGGGACCCAGCGGCCAAACCCCGGCTAGGAGGTGCGTTTCCTCGACCGCGACTATCAGATGGTCGCCCTCCCCCCCTCGGAGGAAAGAAGCCCGAAGAGCCCTCAGTCCCACCACGGCGCGAGGATTCGCCCCGTTCAGTGGAAGGAGCGGTAGAAGCCGAAGGGCACTGCTCGCCCTGAGTAGTGACGGTAGGAGGAAAAGGAGAAGGTGGCGGAAGCCCACCCGCGGGCAGCTGTGAGCTGCTCTCCAACCCCGAAGATTCAAGAGGCGGAGGTGGTGGAAGCCCGCTGCCCGCCAGAGGATCCCGTTGCTCCCTCATCGGTCTCTTCTCCAGCAAAGAGCTGTGGAGAACTCGCGCCGAGCGCCCACCACCAAGTCGAGGCCAATCAATGAAGGTGGCGAGTAGGTAGCTCCCACCTCGCGCAATAGCGGGATTCTCCGGTTGATTCTGGGTCGAGGTCCCAGGCATGCTCGCCTCCTCGGCGACATTTGGAGCAGGAAGATCAGCGGCCGGCGAGTTCCCTCGTTAGAAAGCCCCAACTCATCCAGCAGCTGCTGATGTTGGTCGCCCAAAGGGGCGGCGACCTCCTCTTCAGCGGCCGTCTTCTTCCCCTTCTTATTCTTCTTCGCTAGCCTCTTCCTCTTCTTAGTAGCGAGGAGGTCTTCAACCTCAGGACCTAGGCGTGGAGGGAGCGAGGGAGCGAGGGACCGTCGAACAGGCCCACAAGACCAGCCATGGCCGCATTAGCCTCTGCAGCATAGTCGCGCGCCATCTTGAGCGAGTTCAGAAAAGATGTGCCATCAGAGACCCCTGCCCCTCTATTTATAGAGTTCGAGCAGTCGGCCAGCGAGAGGGCGAGTATAAGCCAATAGTCGCCAGTGGACAATCTCGTCGAATGAAGATTGGATGATTCTTTCGGAGCAACTGCATTACTCGCAAAGAGCGGGGATTGTGTACAACCCTCATTCTACGAGGGTGGACCCCAAGGCCACGTAGACAGAAGTCAAAGGTCAAAGGGTCAACACAAAGACCAGCAGTCCAAGGCAGAAGCGGAAGAGACCCTGACGAGTATACAGGCGATACTCGCCAGGTAGGCGAGTATTAACCAGAGGAGCGCATCACGCGCGGGAAGGAGCAGAAGCTCTGGGCGAGTATTAGCCCGCCGTGTGCGAGCAGCACCCAATACTTGCCAGATGGGCGACTATGGCATGGTACTTGACGAGTAACCCATAGTCGCCGGGTTGGGGGCTGGGCTATAAAAAGCCCCCCTACCCTTTGGTTTTCCTATAAATAGGACCCGAGGAGTACTTGGATTGGCACCTGCACTTGAGCTTTTGGACCCCGATTCCCGAACTCTCGAGCCCGTCACCCTTGCTTTTAGCCAAGTCGGTGCCTTCCCTGTACCAAGCTCGGCCATTTTGGTTTCGGAGGGGAAGACTCTCTTGAGCTTCTGGGTACGTGGTGGGACCTCCCTGCCGTAGCACCTGGGGTCCAGTTCGTTGCTCTTCTAGCTTCGTCGTCGTTGTCAGCCAAGTCATCTCGTTGGATTGCTGGGCGAGTAGCCTCCGACTGCATCGGTCCGAATTTTGAGGTCAGGATTTTCCTGGCGTCAATAATTCCTATTATGAAAAATCAACTACAAAAGTTCAAAATTCAAAAATACAAAAATATGTTTTTCTATTTTATCTCATTAAAAATGATAAAACTACAAAAAAAACTGTATGATCTTTATTGCTAATATCAAGCATGAATGAATTCTATTTTTTAGAATTATTTACAATGTTAAAATTTATTCCTTGAAATTACTATGAACATTGTTTTGTTTATCATGCTTTGATATATCTATTTAAAGTGCATCAATTGTATTGAAAAATATGTGTAGAACCAAGCTTAGCATGCCTCTAAGTGTGAGTAAATGTTTTATGATTGATAATGATACATTTCACTCACCTATTTTGGTAATCAACATGTGTGTTTAAATCTAAAAATGCTTGCTTGTGTATTGTATTTGTACAATGAATTAAAACTTGCATAAGTTTATTGCCTACACTACATTTGAATTGCACTTATGAAATTTATAATTGTGGTTAAGTTAAAAAATTGGGTTTGCAAAACAAGTGTATTCGGAGAATGTGGTCTCACAAATGTGAACAAAAAAATTATATATGTAGACAACTATAACTCCAACAAGCACTACTTGAATCTCCTGAAAAGTCTTCATAAGCATTGTGAGGTTGAGCACCTTGGAAAGAATATTAAAGTGTCTTGTGCAACCCTTGATTAATACACCACTTTTTATAAAATAGTGTGCATTAAAGTGTGTGAAAGTAATATACTTGTGTTTCATTGTGCACTTTACTTTACATATGTCTTGTATTTTGTGATTTAAATCAATTGGTAACATCGCCCAAAATACACTTATGTGCACATCATTATCTTTCATAACACTTCTTCTCATGAGTATTGGATTCTAATGCTTTATCTATACTACTCTTTATATAAGAAATGCACTAGATAACATAGCATGATCTCTACAATGGTTTGGTATCTCTTGAACTTAAAATTAAGTAACATTGTAGTATAATCTCTCTTTGATATGTTCATTTCATGCTTGGTATCTTTATGAAAACTTTGAGATTTCAAAAAGGTTAAAACATCTTTCAATATTGAACTAAAACTCATATTTTTTACTTATGCTTTTCATGCTTACAAAAAGATGTTTGTTATAATCTTCCGCTTGCATACAACTCTTCTCTTTATTTGAAATCTCTTTAATATTATGCTTAAAATCAATATCATTTCATATTTTACAAAAGCTCGATCATGATTTATAACTAGCCTAAAGAATGTCTCCTTACTACCCTCACCCTACCTTCTTTTGATAATACCAAAAGGGGGAGATTAATTGAAGAAATCTATATAGGAGAAATATAGAAGATTAAGGGGAGAATAATTCATGTAATCTATCATTTAGGGGGAGTAAAACATAAATTGCATTTATGTAGGGGGGCATTAAGATAGGGGGAGTATGCATATTATCATGCTTATTATATACTATAGTTGCACTATCATCTAACTTATCATATACTATAAACACTATTGTTGATTTCTTCAATTAAGAGGATTTGTTATTATCAAAAGGGGGAGATTGTTGGACATGTGTATCACATCCCTTTGTTTGAGAGTAACAAATCCCAAATTGTATTTGATCTTGCTTGTCGTGTGTTTATAGTGTGCAGGAACTATAGGTGCAATACTCCACAGGTAGAAAGCAGCTGAATTCAAACATCAGGAAGAATGCACTACCGCCAGCGTTAGAGATACCGTCAGGCGCTAGATCAGGTTCCGTTCGACGAACTGGAAGCTGCGTTTGATGAAATCTGAAGGAAGCTCCGTTCGACAAATGAGGAGCTCCGTTCGACGAATATTCCTGTGTTCGACGAATTTGTGCTCAACAAGCTGCGTTCGTTGAATTTTGCTGCGCTCGACGAATTTGTGCTCGACAAGTTGTGTTCGACAAACGAGAATCTCCGTTCGACGAACTGAGCCTGCGCTCGACGACTTTGTGACCGACAACTGGGTTCGACGAACTTGAAGCTACGTTCGACGAAATCGATTCCATTCGACGAAAGTTGGTTCTGTCTCGATCCTTGGCGGTTTGCACGATCCAGAAGGTTGTGGTTTTTCCGTTTGATGAAGGATGCGTTCGACGAAGATGCGTTCGACGAAGGCGCGTTCGACGAATTCTGTTTCGTTTAATGAAATATTGTTCTGTCACGCAGCCGACAGTTTCGCAACCGCTCCACACGAACGCTACCGCCAGCGCTAGTGCTAATGCCTGGCGCTATCTCAAGTTCATGCACAACGGCATGTCGCTGACGGTTCGCAACTGCTCCACACGAACGCTACCGCAGGTGCTAGGAGCTACCACAGGCACTGTCTTCAAGTTCTATAAATTGATGGGCTCTTTCTCGTGTTGTTGGATCCATCCCAGAGAGGTTGCAAGTGCCACAATTCAATTGTTCTTATGCTGCCGAAGATGGATCTCCCACTAAATGCTTAAGGAGAATTATGGAGGAGGACAACGTCACGCTACATCTGAAGGACGATCGCTTTGACCTCGCTTATACTACAACGATCCTTTATCTCTGAATTCAGAAGATCTTATATAGGGAGTTTTTATTATTGTTATCTTTATTTTTCATTCCATACTTTCTTTGTAACTGTTTAGAGAATTCGCCTTGTGTTGGCGACTAGGTCTTGGTAGGACTTAGGGAGTAATTCTCCTTGTGTTGGCGACTAGTTCTAGGTGATTAGATCTAGGGGGATCGAGGCCATATCCAGGGAAGGATTGGCTAGAGCGGCTTGAGGCCTTATCCGGGGAAGGATAGGCTAAAGCCAACCGGTTTGTGGGGATACAAGTCGATATAGAAAAGGAAAAGATATTTACATTTGTACGCCTCCGATTTCTAGCGATATAGTAATCAAATTTATGTAATCACCTTTTAATATAATATAATCATGTCTCATTTTGTGTTTACTTGATTTCTATCATTTGGCATAATCTCTAAATATTGGTTACAAAGTTTTCAATTCTAATTACTTTATCTAAATTGTTTAGTTCAATCTCTTTCATTATAAAACAATTTAGTCATCATAAAATTATAAAGAAGAATTTGTATTCCCTTATTCACTCCCCTCTAAGGGCACCTATCGATCCAACATGTACCTCTTCCATCAAGTCACCATTGAGAAAGTCTGATTTGACATCCATATGGTGTACTTTGATCCCCTTGTGGGCAACATAGGCAAGGAATAGCCTAATTGCTTATAACCTTGCAACTGGGGAAAAGGTTTGATCAAAGTCTATACCCTCTTCTTGTCTATAGCCCTTGGATACTAATCTAGCCTTGTTTTTTATGTAGATTCCATTTTCATCAAACTTGTTTCTATATATCCATTTGGTGCCAATGATGTAGTGTCCTTGAGGATTTGGCACCAACTTCCATACCTTGCATTTTTTGAATTGAAGAAGTTCTTCTTTCATGGCTTGAATCCAAAATGTATATTGGTTGGCCTCTTCAAACTTCTTGGGCTCCATTTGTGATAGGAAGCACAAGAATAGGGCTTCATTGTGAGCCCTTCTTCTGGTTAGTACACCTTGGTTCTGATCTCCAATGATTTGTTCTCTTGGATGATCCCTTAAGTGTCTTGTTGCTGCAGGTAATCTTTCCTCTATTTGCTGTATTTCTTCTATTGGTACAACACTATCTTTAGCAGCCTACACCTCTTCATCTTTAGGAATTGCAGCATCTGTTTAGACTTTGTTGCAGCTGGATGGGTCTTGTACAGACATCTTTTCCATTGCCTTTTTCACTTCCTGTCAAAATAGAAGAACTAGACCAGCCCTTATAAATTAGGATGGTCTCATCAAACACCACATGCATAGACTCTCTTATAACATGAGTTTTCTTGTTATAAACTCTATAAGCTCTACTATGTGAGTTATAGCCAACAAGAACCCCTACACTGCATTTTTCTGCAAACTTTGATAATTGAGATTTTCCATTGTTTAAAATGTAGTATTTTGAACCAAAGATTCTAAAGTATGAAATTGTTGGTTGTCTTTCAGAATATCATAGGGGGTAATTCCATTAACCATATTGATGGAAGCTCTATTGAGAACATAACAAGCAGTATTGACTAACTCGGCCCAGAAATATTATAGGAGTGTGGAGCCACTAAGCAATGTTCTCCCAACTTCTATCATGGTCCTATTCCTCCTCTCAACCACACCATTTTGTTGTGGAGTCCTTGGGGACGAGAACTCTTGGGTAATACCAAATTCTTGAAAAAACCTTGTCATGGCTTCAGATTGAAATTCTGTGTCATGGCCAGTCCTAGTCCTGACCATAGTATATTGTAAATCATTCTGAATTGCCTTGACATGGTTTATAAAGATATTTAAAGTATGAGACTTCTTCTTAAGGAAGAATACCCATGTATATTTTGAGTGATCATCAACAATCACCAAAGTATACAACTTCCCACCTAGGCTCTGAATTGGCAAAGGACCAAACAAGTCCATGTGCAATAGATATAGACATCTTTCAGTTTCTTTGGAGCTAATACTTTTAAAGGTGGCCCTTATTTTCTTAACCATTTGGCAAGCATGACAGGGACAACTTTTAATACATTTCAAGTTTGGACTATTCCTAAGAAGGTTTTTAGAGAATAGTCTATGCATTGTCTTGTAGTTAATGTGGGCAAGTCTCTTGTGCCATTGAACACAAAGAGACTCATTTTCATTAGCTACAACACATAAAGATGATAGAGAATTATTGCATATAAAATCTAAGCAATAAACATTCCCACTCCTTGTGCCAGAGAGAATGGTCTCTAAGTCATTAGACTTTTTGATCAAGCACTTGTCATTGTAGAATTCAATGACATAGCGTAAGACACATAGTTCACTTATGCTTACTAGGTTGTGCTGCAACCCTTAAACATAAGGTACCCTTGTGATTGAAACTATGCCATTGGAGATCATACCATATCCTTTGGTGATTACCCTTTCAGATCCATCAAAGATGACTTTAGGTACATTCATCACAACTATGTAGTCCTGTAGATGATTTTTGGTTCCTGTCATGTGCCTTAAGCACCCAATGTCCAAGTACCATATTTGTTTAAGACTGGTACTTGAACTAACATGCAAGAAGGAATTTAGTTACACTTAGGAGCCAAATTAATTTTGGGTCCTAGGTTCTTGTTAGCATGATAGGATGAAGTCACACTTGCTGCACCCTTTACAGGAAGGCTTTTCTTTGCACTTGACACATTGGGATTGTGCCAACAGTCAATGACCAAGTGTCCGACCTTACCACAGTACCAACATTCATGAATGATGTATCTCCTCTTCTGAACAAATCTTGAGGAAAGTGCATTAATATGCTTGAGTTCAGGAGGGGAGAAAGCAACATTTTTCATGTTCCTTTCAACAATGATCTGGCTGAATGTTAATCTGTGGACAGTCTTAGCAGCATTTGTCCTAGTGGCATAAGATTGCTTTGGCTTGGGAGAAAATGATGCGCAAATCTAGCACACCGCTATAGGCGGTAGCAAGACTGCGGCATGAAACGGCAGTGTACCGATCGTTCAAGTAATATAAAACGAGGAGCAAATCCCCGAGTATCGATCTCGAAGGAACACAGTAAGGTGGAGTTTACTATTGAGGAAGGACTTGATATTGAAGTCCTTAATGTCGGATGGGTTGCGGAAACGGGGGTTTTAGTTGGTGGAAATAAAGAGAAAATACTACAACTACTCCTATGCAATGCCGCTATGTAATGCTTCGCGAGGCAGGATGGAGAATACGTAGGCCTTGAACGCGCTAGTTCGCTAGGGCAGATGGACGAGTAGGCAAATAGAATGAGGGTCGCAAGCACCTCGTCGACAAGCACGCCATTAGCAATTGCTAATGCGGCACACGACATGACGGCGGAATGGAAAATGGATGGCGGCGCACCTCATACACACATATAAACAAAAGATAATTTCACATAGACATGAAATACTCTAAATAACAAGGTATATAGTTCTCATCATCAAAATACAAGAGATCTACTAACTACAACTACCAATACAAAGATAGAGAGAGCAAGGAATCGACCAAATCCGAAGTCTTGTTGAAGATTCACGGTTGGAATCGTTGGGTTGTCAATCCGCGTCCAAGCTCGGTCCTCAACTGCGTCCGGGGTAGAGAAGTTTGTCACTACCCTCCAATGTCCGGTCTTCTTCGTGTCACGATCCGAAAATGACCTAGCTTCCTTCTCCTTGGATCTTGGTGGATGTAGGGTTGAATTCCTCTCCTTAGAGCTTGAGGATGATGGAGGAGGCCCAAAGGGAGGAAACCTCAGTGGAAGTGGCGAAAATGGCGCAGCTGTACGGCGTGTACGGTCTCTCTCTGTTTAGGTTGAAAGCTTCAGCTTTTATAGAAAAAGATCAGAAAATTGGTCACGCACGGTCGAACGCACGACCGTGCGTGAACTGTTCGAAACTTAAGCTCAACAGGCTCGCTGGAGAAGGAGGAACGCGCCCATGCGTTCTACTCACACACGGGCGAATCATGCCATGCGTAAAAATGCACGACCAAAGTCAGATCGCCATTTTGCCGACCATCATGAGTGCACGATCGTAGCCGTCCGTGCATCAAGGAAAACGCACGACCGTGCGATTCATGCAAACATGAAATCTGGGCATAATTGATGATCTACCCACCTGCACAGCACCAAACAGCAATCACACAGCTGGGAATACCCTTCCAGCTCAATCCAAATTAAGAAAAAGTGTTGGGGAGCACCATGTGCTTACCCCCAACAAACATAGCGCGCAATTGCACACCAAAACGGGCTCAAAGAGTGCACTTTGTGAAGAAATGTGTTCAAGTGAAATAAAAGCAATAAAGGACTAAAAGTAAAGTGCATATGTAAGAAAATAAGCCCAGATGAGTCCAAATATGTGTATATAAATGGGACTCATCACACCCCCAGACTTACCTGTTTGCGCATCCCGAGCAAACAAATCTGGCGGAGTAGGAAAAACATAACTAGCCAAAGCATTACAAACATGGAGTAGTATGCGAAGTTGCATACTTGTGTGTGTAGAAGCTCATTAGAAGAAGTTTCTAAATATGCTAGCTAATTTCTAAAAGTGTAAATGCGTAAAAAGAAATTTATTTTTACTCAAAAATGGAATATTGGTGAATCTTGTGGTCACGCGTAGTACGAAAGTAAGCAAATCGCGAAGGGGAGTGTTACCCAAGACCGGAACTCAGAATTATCTCCGTTGAAATCCATCAACGTCGAGAGCCATAAGCTCGCCCTGTCACACTCTCTCCACGGCGCTAGTGAACCCACAAGATGAATCAATAGGACTTTTTTGGTTAATACGAGGCTTAGGTTACGGGTTGGAATACAAAGATAAACGTGAAGGCTAATCGCAACCTAAATGAGCACACAAAAGTGCTAAATCATAGCAGCCCCAATAATACATGTGTAACACACCCCCAGACTTGACTTTGAAACCGGGTGTGCACACGGCCTACTCCAATCGATAGAGATAGATGTTTCAATTAAAATGCTAGGGATATATTTTTTCTTTCTATTTGCTTTTTGTTTTTGTTTTTCTCTTTTTTTTATCCCCAAATCTACTCGCAAAAATCTCAGCATATAGACATTTTTTAAGAAATCCACATCAACACTATAATTTCCCATCGCCGCACTGCATTGGCAAATTACAATTCATTAATGCTTTTGGCCTATTCTTTGTTGCGATAATGGGACTAGCTTTTTAAGCCTTGATGAAGTATGGTGCAGCTGAACCAAAATGTCGGGTAGGCACAAAAATTGGCTAGCAACGGTTAGCGTATAGGAATGGTAGAACAAAGCTCAAGCTTGACAAATAGATGGCTTACGTCACGCTCAACTTGCAAATCGTTCGCACCCATGCTTCGAGAGTCGCCTGGGGCAAGTTCTTAGCCCCCGAGAAAGGTAATCCTTCCTCCTAACTCGAGCAACATGAACCTCGTGCTCGCCTACACACAATACCACGCTACCACTAGATTCAGCCACATTCACCATTTTGAGTAAAATAAATTAAAATCTACGCAAATCTACTAATTATAAATTAGAAGCATAAAAAACTAATTCTACTCAAATTACTAGGCAAGACACGAGTATTCAACTAGAGCACTACAAGAGTCAACATGCCACTCCATCCTGCAATTTTTAGGCTAATACAGCAATTTCTACATCACAACCAAGAATTGAATATACAGGAGCATACAAACAAGCGAGTGCGCGCTAAAGTGGGTGTAGTGGTGTGCGGTAAAGATGAACAAATAATATAACTGAAATAAATTAGTTCTGGCATGCACTGAGATGTGCCAGTGTAGTGGGTAACACATAGCGGCTCTCCCCCAGACTTAATCTAAGCAATTGACACAAATGACATAACCATGAAAATTAAATAAAAGACTAGGGGAAGAAATGTTACCCATGCTCAGAAATGAGCATACCAAAAGATTGGCGTGTAAACTAAGAAAAAGCTGCAGCATCCACCATCTAGAAAAGGACCTGCAGGGGTGAGCTCCGCAAAAACAAAAGAAAAATGTACAAAGCAAAATGATATACAACTAACTAAACTAAACTAGATGAAAATAAAAATGCTGGAAAAGGTAAGATAACTATTGGGGTTATTGTCATCCCAACAAGACTTATTTAAATTTAAAACAGTTCTAGCTAATGGGAGTATGGAAAAGGAAATGAACAGGTAACTGTTCTATTACGCGTGTCGGTAGCGGGTACCGATACGGTGACAGAACAGTTACTCCCCTACCTAAATATAAATACCTGCTGAACACAGGTAGTGGGAATAGGAAGTAAGAAGAGGAGGAGAGCTGGTCCTCACTCGTCTCACCACAAAATAAATCCTTACCCAGCAAGGTGTAATCTCTAGGGAGGCAGCAGGAGGAGAAGGAAATGAGTGGAGCTTCCTCTATAAAGGGGGGATGAACCTCCTCACATAAAAGGATGATCTCATCATTGACTTGAGCATAATGCTCCAAGTCCTCCTGAAGTACCTGTGAAGACTCAACCCGCACAGGCTCAGATGAAGAAGGGGGGTCAGGAAATAAAAGAGAAGAAAAACTTAAATAAACATCAATCGGGGGAGTGGTCTCGGTCTCACTCTCATTAGGTTGGGGAAGTAAAATAATGTCGGCATTGTCATCAATGCTGCAAGGGTCGACGGGACCAACATTGGCCAATCCTAAGATTTGGACTTCCTCCACCGGTGCTGAGGTAAAATCCTCATCTCCTAGAAGGTTGTCCTCCTCCGTCGGTGCAGGCACAATACTTAGATCGCCAGCCTCATCTTGCTACACATCATCAACAATGTCATTAGAGACAAATGTAGTAAAATGAACAATAGGGGGAGGAATAGTGCTTGGATAAAAGTCAAGCACCGATTCCTCACAAAGAATTGAATCCATGCATGGTGATATATGTGCAGGGGAGATGGGCTCTTCCATATCAGAGCCTAGATTAGCCACAACTCTGATGTCCGTGTCTGCATCATTCCCTTCAAAACATGAAGGTGACACAATGACGTAATCAGAGGTAGAAGGTGTGCTGCCATAGTTGGGAGTCAGGACGATCTGGATATCCGACTCGTCATCCTCGTCCAATTGGCGAAGAAAAGGAGCACAATCCTTCAAAGCATGATTCATGCTCTGACAAAACAAGCACTGCCTTGCCGGCTTCATTGGCACAACAGGTGCTGAAGACGAAAAGAAGTGTGATGGTAAAGGCTCAGCAGAATAGCCATCTAACTTACGCGCACCATATGGAGTACTAGACGAAGTGCTAGGGCTATTATCTCCCTTTGGACATCTATCACTAGCGTGAGAGATATCTCCACACCAACGGCAATGAATATTAAATGAAGCCCACATCGTGTGAAGATAAAATTATTCAAAATAAAACACTATTGTGCAAAATACTACACCTAACAAAAATTTACTAGCGCAACCTAATATAAACAGTAAAACAGAATAAGAAGAAATTAAACAAAAAGGACGCAATACACAAATGGAAGGGCTTCTCTCTCAGATTCTCCCTCTCCAGAAAACTCACACGTCTGTGTTCCCCGGCAACGACGCCAAAAACCTGATGTGCAAATCTAACACACCGCTATAGGCGGTAGCAAGACTACAGCACGAAACGGCAGTGTATCGATCGTTCAAGTAACAAAATAAGGAGCAAATCCCCGAGTATCTATATCGAAGGAACACAGTAAGGTGGAGTTTACTATTGAGGAAGGACTTGAGATTGAAGTCCTTTATGTCGGATGGGTTACGGAAACGGGGGTTTTGGTTGGCGGAAATAAAGAGAAAATACTACAACTACTCCTATGCAATGCCGCTGTGCAATGCTTCGCAAGGCGGGATGGAGACTACGTAGGCCTTGAACGCGCTACTTTGCTAGGGTGGATGGACGAGTAAGCAAACAGAATGAGGGTCGCAAGCACCTCGTCGACAAGCACGCCACAAGCAATTGTTAGTGCGGCACACGAACATGATGGAGGAATGGAAAATGGATGGCGGCGCACCTCATACACACATATAAACAAAAGATAATTTCATATAGACATGAAATACTCTAAATAACAAGGTTTATAG
The DNA here is from genome assembly GCA_033032865.1 of Dactylorhiza incarnata. NCBI lineage: Eukaryota > Viridiplantae > Streptophyta > Magnoliopsida > Asparagales > Orchidaceae > Dactylorhiza > Dactylorhiza incarnata. The sequence goes on from JAWHQI010000395.1 coordinate 1,378,023, forward strand.
TGCTCATCATCAAAATACAAGAGATCTACTAACAACAACTACCAATACAAAGATAGAGAGAGCAAGGAATCGACCAAATCCGCAGTCTTGTTGAAGACTCACGGTTGGAATCGTTGGGTTGTCAATCTGCATCCAAGCTCGGTCCTCAACTGCGTTCAGGGTAGAGAAGGCTGTCACTACCCTCCAATGGCCTGTCTTCTTCGTGTCACGATCCGGAAATGACCTAGCTTCCTTCTCCTTGGATCTTGGTGGATGTAGGGTTGAATCCCTCTCCTAAGAGCTTGAGGATGATGGAGGAGGCGCAAAAGGACGACACCTTAGTGGAAGTGGCGAAAACGGCGCAGCTGTATGTCATGTACGGTCTCCCTCCATTTAGGTTGAAAGCTGCAGCTTTTATAGAAATATATCAGAAAATTGGTCACGCACGGTCGAACGCATGACCGTGCGTGAACCGTGCGAAACTTAAGCGTAGCAGGCTTGCCGGAGAAGGAGGAACGCGCCGGTGCATTCTACTCATGCACGGCCGAATCCGCCCGTGCGTAAAAACACACGACCAAAGTCAGATCGCCATTTTGCCGTCCATCATAAGCGCACGATCGCAGCCGTCCGTGCATCAAGGAAAATGCACGACCGTGCGATTCATGCAGACATGAAATCTGGGCATAATTGATGATCTAGCATCCTGCAAAGCACCAAACAGCAATCACATAGCTGGGAATACCCTTCCAGCTCAATCCAAATAAATAAAAATGGTTGGGGAGCACCATGTGCTTACCCCCAATAAACATAGCGCGCAATTGCACACCAAAACGGGCCCAAAGAGTTCACTTTGTGAAGAAATGTGTTCATGTGAAATATAAGCAATAAAGGACTAAAAGTAAAGTGCATATGTAAGTAAATAAGCCCAGATGAGTCCAAATATGTGTATATAAATGGGACTCATCAGATAGGCAAGATTGGATGGCAACAAACACTGAGCAGCAAGGCTTGTCTACAGGTTTGACAATAGTCATATTCTTTGCTGGAATGAACTTGGAAGAGCTAGCTTCCTTACTCTTGAATGATGGAACTGAAGTACCAAATACAAATGGTCCAGGTTGGGCCATTTGAATTTCTTCATGGGGAGCCTTCATTACATTCATTCCCATGCCCTTTCTTCCACTATGGTAAGGAGTGTTTTCCTTCCTATAGGAGTTTCCATTCTTCCAGTGACCATACATACTATCATGGTCATACCTGTTAGAGGGAAATAATACCATTTCAAAGGTGGTATGAGGCTTAGCCTTATTCTTGCTCTTTTGTCCACTCCCTTCTCCTACATCCATTTTATTGAACCCTAATCCTCTTCTATTAGCTTGAGAGGAAAATGTGTCAATAATGGGAAGCACAAATTTGGGGTTGGAGAATTGAGCCACTAGGCTCTTTTCTTTTAGAAGCTTCTCCTCAAGGTCCTTGATAACCTTGTTCTTTTGGGATATGGTGCTCAAATGAACAATTGTTATCCCTTTTAAATGTCTTATCTCTCTACACATTTGAGCCACCAGGGAAGGTGACTCAGTGCACTTTTTCACAACCAACTTAAGGGAGGCAATTTTTGGGCTTGCGTCTTGGCCAGCTTCTTACTCTTTTTCAGAGCTTCTAAGAGAGCATCATACCTGTCAATCAATTGATTGACATCTTCCTCAGATTCTGAATCACTTCCACCATTTGATGAAGGTGCTTCAGATTCTGGGCTTGTCTCATAATCAGAAGAAGAGATGGAATGAATCAGTACATGTTCACTGTCAGAATTGTTATGACTTTCTTCCTCATCAGTGATGGCCATAAAGCCAAGCTTATCTTTGTCCTCTTCATCCTCCTCAATTTAACTGTCTGAATGTGATAGAGGGGCCCTGATTCCAATCTTGGCAGCAGGATAATCATCATCCTTTTCTGCTGTAAACAGCCCAATGTAGGCTTCCTCTTCTTCATCTGAATCTGAAGTTGAGGATTCAGATTCACTCCAGCTCTTCCCTTTCTTTGCTAAGAAGGCTTTTTCACCCTTCCATTCCTTTTGGTGATATTTTTTCTTATCACCTTTCTCCTTTCTCTTGACTGGACAGTCAACAATGATATGTACAGGTTTGTTGCAACAATAACATATAATATTATTTGAAACACGTTTACCAGGTTTAGATTCAAACTTGTCACCCTTGGTGTGTTGTCTTTCAGATCTGTTGTGATCCCTTTTAGAATGTAAGGAGGAGGAGCGCTTGTTCTTCCACTGCTTCCTCCTCATTATCTTCTTGAACTTACTTGAGAAGGCATTAAACTCCTCATTAGATGAAGAGCTGTTTGAGGTGTTGTTCTCAGACTTCTCAGATTCAACAATCCTTCTTGGAGGAGACACCATCCTAGCTTTTCTCGTCTTGGAGCTGCCAGCTTTGAGAGCAACAACTCTCTCCCTTGCATGAGCCCTACTTTAAGTTTCCTCTTCCTTCCTTGTAGACAACTGCATCTCATAAAAGAGTAGCTTCCCAAACAATATATGGGTAGTAATTTCACCCAGCTTGGCCACTTCCTTGATGACACATATCTTTGTGTCCCAGTCTCTAATTAGAGAACTTAGGAACTTGTCATTTAGCTCATAGTCACTGAATATCCTTTCATAGGTTCTTAGTTCATTAACTATCCTAAAGAACCTTTCATAATAGATAAATTTCCTGGCTCAGCTACCTGAAAGCATCCTATACTTGATTGTGGAGTGATTTTTTATCATCCCTCACCTCAATTTTCCCTTCCATATACACCACAAGTGTATCCCACATATCCTTGGTTGTTGTGCAGTGCACAAAGTTTTGAAATGTGGAGTCATCAATTGTATTTACAATGATATTCTAGGCTCTTTTGTCCATTGTGAATAATGCAAGTTCATCCTTGGTTAAGTCATTAAAAGCCTTGACCACTCTCCTAGTTGGATCAATAGTGGAGGCTATTTGAAAAGTTAAAGGGCACTGCTTCATAGTGATGTAGATTCTAGGGGTCTGATTCTTCCATGAACAATCTTACCCTTTGCTTCCATATGCCAAAGTTTTCTTTGATGCATATGCGCAACTTCACTGACCTCATCTCCTTCTGCAATCCAGTGGAGGACATTGGATTCAGATATGACTAATCCTTTGTAGGATATGGTCAGACAGTTATGTCATTTTTGATGAACCTCCCTCAGAGACCACTTGATAGTTTATTAGGATGTAGTCTTGATCACCTAGAGGGGAGGGGGTGAATATGTCTCTTTTGTTTTAAGCTTTAGCCTAGCTATTTTCTGTGTTAATGTTAGTAATAAATCAAGCACACAGAAAACAAACAAGCATTTATAGAGGTTCATCTAGACAGGGTGTCTTGAGTAGTCCTCTTTCCCCCTTCACCTTTCTAACAATGAGTTAGACAAGGCCAACTCCTCCAATCTCAGCTCCAAGATCTTACAACTCAGATCCCTCATGATCTCTCAGGTTTTCCCAAACCATACCTCAAGCACAACAACCCTACCTCGGGCACAACAACCCTATCAACTCAGACCTATCAATAAGTCCTACCTCAGATCTCAACTGAGATCCTACAATCAAGGTGAACTCTCAGCTCTACTCTGAGGCTCAGCAGCCCTACACTCTCAGGAAAAGTGCCCTATAAACTCAGAACAATTATGTTCCTACAGAAGTTATAAAGGAAGCTTACAACAGAAGATGAAATATTTAGATCTTTCAACCTTTGGTCTTCTGTTGCAGATTAACTACAGTAGCATTCTTGAAATAGGGAACAATTCAGTGCTTCAATCGGGCCCCTTTCTGATCCTTCTCTTCAGTAGATGAATGATGATCAACTTGCTCTTCTTGAATCACTTAGGTAGAGCAAACGTTCTCTTCTTGTAGCTTTAGGAAGCAGGAAGAGAAATCTTCTTGACAGTCGTCAATGAAACAGTAGAGGTAAGTTCTTTTTGCCAAAAGTTTTTTTCTTCAAAGCCATAATTAGTTCTTTTATACTCCTTCAGACTTAATGTAAGACCCTTTTTTTTCTTTCCAAACACCGGGTCTTATGCCCAGAACCGCCGCTTTGCGGTGACACCTTCACTCGGAAAGGTCGCCACTACAAAATGCCGATCCTGCCGGCCAAATCGATCACAAAGAAAAGTGCATTAAAGAAGACAAGTCCACAGAATCAACATGAAAAATATAAAAAAGTCCACATGATATAACTGAATAAAAAGATAACAAGGGTGACAATAATAAAGAAGAAGGAAGGTCTCATGCCCAGTACATCATATCCTCACTACAAGATCACTCGTGGAAGCTAACTCCTAATAACTCACTGATCCTGAATCTAGTGCTCCTGTACTGCACTGGCCTGCCTCCGTCTACACTGGCCTCTGGTGCTGCTCCGTCGTCGCGGTATCCTACAAATCACATCTTTTAGTATGTTGTGTGGGTGCAAGAGACTGGTCTAGGTTTTCAATATCAAGGCCATAGCATCTACCAAAAAAAGATATGAAAGAAAGAGTGACTTCCCTACCCTAGGGACCAGTCCCACCATTTTGTCTCTACAGGGAGCTACAATACTCCTTTTGGGCTGAAACAAATTTTAAACTAAGGTAGACTCTAAGGGCTACAACTTTGGTGTTGGACACTTTTTAATCAGAGGTGATCTATTATTTTTAATAATTAAAATAAACTACAAAGGGTGTGACCGAAATTAATATAGCCTTTAATTATTAATTGAACATGCGTTCGACGAAAGTAAAACAACGCTCGACGAACGCTCAACACATCTGCGTTCGACAAATAATGCACAGTGCTCGACGAAAATAGAGCAACCTGCGTTCGACGAATTATTTCGTTCGACTAATAAATTTATAATCTGCGCCCGACTAATTTAATGACTAACTGCGTTTGACTAAATCAGCTCGTTCGATGAACTGAAAATTCGTTCGACTAATATTATTAAAACAACGCTCGACTAATTTCTCTAATAACATCGCCCGACTAATTTCTCTAATAACGATGCTCGATTAATTTCAATTATAGCAGTGCTCGACTAAAGCAGACCAACTTTCGTTCGACGAATTATTTCGTTCGACTAATAAAATATTTAACCGTAAACAATAAATAAAAGATCTGACGACTCCCCATCATCGTCCCCAAATCTATGGACGGTGCGCGATTGCCCGTCCTGTTCTTCCTTGTGGGGTGATTTCCCGGCCACCTACGCCTCTTTCCGGCCAGCCAATGCCACCACCACCTCCGTTGAGGTGGTGGCCGGCAATTAGGGTGGTTGGCCGGTCGAAGGTGGTCGGATCTAGTTTTTAGAGGAGGGAAAAAGAGTACGAAACGTACTCTTTCAGAAACACAATCCGAGCCCTATTTTTCACGGATCAAGCCCCAAAATATGAAGAGATCTAGCACTAAGGGAGGAGAAGAGGATTGGACCTGTTTGGGTGCTTGGCTCCTTGCCGCTTTCTTGTTAACCATGGCCGTCCTGGAGCTTTTGGTGCCATGCCGATTTAGGCCTCCTCTGCACGATTCTCTCTGGAGGGTTGGGGAAACTCTTCCTCTCTGAGTACTGAAGGAAATGGGGGGGGGGGGGGGGGTTTGTTGGATCGGTAGGCGCCCTTAGAGGGGGTGGGTGAATAAGGGTTTTCAAAAACTTAAGATTATTGATGAGTCCCGATTATATACACATATATGGACTCATCTGGGCCGTTTATCTAGTCATTCCACTGCACTTTAGCCTCATTTTAGCATATATTTATTATCACTTGCTGTGTGCACCTCTAGGCCCATTTTGGTGTGATTTCATGCTTTTCTTCTTTAGTAGTTTTCATGCTCCGTTAGGTGCCACTTTCAGTGGCTAGATTCGTGGTTGTGCTGGAATAGGAGTCGTGCAGGTGTTTCCGGTGCAATTCTGCACAGGAACATTGCGCACGATCACCGGTTCTATTACGCACGACCACTGGTCGTGCGCCACTGATCGTGTGCACTTAACCCTTTTTTATGAGTTCTGTTTGGTGCAGTGCGCACGACCATCTACGATAGTGCGCACGACCACCGGTCGTGCGCCACTGTTCGTGCGCACTTATCATCAATTTCTTGAGTTCTGTTTCAACCAGTGCGCACGACCACCTACGATAGTGCGCACGACCACCGGTCGTGCGCCACTGGTCGTGCGAACATGTTATTTTATAATTTCTGTCTTTGCAGGCTCCGTCCAGGCAGAGCGCACGATCACAGGATTCTTGTGCGCACGACCACTGGTCGTGCGCCAATGACCGTGCGCACTGTTTATTCCAGCGCCTATAAAATGACCTGCTCGCAATTTTAGGTCGGATCCCGAATTTCAGCCGCCGTTTTCCGCCCGGCTCCGCCCAGATTCGCCCCTCCACCGTCGCCCACCATATGGAGGTGCTCCGGGCTTGCTCTTCACGCCAATCTTGAGCCGGAGTTTCCTCTCGGCCTCCTCCTTCATCCAAGAGCTCCAAAGGAAGACCTAGCCGCCATTACCATCAAGCAAGAGGAAGTTTGCAACCTCTACCGGATCGTGACACGAAGAAGACGGGTCCATTGGAGAGTCGTGACAGCTCTCTCTACCCCGGACGTAGTTGCGGACCGAGCTTGGACGCGGATTGACAACCCGGCGATTCCAACCGTGAATCTCCAACGAGCCTTCGGATTCGGTCGATTTCTTGCCTTATTCTTCTCTTTTTGATGTATATGTAGCTAGATCTAATCATGATGATGAAGTGGCACTTGAATTAGTTATATTTACATATATATTTCATGTCAATGTGATTGTGTAATTTATCTATTTGAGTTGCTTGAGGTGCGCCGCCGTCCATTTCCATTCCGCCGTCACGTTCGTGTGCCGCACTAGCAATTGCTAGTGGCGTGCTTGTCGAAGAGGAGCTTGCGACCCTCATTCCGCTAGCCTACTTGTCCACCCGCCAACCGAAGCGTGGCATAGCGGCCCGTGTATTCCATCCCGCCTAACGAAGCAGCGCGCTCAAGGCCTGCATAGTTCGATCCGCTAGCCTTCTCGTCCACCCGCCTACCGAAGCGTGGCATCGCGGCCCGTATTCCATCCCGCCTAACGAAGCAGTGCGCTCAAGGCCTGCACAGTTCGATTCCGCTTGCCTACTCGTCCATCCGCCCTTTCGACGCAGCGCGCTCAAGGCCTGCCTAGTCTCCATCCCGCCAAGCGAAGCATTGCATAGCGGCATTGCATAGGAGTAGTTGTAGCTTTTTCTCTTTATTTTCCACAAACCAAATCAACCCCCGTGTCCGCAATTCATCCGACCCATAGGACTTCGATCTCAAGTCCTTCCTCGAACGTTAACTCCACCTTACTGTGTTCCTTGAGAGATTCGATACTCGGGGATTACTCCTCGTTTTATATTACTTGAACGATCGGTACACTACCGTTTCGTGTCGCAGTCGAGCTACCGCCTATAGCGGTGTGTGAGATTTGCGCCATCAAGTTTTTGGCGACGTTGCTGGGGAACACAGTCGTGTGAGTTTTCTTGAGAGGGAGAGCCGAGAGATAGTAGTTCTTCCAGTGTTTATAGCCGCCTTTTTATTTTTTTGTTTGCTTTTTACTTTTTAACTGCTTGTTTTTATTTCTTTCCCTCTTATTTTAAAGTTTTAGGCAAGTCTAATCCAAGAAGTTTTATTAGCTTGTGTAAAATTTTCTTGCAAAGAATTTCAGTCTCGTTATATCTGCTTTAATTGTCAAATATGTCATCATGGGATATTTCACCTAGCTTTAATGATAAGATGGTTTATTATATAGACCAAATGAATGAGTTGAATGCTAGGCAGTGTAGGAACATTGTTTGCTTGTTGTGTCGAGGAAAGGGTCATGAATTGAAGGACTGTCCTAGTCTTTTCAAGCCTGACCGCCACTCCTCCACTCAGGACAACATTTTCCCTATCGCTCATTCTTTACCCATGGAGGCAATTGTGCCCTCTACCCCTGAGCTTGTCTCGTGCACGGACTCCTCACTCCCTGTTTATGGCTTCACTCCCAGTGATGATGATCACTCATCTGTTGGCCAACAAGGAGAGGAATGGGAGCTCCTTGATGCACCTGAGTATGATGAGGAAAGTATTCTTTCCATCGGGGAGGCTTTAACAGATCTTTTTGCGAAGGAACCGTATCTTTTTGTCCCTCCAGTTTCTTTGCAAGATTTTTCTACACATATTCTTTATGATCCTATCGAAGTAAAGGAGCTGAGTGATGCTTCTGACTCGGAGGGTGCTCCAAAATGGGATGAGGATGTCATTTTCCCTGAGGGGGAGAATGAATACTTTGAACACGATGATGCACCTCGGTGGGATGAGGAGGATACTCTCTCTAATGAGGAGGTTTGCACTTCTTCATGGGACGAGGAGGTCCAAATCACCACTGAGGCTCCTGAGTTCTCAAGTCCCCCTTGCTATGATATTTACGATGATGATAGTGATCTACCCTTGGATCTTGCTGGGAGTGAGACCGGGACTACTCCACCGATTTTTGATTATTTATGTCATTCTTCTCTTTTATTTCCTGACCCCCCTTTTTCATCTGAGCCTGTGCAGGTTGAGTCTTCACAGGTACATCAGGAGGAATTGGAGCATGATGCTCAAGTCAATGATGTGTGTATCCTCACATGTGAGGAGGTTGACTCCTCCTCCATAGAGGAAGCTCCACTCATTGCCTTTTCCTCCTACTGCCTCCCTGTTGACGATACCTTGCTAGGCAAGGATGTGTTTTGTGAGATGAGTGAGGACCAGGCCTCCTCCTTTTCTTACATTCTCTACCCTCTACCTGTGAGGAGCAGGTATCTATATTTAGGTAGAGGGGTGACTGTTCTGTCTCCGTATCGGTACCCGTTACCGATGCGCATATTAGAACAGTTACCTGTGCACTTTTCTTTTCATAGGCCTATAAGCTAGAACTGTACAAAATCGGAATAAGTCGTGCTGGGATGACAATAACCCCAGTAGTTATCTTACTTTTCATGCATTTTATTTTATTCGATCCTGTTTAGTTAGCTGTAGTATTGTAGTTTATCTTTTTCTGTTTCTTTTGTTTTGCGGAGCTGACCCCTGCAGGTACTTCTTCTGGATGGCGGATGCTGTAGCTTAGTCGTGGTTTAAACGCCAATCTTCTGGTGTGCTCATTTCTGAGCACTGGGTACTCTCTTTCCCTAGCTTTTTCTGATTTTCATGTCATATATTCTGTGGATTGTTTAGTTTAAGTCTGGGGGAGAGTAGTTTTGTTTACCCGCTCACGTGCACTATTGCACTGCATGCTAGAAGATTTCATTTAAAATGTTTTGTTTATTTTCATTGCACACCACATCACCCACTTGAGCGCGTACTCATCTGTTTGCTTGCTCTGTTGTGAATTTAATTCTTCTGCTTATTTGGGAAAGTCTAGGTGATGGCTTAGGACTATGTAGCAGAGTAAAATGTTGACTCCCGTAGTGCTCCTAGTCGAGTGCTCGGTTGCATAGGAATTTGTGTAGGTTAGATCTCTTTTTATACTATGGTTTTATATTTTTCTCTATTAGTGTAAATGTTGTTTACTCTACTCAAATGGTGAATTCGGTGGAATCAAACGGTAGCATAGGGATGTGTGTAAACGATCGCTAGATTCGTATTGCTTGAGTTAGGAGAAAGGATAATCTTTCTCGGTGGCTAGAACTTGCCCCAAGCGATTCTTGAAGCATGGGTATACGGTTAGTCAATTGTGTGAATGTGATATAGGCCATCATTTTGGCCCGGTTGAGCCTTTGTGCCTATCCCTACCGCTATATCCTCGCTAGCCCAGTTGTGCCTACCCGTTCTTTGATTCAGCCCAACTTTTATTTCACCAAAGCCCAAAAGCCAATCCTAGTCGCACACCCAAATCTGAGCTTTAGCTGTTTATTATTTTCATGAGTTGGGTTGTTGATGTGGTAATATGTTTGTGAAGATGTGGTTGTGCCCTTTTGTTTATTTGCTGAAAATGATAAGAAAAGAAAAAAAAATGAGAAAAAGAAAAGAAGTTAAAAAGAAAGGAAAGAGAAGGAGTGTTTAATTGAAAATCTTTATGTATAGATTTATGTTTGGGAGTAGGCGGTGCACGCAACCATGCTGTTAAGTCCAAGTCTGGGGGTGTTGTGTACCCGCATGTTTGTGTGGTGAATGAGGATAGTTTCCTGCATTAGCTCATTTGGGTTTAGTGCTTTAGCCGTTGTTTTTATCTTTGTTTTTCCTCACCTAAACCCAAGCCTCTTTTAAAACCTAAAGTCCTATTGATTCACGTATTTGAGTCAAACCAGTGCCGTGGAGTGAATGTAACCGGGCAAGCCTATGGTCACCGACACCGATGGATTTCGGTGGAGTTTGTCCGGCATCCCAATCTTGAGCAATGCTCATCTCAGCGTTTAGTTTACTTTCTACTTATGCATGACCGAACTGATTCACCGCTTTTCACCATTTTGAGTAGTTGTAATATGCTTTTACTCTTTTAGAAATATATTGATTGTTTATATAATCAGAAATCTTCTCTACTATTCTTCTTATGCACGTGAGCATGCGACTTCGCATGGTACTCTTTATTGTAGTTTTAAGCCATCTTCTTTTCTTTCCCCGTTCGCTTAGAATTTGTTTGCTCGGGACGCGCAAACAGGTAAGTCTGGGGGTGTGATGAGTCCCGATTATATACACATATATGGACTCATCTGGGCCGTTTATCTAGTCATTCCACTGCACTTTAGCCTCATTTTAGCTTATATTTATTATCACTTGCTATGTGCACCTCTAGGCCCATTTTGGTGTGATTTCATGCTTTTCTTCTTTAGTAGTTTTCATGCTCCGTTAGGTGCCACTTTCAGTGGCTAGATTCGTGGTTGTGCTGGAATAGGAGTCGTGCAGGTGTTTCCGGTGCAATTCTGCACAGGAACATTGCGCACGATCACCGGTTCTATTACGCACGACCACTGGTCGTGCGCCACTGATCGTGTGCACTTAACCCTCTTTTATGAGTTCTGTTTGGTGCAGTGCGCACGACCATCTACGATAGTGCGCACGACCACCGGTCGTGCGCCACTGTTCGTGCGCACTTATCATCAATTTCTTGAGTTCTGTTTCAACCAATGCGCACGACCACCTACGATAGTGCGCACGACCACCGGTCGTGCGCCACTGGTCGTGCGAACATGTTATTTTATAATTTCTGTCTTTGCAGGCTCCGTCCAGGCAGAGCGCACGATCACAGGATTCTTGTACGCACGACCACTGGTCGTGCGCCAATGACCGTGCGCACTGTTTATTCCAGCGCCTATAAAATGACCTGCTCGCGATTTTAGGTCGGATCCCGAATTTCAGCCGCCGTTTTCCGCCCGGCTCCGCCCAGATTCGCCCCTCCACCATCGCCCACCATATGGAGGTGCTCCGGGCTTGCTCTTCACGCCAATCTTGAGCCGGAGTTTCCTCTCGGCCTCCTCCTTCATCCAAGAGCTCCAAAGGAAGACCTAGCCGCCATTACCATCAAGCAAGAGGAAGTTTGCAACCTCTACCGGATCGTGACACGAAGAAGACGGGTCCATTGGAGAGTCGTGACAGCTCTCTCTACCCCGGACGTAGTTGCGGACCGAGCTTGGACGCGGATTGACAACCCGGCGATTCCAACCGTGAATCTCCAACGAGCCTTCGGATTCGGTCGATTTCTTGCCTAATTCTTCTCTTTTTGATGTATATGTAGCTAGATCTAATCATGATGATGAAGTGGCACTTGAATTAGTTATATTTACATATATATTTCATGTCTATGTGATTGTGTAATTTATCTATTTGAGTTGCTTGAGGTGCGCCGCCGTCCATTTCCATTCCGCCGTCACGTTCGTGTGCCGCACTAGCAATTGCTAGTGGCGTGCTTGTCGAAGAGGTGCTTGCGACCCTCATTCCGCTAGCCTACTCGTCCACCCGCCTACCGAAGCGTGGCATAGCGGCCCGTGTATTCCATCCCGCCTAACGAAGCAGCGCGCTCAAGGCCTGCATAGTTCGATCCGCTAACCTTCTCGTCCACCCGCCTACCGAAGCGTGGCATCGCGGCCCGTATTCCATCCCGCCTAACGAAGCAGTGCGCTCAAGGCCTGCACAGTTCGATTCCGCTTGCCTACTCGTCCATCCGCCCTTTCGACGCAGCGCGCTCAAGGCCTGCCTAGTCTCCATCCCGCCAAGCGAAGCATTGCATAGCGGCATTGCATAGGAGTAGTTGTAGCTTTTTCTCTTTATTTTCCACAAACCAAATCAACCCCCGTGTCCGCAATTCATCCGACCCATAGGACTTCGATCTCAAGTCCTTCCTCGAACGTTAATTCCACCTTACTGTGTTCCTTGAGAGATTCGATACTCGGGGATTACTCCTCGTTTTATATTACTTGAACGATCGGTACACTGCCGTTTCGTGTCGCAGTCGAGCTACCGCCTATAGCGGTGTGTGAGATTTGCGCCATCAATTATATATAGAAAACTTTGATGTAATGCAATATTAAAATGTTTAACACAATTAGAAGTTATGTAAAACAAAATGAAGAGACATGCTTTTATTAATATTGAATAAGTTTTACAAAACTTGATCTCTTATGACGCTAGAGATCCGGAGGCGAATATATTAAAATCCTTTTTCGTTTTCTATACCGACTCGTATCCCCACGAACTGGTTGGCTTTAGCCGATCTCTCCCCAGATACGGCCTCAAGCCGCTCTAGCCAATCAATCCCCAGAAAGGCCTCGAGCACCCCCTAGATCTACTCCCTAGACCTAGTCGCCAACACGAGGCGAATTACCCCCTAAGTCTAACCCAGACCTAGTCGCCAACACGAGGCGAATTAACGAACCGTTTACAAGAATATTAAATGAAATAAAAAGACAAACAATAATATAAAAACTCCCTATGTGGATCTCCTGGAGAAGTGGACGAAGGCCCGCAGAGTATGATCGTAGTCGATGCGGTCTTTCGTCAAGATGATGACGCGTGTTGAAATCTTCTCCACGGATCTCCTTCAGCTTTTCAGATTTGTGGGAGTATCTCTCTACAACATTCCTCTCTCTGATGTGGCACGAGGCTCTGGAGTTTGGGATCTAAAGAGGATGAAGAATACGAAGGCAAGGGGTCCAATTTATAGCCTTCACGCTACCGCCGGCACTAGCGCTACCGCCGGCGCTAGCCTGGATTAAGAAACATTGTACGCGCCAGAATCTCCAATCCGAGGCAACAATTCTAGCATGCCTTCTGAGTATCAAGCTAGCGTCGGCGCTATCTACTATCGCCTGCGCTATCTCATATTAGGAGACTTTTTGTGCGGCAGAAACTTCAATCCGAGGCAACAATTCCAGCATGCCTTCTGTGCATCGAGCTAGCGCCGGCGCTATCCACTATCGCCTGCGCTAGTGATCAGTTTGGAGTTGATGGCTCAATTTCGGGGGCAGCCTCCATATGTAAACCTTGAGTCATTTTGACCAGTTAACCTGCACACTTAGATCACACAAGATTAAATACACACATATGATTTGTTATTCTCAAACCTAGGAGATGCGGAAGACCGTGTTCCAACAAACTCCCCCTTTTGATAATAACAAATCCATTAATGATAAATCAGAGCATTAATCTATATAAGCATGAAGAAACATATTTGTGTGTGTGTGAAAAGGATGACTTAGGATAAATAATGATTATAGCATTTTAGTATTGCTCCCCCTAAATACATGCTCCCATAATATGTAAGCTATCATCTTAATTAATCATGTTGGGTTTTTATTTTGATAGCGGATTGTATTTATAGGTCTCCCCCTTTTGTAATTTATCATGTTAATTCTCCCCCTTTGTTATTAGCAAAAGAGGGTTAGTAGGCACCTACAGAGAAGTTTGATAATAAGATAAAGCGTGATCGAGCTTCTTAGTGAGAGGAAATGATAAGAAGTTTTTAGAATAAGGTGTAGAGAAAAATAGATCAGAGTTTTGGCCTAAGAAAAATAATGATTTCCCCTTTATATAAAAAATATCAGAGTTTTAGCCTAAGAGAAAATAAGGATTTCCCCTTTATATAAAAAATATCAGAGTTTAAGCATAAAATTATGATTTCCAAGTAACTAGTCTACCCAGACAATATTTCTACACCCTAGCCCCGTACTAAGTGACGGATGGGCATGAGGAGCTGCAATCATGCCGTAGGTTGGGGTGTTAGTCCCATATGCAAACACTAGACAAACACTTAACCTAACACTCTTTCCCCCCAGTGCCTCGCAAGGCCCTACTGGAACCCTCCCCGGTTAAGGACAAGACATGACTAGAGATAAGGTTATCTAATGTCTACAACCCTACGCCCCCGCTATGGTGAGATGTGAAGTCATGGATAATAATTGTTGGAAAAATTAAGCATTTAAATCTAATGATAATTTATAGCCTATGAGTTTTTATTTTTATTTGTCTTTATGAAAAAAAAACACTCCCATAGCTATATTGAAAATCATGAATGAATCAGAGTTTGAGCATTTGCGGAAGATTTAAAAAAGAAACATCATAATAAGAGTTTGAGTTTAAAAAAAACAAACTTTATAAAGATAGGAGTTAAGGCATTTTTCAACATCCTCAAAAGTAAAATATGATTTGTAGTAATAATAAGAAGATGTTCTTATAAGCAGTATTTCACTTGTTGGAGGAGTGTTTAACATAAAAGTTTATAAATCAGAGTTGTTACAATAAAAATGATATGCATGTAAGAACAGCCAATATAAATTTTACCAAGCAAGTCTACCAATTGTTTTGTAAGAAAAAAGTTGAGATTTAAGACTTGATATAAGCATGAAAGTCCAAGGTAAAAGTTATATGGTAATGATGATGCGGAAGACTTGTAAAAATACACGAAACATCTTATTATATTCAATGATGATCCATAAAAGATATAAGAGTTTAATTTTAGAAAGAAGATGTTTATGTAAATCATGTTTCAATGAAAATCTTTTATGGTTGACAATAAAGTAACCAAGCATGAAATAATTTTATCAAAAAGAAATTACTACAATGTTATTTTAATTCACAATTTCAAAACATACCAAACATTGTAGAAAGCATGCTAGGTTATCTAGTGCATTTCATAAATAAAGAGTAGTATAGAATTAGCATTAGGATCCAATACTCATGAGAAGAAGTGTTATGGAAGATAATGATGTGCACATAGGTGTATTTTTGAGTAGAGTATACAAGAGTTTTAATCAAAAATACAAGTATTATGTAAAGTAAGAGCACAATAAAACACAAATAATTTTACTTCCACTCACTTCAATGCACACAAGAAAAATGTACAACTACCAAGGTGCTTTGCACACACAATGCTCATTAAGACTTATCAGGGTGCAAAGTAGTGCTTGGGGGATCACAGATTTTTATTTTTGAATGTTTTGAAACTAGTGAGCCGGTGTACTTTTAAGAGAAAGTGGTTTTTATTTTGAAAGAAATATTTGATTTGCACAAGACACTTTACTATTCTTTCCAAGGTGCTCAACCTCACAACGCTTATTAAGACTTATCAGGAGGTTCAAGTAGTGCTTGGTGGAGTTATCTTTGTCACTTTATTTTATGATTGTTGTTTTGGACAAAGTTCTCCGAATACACTTGTTTTGCAAACCAATAGAATTTATGAAAAAGATAACCACTTTTCTTAACTTTTAAAAGTGCAAATAAAGGAGTGTAGGTAAGATACTTGTGCAATTTTAATTCATTGTACTAATACTTTGCATACACAAGCATTCTTAAATTAAACCATATGTAGACAATGCCAAAAAGGTGAGTGAATAAATATCATTATCAAACATAAAACATTTACTCATACTTAGAGGCATGCTAAGCTTGATTCGACACACCCTTTTTAAAATATAATTGATGCACATATTAATAGATATATCAAAGCATGATAAAGACAATGTTCAAAGTATTTTGAAAGGATAAATTGCAACATTATAGAGGTTCTAAGTAATAGATTAACTCATGCTTGATATTCTCAATAAAGTCCATACAGTATTTTTGATATTTTTGCAAAATAATTATAATTTAGAGTTTGAACTCTTATAATTTGATCTTGGACTTCCCGAGGACTACCCTGTGAGAGGTTCGCCCGGTACTAGGTGATATGATGGGATGATAGCCCAAATCACCCTTTCGCAAGATACATGTTAATAGAAAAGTTAAGTTCAAATAACAAATATTGATAGTTTTGTTTTTAGAAATAGAATTTAAACAAATGACAAAAACACTAAGGCAAAAACATATAATTTTTGTAATTTGAATTTTCTATTTTTGTATTTGATTTTTCAAAAATCTATTATAGGCAAAATTGCAAAAATGAGTAGTACATATAGATTAATATATTTTTAAGCAATTTTCAGAAATTTAAAATTTCAAAAAATTGGGGACTCGAGATAGCGCCGGCGTTAGGTACTAGCGCCTGCGCTATCTCACAAAGAGTGCTTATTTTGATTGTATAGCCTTGATTTTCTTCGATTTTGCTTCCGATTTTTCTTAATTATGTTTTTGCAATGTAAGGCCTGTCTAATGAAGTGATGAGACGAGAAGAAATCGCAAAAAGTTGCGAAAGTTAAAAATTAGTACATGAGTTTCATCTTCATTAGAGTTTCATATGTATTAAACCTTGATTATTGAGTTTTGCACAACATATGCATGAAGGGAAATGATCATAAATAAGTGAAATAATATTCATGCAAATTTTCAATTTCGATTTAAACATAATTATGATTAAACATAGTTGGGGTAATTGAAAATAATGCAAATATATTAACTACCTAAGTAAAATTTGCGCATTTTATAAATTTAGCCTAATACCCCTAACGATACACCTTTTAAATTCATTTTGACATTTATTTTATTTAGTCTTAATAAGATCATATAACAAATTTAGTTTTTGAATTTTTATAAGACTTTTAGGAAATGGATTTAGAAGGATAGAAATAAAAAAGATGAGTAGATCACTTGAACAATGACATGATTATTTATTCAATATTATTTAATTTGATTTATTTATGAAATAAAGTCATATCACAAGTCATATAAAGTGATCATAGCATGATAGTTTAAGAACAATAAAAAGAAAGTTTAAGCATATCATGAAGTAGAGAAATGATATTTCATTTTAATTGATTTCTACTTCATGCAAGTGGTGGGATACTAATGAATAAGAGATTTAGGTATCCAAAGAGGACCGGGAGTGACGGTTCCTTTGGGTACCCAAATACATCGTGTTTTCTTTTGAGGAGACAAAGATGAATGAACCCTTTCGTTTGACATTAATGCGTCATTCTTAAGTATGGATCCCCATTAATACCTTGGTTTACTACTGTTTTTGTTCATTAAATTTCCATTGTGATTTTGCAAAATATTATTTATTTGAAATTTATTTGCATTTAAACTTAAGTTGGGAATTGGTTGATATTGTAAATGAAGATGATGATAATGTTTTGAAAGTTCATTTACCATCTTTTGTTGTTTATTGTTTGGTTTAAATAGAGATGAATGAATCCATATATTTAAGGTTTCATTTTTTATTTTTGGTCTCCATTCAAATATTGGTTTAATATTATTCTTATTTGTCAAATTTCCATGATAATTTTGCAAAACATTTTTTATAGGAAATTTGTTTATTTTTAAGTTTATGTTGGGAGAGTGGTTATTTTGTGAATGATGATGATTTGGAATTTCATTTTTAAGCATTTGATAATTTTTATTTCCTTTGTTGGGTTTAGACACATTATGGAAATTCATATTTAACTTGCTTTTGGAATTTGTTTGAGAATTTTTCTTTAAGATTTTCTTAAGCAAGATAATTTTAGTTTCTAATTCATCATTCTTAGTTTTTAAATTATGTCTAGCTTTATTATAAGCGATTGTGCTATTTTTAAGAGTGGTAGCATTTATTCAATATGTTTCGTATTCATCCCTATTCATCAATGTTTCGTCCATCTCTTTAATTTCAATTTTATAGTCTTTACACTTAGCACAATCATTTTTCAAAGAAGAATTTTCTAAACATAATTTTTCATTTTGTTCTTTTATAAAAATAAGATCCTTTTCAAGTTCCTTGTATTTTTCATTTAAATTATTAAGATCTTTGCAAGGTGTTATGTTTTTATTAGAATTGAATTTTGCTTTTAAATTTTTATTTTCTAAGCGCAAGAGTTTATTAGTCCTTTTTAATTTCTTTATTTTGTGCTTAGTATTTTGTAGCAATTGTAATGAAGAGATAGAAGTACAAAAGATGGGATTAGATTTCTTTACATTGCTATCGGGAGAGGCACGATTTGAACATATTACATCTTTTTGCAACTCCTCTTCTGAAGACAGTACTTCTTCTTCTTTTTCATTCAACGTGTGCTCCATTGATTCGTCATGAAAGAAGCTTTCTTGAAGACTAGTGCACGCTTGCATATTCTCCGGTTCTTGTGATTGTTCCATACCTGCAGGAGGAGAATCATAAGTTTCTTCAAGAAAATGTCATACTTTGTATGCACTAGAAAAACAATATATTAATTTGAAAATATCTTGAGATAAAGCACAAAAAATATAATGCATAGCTTTTGCATTTAGGTGACGCTCTTGTTTATTTGATTCGTCCGCTGGTCTAACTATTGCTAAATCCCACGCATTGATATCTAAGCTTTTAATAAATTTTTTCATTAATAATTTCCACCCTTTATAAAATTTCCCTTCGAATAAAGGTGGTCTAGGTGATTTTTCTTCTTCACAAAAATTTCCCCCACTAAAAGAAGCGAGATCATGAGACGCCATTATTCCCGGTTGTTAAGCCGATTGGAATAAAAACCGCTCTGATACCACTTGTTGGATCGGTAGGCGCCCTTAGAGGGGGGGTGAATAAGGGTTTTCAAAAACTTAAGATTATATTTAGAAAACTTTGATGTAATGCAATATTAAAATGTTTAACACAATTAGAAGTTATGTAAAACAAAATGAAGAGACATGCTTTTATTAATATTGAATAAGTTTTACAAAACTTGATCTCTTATGACGCTAGAGATCCGGAGGCGAATATATTAAAATCCTTTTTCGTTTTCTATACCGACTCGTATCCCCACGAACTGGTTGGCTTTAGCCGATCTCTCCCCAGATACGGCCTCAAGCCGCTCTAGCCAATCTATCCCCAGAAAGGCCTCGAGCACCCCCTAGATCTACTCCCTAGACCTAGTCGCCAACACGAGGCGAATTACCCCCTAAGTCTAACCCAGACCTAGTCGCCAACACGAGGCGAATTAACGAACCGTTTACAAGAATAAGAAATGAAATAAAAAGACAAACAATAATATAAAAACTCCCTATGTGGATATCCTGGAGAAGTGGACGAAGGCCCGCAGAGTATGATCGTAGTCGATGTGGTCTTTCGTCAAGATGATGACGCGTGTTGAAATCTTCTCCACGGATCACCTTCAGGCTTTTCAGATTTGTGGGAGTATCTCTCTACAACTTCCTCTCTCTGATGTGGCACGAGGCTCTGGAGTTTGGGATCTAAAGAGGATTAAGAATACGAAGGCAAGGGGTCCAATTTATAGCCTTCACGCTACCGCCGGCGCTAGCGCTACCGCCGGCGCTAGCCTGGATTAAGAAACATTGTACGCGCCAGAATCTCCAATCCGAGGCAACAATTCCAGCATGCCTTCTGAGTATCAAGCTAGCGCCGGCGCTATCTACTATCGCCTGCGCTATCTCATATTAGGAGACTTTTTGTGCGGCAGAAACTTCAATCCGAGGCAACAATTCCAGCATGCCTTCTGTGCATCGAGCTAGCGCCAGCGCTATCCACTATCGCCTGCGCTAGTGATCAGTTTGGAGTTGATGGCTCAATTTCGGGGGCAGCCTCCATATGTAAACCTTGAGTCATTTTGACCAGTTAACCTGCACACTTAGATCACACAAGATTAAATACACACATAGGATTTGTTATTCTCAAACCTAGGAGATGCGGAAGACCGTGTTCCAACAGGTTTCAATCGGGATGGGATGTCTTTATTCATGATAGCCATTAATGGCCATTAACCCAGACTTTGATTTCTTCCAATTTTCTCTTAATACAGCCCCCCTGGCCATAGAAACCCCAGATTTCGTTTGTAACTGATGGGGGAAGGTGAATGCTCATCAATTGGGAGGGAAATGAAGGATCAATTGCAATAAATCTCCATGAATGCTCTCTTTCTCTCTCTCCGATTTGGGGGAAACTTCTCTTTTCTCTCTCCTAGTCACCAAACACAGATTCCAAAAGGTAAATTCAGAAATCAGCAGGCCCACTAGATGGTGGATCTCCTTAATTGGGCCTAGCCCAAATAGATTGGGCTAGATTAGGTTAAATTGGGGTATTTTGACCTAAATTAAACTTGAGTTTGACTTTGGTCAAATTGAACAATTGGTTTGACCCCAAAGGGTGGCTTGGGCTCCATTGACTTCCCTTACAGTTAGGAAGGTCTAGGTAGGGTCAATTTGACAAGGTGAGGGTGAATTGCCCCTTATTAGGGCACTTTGACCAATTTAGGGTTTATGGCAAATTGGTCAAATTGGAGGCCCCATGTTGGGGATTTTTGGTCCATTAGGATCCTAGTACCCATACAAGGGTAGGGGCATGGTCAATATGGCATGGTGGGGGCCAATTGACCTTAATTGAGCTAGATTGACCAATTTAGGATTAAGGTTGACTTTAGTCAAATTGGCCTCTTAGGTTGACCCCAATGGGTCAATGGTGCTTCAAGGAGATCTCTAATGGGTTAAGGATGATATTGTGGGGTCAAGGTTCAAGGTGGGGTCCTAAAGTCCAACCCTAGGCTTGGTATCTGAAAATTGCTATTTGCAGACCACTTGGGTTTTCTCCTTCTCACCTATGTTCACAAGGTCTTGAGCTCTTCCTATGGTTTTGTCATGACCTAGTCATGACAAAACCAACTTAGGGGTCTAGCTGTTTGGGGGATGTTACAAATCCCAATAACAAAAAAGAATATTTTCGTCCTCGAAATTCTGGTTAGGTTTGCGGGGTTTTCACCGAGAGTGACTGAACGTAACATCCCCTAAGAATTGAAACTATTCCTGCCTCGAAGAGCATCGACTATCTCTGCCACACCATCTCTAGTGGCTCCCAGGTGTGCTCCTCCTGTCCATAATTTTACAACATGGCTTTACCTACGGAATCTTCTTGCGCCGCAAGACTCGCACCGTCGCATCATCTATCCTGACCGGGGTGACCTAGCTACCTTGGTCAATCTATCCTCGATGTTCCACTCTAACCTGGAAGAATCTTATGCCTCTAAGGTTTTCTTCACATGTTCAAATTCTTTACTCCTTCAGGTATATCCGAGTAATCAATCATCTCCTCTACAACTTTTCCAGTTCTTTACTATTGATGGAACTAATCAGATTGACTAGCGTCCCAATCATCCTTAAACTTCAATGGGGTGAACTTGTAAGCCTTTATGAGCACATGTTAACCAACCACAATGAGTATCCTTGTTGGTAAGACGACTCCCAATTATTTTCTACTTGGAGTTTGATTCATAAGGTATACGGGTAAAATCTTTTGAAACCCTAAGATTTTTCACAAGTCAATTTCATCAAGAAAATATCTTCACGTTTATTTCACCAAATTTCTATCACTTCAACTTATGCTAGTCTTGATCTCTTTCAAATGGTCCTAAGTAAAATAAACTTCTGCCGTTCTTATCATACTAAACTCAGATACTATATTCTAATTCCAATAAGTCATCGTCTAAGATCTCGGGTTATTCATCACCATAGTTCCCAAGGTATAAGGGCTATTATTGTAGTTAAAATTTTTACCATGATAGGGCGTGATTTTTAACGAATCTTAAATTAATCACTCCCGAAGCCCCAAACTACCAGAACTTTCAAATATAACTAAAGCATGCACGACCTAATTTCAGTTCCCAACTTCCAGAAGGGCATCTGCATCCCTATGTGATTAATCTTGGCAACTTACATTTCCAATGATTCAACTAAGGTCAAGCTGTTGTTCTATCTATGATGTCCTTTCATTGTCCTGGTAACACCTCAGATCATCATTCCAGACCTACTTTTACACCATCTCATCTTTGTCCAAGTGACATCGAATATGATCAACCTCAAAATCATAATTGTTCATGACACAAAATTTTTCTAACTTAGGTCTAAGGGAAATCCAAGTCCATCATAAATTTGCCCAATAAACAAAAGGTAAGTCCCAATAAACAAAAGATTAGCCTCTATCTATTTTTGGGCGAAGTATCTTCAATATCACCATGTTATACTCGTCCCAGGTATGCAAGCAATCCTTAGGGCACACAATCTTAGACTTGGGGTTCTATCTTGAGACTTGTTGGTATACTCCACACATTAGACTCTTCTAGGTATCCTCTACTACAACCTTATCAGGATCAACATGTCACCCAATCCCAAATGGGTCCCTTATTAACTTCAATTCTTATCTGACCCTCAGTGTTTGTCATGGTGGTTGTCTTAATGTAATCATGTCATAGATACGAGGATTGAGTCTTTGAGTCTCATACCATTCTGCTACTGAGTCAATCTCTCTTTCTCTAGTCTCTTTGGGATATCCTCGTACCTCCACCAAAAGTTATACCTACGGTCTATTTCGGACTAGGTCACGGTATAAATTGTTAAGGTAAGTCACGTGTCCTAGTAGGGTTGAGTCTAACTCATTAATTAAGGGACTATCTAACAAGATCTTTGCAGCCAGAGGTATTCCCTGCCGGGGGGCAAGGTTCGCCACAGGCTATAAAAGAAAACTTGACACTCGTAGGGGAAAACTGACCAAGAAGATTCAGTTAAAAATGGACCTTTTTTCAATGTGATTCCCATATGGGCACACCACTGCTTCTGCTGCTAGTTTGTCCTCAAACTAAGCTCGCGCGGGGTGGCCTAGGGTTTGTGGACTTCTTTTCTTCGGATCGAGGTTTGCTCTTATACCACTTGTAGGACCCCTTTTTTTTCCAAACACCGGGTCTTAGACCCAGAACCTCCGCTTTGCAGTGACACCTTCACTTGGAAAGGTCGCCACTACAAAACGCCGATCGTGTCGGCCAAATCGATCACAAAGAAAAGTGCATTAAAGAAGACAAGTCCACAGAATCAACAAGAAAAATATAAAAATGTCCACATGATATAACTGAATAAAAAGATAACAAGGGTTACAATAATAAAGGGCTCATGCCCTGTACATCATATCCTCACTACAAGATCACTCGCGGAAGCTAAATCCTAATCACTCACTGATCCTGAATCCTGTGCTACTGTACTGCACTGGCCTGCCTCCGTCTGCACCGGCCTCTGGTGCTGCTCCGTCGTCACGGTATCCTAAGAATCCCATCTTTTAGTATGTTGTGTGGGTGCAAGAGACTAGTCTAGGTTTTAAATATCAAGGCCATAGCATCTACCAATAAAAAGATATGAAAGAAAGAGTGACTTCCCTACCCTAGGGACCAGTCCCACCATTTTGTCTCTATAGGGAGCTACAGTACTCCTTTTGGGCTGAAACAAATTTTAAACGAAGGTAGACTTTAAGGGCTACAACTTTGGTGTTGGACACTTTTTAATCAGAGGTGATCTAGTATTTTTAGTAATTAAAATAAACTACAGCAAAAATGGTGTGACAGAAATTAATATAGCCTTTAATTATTAACCGAACCTGCGTTCGATGAAAGTAAAACAGCGCTCGACGAATGCTGAACACATCTGCGTTCGAATAATAATGCACAGCGCTCGACAAAAATAGAGCAACATGCGTTCGACAAATTATTTCGTTCGACTAATAAATTTATATTCTGCGCCCGATTAAATTAATGACTAACTGCGTTCGACTAAATCAGCTCGTTCGACGAACTAAAAATCCGTTCGACTAATATTATTATAACAACGCTCGACTAATTTCTCTAATAACAGCGCTCGACTAATTTCTCTAATAACGGCGCTTGACTAATTTCTATTATAACAGTGCTCGACTAAAGCAGACCAACTTTCGGTCGACGAAATATTTCGTTCGACTAATAAAATATTTAACCGTAAACAATAAATAAAAGATCTGACGGCTCCCCATCATCGTCCCCAAATCTCTGGACTGTGCGCGACATCCCATCCTGGGCTTCCTTGAGGGGCGATTTCCCGGCAAACTACGCCTCTTTCCGGCCGGCCAATGCCACCACCACCTCCGTTGAGGTGGTGGCCGGTGATAGGGGTGGTTGGCCTGGCCGGAGGTGGTCGGATCTTGTTTTTAGAGGAGGGAAAAAGTGTACGAAATGTACTCTTTCAGAAACACAATCCGAGCCCTATTGTGCACGGATCAAGCCCCGAAATATGAAGAGATCTAGCACTAAGGGAGGATAAGAGGATCGGACCTGTTTGGGTGCTTGGCTCCTTGCCGCTTTCTTGTTGGCCATGGACTGTCCAGGAGGTTTTGGTGCCATGCTGATTTAGGCCTCCTCTGCATGATTCTCTCTGGAGGGTTGGGGAAACTCTTCCTCTCTATGTACTGAAGGAAATGGGGGGGGGGGGGTTTCAATCGGGATGGGATGTCTTTATTCCTGATTGCCATTAATGGCCATTAACCCAGACTTCGGTTTCTTCCAATTTTCTCTTAATATAGCCCCCCTGGCCATAAAAACCCCAGATTTTGTTTGTAACTGATGGGAGAAGGTGAATGCTCATCAATTGGGAGGGAAATGAAGGATCAATTGCAATAAATCTCCATGAATGCTCTCTTTCTCTCTTTTCCGATTTGGGGGAAACTTCTATTTTCTCTCTCCTAGTCACCAAACACATATTCCAAGAGGTAAATTCTGAAATCAGCAGGCCCACTAGATGGTGGATCTCCTTAATTGGGCCTAGCCCAAATAGATTGTGCTATATTAGGTTAAATTGTGGTATTTTTGACGTAAATTAAACTTGAGTTTGACTTTGGTCAAATTGACCAATTGGGTTGACCCCAAGGGTGGCTTTGTTGGAACATGGTCTTTCGCATCTCCTTTGTTTGAGAATAACAAATCCTATGTGTATTTGATCTTCTGTGTTTAAGTGTGCAGGATAATAAGTTCATATGACTCAAGGATAACATAAGAAGGTTGCGCCCAAGTTTGAAGCGAAAACTCAAAACTGGCCGCTATAGCCGGCGGTAGCTCCAGCGGTAGCTGCTAGAGCAGGCGGTAGCGATAGCGCTAGCGCAAAACAGAAGAAGAATCTTGGCAGGTTTCCTTGGAATAAAAGATTCGCACACACAGAATATTGCCTAATCTGAGATAGCGCCGGCGGTAGCGATAGCGCTAGCGCTAGCTCAAAACACAAGAGGAATCTCAGCAGAGTTGCCACGGATTGAAGATTCTGAAGCGTAGAATATGTCCTAAAATGGGATAGCGCCGGCGGTAGCACTAGCGCAGGCGCTAGCGCTGAGGCTATAAAAAGGACCCCTTGGCTCCGTCTTCCTTACTCTTCTATAACCCTAAACTCTAGAGCTTCGTGCCACATCATATAGAGGAAGGTTCAGAGAGATACTTGATGAGTCCTCATCATATACACATTTATGGACTCATCTGGGCCGATTTTCTAGTCTATGCACTACACTTTAGGCATGTTTTCTCTCATATTTGTTATTCCATGCTATGTGCACTTCTAGGCCCATTTTGGTGTGATTTCATGCTTATCTTCATTTGTAGTTTTCATGTACTGTTAGGTGCCACTTTCAGTGGCTAGATTCGTGGTTGTGCTGGATTAGGAGTCGTGCAGGTGTTTCCGGTGCAATTCTGCACAGGAACACTGCGCACGATCACCGGTTCTATTGCGCACGACCACTGGTCGTGCGCCACTGATCGTGTGCACTTAACCCTTTTTTCATGAGTTCTGTTTGGTGCAGTGCGCATGACCATCTACGATAGTGCGCACGACCACCGGTCGTGCGCCACTGTTCGTGCGCACTTATCATTAATTTTATGAGTTTTGTCTCGACCAGTGCGCACGACCATCGATGATAGTGCGCACGACCACCGGTCGTACTCCACTGGTCGTGCGAACATTGTATTTTATAAATTTCTCACCTTGTAGGCTCCGTCCAGGTAGGCGCACGATCACAGGATTCTAGTGCGCACGACTAGTGGTCGTGCGCCAATGACCGTGCGCACTGTTTAATTCCAGCGCCAATAAATTCCGCTGCTCGTGATTTTAGGTCATCGCTCGCTGTTTTCCGCCGTTTGTGCTCCAGTTTTGTCCGACTTCGCCCCTCCACCGCCGCCCACCATCTGGAGGTGCTCCGGGCTTGTTCTTCACGCCAATCTTGAGCCGGAGTTTCCTCTCGGCCTCCTCCTTCATCCAAGAGCTTCAAAGAGAGATCTAGCTGCCATCTCCATCGAGCAAGAGGAAGTTTGCAACCTCTACCGGATCGTGACACGAAGAAGACGGGTCCATTGGAGAGTCGTGACAGCTCTCTCTACCCCGGACGTAGTTGCGGATCGAGCTTGGACGCGGATTGACAACCCGGCGATTCCAACCGTGAATCTACAACGAGACTTCGGATTCGGTCGATTTCTTGCCTTATTCTTCTCTTATTGATGTGTATATGTTTTAGATCTCATTATTATGATGAAGTGGCACTTGAATTAGTTATATTTACATATATATTTCATGTCTATGTGATTGTGTAATTTATCTGTTTGAGTTGCTTGAGGTGCGCCGCCGTCCATTTCCATTCCGCCGTCACGTTCGTGTGCCGCACTAGCAATTGCTAGTGGCGTGCTTGTCGAAGAGGTGCTTACGACCCTCACTCCGCTAGCCTACTCGTCCATCCGCCTACCGAAGCATGGCATCGCGGCCCGTACTCCATCCCGCCTAACGAAGCAGCGCGCTCAAGGCCTGCATAGTTCGATCCGCTTGCCTACTCGTCCATCCTCCCTTTCGACGCAGCGCGCTCAAGGCCTGCCTAGTCTCCATCCCGCCAAGCGAAGCATTGCATAGCGGCATTGCATAGGAGTAGTTGATAGCTTTCTTTTTATTTTCCAAAAGCCAACCCAACTCCCCCGCATCCCATCTGATTTAAGGACTTCAATCTCAAGTCCTTCCTTGAAACCTAACTCCACCTTACTGTGTTCCTCAAGAGACCGACACTCGGGGATTTTCCCCATTATTATTACTTGCGCGACCGGTGCACTTGCCGAATCATCGCATCAAGTTTTTGGCGTCGTTGCCGGGGAACACAGTCGTGCGAGTTTTCTGGAGAGGGAGAACCTGAGGGAGAAGCCATTTCATTTGTAAATTGCATTTCTTTGTTTTTATTTCTTCGTATTCTATTTTCTTGTTTTATTTTAGGTTGCTTTAGTAATCATTGTTAGGTGTAGTATTGTGCACAATAGTGTTTTCTTTTTGAATCGTTTTATCTTCGCACTATGTGGGCACATCTTAATATCCGTTGTCGTTGGTGTAGAGATACCTCTCACTCTAGTGATGAATGCCCTACGGAGAATAGTAGGCATAATTCGTATAGCCCAGCATATGGAGCACCGACTTCGTCTGGTACCCCATATGGTGCGCGTAAGTCTTATGGCTACTCTGCTGAGCCTTTACCGTCATACTTCTTTTCGGCTTCAGCACCCGCTGTGCCAAAGAAGCCTGCTAGGCAGTGCCGGTTTTGTCAGAGCACTGATCATGTCTTAAAGGACTGTGCCGAGTATTTTCGCCAATTGGACGAGGATGACGAGCCGGACATCCGGATCGTCCCAACTCCTAACTCTGGAGGCACACCTTCAACATCCGGTTATGTGTCTTTGTCACCTTCACATCTTGAAGGGTATGGCATGGATACGGTCACCGGATGTGTGGCTGATCTGGGCACCGACATTGCTGAGCCCATTCTCCCAGTGCATCCACCACCTCTAGTGGATTCGATTCTTTGTGAGGAATCGGTGCTCGACTTTTATCCGAGCACTATTCCTCTCCCTGTTGTGCATACTACACTCGTCTCTGACGACATTGTTGATGATGTGTCGCAAGAGGAGGCGGTTGATCTTAGTATTATGCCTACCCCTATGGAGGAGGACAACCTTCTAGGTGAAGAGGAGTTTTCCTCAGCACCGGTGGAGGAAGTCCAAATCCTAAGCTTGGCCACCGTTGATCCCGCCGAATCTTGTAGCATTGATGACAATGCAAACATTATTTTACTTCCCCAACCTGATGGGAGTGAGACCGGGATCACTCCCCCGATTTTTGATTATTTATGTCATTCTTCTCTTTTATTTCCTGACCCCCCTTCTTCATCTGAGCCCTGTGCAGGTTGAGTCTTCACAGGTACATCAGGAGGACTTGGAGCATGATGCCCAAGTCAATGATGAGAGCATCCTCTCATGTGAGGAGGTTGATCCCCCCTCCGTAGAGGAAGCTCCACTCGTTGCCTTCTCCTCCTGCGGACCTACTGTGGGCGATACCTTGCTGGGCAAGGATAGTTTTGGTGAGATGAGTGAGGACTAGGCCTCCTCCTCTTCTTACTTTCTTTTCCCTCTACCTGTGAGGAGCAGGTATTATTATTTAGGTAGAGGGGTGACTGCCTTATCTCCGTATCGGTACCAGCTACCGAAACGGATAATGGAGCAGTTACCTGTGCATTTTCTTTTTCATAGGCCCATTAGCTAGAACCGTTTTAATTTAGAATAAGTCGTGCTGGGATGACAATAACCCCAGTAGTTATCTTCTTTTCTGCATTTTTATTTCATCTAATCATGTTTAGTTAGTAGTATTTCTTTTCAGTTTTCTATTTTCTTTCGTTTCTGCGGAGCTGACCCCTGCAGGTATCTTTTCTGGATGGCGGATGCTGCAGCTTCATTTTAGCTTACACGCCAATCTTCTGGTGTGCTCATTTCTGAGCACTGGGTACTCTCTTTCCCTAGCCCTATTTTGATTTTCCTGTCATATATTATGCGGATTGTTTAGTTTAAGTCTGGGGGAGAGTAGTTTTGTTTACCCGCTCACGTGCACTATTGCACTGCATGCTAGAAGATTTCTTTTAAATTGTTGTTCATTTTCATTGCACACCACATCACCCACTTGAGCGCGTACTCATCTGTTTGCTTGCTCTGTTGTGAATTTAATTCTTCTGCTTATTTGGGAAAGTCTAGGTGATGGCTTAGGACTATGTAGCAGAGTAAAATGTTGACTCTAGTAGTGCTCCTAGTCGAGTGCTCGGTTGCATAGAAATTTGTGTAGAGTAGACTTCTCTTTATACTTATGGTTTTATATTTTTCTTATTAGTGTAAATGTTGTTTACTCTACTCAAATGGTGAATTCGGTGGAATCAAACGGTAGCATAGGGATGTGTGTAAATGATCGCTAGATTCGTATTGCTTGAGTCGGGAGAAAGGAGAATCTTTCTCGGTGGCTAGAACTTGCCCCAAGCGATTCTTGAAGCATGGGTATACGGTTAGTCAATTGCGTGAATGTGATATAGGCCATCATTTTGGCCCGGTTGAGCCTTTGTGCCTATCCATACCGCTATATCCTCGCTAGCCCAGTTGTGCCTACCCGTTCTTTGATTCAGCCCCACTTTTATTTCACCAAAGCCCAAAAGCCAATCCTAGTCGCACACCCAAATCTGAGCTTTAGCTGTTTATTATTTTCATGAGTTGGGTTGTTGATGTGGTAATATGTTTGTGAAGTTGTGGATGTGTCCTTTTGTTTATTTGCTGAAAATGGTAAGAAAAAAAAATGAGAAAAAGAAAAGAAGTTAAAAAGAAAGGAAAGAGAAGGAGTGTTTAATTGAAAATCTTTATGTATAGATTTATGTTTGGGAGTAGGCGGTGCACGCACCCATGCTGTTAAGTCCAAGTCTGGGGGTGTTGTGTACCCGCGTGTTTGTGTGGTGAATGAGGATAATGTTATGCATTTGCTCATTTGTGTTTAGTATTTGAACCATCGTCTTTATCATTGTATACCTCACCTAAACCCAAGCCCCATTTAAAACCTAAAGTCCTATTGATTCACGCATTTGAGTCAAACCAGTGCCGTGGAGAGAATGTGACCGGGCAAGCTTATGGTCACCGACACTGATGGATTTCAGTGGAGTTTTTCCCGCATCCCGATCTTGAGCAATGCTCGTCTCAGCGCTTAGTTTACTTTCTCCGTATGCATGACCGAATGATTCACCGTTGATCACCATTTTGAGTAGTTGTAATATGCTTTTACTCTTTTAGAAATATATAGACTGTTTATATAATCAGAAATCTTCTCTACTATTCTTCTTATGCACGTGAGCATGCGACTTCACATGGTACTCTGTATTGTAGTTTTAAGCCATCTACTTTTCTTTCCCCGTTCGCATGGAATTTGTTTGCTCGGGACGCGCAAACAGGTAAGTCTGGGGGTGTGATGAGTCCTCATCATATACACATTTATGGACTCATCTGGGCCGATTTTCTAGTCTATGCACTACACTTTAGGCATGTTTTCGCTCATATTTGTTATTCCATGCTATGTGCATTTCTAGGCCCATTTTGGTGTGATTTCATGCTTATCTTCATTAGTAGTTTTCATGTACTGTTAGGTGCCACTTTCAGTGGCTAGATTCGTGGTTGTGCTGGATTAGGAGTCGTGCAGGTGTTTCCAGTGCAATTCTGCACAGGAACACTGCGCACGATCACCGGTTCTATTGCGCACGACCACTGGTCGTGCGCCACTGATCGTGTGCACTTAACCCTTTTTTCATGAGTTCTGTTTGGTGCAGTGCGCACGACCATCTACGATAGTGCGCACGACCACCGGTCGTGCGCCACTGTTCGTGCGCACTTATCATTAATTTTATGAGTTCTGTCTCGACCAGTGCGCACGACCATCGACGATAGTGCGCACGACCACCGGTCGTGCGCCACTGGTCGTGCGAACATTGTATTTTATAAATTTCTCACCTTGCAGGCTCCGTCCAGGCAGGAGCACGATCACAGGATTCTAGTGCGCACGACTAGTGGTCGTGCGCCAATGACCGTGCGCACTGTTTAATTCCAGCGCCTATAAATTCCGCTGCTCGCGATTTTAGGTCATCGCTCGCTGTTTTCCGCCGTTTCTGCTCCAGTTTCGTCCGACTTCGCCCCTCCACCGCCGCCCACCATCTGGAGGTGCTCCGGGCTTGTTCTTCACGCCAATCTTGAGCCGGAGTTTCCTCTCGGCCTCCTCCTTCATCCAAGAGCTTCAAAGAGAGATCTAGCCGCCATCTCCATCGAGCAAGAGGAAGTTTGCAACCTCTACCGGATCGTGACACGAAGAAGAAGGGTCCATTGGAGAGTTGTGACAGCTCTCTCTACCCCGGACGTAGTTGCGGACCGAGCTTGGACGCGGATTGACAACCCGGCGATTCCAACCGTGAATCTACAACGAGACTTCGGATTCGGTCGATTTCTTGCCTTATTCTTCTCTTATTGATGTGTATATGTTTTAGATCTCATTATTATGATGAAGTGGCACTTGAATTAGTTATATTTACATATATATTTCATGTCTATGTGATTGTGTAATTTATCTATTTGAGTTGCTTGAGGTGCGCCGCCGTCCATTTCCATTCCGCCGTCACGTTCGTGTGCCGCACTAGCAATTGCTAGTGGCGTGCTTGTCGAAGAGGTGCTTACGACCCTCACTCCGCTAGCCTACTCGTCCATCCGCCTACCGAAGCGTGGCATCGCAGCCCGTACTCCATCCCGCCTAACGAAGCAGCGCACTCAAGGCCTGCATAGTTCGATCCGCTTGCCTACTCGTCCATCCGCCCTTTCGACGCAGCGCGCTCAAGGCCTGCCTAGTCTCCATCCCGCCAAGCGAAGCATTGCATAGCAGCATTGCATAGGAGTAGTTGATAGCTTTCTTTTTATTTTCCAAAAGCCAACCCAACTCCCCCGCATCCCATCCGATTTAAGGACTTCAATCTCAAGTCCTTCCTTGAAACCTAACTCCACCTTACTGTGTTCCTCAAGAGACCGACACTCGGGGATTTTCCCCATTATTATTACTTGCGCGACCGGTGCACTTGTCGAATCATCGCATCAATACTCCCACCAAAAGCTTTGAGAGAATTTCTGAAGGAGGACTTCTTCACGCTTCATCTGACCGGCGACCGCTTCAACAACGCTTATACTACAGCGGTCCAACGTCTCCAACTTCAGAAGTTCTTAGAGGGAGTTTTTATTATTGATGTTTTTATTTTCACATCTTTATTCTTGTAATCGTTAGTGAATTCGCCTCGTGTTGGCGACTAGGTCTGGGTAGGACTTAGGGCTGAAAATCGCCTCGTGTTGGCGACTAGATCTAGGCTAGGTCTAGGGGGTGCTCGAGGCCATATCCGGGGGAGGGTTGGCTAGAGTGGCTTGAGTCCGAATCCGGGGAGGATAGGCTTGGGCCACCGGTTCGTGGGGAAGCGAGTCGGGATAGAAAAAAAAGGACTCTTTTTCTATTAGCTTCGATTTCTAGCATCGATAAGAGATCAAGTTTTGTAATCATCCTTCTCAAGTTACTAAAATCATGTCTTTACATTTACTTCACTTGATATGTCTTAATCTTCTTTAGTTTGATATTCAAAGCTTTTTCTAAAATATTCAAAAGATATCAAAATATTTTAAAACCCTTATTCACCCCCCTCTAAGGGCGCCTACCGATCCAACAAGTGGTATCAGAGTAGGTTATTCCAAATCGGCTTAACAACTGGGAATAATGGCTTCTCATGATCTCGCTTCTACTAGTAGGGTAAATTTTTATGAAGAAGAAAAATCTCTTAAACCATCGTTATTTGAAGGAAGAAATTATAAAGGATGGAAAATAGTAATGGAATATTTTCTTAAACGTTTAGATGAAGAAGTTTGGAATATTACTATCAAAAAACCACCTAGCGTATTAAATAAGAACGAGATGGTTTTAAATGCAAAATCTATGAATAGTCTATTTTGTGCGTTAGATCATAATATTTCCAAACTCATTTATACTTTTCCGACTGCATACGAGATGTGGAATTTTCTTGAAATAACTTATGATCCTCCTTCTGCAGGTATGGAACAACTACAAGAACCAGAGAATATGCAATCCTGCACAAGTATTCAAGAAAGCTCCACACATGACGGATCCATGAAGTGCACATCAAATGGAAAAGAAGAAGTACTGTCTTCGGAAGAGGAGTGCCAAAAAGATTTAAAAGAAACCATATGTTCAAATCATGCCTCTCCCGAAAGCAATGTAAGGAAATCAAATCCCATCTTTTGTACTTCTATTTCTACTTTACAATTGCTACAAATTACAAAGCGCAAAGTTAAGAAATTAAAAAAATGCAAATTGCAAATTGCGCTTAGAAAATAAAAATTTAAAGGCAAAAATTAATGAACAACCAAATTCAAATTTATCTAGTTCTATCCATGGTTCCTTAGTAGAAAACACTACACCTTGTATGGAATTTGATGACTTCAAAGAAAAATGCAAGGAACTTGAAAAGGAACTTCTTTTTATAAAAGAACAAAATAAAAAATTATGTTTAGAAAATTCATCTTTGGAAAATGATTGTGCTAAGTGTAAAGAATAAAAAATTGAAATTAAAGAGATGGATGAAAGCTTTGATGAATATAGAAACAATTATCAAGATCATATAGATTCAATTGTTTCAACTCTTAAAAATAGCACAATCGCTTATAATAAAGCTAGACATAATTTAAAGATTAAAAATGATGAATTAAAATCAAAAATCAACTTGCTTATGTAAATTGTAAATACAAATTCACAATATCAAACTATATCTAATAACAAGTTGAATACGAATATGAACATCTTAACTAAGTCTAATAATGGGAGCAAGAATCACAAAGTGTTTGTAAATCAAAATCAAATTCACCATTATTTATAAAATTATGTATCTCCTAAAGTAAATACAAATATGCAAAACTTTCCTATGAAAAATGATTTCAACTGTCATCATCATTTTAAGCCTAAATGTAATAAATATGGAAATTTAATGCAAAATTATAATATTAAACCTAAGTATGAGTGGAGACTCAAAATTAAAGATGAATCATTAACTCCACTTGAAAGGGTCCATTCGTACTTGTCTCCCCAAAATCCATCTCGCTATATTTGGGTACCCAAAGGAGCCATCCCACTTGGTCCCCTTTGGATACCTAAAACTCTTATTCATTAGGTATCATCAAATGCATGAAGTAGAAAACTTTTCAAAATAAGATATACAAATTTCTACTTCATGATGTGATTTAATGTTCTTTTTTATTTTTCTTGTTGTTTTCCTTTTGAACTATCAGGCCATGGTCATCCTATATAGTATTGAAAATATGATCCTATCTCTTAAAAGCTTAATATGTTTATAAAATCAAATTGATCAAAATTCAAAAGTCATATCTAATTTTGATGACCTATCTATCTCTCTCATATTCATTATCTATAAATATCTTTTATCATTCATATAAATCAAATTCTAAATTTGCTATAAGATATTTTAAAATTAAATCAAGTCATTTGGCTATTAAGCTTTTTAGCCTTCACCAACAAGTGGTTTAGAGAAATAACATAATCTACAAGAAAGTTCAAGATCTAAATAAAAGCTCAACTTTCAATATGATTATCTTTGTTTGCAACAAAAATTATATTGTGTTCACTCCTTGATGTCAAACATGATCTAAACCATCACTATTGTTCACTAATCAAAAATCACATATATATATATTCAAAATTCTTAATTAAAAGAAAATCACTAAAATGTATTGAAAGAATTTATAATGAATATTTATGTCACTCGCACCACCATGATCTATTGATGTCCGTTGCTAAAATTCTCTAAAATCATATATCATAACTCACATCAAATATATTCTAAAAACAACATTCTCTATCACATCCATATGAATTATATGATGACAATCGGCATTATAATTGCTTACCATGGTTAGTGTTATGGTGTATTATGTGTGTATTGTGATTTATTTCAAGCTTAGACCTTTGAATCATTTTGATATCAAATCAAATAAATCATCATTTCATTCTAGGTCTATAAGTTGAAACACTATCAAACCTTGGTATAACATTAATCTCAAACTTTTCATACTAATATTGTCGACTAAAGAATTTTTGTGTCTATGTTAGGCTTTATATGTTTACCAAGATATACAGGTTGGGTATTCTCATCTAGGGCTTATACATGTTATTATTGTGCATGAACATGATTGTTAATCACTAAAATCATGCATATTTGATTTGTTCATTCATGTCATCTCATGCAAAGTTTAGTTGGTAAAGTCATATACAAAATCGCTAATGTTTCATGAAATTTGCACTATCTAGACATTTCCTAAAAATCTGAAATTTCAGCATGAAACTACTGTTTGGACACTTAATCAAGATCAACAAAAAAAATCTCAAAATCATCAAAAATCGTGTACCGTTTCCCGCGCTAGTGCTAACACCGGCGCTAACGTACTTATGCGATTTTCTGTAATTTTAAAATTCTAAAAAATCACTAAAAATATATTATTTTATATGTACTATTCATTTCTGCATTTTTGCTTTTATTACATTTTTGAAAAAATTAAATACAAAAATACAAAAGCCAAATTACTAAAAATTATATGTTTTGCCTTTTTTTTGTCATTTGTTTAAATTCTATTTCTAAAAGCAAAAATGAAATACAAATTTATAAAACAAAAAATTATCAAAAATTGTTATTTTTGAACTTAACTTTTTACTTGTATCTTGTGAAAGGGTGATTTGGGCTATCATCCCATCATATCACCTAGTACAGGGCGAACCTCTCGCAAGGTAGTCCTCGGGAAGTCCAAGATCAATTTTATGAGTTCAAACTTAAATAAAAATTATTCTTTAAAAATATCAAAAATATTGTATGGACTTCATTAAATATCAAGCATGAATTAATCTATTATTTAGAACTTCTATAATGTTGCAATTTATCTTTTCAAACTATTCTGAACATTGCTTTCATCATGCTTTGATATATCTATTAATATGTGCATCAATTATATTGAAAGTGGTGTAGAACTAAGCTTAGCATGCCTCTAAGTATGAGTAAATGTTATATGTTTGATAATGATCTTTATTCACTCACTTATTTTGGCATTGTCTACATTTGTGTTTAATCTAAGAATGCTTGCGTATGTTTTGTATTAGTACAATGAATTAAAATTGCATAAGTATCTTACCTACACTACTTTTATTTGCACTTTGTAAAGTTAAGAAAAGTGGTTATGATTTCATAAAATATATTGGTTTGCAAAACAAGTGTATTCGGAGAACTTTGTACAAAACAAAATCATAAAATAAAGTGACAAAGATAACTCCACCAAGCACTACTTGAACCTCCTGATATGTCTTAATAAGCATTGTGAGGTTGAGCACCTTGGAAAGAATAGTAAAGTATCTTGTGCAAATCAAATCTTTCTTTCAAAATAAAAACCACTTACGCTTAAAGTACACCGGATCACTAGTCTCCACACTAAAAATAAATATGTGATCCCCCAAGCACTACTTTGCACCCTGATAAGTCTTAATGAGCATTGTGTGTGCAAAGCACCTTGGTAGTTGTACATTTTTTTGTGCATTGAAGTTTGTGGAAGTAAAATTATTTGTGTTTTATTGTGCTCTTACTTTACATATTACTTAAATTTTTGATTAAAACATTTGTTTACTCTACTCAAAAATACACTTATGTGCACATCATTATCTTCCATAACACTTCTTCTCATAAGTATTGGATCCTAATGCTAATTCTATACTACTCTTTACTTATGAAATGCACTAGATAACCTAGCATGCTTTCTACAATGTTTGGTATGTTTTGAAATTATGAATTAAAGTAACATTGTAGTAATCTTTTTGATAACATTATTTCATGCTTGGTTACTATCAAACTTAAAGATTTTAATTTAAAAATGATTTACAAAAACATCTTCTTTATGAAATTAAACTTATATATCTTTTTATGGATCATCATTACAATAAGATGCTTCTTGTATTTCTATAAGTCTTCCGCATCATCACCATATATTTCTACCTTGTGCTCTCAAGCTTATATCAAAGTCTTAAATACCAAAATTCCTTTCTTTCAACAAATGGTAGACTTGCTTGGTAGATTTTATATTGGTTACTCTAAACATGAATATTTTCTTTTTTGCTAAAAACTCTGATTTGTTTCTATGAAAATATTGTAATGCTAAAATTCTGATTTATGAATGGATTTCAAAATAGCTATGTGAGTGTTTTCATAAATTCAAATAAAAATATAAATCCATAGGCTATTTCATTAGATTTAAAAAGCTTAAATGTTTCCAATAATTATTATCCATGACTTCATTTCTCACCATAGCGGGGGCGTAGGGTTGTAGACATTAGATAACTTTTATCTCTAGTCATGTCTTGTCCTTAACCGGGGAGGGTTCCAGTGGGGCCTTGCGAGGCACTGGAGGGAAAGAGTGCTAGGTTGAGTTGTGTCTAGTGTTTGCATATGGGATTAACACCCCAACCTACGGCATGTATGCAGCTCCTTATGCCCATCCGTCACTTAGTACGGGGCTAGGGTGTAGACATATTGTCTGGGTAGTTTAGTTACTTGGAAATCATTACATTTTTTTATATATTGCTACAAACTCTGATTTATGCAAATATTGTAATACTCAAACTCTGATCTATTTAAATGAAAAGTATTCTAAAACTCCTTATCATTTCCTTCTCTACAAGCTCGATCATGCTTTTATCTTATTATCAATTTTTAAGTGGTGTCTCCTTACCCGCTTTTGCTAATAACAAAAGGGGGAGAACTAACATGATAAATATAATCCGCTATCAAAATAGAAACTACCATGATTAATTAAAGATGATAGCTTACATATTAGGGGAGCATTCACTTAGGGGGAGCATGTATTTAGGGGGAGCAATTCTAAATGCTAAAATCGATAATTATCTTAAGTCATCACTCTCACACACACACAAGTAAGTTTCATCATGCTTATATATTAATGCTTTGATTTATCATTAATGGATTTATTATTATCAAAAGGGGGAGTTTGATGGAACATGGTCTTTCGCATCTCCTTGGTTTGAGAATAACAAATCCTATGTGTATTTGATCTTGTGTGTTTAAGTGTGCAGGATAACAAGTTCATATGACTCAAGGATAACATAAGAAGGTTGCGCCCAAGTTTGAAGCGAAAACTCAAAACTGGCCGCTATAGCCGGCGGTAGCTCCAGCGGTAGCTGCTAGAGCAGGCGGTAGCGATAACGCTAGAGGTAGCGCTAGCGCAGGCGCTAGCGCAAAACTAGAAGAAGAATCTTGGCAGGTTTCCTTGGAATAAAAGATTCGCACACACAGAATATTGCCTAATCTGAGATAGCACCGACGGTAGCAATAGCGCTAGCGCTAGCTCAAAACACAAGAGGAATCTCAGCAGAGTTGCCACGGATTGAAGATTCTGCCGCGCAGAATATGTCCTAAAATGGGATAGCGCCGGCGGTAGCAGTAGCGCAGGCGCTAGCGCTGAGGCTATAAAAAGGACCCCTTGGCTCCATCTTCCTTACTCTTCTATAACCCTAAACTCCAGAGCTTCGTGCCACATCATATAGAGGAAGGTTCAGAGAGATACTCCCACCAAAAGCTTAGAGAGAATTTCTTAAGGAGGATTTCTTCACGCTTCATCCGACCGGCGACCGCTTCAACAATACTTATTCTACAGCGGTCCAACGTCTCCAACTTCAAAAGTTCTTAGAGGGAGTTTTTATTATTGATGTTTTTATTTTCACATCTTTATTCTTGTAATCGT
This sequence comes from Dactylorhiza incarnata, assembly GCA_033032865.1. Classification (NCBI taxonomy): domain Eukaryota; kingdom Viridiplantae; phylum Streptophyta; class Magnoliopsida; order Asparagales; family Orchidaceae; genus Dactylorhiza; species Dactylorhiza incarnata. The sequence goes on from JAWHQI010000395.1 coordinate 1,416,910, forward strand.
TAGTAAATTCGCCTCTTGTTGGCTACTAGGTCTGGGTAGGACTTAGGGCTGAAATTCGCCTCGTGTTGGCAACTAGATCTATGCTAGGTCTAGGGGGTGCTCGAGGCCATATCCGAGGGAGGGTTGGCTAGAGCGGCTTGAGGCCGAATCCGGGGAGGATAGGCTAAGGCCACCGGTTCGTGGGGAAGCGAGTCGGGATAGAAAATAAAAAGGAGTCTTTTTCTATTAGCTTTGATTTCTAGCTTCGATAAGAGATCAAGTTTTGTAATCATGCTTCTAAAATTAATAAAATCATGTCTTTACTTTTACTTCACTTGATATGTCTTAATCTTCTTTAGTTTGATAATCAAAGCTTTTTCTAAAATATTCAAAAGATATCAAAAGATTTTAAAACCCTTATTCACCCCCCCCCTCTAAGGGAGCCTACCAATCCAACAGGCTTGGGATCCATTGACTTCCCTTAAAGGTTAGGAAGGTCTAGGTAGGGTCAATTTGACAAGGTGAGGGTGAATTGCCCCTTATTAGGGCACTTTGACCAATTTAGGGATTAGGGCAAATTGGTCAAATTGGAGGCCCCATGATGGGGCTTTTTGGGCCATTAGGATCCTAGTACCCATACAAGGGTAGGGGCATGGTCAATTTGGCATAGTGGGGTCCAATTGACCTAAATTGAGCTAGATTGATCAATTTCGGGTTAAGGTTGACTTTAGTCAAATTGGCCTCTTAGGTTGACCCCAATGGGTCAATGGTAGTTCAAGGAGACCTCTAATGGGTTAAGTATGAAATTGTGGGGTCAAGGTTCAAGGTGGTGTCCTAAAGTCCAACCCTAGCTGGTATTTGCAGACCCCTTGGGTTTTCTCCTTCCCACCTATGTTCACAAGGTCTTGAGCTCTTCCTATGGTTTTGTCATGACCTAGTCATGACAAAACCAACTTAGGGGTGTAGCTGTTTGGGGGATGTTACACTTCAATGGCTATCATATGGTAACTGACATAGTATGGAGGTGATTAGAACACCTTATCTTGCTTTACTGCAGCTTGCGCCAAAAGAAAAACCTGCCAGCACATTTAAATCTATCTCAGCGGTTGGGCTGAGACTGCTTCCATTCTCAGCGGCTACTTTTGTCTCCGTCTCAGGGGATCCACTGAGACAGACAGTTGTCTCAACGATTTTCCTCTATCTACATCTCAACAGGCCCAGATACCTTCTCAGTGTATCCTGGCCTTGTCTCAGTGGTTTAGTTGAGACTAAGAGCTCATCTCAGCGGTTATTAGCAGTAAGCCACTTATCTTATTCTACACCTTGGAATAACCTTGTTGGAATAACCCTATTACTTATTTGGGCTAGGATCACTATCTGTTTGCTAGGACTATGTTGACCCCAATGTATAGTCTTAAGTGTCAAGGTTTTAGGATGATAGATCTAAGGAAAAGATTAAGTTTTCTGCGTTCGACGAACTCTAGTCTGTGTTCGACGAACTCCTCTCAGCGGTCGACGAAATGCTTTCTGCGTTCGACGAACGTCTTGCATTCTGCATTCGACGAATGGCTTGATTGAAGCTCATCTCAGCGGTTGTTGAACCTCGTCTCAGTGGTTATTGACCTCGTCTCAGCGGTTGACCAAGTCTTAGTGTTCGATGAACCTCCCAATCTCAGCGCTCGACTAACTCAGTTTTTCCAGGCAGATTTAGCAGTTAATCCTTCAGTTCGATGATCTCCAGCTTGAGATCGACGAACCCCAGATTGTGTTCGACGAAATTTGTTCAGATCGACGAATTCCTATTTTAGTTCAGATATTTCAGGAGGATTATGTTTATTTCATTCTCTGAACTCAGATCTCTTCAGCAACGGCTCTATTCTTCCAGATAAGTAAGGATAATATATTTACTTTTATTTATTCTCTTATTTTGTAAAGAGGTTGTTGACATATTAGTGGAAAAAGACATTTTCATGGAAAAGGAAAAGAAATAGAGCGTGTCAGGTTTGCATTTCCGAGGATATCTACTCCAGACTATTTTATTCCTTAAATCAAGGGATTTGAATTTCAAATCAATCAGAGATATATTATCAAAAGAAAATAAGGAAGAATATAGATACATTTCTCACGACATTCTTAAAAAACATTACAGAATAACTGTACTTAAAAAACAAAGAGGAAGACGATATATAGTCGAGAGGAAGAAGAAAGATATATACAGAAAAAGCTTTTCAGTCTTCATCTTCTTCAAGCAGCAATTTCATTCACTGAGAACATCAACACCTTCTCTCAGTATTTCTGCTGTAAGTGTTCAGATCTTCAAAGAGCAACAAATAATCTGAGAAACATTTTGTCTCTCAGATTCATGATGAGTCCCATTTATATATATATTTATGGACTCATCTGGGCCGATTATCTAGTCTTTGCACCACACTTTAGGCATGTTTTCATTCATATTCACTATTCCCTGCTAGGTGCACTATTAGGACCGTTTTGGTGTGCAATTGCGCTGCTTGTTATTGGGGGTAAGCACATGGTGCTCCCCTTCCATTTCTCTATGTTTATCTGGTGCTGGAGGTGTATTCCAAGCTTTTTTTTCTTGTGTGCAGGTGGCCGGATTGTCTTGTATGCTATTATCTCCAAGATTTCATAACTGTGTGAAATGCACGGTCGTGCGTTTTCCTTGACGCACGGTCTGCTGCGGTCGTGCGCTCTCATCTGGGCAGAAAACTGGTGATCCGAGTTTACTCATGCGTTTTGACGCACGGTCGGAATCGCCCGTGCGTGAGTAAAACGCACGGTCTCCTGTTTCTGCTGTTTTATGTCGTATCTGAATTTGCCCGTGCGTTTTGACGCATGGACGGATTTTCCCATGCGTAAGTAAATCGCACGGGCAGCGCAGCTTCGTCTTCACGCCAGTTTTTATCATCAATTAACGCACGGTCTGCGCAGGGTCGTGCGTTCGACCGCGCGTGACCATTTTTCTGCCTGTTTAGTATTTAAGCAGGAGATGTTGCTGCCATTGGTGTGACGGGACAGAGCTCGATCCCCCTCGCGAGAAAGGATGGGAATCCCACCATTTTCACCCTTTCCACTGTAGGAGGCAAGAGGAGACCATCTCCGGCGATCTCCTTCATCATCCTTCCATCCGAGAGCGTTTACAAGCTTCCGCCGCTGCTAGCTCAAGCATTCCTCGCCGAGGAGACCATAGAAGTGCTGAAGATCGTTGGAGCGGTGACTGCCTCCTTTGAGTTAGCACGCCATCTGAGGGCCGAGCCCGGAGAGAGCCCGACAACCTCTTATTCCGACCGTGAACCCAAGACGCGGTGACCTCTTCTTTGTGGTCCTCTCTAACCCTTGATGCTTGTACTTGTTTATGCGTTGTATGAATGCTTGTTAAGTTAATCTTAAGGATTATTGTTTGTGTTCATGTCCAATGTTGATGTGGTGGCAAGAATAGCCCTTGTTTGTTGTTGTGATAGCCTAGGTTGCTTGTGTGTGAAGCCACTTAGCGATTGCTAGTGGTGATGTTTGCGAAGAGGTGAGTACGACCCTCACGAACCCCGCACTGTGGCCACTCCACCCGCTTACCGAAGCGCGACATCGCGGCCGCTGCTCTCACCCACACATTGCGATGCGGTGCTTTTCGACCCGCATTTCTTTTCATTCTGCAATATCTTAGGAACCCAAATCACAACCCCCCTTTGTTTCTTATTAATCCTTTTAACTGATTTCCTGGTTTGAGCAAATCGTACTACCCAACTTGCGGTCCTTAGAGAATGATATTCGGGGAGTTCCTCCCTATTTTATTACTTGAGCGACCGGTGCACTGCCGTCGTATCGCATTTTGCGCTTGCTAATTAGCATTGCCGAAATAGAGCATCAAGTTTTTGGCGTCGTTGCCGGGGATTGCAAGCGTGTATGATTTGTTTTTCTTTGGAAATTCGTTTTAAGGTATTTTTGTTTTGTTTGTTGTGACTCGATTGTTTTCGATTGAGTCTTTTAGTTTCCTTAATTTATTCTTCAGTATGTTATTTTTTCGTCTGTATCATGTGGGCGCAATTGAATATCCGATGTCGTTGGTGTGGGGATACATCCCACTCTAGTGATAGGTGTCCCAAAGAGTATGGTGTTGTTCAGAAACCGTACGGGTCTCATAAATCTTTTGGCTACTCTACCGCAACTCCGTTATCGCACTCTTACACGGTTGCTGCACCTTGGGTGTCGGCTAAGCCGGTGAGGCAGTGTTTATTTTGCAAAAGTAGAGAGCATGCCTTGAAGGACTGTGCCGACTACCTTCGCCAACTGGAGGATGACGATGAGCCGGATATCCGGATCGTCCCATCTTCGAATTCGGCGAGCACAGCTCCTTCCTCTGGTTACGTATCCCTTCCACCTTCACTTCTTGAAGTCTCTGGAATCGACACGTGCATCAGTGTCCTTCATGACTCCATTTCTGATGCGACCCCCTATACCTCTTCGATTCATATACCACTTTGCATGGATTTGTGCCCTTGTGTGGAGAGCGAGCCCGAACTCTCAAGAAGCACATCCTCTCCCACTACGCACGAAACTACATCTATTCTGATGTTATCGTTGAGATCAATTTGCAGGATGGTGACGTGCTCACTCTCATGGAGGCGGACAGTCTCGATTGTGCTGAAGCAACCATTTCGGTTCAGTGCGAGGAAGTCCAAGTTAGAGAGGAGGTCATCATGTGCGCTGTCGAGTCTAGTGTGATCTTCGACGATGTCATCAGTTTGTCATTGCCGCACCCACCCTATGGGGGATGAAGCCGGGATTATCCCCTCAGTTGAGATTTCTCTTAGTTTTTTGTCTATTTTATTTGCTTACCCTGCTCTTGTATCTTCTCCTCTGCAGGACCACATTTTGGAGCCAGTTCTGTTGGTGTATGAGCTTGTAACAAGGCCTAGCATTGAAAGTAATCAAGTGCAGGTGGAGCTAGATACGGTGAGCTTCACAACATATATTGTGTCATTGCCTGACATCCATATCAGGCATTATTTTCTCACTGGTATTTGGGCAACTGTTCTTTCCTCACTTCGGTACATACTGCCGAAGCATGAGCATGAACAATTACCTGAACATTTTCGCTTTCATTCACCTATTAGTTAACTTGCATTTCAAGTGCCATATTAAGTCCCGTTGGGGGGACATGTAGCCCAACAGTTATCTAGGTATAAGAGTACCTAATTTAGATTTTATCATCGTTAGTTTTAACTTCTTTTTGCTTTCGGCGATTATTCTCTCTTGTTTGTGTAAGTTTTTTTTTCGTGCACCGCATTCCCCGTGGAGTTAGTAGTTAGGCAATTGTTGTCGTCGTGCTCTTACCTGTTCTCTCCGTCCATGATTGAAGCGCAAAATTTTTTCTGATTCCGCCGACTCGCAAAAATTGGAAAAATTTTGCTGAAATTTACAAACGCACGATCATGTTGCCCGTGCGCATTGGTATCGCACGACTGTGTAATTTCTTAATTTATAAATCAGCTCTGCCCCGTCAAAAATCGCACTGTGGCCCTAATTCCTGAGTTCGCTCTCCCCCGTGCGTTTTGCGAAACCTTCCTCTCCCGTGCGTGACCCCCCCCCCCTCTCCCCATCCATCGCCTCTCGTTCTCCCTTCCTCTCTTCGTCTTCCTCCACTTCTGAGCTCGTTGGGCGCATCCATGGGTGTCAAGAGCGTTGTGAGCTTATTTCTCCGCAGAGGAGGAGATCCATCTTCAAGATCTGATGACACTAGTGTTGAGGCAATGTTGCAGTTTGGGAGGCCAAAAATGCTGGAAAGGTACCACTTGTTGCGCCACAAAGCGTTCCTCGACCATCATTTAGTTTCAGTTGCGGACCTTCGAATGGTCCAATTGGATGTAGATGTGCAAAGGTTACTCAATTTGGGATCATGGGCAAACCTCTTCTCCATCACGGAGGAAGGCTACCGTGAACTCACGCTTGAGTTCCTTTCCACCTTCCGCATCTTTGACCATGTCGATGAAGAAACCGGAGACCCACGGCGGTCTCATTCTGTAAGAATGGCCACAACCATACTATGAGTGTTAATCGACTGGCGGTTTGCGCTGGGATCTATACCGACGACGAACTCTTACAGACGGACGTTATCCACCGTCCGGATGAGTTCCCGGAGGGAGTGTCTCCCAGCGAATTCTGGCAGTCCATTACGGGATGGGATCAGCAGTATGAGGCTCGCGCAGCGAAGTCCACCCACATCATCTCCCCTGCGCTCCGTTATGTCCAGCACCTGATTGGCCACAACATCAATGCCCGCACCATGAGCCAGAACGTTGCAGGGTGGCAGGATCTCCTGTATCATTATAGCATGCACCAGGGTGTGCCTCTCCATCTTGGGTGAGTGCTCGCCAAGTATCTTCTTCGCTAGGCCACTTACCTCCCCCTGAAGTCGATTGGTGGCTCACAGTACATCACAAGGATCGCCTGTAACACCTCCCCTGTAATGACCATATAATATGGGTCCGGCCGGGACCCCACAGCATATAACCGCCACAGCTTTAGTATTAAAAGATGATATTAACTACCCAATCTCATAACTCAGACAACACAGCGGAAACAAACTAAAGCCACAGAGATTGTACACACTACAAAGGAGTCCAACTGGCCTTAAGGCCTTACAAAACAATGTCCAAAACATCAAACATTCCATAATAAAAGACATCCCAACAAAAGGGGAAAGATAGTTTTTCCCTAAACTACCTCGGCATGCAAGCCGGATATAACAAAGTACGAAGAAAGTAATGCAGGAAATCAACTAAGCACTTCATGAGGCTTTAGGCCTTTTTGGCCGGCGTGCTGGGTCCAGCCTGCGATTCTTGCCCTGCAACCAAATCACAAAGAGCGGTAAACGAGGGTCAGCTATGGCTGACCACAAGCGGTGTAACAACATCCCTCCTCCCGGCCGTCCTAGCGGACCCCGGGGAACTACTTCACCCTGCAAGTCAGCACTTCGTATGCAAATGTACATAAACGGAAAATAGCATAAAAACAGGTATGAGTGTCACATACAGCATCCACGTTTCTATGTTGAGCAGATAATAAAAAGGGGCCTATCAGTGCAGAATGAATGCAAACCCCGGTTTCACCCAAGGCACCCTAAAGCGTATGAATCTATCACATCATCATACATCATCATCACATCACAAACACAAGGGTACTTATCGTTTCCCCGCAAGGGCATCATAACCCAAGGCCAAGAGCTCTCGCTGAGACCCACCTCGCCTGGCTCACCACTGCCATCGGGCTTGTCTAACAGCTCACACGCTCGGGCCGCCAACAACACACCAAGACCGATACTAAGAATTCTGGCTAACCAAAACATCCCAAGGCCCTGGACTTACTCTCGGGACAACGTCCACCGATTGCCTCGCCTGGCGACCGTCAACGGACTCATCCGTAGCACAGACATTCTCGTCAGTCAACACTCGAAGGGACTAATCTTGCCGGGACACTCTCCACACGTGAATCTCAGTCTTCACGGGATAGCCAGCCGACCACAAAGACCAATCGCGCCTTCGCACAACACTAGGCATCACAAGCCCCATAATCCGCACATTATTTCTCCGCCCTAAACCCAACATTCGTTACCACACGAAGCTACAAGGGCATCACAACGACGAGTTCGCCGTAATCGGATTTCTAACAAAACCCCTAGAATGCGCGTAAATCAACATCACCGAATCAGACCAACGACCACAAATCCGGCTTCACCCACAATGCCTAATCCGCTAACGGAGCGGATCTCTAGTGCAAAACATGTCGGGGACGGACACAATCAACCCGGTGGTTCCTCTTGAACCAAGGCGACCCGGATCCCTCTCACTCGACGGATCCGGTGCCAAAATGCAGAAAATGAAGGGATGCCAAACACGCATCCTAAAGACCGGGAGGAGGAACGTCGTTACCTTTTGAGATCTCCTCCTAGCCATGAGAAGCTTGCAACCAAACGGTGGAGAAGAAGCGCCTTGACGCCCTCTACGCGTTGCCTGTCTCGGATCGGCGATCGGAGCTCCGAAAGCTCCAACAATGGCGGATCTCCCCTCTTCTTCCTCCTTGCCCCCTTCTCCTTTCTCCAACCTAAGAGAGAGAAAGGACTTGAAAATATGAGGGAATAACCCCTCATCCAAGCCCTAAAGCCCCCCAGCGAAACATCTCAGCCGTCGGATCAAATCCCGAAATATTTAATCGGTCGGATCGTCATCCCGCACGTTTTCGCGGAACAGAAATAAACAGGGCGCACGATCACAGTCGCACGATCACTGGTCGTGCGCGAAGAGCAAATGGTCGTGCGATAAGCCGAGACAGAACTCCGATTTCTTGCGGGTTGCGCACGATCACTGGCGCACGATCACTGGTCGTACGCGAAGAGGACAATGGTCGTGCGTATAGAACTGTTGTGGAATTTTTAGCCTATCCCGAGCGCAGCACTACCACTCCGCCTACCTCGCTGAACTACGATTTTTGGGGTGTTACAACTCCACCCCCCTTAAAAGAATTTCGTCCTCGAAATTTCAGAATTTAAACAGGAAATTCATAACGCATACCTGGAGCAAAAAGTTCCGGCAAATCCTCCCGCATCGCTTGCTCACGCTCCCAAGAGAATTCGTCTCGCACGCAGTTGTCCCATCGCACCTTTACAAGTTTGACTTGCTTATTACGCAACTGCCGGACTTCTGAATCCTCCACGCACACCGGGAGAACCCTCGCCCCCAAGTCCTCCATCACCGGCAACGCCGCCGCTTCGACCACGATGTTCGGCTCTACCAAAGCTTTCCTCAGCACGGAGACATGGAAAACGTCATGTAATCCACTCAGCTCTGCGGACAACGCCAAACGATAGGCTGCTTCGCCTATACGCTCCGTAACCTCGAACGGACCCAAAAACCTTGGACTACAACTTCTTGAGTCGCCGCACCCGCGAAACACCCTTGAACGGCTTGATCTTCAAGTAGACCATGTCGCCCACTGCGAACTCCACATTTCTGTGGCGCGCATTAAAATACTTCGCTTGTCGATCCTGAGCAACCTTCATGCGCTTCCTGAATCGTCCGCACAATCTCGCAAGCATCTTCCACCACTTGCTTTCCCAAAATCTTAGTGTCTCCCACCTCTGCCCAAGACATCGGCGTTCGACACTTCCTTCCATACAAAGCTTCGTATGGCGCCATCTTGATACTCGCCTGGAAGCTATTATTATAGGCGAACTCCACCATGAAAAGGTGGTCCTCCCAACCTTTGCCAAAGTCGAGAGCACACATACTCAACATGTCTTCCAACGTACGGTTCATTCGCTCCGTCTGACCATCGGTCTCCGGATGGAACGCGGTGCTAAACTTGAGCTTTGTGCCTAGACTTTTTTGCACTAATCTCCAGTCCTTCGAGGTGAATCGCCCATCGCGATCACTAACGATGCTCTTCGGAATCCCGTGCAACCGCACAATGTTTCGAACATAAAGCTCCACGAGCTTTTCCACGCCATCGCCCTTCTGATTCGGGATGAAGTGGGCCACCATCGTCAGGCGATCTACTATCACCCAAATCGCATCGTTACCCTGCTGCGATCGAGGCAACCCATGCACAAAATCCATAGAGATGTCATCAAATTTCCATTCGGGAAAGGGAAGAGGCTTCAAGAACCCACCGGGCCTTTGGCACTCAGCCTTCACCAAGGCACAAGTCTGACATCGGCTCACGTACTCGGCTACATCCCGCTTCATCCCAGGCCACCAAAAAGATTTCTTCAAATCCGCGTACATCTTTGTACTTCCCGGATGAACGGAGTACTTTGTAAAGTGAGCTTCAAACATCAACTCCTCGCGAAGCTTGCCGAAACGCGGAACACAGATCCTTCCGTCTCTCCTCAGAATTCCACCAACCATCTCCAAAGCAGTGCCTTCGCTTTGCTGAGCCTCCAACACCAACTGTTGGCACTCCTCGTCCGCACTGGTCGCCTCTCGGATTCGATCCGTTATATCACACTGCATTTCAATCCAGTTCAAACGAGCTACGCTAGACTCACCTCTAGCCACACAAGAAATGTCAAGGGACTCCAAGTCTCGAATCAAATGCTCGTTATGCGCCTCCATCCAATTACCTTGCCCGGAGTACTTCCTACTCAAAGCATCTGCCACCACATTGGCTTTACCCGGCGTATATTGAATCTCCACGTCGTAGTCCCCAAGGAACTCGACCCACCTACGCTGCCGCATGTTCAGGTCCTTTTGGTCTAGAAGGTACCTCAAGCTTTTGTGATTTGTGAAGATCTCCACCTTCGCACCATAAACGTAGTACCGCCACAAATTTAGCGCAAAGATTACCGCCGCCAACTCCAGATCGTGGACGGGATAATTCTTTTCATGAGTGTTTAACTGCCTTGACCCATAAGCGATCACCTTGCCGTGCTGCACCAGCACGCAACCCAACCCGCAACCTGACGCGTCGCTGAAAATCTGAAATCCTTCCGTCCCACTAGGAAGACTAAGGATTGGAGCGGACATCAATCTTTCCTTCAGCTTCTCAAATGCACGGGCACACTCCGGTGTCCATACGAACCTGTGGTCCTTGCGAGTGAGAGTGGTGAGGGGCAGCGCCATCCGCGAAAAGTTCTCCACGAACCTTCTATAATAACCGGCTAGTCCAATGAAACTCCGGACTTCCGCCACGGTTCTCAAGACAGGCCAATCTCTAATGGCTTCAATCATCGCTGGATCTACCGCCACCCCATCTCCACTAATTATGTGCCCCAAGAAAGCCACCTTCTCGATCCAAAACTCACATTTTGAGAACTTAGCATACAGCTGATTCTCCCTTAGAGTCTGCAATACTTGCCTCAAGTGAGACTCATGCTCTGCCTCCGATTTTGAATATACCAAAATATCATCAATAAACACCACCACGAACGAATCTAGGAACGGGAGAAAAACCCTATTCATCAAATCCATGAACACAGATGGCGCGTTCGTCAGTCCGAACGGCATCACCGAAAACTCGTAGTGTCCATAACGAGTCCCAAACGCTGTCTTGGCAACGTCCTCTTCTCGAATCTTTAACTGGTAGTACCCTGATTTCAAATCCAACTTGGAGTACACCACCGACCCCACTAACTGGTCGAATAAATCATCGATTCGGGGGATCGGATATTTATTCTTAACGGTCAATTTATTCAATTCACGGTAATCGATACACAACCGCATACTTCCGTCTTTCTTCTTCACAAACAAAACCGGCGCGCTCCACGGCGAAGAGCTGGGCCTAATGTACCCTTGCTCTAACAACTCCTGCAACTGAACCTTTAACTCGCCCAGTTCCTTCGGTGCCATCCTAAACGGAGGACGCGACACTGGCCTCGCATCCGGTACCAACTCTATCGAGAAATCAATTTCACGCTGAGGAGGTGCTCCCGGAAGCTCCTCGGGGAATACATCCTCAAATTCTTTCACCACCGGGACTTCTCTAATAGCCAACTTTGTGGAGTGAGTCTCCAACAAAGCTAAGAACGCCTCGCTTCCTTGGTTTACCGCACGCCTCATTTGCATAGCGGAAATCAGGGAGCAAGCCACTCCGCTTAGGCCTTCAAACTTGACCTCTGCTCTACCTTCACCTCTCAGGGTTACCACCATCAACTGGCAGTCGATACTAGCTCGCTGCTCCACAAGCCAGTCCATTCCCAAGATAACATCGAATTCGGCTAGTGGCAGAATCGCTGCTACTAACACGAAATCACAATCGCCAATTTGCATCACAATGCGTCCCTTCCTCATGGTAGTCATGAAAGACCCATTCGGCATATGCACACTCAGCTCCACTCCTGCCACTACAGGCTCAAGCACCAATCTTCCGGATAAAACTTTCCGCAAGAAAAGAGTGTGACGCCCCCGTGTCGAACAACACTCGAGAGGGGTAGCCCGAAACTAGCACAAAACCTAACCACGTGCAAACAAACATGAAAAGCCGCAACCTACATTATAGTAACAAACGAAACTTAAACCTTTTGTACCTGTCACCACATCGGGTTGACGTATCGCCTCCTGCTTCCCAAGGTTATAGGCTCTAGGCTGCACTGGAGGGAACCGCGAAGCACTCGACTCCAGGCGCTTTCCCCTTCTCTGCAACACTGGGACCCGAAACGCACCGATTGTTCTTGCCTCGGCTCTGGCCCAGCTCCGCCCTCGGTACAAAAACGGCAAATGTGACCCACCTTGCCACACTGGTAACAAGTAACCGGACCTTTGGAACGGAAATCTCCCGAAGGTGCGCCACTTCTCTCCCCAGGCCTATTAGGACGGGGCTTCTTCTTCCATCGGCTTCCCTCGGACTTCCACTGGGGTTGAGACTGAGAAGGCTTTCCTTCTCCCTGCCTTGCCGCAACACCCTTTCGCCGTTGAGTTCGCTCCAAGTCGCTTTCCAGCGTGCGAGCGGCTTCGACCAACTCATTGAATCCCGCATTCTTCAGGGCTATAAGTGGTTGCCTTAAATTTTCCCTCAAGCCTTGATAAAAGAGGTTATCTCTCTCTTCGTCATCTGCCATAGTCGTACCCGCATACCGACCCAACTGAGTGAACTCTTGTAGATATTCATCCACTGACTTCTCCCGCTGCACCAAATGCAGAAACTGCCGCTGCAGTGCTAACCTTGTTGAAGCCGGAATGTAACGCTTTAGGAAAGCGTTTCCGAACTCCTCCATGGACGGAACACGCCCAACAAAATGTCGATTGTTATGGTTCACCCACCACAACTTCGCATCGCCCTCTAACATGAAGCTCGCAAAGTGAGACTGCCTCTCAGCTGGGGTCTCGGCTGCCTTCAAGAGCTCCTAGATCCTCGAAAGCCAATCCTCGGCATCCGTTGGAGTGCCCGCTCCCTTGAAGGTCGGAGGGTGGAAACTCAAGAAATACTTCATGAATCGATCACCCATCGGAATAGCTCTCTCCGCTACAGGCTCTGCTTGCCTTACTTCGACATCCGGTGTATCCGGCGTAGCTGCCGGAGTGACAGGGGTCGCAACTTGCACCACCGGCATAGGAACCCGTGGCATCGCTCCAGCTTGAGCCGCTACCATTGCCTCTGCTAGCATGCGACAGAAATCAGCCGGGGACATGCCCACATTCATGAGGCGTGGAGCAGTAGCCCTACTCCCCGAAGGTTCCTCTTGCCTCCTTGACGTCCCCGCATCATCGCTAACATCCTAGCATAAGCAAGGAAAAAGACTCATCAGTCTCTATTCGCAAGACTCAAACACAGGGATACTCATAATCCCGCACAATACTCCTATGTGGACAATCTCTTACGCGATCCAAATACACTAGACCTCGCATGAATACTAAACCTATCTCTGATACCAAATTGTAACACCTCCCCTGTAATGACCATATAATATGGGTCCAGCCGGGACCCCACAGCATATAACCGCCACAGCTTTAGTATTAAAAGATGATATTAACTACCAATCTCATAACTCAGACAACACAGCGGAAACAAACTAAAGCCACAGAGATTGTCCACACTACAAAGGAGTCCAACTGGCCTTAAGGCCTTACAAAACAATGTCCAAAACATCAAACATTCCATAATAAAAGACATCCCAACAAAAGGGGAAAGATAGTTTTTCCCTAAACTACCTCGGCATGCAAGCCGGATATAACAAAGTACGAAGAAAGTAATGCAGGAAATCAACTAAGCACTTCATGAGGCTTTAGGCCTTTTTGGCCGGCGCGCTGGGTCCAGCTTGCGATTCTTGCCCTGCAACCAAATCACAAAGAGCGGTAAACGAGGGTCAGCTATGGCTGACCACAAGCGGTGTAACAACATCCCTCCTCCCGGCCGTCCTAGCGGACCCCGGGGAACTACTTCACCCTGGAAGTCAGCACTTCGTATGCAAATGTACATAAACGGAAAACAGCATAAAAACAGGTATGAGTGTCACATACAGCATCCACGTTTCTATGTTGAGCAGATAATAAAAAGGGGCCTATCAGTGCAGAATGAATGCAAACCCGGGTTTCACCCAAGGCACCCTAAAGCGTATGAATCTATCACATCATCATACATCATCATCACATCACAAACACAAGGGTACTTATCGTTTCCCCGCAAGGGCATCATAACCCAAGGCCAAGAGCTCTCACTGAGACCCACCTCGCCTGGCTCACCACGCCATCGGGCTTGTCTAACAGCTCACACGCTCGGGCCGCCAACAACACACCAAGACCTATACTAAGAATTCTGGCTAACCAAAACGTCCCAAGGCCCTGGACTTACTCTCGGGACAACGTCCACCAATTGCCTCGCCTGGCGACCGTCAATGGACTCATCCGTAGCACAGACATTCTCGTCAGTCAACACTCGAAGGGACTAATCTTGGCGGGACACTCTCCACACGTGAATCTCAGTCTTCACGGGATAGCCAGCCGACCACAAAGACCAATCGCGCCTTCGCACAACACTAGGCATCACAAGCCCCATAATCCGCACATTATTTCTCCGCCCTAAACCCAACGTTCGTTACCACACGAAGCTACAAGGGCATCACAACGACGAGTTCGCCGTAATCGGATTTCTAACAAAACCCCTAGAATGCGCGTAAATCAACATCACCGAATCGAACCAACGTCCACAAATCCGGCTTCACCCACAATGCCTAATCCGCTAACGGTAGCGGATCTCTAGTGCAAAACATGCCGGGGACGGACACAATCAACCCGGTGGTTCCTCTTGAACCAAGGCGACCCAGATCCCTCTCACTCGACGGATCCGGTGCCAAAATGCAGAAAATGAAGGGATGCCAAACACGCATCCTAAAGACCGGGAGGAGGAACGTCATTACCTTTTGAGATCTCCTCCTAGCCATGAGAAGCTTGCAACCAAACGATGGAGAAGAAGCGCCTTGACGCCCTCTACGCGTTGCCGGTCTCGGATCGGCGATCGGAGCTCCGAAGCTCCAACAATGGCGGATCTCCCCTCTTCTTCCTCCTTGCCCCCTTCTCCTTTCTCCAACCTAAGAGAGAGAAAGGACTTGAAAATATGAGGGAATAACCCCTCATCCAAGCCCTAAAGCCCCCCAATGAAACATCTCAACCGTCGGATCAAATCCCGAAATATTTGATCGGTCGGATCGTCATCCCGCACGTTTTCGCGGAACAGAAATAAACAGGGCGCACGATCACAGTCGCACGATCACTGGTCGTGCGCGAAGAGCAAATGGTCGTGCGATAAGCCGAGACAGAACTCCGATTTCTTGCGGGTTGCGCATGATCACTGGCGCACGATCACTGGTCGTGCGCGAAGAGGACAATGGTCGTGCGTATAGAACTGTTGTGGAATTTTTAGCCTATCCCGAGCGCAGCACTGCCACTCCGCCTACCTCGCTGAACTACGATTTTTGGGGTGTTACATCGCCAAAGGGCTTGGCATCTGGGATTCGCTTCCGGCCATGACTAATGTCTCCCGGGGTTTTAAAATCTCGGTGACCATGATGGTAGCGTTTAAGCTCGTCAAAAAGGAACGGGTCCGTGACAACTGGCGCTACCAAGTCCGTGAGATCGAACCAGGACGTGCGGAGCATGCTGCTCATGTCGATGCTGCTGAGCCTAGCACCTCAGCCTAGACGAGTAGGCAGCCTTCTGATATCCCCCATTTTGCATCTCCTGCCTCCCAATGGAACGCACTGCAGCAGAGCATCGAGCAGCAGTATCCAGATTTTTATGACAGATTCGTGCGCATGGAGGACGCTATGGCCATGCAATACGAGCTTTTTTCGCGGATTGGCGCCCATTTGGGAGTCGAGCCTCCTGTTGCCCCTGCCCGAGCATCTACATCACGGTCTAGGAGGATGCGCACTCCTCCTCCTCCTCCATCGCAGTCTTCTCCGCCATCTTCCCAGTGATTGTTCTGATGCGGCTTCCTGGGTGTTTAGTTATTTTGTAGTTTTATTACCTTTATCCTATCTTAGATGAATTCTTGATGATCCTGTGCCGGATATTATTCTGCTAGGGCATCGCCCCTAGGGTGTGGTTTTGGACAGCTTCATTTCTCTGTTATATATGTCTGTCTTTGTTGTTTTGATTATCTCTGCCACATATCCCTTTTTCATGATGAATGTCAATGCTGGCTATATAATTTTTGTTTTTGCGGGTTTGGAGATGTCAGTTTGCAGGTATGGAAATAGGTGGAAGCTCTCGCGTGGAGGATGAGGAAAGTATGAAAAAAAATATTAATGTTGGAACTACCGCACTTCTGGCATGCTCTTCTATGAGCATAGGTCAACTCTACCCCTCTCTTACTTATTTCTGAATCGGTTATTTTAGTTAGTTTTGATCAAGTCTGGGGGAGAGAGTGATCGGTGCATGTGCACACACTTTGCATGGCATGTTAGAATGTGATGAGTTAGGATTTGTATTTTGTTGCACATATTGCATACACTTGCGCCTAGTTCACGCGCACTTGATCACGCGTACTTATTGGGTATCGCTGCGAGGTTCCCCGCTCGTAAGAATTGGATTATTAGCGTATGAGTGAGGAGTAGAGAAAAATGTTGACTCGAGTAGTGCTCTAGTCAAGTGCTCCCGTCACACCTAGAAATTCAATTAGAGTAGAATTAAATTCAGAGTTATAATTTAATTATTTCTATTGCAGTAGCTGCAATTTATTTTACTTTAGTGGTGAATGCGGTGAATCCAACGGTAACATAAGGTCGAGTGTAGCTAGACTAGAAGTAGCTTACTACTAGGGTTGGAAGGAAGGACCATCCTTTCTCGGTGGCTAGAACTTGCACTAGGCGACTCTCGAAACGATTGCGTTGAAGTACTCATCATAAAATGTGATATAGGCCATTTCTTGATCCGGTTGTGCTTCTGAAATCCTTACCTACATAATCACCGTTGAAAGCCCACTTGAGCCTACCCTTCCTCCTTGTTTAGCTCCACTAAAATGAAGCTGGAAGAAATTATTTTCACACCAACCTTTGAGCTGAAAGAAATTTTTTTTTCGATCGCATTTGCTGTCATCTTTGTTGTGTATGGCTGTTTTGAATTAGCTAAAGGAGCCGTTTTATTGTACTTACAAATGTTATTTTGTCAATGAGAGAAAAGAAAAGAAAAGAAAAGAAAGAAAAGAAAGAAAAGAAAGAAAAGAAAAGAAAAAAAAAGTGGTGCAAAAATAATATTCTCTCGGCAAATTCAATTTATTTTTGGCTTAGCACGCACCTAGTGTTCAGTTGAAGTCTGCGGGTGTTGTGTAATTCTTGAAAATTTTGTATTGGTGATTGTAATTCTATTAAGTGCTCAGGTTGTGTTGAATGTGATTCCCATCGTCCTTCTACTTACCTAGCCTATACTCAACCTAAGCCCAATTCTAACCCATAAGTCCTATTGATTTTAGATACGAGTCATCTCATGCAGTAGAGAGAGTGCGAACGTGCAAGCCTATGGACACTGACTTTGATGGATTTCTTAGGAGTTTGTCCCGAGCTTTGATTCGAGTAATACTCTACTCATTAGTCACGCTATTTTCCCTTTTTGCGCGACCGAAAGATTCACCAGGATTCACCATCCAAGTAAAATGAATTTCAAACCACTGTTCTAGAAATAGTTAGATATAATCTTGAGTTTAATTCTGTTCTAATGTATTTCTATGCACGTGCGCATGCGACTTCGCATTGGTCTCTACCGCTCACACTCACGCTAACATCCAATTGTTCCGACAGGAGGGCTGAGTAGTTTGCCCGAGACGTGCAAATGGTTAAGTCTGGGGGTGTGATGAGTCCCATTTATATATATATATATATTTATGGACTCATCTGGGCCGATTATCTAGTCTTTGCACCACACTTTAGGCACGTTTTCATTCATATTCACTATTCCCTGCTAGGTGCACTATTAGGCCCGTTTCGGTGTGCAATTGCGCTCCTTGTTATTGGGGGTAAGCACATGGTGCTCCCCTTCCATTTCTCTATATTTATCTGGTGCTGGAGGTGTATTCCCAGCTTGTTTATCTTGTGTGCAGGTGGCCGGATTGTCTTGTATCCAGTTTTCTCCCAGATTTCATAACTGTGTGAAACGCACGGTCGTGCGTTTTCCTTGACGCACAGTCTACTGCGGTCGTGCGCTCTCATCTGGGCAGAAAACAGGCGATCCGAGTTTACTCGTGCGTTTTGACGCACGGTCGGAATCGCCCGTGCGTGAGTAAAACGCACGGTCTCCTGTTTCTGCTGTTTTATGTCGTATCTGAATTTGCCCGTGCGTTTTGACGCACGGACGGATTTTCCCTTGCGTAAGTAAATCGCACGGGCGGCGCAGCTTCGTCTTCATGCCAGTGTTTATCATTAATTAACGCATGGTCTGCGCACGGTCGTGCGTTCGACCGTGCATGACCATTTTTCTGCCTGTTTAGTATTTAAGCAGGAAATGTTGCTGCCATTGGTGTGAGGGGACAGAGCTCGATCCCCCTCGCGGGAAAGGATGGGAATCCCTACCATTTTCACCCTTTCCACTGTAGGAGGCAATAGGAGACCATCTCCGGCGATCTCCTTCATCATCCTTCCATCCGAGAGCGTTTGCAAGCTTCCGCCGCCGCTAGCTCAAGCATTCCTCGCCGAGGAGACCATAGAAGCGCTGATGATCGTTGGAGCGGTGACAGCCTCCTTCAATTTAGCATGCCATCTGAGGGCCGAGCCCGGAGAGAGCCCGACAACCTCTTATTCCGACCATGAACCCAAGACGCGGTGACATCTTCTTTGTGGTCCTCTCTAACCCTTGATGCTTGTACTTGTTTATGCGTTGTATGAATGCTTGTTAAGTTAATCTTATGGATTATTGCTTGTGTTAATGTCCAATGTTGATGCGGTGGCAAGAATAGCCCTTGTTTGTTGTTGTGATAGCCTAGGTTGCTTGTGTGTGAAGCCACTTAGCGATTGCTAGTGGTGATGTTTGCGAAGAGGTGTGTACGACCCTCACGAACCCCGCACTGTGGCCACTCCACCTGCTTACCGAAGCGCGGCATCGAGGCCGCTGCACTCACCCACACGTTGCGAAGCGGTGCTTTTCGACCCGCATTTCTTTTCTTTTTGCAATAGCTTAGGAACCCAAATCACAACCCCCCTTTGTTTCTTATTAATCCTTTTAACTGATTTCCTGGTTTGAGCAAATTGTACTACCCAACTTGCGGTCCTTACAGAACGATATTCGGGGAGTTCCTCCCTATTTTTATACTTGAAGCGACCGGTGCACTACCGTCGTATCGCATTTCACGCTTGCTAATTAGCATTGCCGAAATAGCGCATCAATTCATAAGCTATCAAGGAAGAAATCTGTTTCAAGTGAAAGCTCCATCCTCAAGCTGTCAACAAATTTCAATCAGACACAGGAGCTTTACAACATCATTCCACTAGAGTCTTCTCTCAGATTGTTGACAGAGAATAACATCTAAACCCTTCTTTATCCCATCTTGTACAGGGTTATAACTCCCTTCAAAAGTTAACCCATTGGTGGCAGGGCACCTGAACAAAAACCTGTTGTTTGGTTAGAGCACCTGATCAAAAGTTCCTTGGTGATTTGGACACCTGATCAAAAATCCATTGGTGATAGGGCACCTAATCAAAAACCTAGTGGAATCCTACCAATGGTGGTAGAAGAGTAGACGTACTCAGGTTTATTGGGGAACTACTATAAAAGCCTTGTGTCCTCTGTGTTGTGATTTTCTGTGTGCTGTGTTATGTGCTGATTTGTTTTTATTTGTTTTACATAAATCACTCAATACACATATAAGTATCACTATTTTAATTCTGCTATAAAAATAAGTGAAAACTTTTTAAAAGTCTATTCACCCCCCCCCCCCCCCCTCTAGAGTTACATTAAGATCTAACCTCACTTTCAATTGGTATCAGAGGGCTGTTGATTGTATACAGGCTAACACCTGAATCAAAAAGATCAATTAGATCTTAAATTTATTTTTGAGTTTTTTTTTTCTAAAAACTCATTGCACAGAACAAAAAATATTCTAGCACAAGACCTCCTATGTGCAATCTAAGTAAGTTTGCACTATGGAAAGCAAGGTTCATATTGTACATGAATTCTATTGATGAGGAAATCTTTAATGTTATTTTGACAGGACCTCCTACACCTACAACAACAACAAGTGCTGAAGCACCAATAACAAACAATGTTGTTCCACCACCTGAGTGGACAAATGCACAGAAGAAGCAGAGAAGTGCAGATGCCAAGGCAATGAACATTTTAGCACAAACAATGTCAGATGACATTTTCCAAGGAGTTGTGGAATGCACTTCAGCAAAGGAAATTTTGATCTCACTCAACAATATGGTTGAAGGATCAGCAGATGAGAGAAATCACAGGAGATCTCACCTTATTTCTCAGTATGAGAATTTCAAAAAGGGAGAAAATGAAAGTGTAGCTGATATGTACAACAGGCTCAGCCTCATAATCAATGAGCTGAAAACTTTGGACAAAGTGATCTCTATCACTGAAGTGGATGATAAGATCCTAATGTGCTTCCCCAGCACATGGGACTCTAGGATCTGGCCAATAAAGGAAGCCAGAAGCCTTAATGAGATCTCCACTGAGAGTATGTTAGGCAAACTCAAATCCTATGAACAACTTATCAAATCCAGAGAAGCTGACCAATCTACTTCATCTTCAGCATCCAAGAAGGAGAGAAGTATAGCTTTCCAAGCTACTGAAGAAGAAGAAAAAGCTCCAGGAGAAGTGGAGTTCATGAGCCTTCTAGCCAAAAGGTTCTACAAGATGGCTAGAAAGGATTTCAGAAAGAAGGATTCCAGATCAAGAGAAAAGCCTAGGTATGACATGTAAGACCCCATTTTTTTTCTTTCCAAACACCAGGTCTTAGGCGCAGAACCGCCTCTTTGCGGTGACACATTCACTCGGAAAGGTTGCCACTACAAAACGCCGATCCTGCCGGTCAAATCGATTACGAAGAAAAGTTCATTAAAGAAGACAAGTCTACAGAATCAACATGAAAAATATAAAAATGACCACATGATTTAACTGAATAAAAGATAACAAGGGTTACAATAATAAAGAAGAAGGAAGGGCTCATGCCCAGTACATCATGTCCTCACTACAAGATCACTCGCGGAAGCTAACTCCTAATCACTCACTGATCCTGAAACCTGTGCTCCTGCACTATACTGGCCCGCCTCCGTTTGCACCGGCCTCTGGTGCTGCTCCGTCGCCGCGGTCTCCTAAAATGATAAGGTCCACCGACCGTTAGTCAAAAAGACTAAGCCAATCCCCCACCCCTCCCTCGGTGACTCCTAGGCACCGAGCGGGTAGGATGAAGCGGAGGACAACAAGGGGTATATTCAAAAAGCAGATGAAAGGGGTACATGGAATGTCTACACTACACATGTATATATATATATATAACTGATGCAGTAAAAGAGCATAGTAAAAGCAGGTAAAGATTAAGTAAAGTGCAGTAAGTAAAGACAATAGTAATTGAAAAGTAACCATTGATTTATAGGAATGCCCATACAAACCTATAGACCAAGGGGTCGTTTAGCAAGGCCAATCGTATAAGAAGTCTCATAACTGACTTATACGATAGGGGTAGGGGTTGAAATGCAATGTTTATGCTATGATAGGCAAGGTATGCAGATATGCTATGTTCATACAAGTGCAACTCACCCACTTCGACTCTATGCGTATAGACCTTTAGTTCCCCTTTTTTGGAGCGAGCTAGACTCCCAGGATACTCCCGTGGTGTCAAACGGAAGCGGTGGGTTGGGCCTCGCCCACCTCTAGGTTGGTATTCACACTACCCTACCTAGACCTATCGTACGCCTCAACGCAAAACTGCGGAGCAACTGCGTACTCTTACTGGCTGGACCACTAGACTTTCAAGGCTAAGTGCAAATTCCACACTTGCAGAGTCAACGTATTGATGTCGGTGTGAACGACCGTCCAATACCGGAGACCCACCACCTTCATGCACATGCAACATGTTCTACTACTTATCTCCGAGCCATATGCTCCCAGTTCTAACCCGCCCATTACCAATAACCTTCCGAGCCACCGGCTCGCCGGACCGACCCGTCTGTACCAACAAACACTACTGAGTCACACAGTTCACCGGACTAACTAATCCGCAGCTTCAACCACCGAGCCTACCTCTCGTTCAACCAAAACACCTAACCTCCCGTAACTACGGGGTGTGTTAATATTCTACAACATCTTACTCCTACAGTTTATGGTTAATCTTAGACTTCCCGAGGATTACCCTGTAAGGGGCTCACTACGGTACTAGGAACCACAATGGGATGACACCCCAAGGCTCCCTTTCTCAAGACACTTAGTGTTGTTTGTATCTACCCATAAGAATACCCTCCTCGTCATTACTCTTAAATTAACCCTAAGTGACTTATGACTTTCCAAGACGATCTTTCGTCGACCCCGAGTGCAACTTACATCTCACTCACCAAGCACACCCTTACCATCTATAATCCTTCTTGTTGACCATCATACCTTCTCAATTAAACTAGGTAAACCACTTACCCCCCATTCCCTCCTAAGGATCCACTTGATTCTCAAATTTCACAGTTTTACTATACGCAGACCAAACTAATTATATGAAGCTCACAACTAGCGGTACTCCAAATATTCATCCAATTGACCCAAGCTATTTACTGAAGGTCTATCATGATTGTAGAAGACTAATTCCAGAGAATCATATTTTTCCCTAATTAATTAATATTTATTTCAAATTCTCCAAACATCTGCCAAGTATGAAAATGAACATGAAGTGTAAGTAAATCTTATGATATGGCTCTCCAAAAATTATGATAAATATATGGTGACTAAATAACATCAGAACCAGCATATCACATTTTTACAGTAAGAAATTCTTCTCTAATTTATTTATTTATCATCTACCCAAAATCATAGTTTTATGAAGGAACCACCAAAAAGATCATTACTAAAATTATGGGAAAATTACCAAGCTCTTGTATTCACTAGATAAGGCTACTAACTAAGTTTCAGGATTTAAAAAATTCATTTTCTCACTAAATTAAATACTTTAAGAAAACCTCAAATTAAATGAATTGTGAAGTAACCTACTGATTTAAGTCTTCAAAATTCTGTAAAAATTCACAGAGCATCCTAATTTTCAGAAAGGTCCTATCACCAATTTTCACAATTTAACAAAGAGTTTTGGACCCTCAAACATTTTTCTTAACTTTAAATAAAAAAAAGTGCCTTGTGGAAGAAGTACTGATTAAATCATTTTATAAAATTCACAAAAATTACCAGAGGTCTAAAACATGATTATAAGGGCACAACCAAAGTCTCATCATCATCCAAAATTTTTAAGCATGTAAATGTTTCTTATATGAAGTTTCCCTAAAGGGGTTATGTCCTTATTCAAAGGGGATATTGGCTCCTATAATTCTTATAAAATTATCCAGTGCCTATTTATACCCTATGAATCTATCCACCAAGTTTCATAACCAACCAGGGACTTTTGACCACATGGCCTTCACAAGGTTCTAAATGCACACCTAGGAGTAAAACTAGTATTCTAGGGCTTATCCACCTCTACACCACCCCCAAACCACTCATGGGGATTCTTTAGGTGATCCTAAACCAGTGGACAAGGTTCCATCTCATGGTGAGGAGTTTTGACCACAAAATTCCAAGATAAACACCATGCCCTAACTTTGTCCCAACTTGACCTAACTTGGGTTTATAAATTACCCAACTAAAACAATCTTAACTAGGCTGATATTTTTACCAAGGTCATACAGTAACCCTAAGGGGCACCCACCAAAATTTGGAGGGCATTAGAGGTCATCTAACCCACTAATTAATTATTAGATGATTTATGAAATTATTTCAAAAACCTTAGAAAAAGTTTCTCCTAAAAATCCCATCTTTTGATATGATGTGTGTGTAGGTATAAGTAGGCTATGTTTCAAATCTCAAGTCCATATCATTTCCCAATCAAAAGTTATTCAAGAAATGGTGGATGTCCTACACTAGGGACCAGCCCCACCAAAATGGACCTATAGGGAGCTACAGAACTTCTTTTGGGGTGAAACCAATTTTAAACTAAAGTAGACTCTAAGGGATACAACATTGGTGTTGGACACTTTTTATGTAGAGGAGCCTAAGTATTTTTAATAATTAGATCTAAGTACAGCAAAATAAGTGACAGAAATTGCATAAACATTTATTTTAATAACTGTTTCAGCGTTCGACGAAAATATTAAATATCGCTCGACGAAAGCAGACCGACTCTGCGTTCGATGAAAGCAGATCAAATCTGCATTCGACCAAAGCTGAACGCAGCTGCGCTCGACTAATTCTCTAATAACAGCGCTCGACTAATACAGACCAACTTTCGTTCGACGAATTATTTCGTTCGGCGAATTATCTTGTTCGACGAATTTCTTGCAGCGCTCGACGAATTAAATGATATATCCGCAAACAATATTAAACAGATCTGACGGCTCTCCTTCATCATCCCCGATCACTGGACGGCTCACGACAGCCCGTCCTGGGCCTCTTTACAGGGTGATTTCTTGGCCACCTACGCCTATTTCCGGCCAGCCAATGCCACCACCACCTCCGTTGAGGTGGTGGCCGGCGATAGGGGTTGGTTGGCCGGCCGGAGGTGGTCGGATCTAATTTTTAGAGGAGGGAAAGAGGATCTAATTTTTCTAGCCCTATTGTTCACAGATCAAGCCCCGAAATATGAAAAGATCTAGCACTAAGGGAGGAGAAGAGGATCGGACCTTTGTGGGTGCTTGGTTCCTTGCCATTTTCCTGTTGGCCATGGCTGACCTGGAGCTTTTGGTGCAATGCTGATTCCTGCTTCTGATGCTCGATTTCTCCAAGTAAAAGGGGAAAACCACTCCTCTAAGTCCTCTGAAGCTTTTAAAGGGATCAATTAGGAGAGGGGGAGGTTACAACCTTGAAAACCACTAATGGCCATCAAACCTAATTTTTGGCCATGGTGAAATCCATTTAATTCAGCCATCTTAAGGGCTAGAAAAACCCCTTAAGCTTCTTGTAACAGCCTGAGGAGATGAATGGAGGGTGAGGGGAGATGAATGAGGGATCAATTTGCCTTGAATGCCATTAATCCTCCTTTAATGGCCACTTTCTCTCTCTTCAAATTTGGGGAAACTCCCAATTTCTCTCTCCTAGCCGACTCTATCCAAATTGAATGGCCACCTCAGCAGCATTCAATCCCCATTAGGTGGTGGACCACCTTAATTGGGTCTAGCCCAAGTGGATTGGGCTAGATTAGGTTAAATTGGGGTATGTTGACCTAAATTAAGCTTGAGTTTGACTTTGGTCTAATTGACCAATTGGGTTGACCCCAAAGAGTGTCTTGGGCTCCATTGGCTTCCCTTAAAGGTTAGGAAGGTCTAGGTAGGGTCAATTTGACAAGGTGAGGGTGAATTGCCCCTTATTACGGCACTTTGACCAATTTAGGGTTAAGGTTGACTTTAGTCAAATTGGCCTCTTAGGTTGACCCCAATGGGTCACTGGTGCTTCAAGGAGACTCCTAATGGGTTAGGGATGATATTGTGGGGTCAAGGTTCAAGGTGGGGTCCTAAAGTCCAACCCTAGGCTTGGTATCTGAAAATTGCTATTTGTAGACCACATGGGTTTTCTCCTTCTCACCTATGTTCACAAGGTCTTGAGCTCTTCCTATGGTTTTGTCATGGCCTAGTCATGACAAAACCAACTTTGGGGTCTAGCTGTTTGGGGGATGTTACAAATCCCAATAAACAAAAAAATAATTTCGTCCTCGAAATTCAGGCTAGGCTTGCGGGGTTTTCATCGAGAGTGACTAAACGTAACATCCCCTATGGATTGAAACTATTCCTGGCTCGAAGAGCATCGACTATATCTGCCACCCCAGCTCTAGTGGCTCCCAGGTGTGCTCCTCCTGTCCATAATTTTACAACATGATTTTTACCTACGGAATATTCTTGCGTCGCAAGACTCGCACCGTCTTATCGTCTATCCGGACCGGGGTGACTTAGCTACCTTGGTCAATCTATCCACGATCTTCCACTCTAACCTGGGCAGATTCTTATGCCTCTAATGATTTCTTCACACGTTCAAATTCTTACTCCTTCAGGTGCGTCCGAGCAATCAGTCATCTCTACTCTATAACTTTCCCAGTTCTTACTATTGATGGAACTAATCAGATTAACTAGCGTCCCAATCATCCTTAAATGATTAATCCTGGCGACTTTACATTTCCAATGATTCAACTAAGGTCAAGTTGTTGTTCTATCCACGATGTCCTTTCATTGTCCTGGTAACACCTCAGATCCTCATTCCAGACCTACTTTTACACCATCTCATCTTTGTCCATGTGACATCGAATGTGATCAACCTCAAAATCATTATTATTCACGAACAAAATTTTTCTAACTTAGGTCTAAGGGAAAACCAAGTCCGTCGTTAATTTGCCCAATAAACAAAAGGTAAGCCCCAATAAACAAAAGATTAGCCTCTATCTATTTTTGGGCGAAGTATCTTCAATATCGCCATGTTATACTCGTCCTAGGTATGCAAGCAATCCTTAAGGCACACAACCTTAGACTTGTGTTCTATCTTGAGGCTTGTTAATTTGCTCCATTCTTCAGACTCTTCAGGGTACCTTCTACGACAACCTTATCAAGGTCAATATGTCACCCAATCCCAAACGGGTGCCTTCTGAACTTCAATTATTATCCGACCCTCAGTGTTTGTCATGATGGTTGTCTTAATGTAATCATGTCACATATACAAGGATTGAGTCTATGAGTCTCATACCATTTTGCTTCTGAGTCAATCTCCTTTTCTATAGCCTCTTTGGGGTATCCTCGTACCTCCACCAAAAGGTATACCTATGGTCTATTTCAGACTAGGTCACGGTATAAATTGTTAAGGTAGGTCACGTATACTAGTGGGGTTGAGTATAAATCGTTAACTAAGGGACTATCTAACGAGATCTTTGCAGCCAGAGGTATTCCCTGCCGGGGGGCAAGGTTCGCCGCAGGCAACAAAAGAAAACTTGACACTCGCAGGGGGGAAAACGACCAAGAAGATTCAGTTAAAAGTGGACCTTTTTCAATGTGATTCCCATATGGGCACACCACTGCTTCCGCTATTAGTTTGTCCTCAAACTAAGCTCGCATGGGGTGGCCCAGGGTTTGTGGACTTCTTTTCTTCGGATCGAGGTTTCCCTCTGATACCACTTGTAAGAACCCTTTTTTTTCTTTCCAAACACCGGGTCATTGGCCCAGAACCGCCGCTTTGCGCTGACACCTTCACTCGGAAAGGTCGCCACTACAAAACGCCGATCCTGCCGGCCAAATCGATCACAAAGAAAAGTTCAATAAAGAAGACAAGTCCACAGAATCAACATGAAAAATATAAAAATGTCCACATGATATAACTGAAAAAAAAGATAACAAGGGTTACAATAATAAAGAAGAAAGAAGGGCTCATGCCCAGTACATCATGTCCTCACTACAAGATCACTCGCGAAAGCTAACTTTTAATCACTCACTGATCCTGAAACCTGTGCTCCTGCACTACACTGGCCCTCCTCTATCTGCACCGGCCTCTGGTGCTGCTCCGTCGCCGCGGTTTCCTAAAATGATAAGCTCTACCCATCGTTAGTCAAAAAGACTAAGGCAATCCCCCACCCCTCCCCCGGTGACTCCTAGGCACCGAGCGAGTAGGATGAAGCGGAGGACAACAAGGGGTATATTCAAAAAGCAGATGAAAGGGGTACATGGAATGTCTACACTACACATGTATATATATAACTGAAGCAGTAAATGAGCATAGTAAAAGCAGGTAGAGAATAAGTAAAGTGCTATAAGTAAAGACAATAGTAATATAAAGTAACCATTGATTTAAAGGAATGCCCATACAAACCTATAGACCAAGGGGTCGTTTAGCAAGGCCTATCGTATAAGAAGTCCCATAACCGACTTATACGATAGGGGTAGGGGTTGAAATGCAATGTTTATGCTATGACATGCAAGGTATGCAGATATGCTATGTTCATACAAGTGCAACTCACCCACTTCGACTCTATGTTCATAGACCTTTAGTTCCCCCTTTTTGGAGCGAGCTAGACTCCCAGGATACTCCCGTAGTGGCAAACGGAAGCGGTGGGTTGGGCCTCGCCCACCTCTAGGTTGGTATTCACACTACCCTACCTAGACCTATCGTACGCCTCAACGTAAAACCGCGGAGCATCTGCGTACTCTTACTGGCTGGACCACCAGACTTTCAAGGCTAAGTGCAAATTCCACACTTGTCGAGTCAATGTATTGACGTCAGTGTGAACGACCGTCTAATACCGGAGACCCACCACCTTCATGCATATGCAACATGTTCTACTACCTATCTCCGAGCAATAGGCTCCCCAGGCTAACCCGCCCATTACCAATAACCTTCTGAGCCACCGGCTCGCCGGACCGACCCGTCCGTACCAACAAACACTACTGAGTCACACGCTCACCGGACTAACTAATCCGCAGCTTCAACCACCGAGCCTATCGCTCGTACAACCAAAACAAGTAACCTCCCATAACTACGAGGTGTGGGTGTGTGTATCATTAAGTTAATCTTGTACAACATCTTACTCCTACAGTTTATGGTTAATCTTGGACTTCCCGAGGATTACCCTGTAAGGGGCTCGCTACGGTACTAGGAACCACAATGGGATGACACCCCAAGGCTCCCTTTCTCAAGACATTTAGTGTTGTTGGTATCTACCCATAAGAATACCCTCCTCGTCATTACTCTTGAATTAACCCTAAGTGACTTATGACTTTCCAAGACGATCTTTCATCGACCCCGAGTGCAACTTACCTCTCACTCACCAAGCACACCATTACCATCTATAATCCTTCTTGTTGACCATCATACCTTCTCAACTAAACTAGGTAAACCACTTACTCCCCATTCCCTCCTAAGGATCCACTTGATTCTCAAATTTCACAGTTTTACTATACGCAGACCAAACTAATTATATGAAGCTCACAACTAGAGGTACTCCAAACATTCATCCAACTGACCCAAGCTATTTACTGAAGGTCTATCACGATGTTACAATACTAATTCCAGAGAATCGTATTTTTCCCTAATTAATTAATATTTATTTTAATTTCTCCAAACATCTGCTATGTATGACAATGAACATGAATTGTAAGTAAATATTATGATATGGCTCTCCAAAAATTATGATAAATCTATGGTGACTAAATAACATCAGAACCAGCATATCACATTTTTACAGTAAGAAATTCTCCTCTTATTTAATTATTTATCATCTATCCAAAATCATAGTTTTATGAAGGAACCACCAAAAAGATCAACACTAAAATTATGGGAAAATTACCTAGCTCTTTTATTCACCAGATAAGGCTACTGACTTAGTTTCAGGATTTAAGGAATTCATTTTCTCACTAAATTAAATACTTTAAGAAAACCTCAAATTAAATGAATTGTGAAGTAGCCTACTGATTTAAGTCTTCAAAATTCTGTAAAAATTCACAGAGCTTTCTAATGTTCAGAAAGGTCCTATCACCAATTTTCACAATTTAACAAAGCGTTTTGGACCCTCAAACATTTTTCTTAAGTTTAAATCAAAACAAGTGCCTTGTGAAAGAAGTACTGGTTAAATCATTTTATAAAATTCACAAAAATTACCAGAGGTCTAAAACATGATTATAAGAGCACAACCAAAGTCTCATCATCAACCAAGACTTTTTAAGCATGTAAATGTTTCTTATATGATGTTTCCCGAATGGGGTTATGTCCTTATTCAAAGGGGATATTGGGTCCTATAATTCTTATAAAATTATCCAGTGCCTATTTATACCCTATGAATCTATCCACCAAGTTTCATAACCAACCAGGGACTTTTGACCACATGGCCTTCACAAGGTCCTAAATGCACACCTAGGAGTAAAACTAGTATTCTAGGGCTTATCCACCTCTACACCACCCCAAACCTCTCATGGGGATTCTTTTGGTGATCCTAAACCAGTGGACAAGGTTCCATCTCATGGTGAGGAGTTTTGACCACAAAATTCCAAGATAAACACCATGCCCTAACTTTGTCCCAACTTGACATAACTTGGGTTTACAAATTACCCAACCAAAACACTCCCAACTGGGCTGATATTTTTGCCAAGGTCATACAGTAACCCTAAGGGGCACCCACCAAAATTTGGAGGGCATTGGAGGTCATTTAACCCACTAATTAATTATTAGAAGATTTATGAAATTATTTCAAAAACCTTAGAAAAAGGTTCTCCTAAAAATCCCATCTTTTGATATGATGTGTGTGTAGGTATAAGTAGGCTATGTTTCAAATCTCAAGTCCATATCATTTCCCAATCAAACGTTATTCAAGAAATGGTGGCTGTCCTACACTAGGGACCAGCCCCACCAAAATGGACCTACAGGAAGCTACAGAACTCCTTTTGGGGTGAAACAAGTTTTAAACTAAAGTAGACTCTAAGGGCTACAACTTTGTTGTTGGACACTTTTTCTGTAGAGGGGCCTAAGTTTTTTTAATAATTAGATCTAGGTACAGCAAAATAAGTGACAGAAATTGCATAAACATTTATTTTAATAACTGTTTCAGCGTTCGACGAAAATATTAAATATCGCTCGACGAAAGCAGACCGACTCTGCGTTCGACGAAAGCAGATCAAATCTGCGTTTGACAAAATCTGAACGTAGCTGCGCTCGACTAATTCTCTAATAACAGTGCTCGACTAATACAGACCAACTTTCGTTCGAAGAATTATTTTGTTCGACGAATTATCTTGTTTGATGAATTTCTTGCAGCGCTCGACGAATTAAATGATATATCCGCAAACAATATTAAATAGATTTGATGGCTCTCCTTCATCGTCCCCGATCGCTGGAAGGCTCGCGACAGCCCATCTTGGGCCTCTTTACAGGGTGATTTCCCGGCCACCTACGCCTCTTTCCGGCCAGCCAATGCCACCACCACCTCCGTTGAGGTGGTTGCCGGCGATAGGAGGTGGTTGGCCGGCCGGAGGTGGTCGGATCTAATTTTTAGAGGAGGGAAAAAGAGTACGTAATCTACTCTTTTGGAAACTCAAATCCGAGCCCTATTGTGCACGGATCAAGCCCCGAAATATGAAAAGATCTAGCACTAAGGGAGGAGAAGAGGATCGGACCTATGTGGGTGCTTGGTTCCTTGCCGGTTTCCTGTTGGCCATGGCCGACCTGGAGCTTTTGGTGTCATGCCGATTCCTGCTCCTGATGCTCGATTTCTCCAAGTAAAAGGGGAAAACCACTCCTCTCAGTCCTCTGAAGCATTTTAAAGGGATCAATTAGGAGAGGGGGAGGTTACAACCTTGAAAACCACTAATGGCCATCAAACCTAATTTTCGGCCATGGTGAAATCCATTGAATTCAGCCATCTTGAGGGCTAGAAAAACCCCTTAATCTTCTTGTAACAGCCTGAGGAGATGAATGGAGGGTGAGGGGAGATGAATGAGGGATCAATTTGCCTTGAATGCCATTAATCCTCCTTTAATGGCCACTTTCTCTCTCTTCAAATTGGGGGAAACTCCCAATATCTCTCTCCTAGCCGACTCTCTCCAAATTGAATGGCCACCTCAGCAGCATTCAATCCCCATTAGGTGGAGGACCACCTTAATTGGGTCTAGCCCAAGTGGATTGGGTTAGATTAGGTTAAATTGGGGTATGTTGACCTAAATTAAGCTTGAGTTTGACTTTGGTCTAATTGACTAATTGGGCTGACCCCAAAGAGTGGCTTGGGCTCCATTGATTTCCCTTATAGGTTAGGAAGGTCTAGGTAGGATCAATTTGACAAGGTGAGGGTGAATTGCCCCTTATTAGGGCACTTTGACCAATTTAGGGTTAAGGTTGACTTTAGTCAAATTGGCCTCTTAGGTTGACCCCAATGGGTCATTGGTGCTTCAAGGAGACTCCTAATGGGTTAGGGATGATATTGTGGGGTCAAGGTTCAAGGTGGGGTCCTAAAGTCCAACCCTAGGCTTGGTATCTGAAAATTGCTATTTGTAGACCACATGGGTTTTCTCCTTCTCACCTATGTTCACAAGGTCTTGAGCTCTTCCTATGGTTTTGTAATGGCCTAGTCATGACAAAACCAACTTAGGTGTCTAGATGTTTGGGGGATGTTACATGACAAATCTAATCCAAAGGAAATAATTTGTTTTGGCTGTAGGAAACCTGAACATATTCTACCAGAGTGTCCAGAGAATCAGAAGAAGGAAAAGAGAAAAGACAAAGAAGACAATAGGCACTCCAGTAAGTCTTCCTCCCACAAACACAAACACAAGGGAAGAGGATTTGTAGATGAAACTTGGAGTGAAACAGAGTCAGAGTCTTCATCCAGTTCTTCTAAAGATGAAGAAGAATCAAATGAAAAAGACCAATTCTTGATGGCTGTCTATGACTCAAGCAGTGAGTCAAAACTTGCATCTTCATCCAGCTCTTCTGATGATGAAGATAATGAAGAAGAGAGAAATTTCTGCATGATGGCTATCAATGCCTCAGCAAACAACTCAGATGAAGAAGAATCTGAAGCTGACAGTGATCAGGTAATCTCAAATTTTGATTTTAATTCAATTGAATTCAAAGATGAATTCAAAGTTCTTTGCTTAGACTTAATCAAATCTGATAAGGAAAGAATATCTCTTAGAAATAAGATGGCTGAAATGAACCAACTCAGTGAAGAAAATGCTAATCTTAAGAAAGATTTGGCTGTCTCCAGAGAGCATATTATTTTCATTGAGAACAAACTATCTGAGGCCAAGAAATTTGAAGAATCACTAAATGGGAGAAGTATCAAACTGATGGACATCACAAGCACAGTAAATGCCAGATTAAGTGGCAAATTAGGCTTGGGTGCATCATAAAGTGAGCCACCTCTTATTAAGAAGAACATACTTTCTACACCAATAAAGTTCATCTCTGCCAAGAGCAAAGAGGTTGTAGAAGTAAATAAAAATATTTCAAGCAAGGCTGTTAAGAATAAAGGAATTTAGCAGAATTCATCGAACGGAGCTCGACGAAATGAATTCACTTCGTCAAACGGAGATCGACGAACTCTGAAGACAGATTTCCAGTATAGTTATTGTTCGAACGGCGCACAACGAAAGCACTTCACTTCGTCGAACGGCGATCGACGAACTCAGCCCAGTTCATCGAACGTAAAACATACAGAAAATCTAAAGAATTCTTATTCTAAATATACTAAGAATGCTTTCACTGAATGGATAATTCCTCCAATTAGATATCATCCATAAGGTTATAAGGATCAACCTGAAATGTCTTTTATTTCAGAATTTTGTGGAAAATCAAAAGGACCCAAGGTATTCTGGGTCAAGAACAACTAGAATGTTTTCTGTTTTGCAGGTACAAGGCTATCCAAGCAAAAATGAACAATGGTATTTGGATAGTGGATGTTCAAAGCACATGACAGGAAACAAGGCCAACCTGAGCAACTACAAGGCAATGCTTGGAACCATGGTGATCTTTGGAGATTCCAATTGTGGACAAACCAAAGGATATGGGAAGATCAAAGTTGGAGCAGTTACCTTCAATGAGGTAGCTTATGTCAAGGGTCTCAAGCACAACCTCATCAACATAAGCCAGTTATGTGATGAAGGTTATCAGGTAACTTTCAATCATTACTTATGTCTTATTACTAATAATAAAAACATTAATGTGTTATCTGGTATTAGACATGGAAATATTAATTTACTCAATTTTGACTCTCCAATTCTGAAATTTGTTTATTTAATTCTATAAGTAAAACAAATGAATTATGGCATAAAAGGCTTGGACATATTAACCTTAGAACTATATCTAAGCTTTCTAAGGACAATCTTGTTAGAGGACTGCCTTCTGGTTCATACAAGAAGGAAGGACTCTGCAGGGCTTGACAATTAGGTAAGCAAACTAGAAGTAGTTTTAAATCTTTATCCAAGAGTGATTCACCTAGGATTTTGTATTTACTGCATTTGGACATTTTTGGACCTACTGCAATACAAAGTCTAGGAGGGAAACATTACTCTCTAGTTATTGTAGATGACTTCTAAAGATTCACTTAGGTGTTCTTTCTTAGGAACAAGTCTGACACCTTCAGTGTTCTGACAGACTTTCTTAGGTCCATTAAGATTGAGTACTCTACTCTAGTTGCATTTATCAGAAGTGATCATGGCACTGAGTTTGAATCTCTTCTGATGAGAGAATTCTGTGGAAAAGAAGGCATCAGGCAATGTTTCTCTGCTCTTAGAACTCCTCAACAAAATGGGGTAGCTGAAAGGAAAAATAGAACCCTAATTGAATCAGCAACTACATTGCTTGCTGATGCTCATTTGCCACTATCTTTTTGGGCAGAGGCAGTGAATACAGCAAATTATGTGTTGAACAGAAGCCTGATACATAAGCTTAAGGGTAAAACTCCCTATGAATTACTTAAGAAAAAAAAAAGCCTAAGGTTAACTATTTTAAGATATTTGGATGTAAATGCTATGTGCAAAACAATGACAAGAAGTATCTAAGGAAGTTTGAAGCAAAAGCTGCTGAAGGCATATTCCTTGGATATTCACTTTCTAGTAAAGCATACCGAGTTTACAACAAATCTACTCTTAAGATAGAAGAGTCCATGCATGTATCTTTTGATGAGACTAACATGTTAATTGAGGAGAGGAACACCACCTCTACCAAAAATACTTTGCTGGTACCAGCTCTTTGTGAAGGGCTTAATGGATTGGATCTACAGAATAAAGATTCACTACTTCCATCAAATGAAATAATTGAAGACAGTGAAGAAGAGAATAATCCAGATCTTGCTGACAATTCAAATCAAATGACAGTTGATCATATTTCCCAAGTGGATACTATTGCTGAATCCACTCCTACTGTTGATCACATCACAGTTAGAGATCATCCAATAACTCAAGTCATTGGTGATATTTCAGCAGGTGTTCAAACAAGGCATCTACTACACCAAAATCAGATGCACACTTGTTTCCTATCACAAGTTGAAGCTCAAACCATAAAAGATGCAGAACAAGATCCAAATTGGATTCTTGCAATGCAAGAGGAGCTCAATCAATTTGAAAGGAACAAGGTATGGGATTTGGTTCCAAGACCAAAAGGCCATCCAGTCATTGGCACCAAGTGGGTCTTCAGGAACAAGCTAGATGATCAAAGCAACATAGTTAGAAACAAGGCAAGATTGGTAGCCCAAGGATATTCACAGGAAGAAGGAATTGACTATGATCAAACCTTTGCTCCTGTTGCAAGACTTGAAGCTATCAGGATTTTTCTGGCCTTTGCTGCATTCAAGAAATTCAAAGTATACCAGATGGATGTGAAGAGTGCATTCTTGAATGGAGACATCAAAGAAGAAGTCTATGTGGAACAACCACCAGGTTTCATCTCTCCAACTCACTCCTCTTATGTATTTAAGCTTAATAAATCTCTCTATGGTCTCAAACAAGATCCTAGAGCATGGTATGAGACCTTAGCTAATTTTCTTTTAGAGAACAATTTCTGTAGAGGCATAGTTGATAAAACCCTATTTTTCAGGATATATAAAAATCAAACTTTACTAGTTCAAATATATGTAGATGATATCATATTTGACTCTACTGATTGAAATCTATGCAAAAGGTTTTCCAACCTAATGCAATCTAAATTTGAAATGAGTAGTATGGGTAGTTATCATACTTCCTTGCTCTTCAAGTGAAGCAAACTCCAAATGGCATATTCATATCACAATCCAAGTATGCTAAGGAATTAGTGAAAAGGTTTGCTATGTCTGATGCTTCCACCATGAAAACACCCATGCCCTCAAATGTTGTTGTAGACACTGATGAATCAGGGAAACCTGTTGATCAGAAAGTATATAGAGCAATTGTTGGCTCATTACTTTATTTAACAACAACTAGGCCTGATATAATGTTTGCTACCTGTATTTGTGCTAGGTTTCAAGTTAACCCCAAAGAATCTCACCTACTTTTACTAAAAATAATTTTGAGATATATAAAGGGTTGTCCAAATCTAGGACTCTAGTATCCAACTGCATCAGAATTTGAATTAACTGGATTCTCAGATTCTGATTATGCTGGATGCAGAGTAGACCGGAAAAGCACATCAGGAACTTGCCAGTTTTTTGGTGATAGACTTGTGTCTTAGTTTTGTAAGAAATAAACATCTGTGTCTACATCAACAGCTGAAGCTGAATACATAGCTGTAGGCAGTTGCTGCTCACAGATATTGTGGATACAAAATCAGCTCCTAGACTATGGTATCAATCTAAATAATTCAATTATATTTTGTGACAATACTAGTGCAATATCTATAGCACAAAATCCAGTTCTCCATAGTAGGACTAAACACATAGAAATTAGTCACCATTTTATCAGAGATAATGTGGATAAAAATAAAATTTGCCTACAATTCATTTCTACTGATTTGCAAAGGGCTGATATTTTCACCAAACCCTTGGATGAAAAGTAACATATATTCTTCTTAAATCAGCTAGGAATGATAGATGGAGATTCAATCTGCTAAAAAATTAAATTTTCTACTTATCCCATCTCTTCATCGAACTGAGATCGATGAAATCTAGTCGTTCGTCGAACGGAGATCGACGAAGTCATCTAGATCGTCGAACCGAGATTGATGAAAATTTATTTTTCGTGGAATGCAGTTTTGATGAAGCTTTTGTTTCTGATCTGTCATTATAATCAAATCTTTTACTTCAGTTTAACTGAATGCCTACAGAATTGCTTCTCTTCCAGTTCCTTTGCACTTGATCTCTATTTGATTTTGCAGGAACGGTAGCAATATAAAGATTGCATCCTTCCCTACCTCCTCAAATGTCCCTTCTTCTAGGGGCATCGCTCCAGGTCTTCCTGAAACTAGGCAGGGGGAGAAGTCATGAAGAAGCTCCTTTTTGTCAGAGGGAGATACTTTCCTTTTTGACATAGGGAGTTGTTTTGAAGAAACTCCTTATGATAGGAGGGGTTGTTTTCTGAAGATGCTCCAGTTTCAAGAGGAAATGTTGTATGAAGAAGCATGTTAATCAGTTCTTGATGAAGAAGCTCCATATGATGCATATTTTGCTCATGGGGAGATGTTCTATGAACTAGGCAAGGGGAGATAGTTTCAAGGGGAGAAACTTTTTAAAGAACCTCCAGTCTCAGGGGGAGATGCTCTCAGGGGGAGATTCTTTCAGAAAGGGGAAGATGACTTATGAACAAGCTTCACGTAATGCAATTTCAGGTGCAGTGTGTGCTACAACTTAATGCAGATCTAGATACAGTTTTTTATATAGAAGAAGCAACAGTGACAGATTCAGATAATCAATTTTTGCTACAACTCAGAGAATCAAATCCAAAGCAGAACTCAGAAAGACAAAAGGTTTTTATTATTTCTATTTTCAAATGTAATGTTTCTAAACTCAGAGTATCATATTTCTTATATATCTGCTGAAATGTTTATAACCTGTCAGATATATATACTCTGTGTTTTGTTTGTTTTTAATATTTTTGTCAAATTGATGTAGCGTACGTCGCTAAAGAGACTACCACGAACAAAACGCCTCGCTACGCCTTTCACACCTAGATCTACCGCACCTACACAAGCATCTATCATCGTAATACGTTCACATCTAACGCAGTACATGCACCACAAGGGAGGAATGATCGACTCTAAAATAACGATCGGAAAAGAGTCGGATTATTCCCCAAACTTAACGCAAAGGTTGCCACTCCTTTTTGAGAGCAAAATAAAGGTTATAGGCCTAGATCCGCTCAAGCAAATTGGACCTACCCGATCCGGAATAAAGAGATTCGATAATGACGAATTTGATTCAGAAATTTGCAAACGGATTATTTAAAAATCGCGGATAAAACGGTTGCTCGTTCTCCACAAATCTAAAGAAAGAAATCACAAAGATGGGGGGAAAGAAGTTACCCAACCCGGATCTATAATCGCACAAGATATGTGGTAGAATCACTCTCTCCACGGTTCCACCGGCATCACACCGAATGGGGGCTGCAACCTTCTTCCTTTGATTCGCACCGAAGGAGAACACGCCGGAGTCACACCGAAGTGGGGTGGAGGAAGCAATTGTTGGAGTCACTCCAACAAGGGGTGGCGGCGGCAATGATGGGGCTCCTCTCTTGGACGAAATTCTCAAGGGGGAGAATAGGGTTTGCTTTTTCCAAATCTTCTTCATCAAATTAAAACACTCCCATATATAGGAGTTACCAAACAAATCCAACCATCCAAGATTGAGATGAAGATCTCATCACTCTGGATGGCTATTAACACACCAATTGTTTAAATGCAGGAAATAAAGAAAATAATACTCAAATGAATATAAAATTATTACCTAAACATGTAATAATTTTATATTCGCACATATAAGATAAAATGCATATTAAATAGATAATTTTGTCTTCAAGCGGGCTTGGCACGCCTTGGGCGGAGGTTGTAACGCTGTCTTCCTTTAGTGCCACCATGGCACCTAAAGTCTTTATGTTGTTGTGCCTCGGCAACTGGATCTTCATCAAGCAGTGGTGGAGGGGTCGCGACATCAATCCTCCCCCGCTCAAAATCACGTATCTCCGATGCGTGGTCCGAGAGATAGCGGTGGAGAAGGTCAACATCCAAGCGTTGAAGCTCTGTCTCGAGTACCCACGAGTCATCTCAAGGAGGGCGGTCACGCCAATGGATGAGGAAGCGGTAGGCATCACCATCAGCAGTAGCAAGTGGCTCAGCAGCAAGTATTGCATCTGGAGTGAGAAATGTCTTCGGAAACCTGGGAAACATGTCAGCAGTAGGGATAAAAGAATGCAACTCCCCATCCGATGATATACCTGTGGGGACCGAAAGAGAGAGATCATCCGAACTACCACTCCCCAACCCATTAGAAATTTTAGTGGATGGAGAAGAAGACAAAAAATTCAACTCTTGTGGAGGCGAAACAAACAACGTCAAATCCAAGACATTAAAAATAGGGGAGATACCCCAATCCGCAGGCAAATCCAAAATGAAAGCATTGTCACCTAGTTTCTTTATAATCCGAAAAGGGCCGGCGCGCTTTGGTGCTAACATTTTAACGGTGCCAGATGGCAGTCGTTCGGGAACTAACCGGACAAAGACCAGATCGCCGACTTTAAAGTGTGACACTCTCCGATGTAGATTAGCGTGCGCTTGATAGGACTCGTATTGCGAAGTCAAGGTAGCCCATATACGTGCATGTAGATAATGAATGTGTTGGGCGGAGGATTGTGCAAATTGACTTGCTTAGTACGTTGGGGGCAACAGAACTAAGTCAAGCGGCACAGGGGCCTTGTACCCATGAACAATCTCATTTGGCGACATACCCGTGGACCTATTTTTCGAATTATTATAGTCTAATTGGGCATGGGGAAGAAGTAGGTCCCATGTGCCATTGTGACCGCTCACAAGACATCTAAGTAGGTTACCCAAACTCCGATTAACCACTTCCGTCTGCCCATCGGTTTGCGGGTGATAGGCGGCGGAAAATAATAATTTGGTTCCCATTAAAATCCACAGCGTTTTCCAGAATAACTTGTATACTTCACATCCCTATCCGAGACTATTGTCTTCGGCACTCCACGATGACTAACAACTTCCTTAAAATATAATTTTGTAATGTGAGACGCATCGTCGGTCCTAGTGCACGGAATAAAGAAAGCCATTTTGGAGAACCTATCCACAACTACAAAGATAGAATCGTGTCGACGAAGGGTGGGGGAAGGCCTAATACGAAATCCATGCTCACGTCTTCCCAAGGTATGGAAGGAATAGGTAGTGGGGTGTATAACCCAACAATAGTTTTTGTTCCTTTTGAGACTTGACATGTACGGCAACTACTCACTACCCTCCCAACCATCGCTTTAAGTTTAGGCCAGTAAAATTTCTCTTCGACGAGAGTAATGGTCTTATCCCTACCAAAATGGCCACTCAACCCTCCGCTATGCAGTTCCCAGATGATATGGAGACGTAAAGATGACTGCGGGATACATAACTTTCCATGCCTAAATAGATAGCCGTCCTTAATAACAAACGCAGATATAGTCATGGGGGAATTATCCTGGGCAGATAAATATGAATCCTGAAAATCTGGGCAGGTGGTGTACTCATCCTTAATGCGCTCGAATCCTACAACATTAACCTCCATAGTGGATAGTAAAAGGGTAATGCGGCTAAGAGCGTCCGCGACTCGGTGTCAGCTCCCTTAAGGTGCTTAAGATTAAACGTGTAACCTTGTAGGAAAGCTACCCACTTAGCGTGACGCGGGCTGATTTTATGCTGGCCATTGATGAACCGCAATGCCTCGTGATTGGAGAGGATCACAAGCTCCTTGGAGAGGAGATAGTGCCTCCAATGGTGTAAACACCGCACAACCGCATAAAATTTCCTGTCGTAGTTCGAATAATTTAACTTAGCGCCAGAAAATTTCTCACTAAAGTAACTCACAGGGTGCCCTTCCTGACTCAAAACACCTTCTATTCCTGAACTAGAAGCGTCACAAGTAAGCTCAAAGACTTTGGCAAAGTCTGGTAGATGTAACACAGGTGCCTCAGTCATAAGCTCCTTAATGCGTTGAAAAGCATGGGTGATGGATTTCGTCCAGGTGAACTCGCCCTTCTACATGCAATCAGTAATGGGGGCCATGATGCTACTAAAATCCCGTATAAAATGGCGGTAAAATGTAGCTAACCCTTGGAAACTACGCACCTCTTGTAAAGTGGTCGGCTTGGGCCAGTCCTTAATGACTTGGACCTTGCTAGGGTCAACTCTAATGCCCTATGATCCGACTATGTAGCCTAAAAACTCCACTTCAGGGATAGAGAATGTGCACTTCTTAAGTTTGAGAAATAATGTTTCCTTCCGCAGGGTGGAAATAATCGCCCTCATGTGGGAGGTGTGCTCGGCAGTGGTGGTGCTATAATTCAATATGTCATCAAAGTAGACTACCACAAACCTACCCATGAACGGCCAAAAGATGTGGGTCATCATCCTTGAAAAGGTGTTGGGGGCATTGGATAGCCCAAAGGGTATCACAAGCCACTCGTACAACCCATCCTTAGACTTAAATGCAGTCTTCCATTCATCTCCCTCGTGGATCCTAATCTGGTGATAGCCACTCAGTAAATCTAACTTCGAAAAGTTGGTGGCATCGGATAAGACATCTAAGAGGTCATCTAATCGTGGGATAGGAAACCTATACTTGATGGTAATCTTGTTGATAGCACAACTATCAACACACATCCGCCATGTACCATCCTTCTTGGGGGCAAGTAAGGTCGGTACCGCACATGGACTCATACTAGTCGTAATGATCCCCTTCTTTAACAGGTCCTCAATTTGGGCATGTAACTCCGTGTGAGCAGCAGGATGGAGTCGATAATGGGGCTGGTTGGGCAAGGAAGAGCCCGGGACCAGATCTATCGCATGCTGAATATCCCTAAGCGGGGGTAATGACAACGGCAACACCTCCGCGTACACATCCCTATACTCTTCCAACAGTACCCGTAACTCTCTGGGCAAATCATCCAAGTCACTAGAATCATGCATCACACTCATAAGTACTAGTGCATACATCACTCAATCAAGAAACGGATCCTTCACAAACTCCTTCCTACCAACTAGACTCAACGTCTTCCTCTCTACTGGGATAGTGGTGTCCTTAGCCAAAACTACTGGCTCCTTCGGGATGGTCGGCCTCAAAGTGACGGTTTTGTCGTTGAACTTAAACTCATACGTATTGGCTCTACCAAAGTGTGTCACATCACGGTCATAGAGCCAAGGGTGGCCTAATAACACGTGGCAAGCGTCCATCGGTAGGACATCACACCCAACCTCATCAGTATAGGATTTGAATGAGAGAGGGACCAGGCACCGCTTGGTGACCGGGACGGTGATCTTGCTGATCCAACCAACCTGATATGGGGTCGAGTGTGGTTCCGTGGTCAAGTGCATACGTGTGACGATGCTCTCAGAAATGACATTCACACAACTACCACTATCAATAATCAGCTTGCAAAGCTTCTCACCACTCTTAAAGATCAGGGAAAATTTGCTTGTCCTCTTCCAGTCATCTAAGGGACGAGGAGTGGTCAAGATACAACGCATCACCATAAGGTGGTGATCGTGCTCTAAATCACTTGGGACCCCATCTGGGTCACTCTCCTCCTCAGCCTCATAGACGTAATCAGCGGGGTCAGTGGTTCGAATCTAATAGGGCTATGGCCTTAGTCTCGTTGGACATTCAAAGGCATAATGACCTTGAATGACGCAAGAATAACATGTAGTGTTGGCCTTGCTAACCTTCCTTATGGGGACATGCTCACTCGCGGGATCCCTATTATTTCTAGCAGTGATCACTACAGACTTCGACTCGGAATACCTAAACTTTCCCTTATCCGGATACATGGAGGAAGACGCTCCAACCGTGGACTTGTTCTTCGTGTGGGAATATTGAGAGTGGGCCTTCGAGGCAAGATGCTTTTCAATGTCAAGGGCGGCATTGAAAGTCATGTTCAGGTCCATGTGACCATAGCGCAGGAGCTTCCTTTGAATATCGGGTTGAAGCCCCTTACGAAATCTAGATAGGGTGACCTCGGGAATTTCCCTAAGATCACAACGCACCATACGGTCCTTCAGCTCTCCCATATATTAAGCTACTGAATTTGAGCCCTGCCGCAGGGTGGCAAGCTCATCGAACATCTGCGTTCGGTGGTACGCTTGGACGTACTGATCAGTCACCAAATTTTTCATCATAGGCCAACCTATAGGTGGGACTCCGTGCCCGGCTCCTAATCTTTGCTCCTCATTCAGCCAAAAAGTTTTTGCACGACACGTTAACTTCATCCTGGCAACTTGGATCTTTTGAGGGTCCGTCAAGTTGTGCCATTCGAAGTAACATTCCATATCCACTACCCAAGTAAGGAAGACCTGGGGGTCTCCCAAACCATCGTAAGTGGGGGCGTCAATCTTAACGGCCCTAGTGATGTCGAAGGCACGTTCGGTGCGACATTCTCGAGGGGGCACTTGGGGAGAGTTCCCATCGGAATCCGAATCATGGACCTGTTGGTGCCGGTCTGGCTGCCCAACATTAACAGGTGGTGGTGGTGGTGGTGGTCCTCCTTGTTTCAGAAGAATTTGTGCCAGCATGGTCCTAAACTCGGTCATCTCATTACGTAGCCCCTCTATGGCCTCAGTGTTACGATCTCCGTGCTCATTCGCAGCCATCCTAGACGTTGAAGGTGTGTTATACTCCGCTCCTAGTCTAGTGCGCATGTAGTTTTGGACAAAATAATAATAAGTAAATTTTTGTAGTGCAGATAAAAATCAATTTTGTTGGTAAAAAAATATTTTCGAGATGTTACTGTAAAGGAGAAACTACAGAATTTTTTTTGGATTTTTTTGACGAAAAATAAAGATTTTAGCCCGCTATTCGTAGACCACAGAATTTTTTTTTTATTTTTGATTTGTTTGCGCCACGGAAATGAACATCGAGGGTGTATCAATTGAGGAATAGGTACGACCGCCTCTGATACCAAATTGATGTAGCGTACATCACTAAAGAGACTAGCATAAACAAAACGCCTCACTACGCCTCACTACGCCTTTCACACCTAGATCTACCGCACCAACACAAGCATCTATCGTCGAAATACTTTCGCATCTAACGCAGCACATGCACCACAAGGGAGGATTGATCGACTCTAAAATAACGATCGGAAAAGAGTCAGATTATTCCCCAAAATTAACGCAAAGGTTGCCACTCCTTTTTGAGAGCAAAATCAAGGTTATAGGCCCAGATCCGCTCAAGCAAATTGGACCTACCCGATCCGGAATAAAGAGTGAAAGTGCACAGTTAACCTCACTATAATTCTCTAGAGGGGGGGGGGGGGGTGAATAGAGATTAAAAATACTTTGTGCAATTATATATATATATATATATATATATATATATATATATATGTGTAATAATCACAGATTTAAGCTTCCCACACACCAACAAGAATTAAACAAGTAAAGAAGAAAAATAACAAGAAGAAAATTACAACACAACACAAGGAAATATAGTGGTTCCCCAAACTTTGGGTAGTCCACTCTTCTACCCCCTTTGGTAGGAATTCACTAACTTGCACTGAGTCTTTTGATAAGGAGACTCTTAGAACCAGAATGAGTCTTTTTGATAAGGAGACTCTTAGAACCACTACAACTGAATTTTTTGAAGAGAGATTCTAAAAACTCTTTTACACAGTTTGAAAATGAAATTAAGATAAGAAGAAGAAGTAGAAGAAGTAATTTAAACAAGAAATCATCTTCTTCCTAGCAAGAAGATTGGAAGCACAAGAATAGTGAATGTAATCTCTCTTCTACAGTGAGAAGGAGATTGTAAGCTTTTCTCTCTTTTGTGAGAGCTTTCAGAATTTGCAGCAGAATGGCTTCAGAAGGAGGAGAAGATGAAGGCTTTTTCTTTGCTGCAACACACTATCTCTTTTCTCAGCTTTCTCACTCTTCACTTGGGAGCTCTTCCTCTTTTTCAAATGTATATGGTGGATCACTTGTTCTCTTTCCCTGCCGACCTCCTTCTTATTTATAGCCCTGTTTAAAATATATTGCTAAAAGAGAATAATCAATTAGCAGACAGAGAAATAGAAAGAGATAAGAGTTTCCATAATCAATATTTCTGTAGAAGGAAAGGAATTCAATCTGATTTCAAATAATATCCATAATAGTCTTAATCAAATTAGCCAAGAATTAAATAGAAGGAAAGGCTGAT
The DNA here is from genome assembly GCA_033032865.1 of Dactylorhiza incarnata. Taxonomy (NCBI): domain Eukaryota; kingdom Viridiplantae; phylum Streptophyta; class Magnoliopsida; order Asparagales; family Orchidaceae; genus Dactylorhiza; species Dactylorhiza incarnata. The sequence continues at coordinate 1,461,808 of JAWHQI010000395.1, forward strand.
TCAGAACGGCTCTAAAAGAATAATATCATTCCATAAAAATCAGATCTACAGAAAGAAGGAAAGAGATCTGGCGTGTTTTTGAATTTCTTATAGATATCGACGTGCGTCGATTACTATTCGACGTAAACGTCGATTTCATCCTGGCTGGACGTCGAGAGGAGAATAAGGAAGGTGCGTCGACAAAGGTGCGTCGACTTTATCAAATGCGTCGACTTGAAGTCAGAGGTACGTCGACTAAGATTACGTCGAATTCTTCTTAGAGTTACTTCGACTCATTCTGAGAGAGACGTCGACTATATTTCGACGTTACCTCGAATACTATTCGACGCATATTTACTTAGACTAATTTTTCATTCTTAGAATTTATATTCTACTCAATTCTAGGCGTTAAGATAAATAATTTCCCCAATAATCTCCCCCTATTTGTCTTAACCCTATCTAGAGGGAAATTGTATCAGTATTTAATCAACTCAGCAAGACATTTATATAGGTTTAGAAATATGTTAAATAATCAGAAGAAGATAGAATAAGAAATTATATAAACAAATTTCATGTTCAGTTGACTAATCAGCATTTAAGCAAGACAATTGTTCAAATAGAGTATATCATCATTGTTCAGGGGTAGGAGGAGTTTTTCTTTTCCATTGTGAATACTTTTGTGGGTTGCTCCTTCTCAGTAGCAGGTGATTTCCTCAGCTCCCCCCGAGTCTCAGCAATTTGCTCCCCCTAAGTCAAAATAGTTTGCTCCCCCTGGGATGGAGCTTCCTTTGAGCCTTTTACTTCTTCTTCAGTTTCTCTTTCATCTCCAGCTCCAGTTTTAACTGCATCTGGCCCCTGAGCTCCTACTTCAGCCATCACAGTATCAGCTTCATGTTCTTTCTCTCCTTCAGCCTCAGTTTCCTTTTCAACTTCATTTTCTGCCCTACAAGCCTCCCCTTGTAATAGAATCACTTGTTGAGTAGCCTCTCTTGCTATATTGAGTACCTCTGTTAGGTGCTCTTCACTATGTAGCTCAGGTGCAACTTCATTCCCAATGGTCTTGAGCAGTGCAAGACTATCATTTTTTGAAGTAGGAAGAGACTTGTGAGAGAGAGATTTATGACTAGAGAGCTGCTCTTCATCTAACCTCTCCCCTTTTTGACCTTCTTAGCCAAGGAGGTTAAGAAAGATATGGTGACCTTAGAGGAAGAGATAGAGGTCTTCAGGTTTGCACAGAGGCACTGACCCCATCTATTTGGGTCTGCATGTGTAAGATGGAGGAATGAATCTTGGAGCAGTGCCCATCCAGCATTGCTTAGGAATCTTTGGGCTGTGGATTGGATGCACTGAGTGATAAGGTTTTCAGTGGATGGAGATGGTTCAAAATGTGGTGGTTGAGGAGGAGATAATGGAGGAGGAGGAGATAATGGTGGAGGTGAATGTGATGAAGGTGGAGAGGGGACTGTATCATTGTGATGAGGTATATTTGATGGAGAAGGTGAAGGAATTGTGGAGGGTTGAGCAGGAGAATGAGTTGATATTTGTGAAGGTGTGGATGATGGTGGTACAGAAGAGATGTCTGTATGAAGAGGAGGAGGAGGAGGTGGATGAGCAGGAGAGATAGGAGGAGATGGAGTCCTTTCAGGAATGGCACCAGGCTTGGGAATTTGCCTGGTCCATTTTGAGAAGAGAGCAATGGACATCCTTTTGCCTGGAGGGATGGGAATTCCTTTTGACCTGCATAGGTCAGGGAAGGAGTGGAAGAGTACTTGACTCATAAACCTCATATAGGCATTCTCTTTGTGAGAATTTTTATAGCCAATCATTTTGAGCAGGCAGCTTGCCCAGTCTACCTTCTTCTTCAGCACAAGGGCCCCCATGATGTTCAGTTGCTGCTTGGGCACTGCATCATGGGCAGAGATCTTACATAGTAATATTTTCCCTACTATGTCTGCCAGCAGTCTATACTCATCAGAGAAGTCTATTTTCTTCAGGTGGATTGGTCTATCTTTGGAAAACTTCATGGTGATTAACAGATTCTTTATTTCATCAGGAGTAAGTTCCACAAGTTCATCACCTGATAGGGGAATTATTTTAGTTATTCTTTAGAAAATGATTTGCATTCCCTATTTGAATCAAAGATAATATTGGACTGTACCTGATGGTAGACCAAAGGTGGTCTTAATATGTTCTGCAGAAATTGAGACAGGTGTCTCATGGATTGTTCCTATGATTTCTCCTTGTTCAGATATCTGAACATGAGTCATCAGCTCTGTGAGTTCTGTCTCCAGGAGCTTGCATCTTGTGGAGATGAGCTTATCCAGACCAGCTTTAGTGAAGAGAGCTATGATGCTCTTATAATTTTCTGCGGTGGCTTGGAAGGATTCGAGGTCAATGTCGAACCCAGAGTTTATCTTGGGAGCCATTGTAGGTCAGTGAGAAAGAAATGGCTGGACTGAGAGGTAAGAGAGATGAAAGATGCAGAGTGCGAGAGGATTTCTAACTGAAGAGTCTATTTGAGTCAGGTGAAACGTCGAAATGAGACACAATTCGAGGCATATTCGGTACTACAGTGGATGTGATCGAAAATATTTTAGTATTGCCGCTCTTTTTCATGAAGTCGACGTTACGTCGAGTGGAATTTGACGTAAGCGTCGATACAGTCTAAGGTAAGATGTTAGGGTTTCATAGCGACGTATACGTCGATTGGAGTTGACGCATACGTCGATTTAAGTTATTATTGATAGTTATCGACGGTGCGTTGATTATAAAATCGACGTGACTTTCATTTTCCTGAAAATTTTTGGGTTTTCCCTTGAGAGATTATTTCTCCCTGCTCCTAATGTTTTCTAAGACAGTCTTGGACTAATTTTTATAATCAATTAGATTGATTGTACCAACATTATTTGGCAATGTGGCCAGTTTTATTGCAGATATAACATCCGACTATCTTTAGATTATGGGATTTTGAGTTTAGAGAGAGATAGTTGTGTTGATTAGGATAAACATTTTGATTAGGATAAAAATTTTGGTTAGGATAGAAATTATGATCAGGATGGATTGGTCCTGAATGGGGGTTAAGATGAAAGTTTTTTGGAGGATGGAAGTGTTCTGTCTTTATGTTGCTCTGAGTTTGTATGCGTCGATATCTATTCGACATATGTTGATAGTTGCGTCTATTTATACTCGGTGCTTTCTCCAGATTGCGTTGATCTGGAATCGATGCATGGAAAATGTTGCGTCGATTTGAAGTCGACGTACTTTTATTCAAGCGTCGAGTTGAGGTCGAAGCATCTGAGAGATTGCGTCGAGTAGAATTCGACGCACTATCATTCATGCGTCGATATGAGGTCGACGCAATTGTGTTTTCACAAATTTTATTTTTCCCTTTTTCTGATTTTATTTCTTTATAAGTTGTTTCTCTTGGCCTAGTTGCCTTCTCAGAAGAAGTTTGAGAGTCATCAGCTGAATAGTATGATGTTTCATCAAATTGGTTTATTTCCTTGAAGTCTTCTACCTTATTTTGTGAGTCTTCTTCTTGGTTTGTTGATTTGATGGGTTTAGTAAATTTAACAGGGCTCATCCAAGCAGGTTTGTTGGATGGAAATAGACTAGCTGAGGGATGAGCTCCTAGCCCAAGGTTTTTATGTCTTCTTGTTTATTTTTCGGTGATTTCTTTAAGTGTTTGGTTTCTCATTCTTATTGATTCTTCAAAAGCTTTTGCTTGGGATACCTTATTCTTAAGAAGCTGGTTTTCTATTTTAGCCCTCTCTATTTCTTTTTCTCTGATATTAACCCTTAACTCATGATTTTTAGAACAAGTATCCTCTATATTTCTCTGGTTTTTAATGACATTAATTTGTTCTTTTAGATTCTTAATTTCTTGTTTAGCTTTTAGTTGATCTAAACATAATCCTTTAAAATCATTTTTGAAATCATCACACAGAAAATCTATGTCATCAAAGATGCTTACCTCATCCTTATCCTCAGATTCCTCTATGAGAATAAGGCTATTTTCTTTATCATCTTCAGAGGAGATGCTTCCTTCTGATTCTGTCTCACTCCATGATATAGCACCATGTTCTTCCTTTGAGCTTTCAAAAGCCATTAAGCATAGGTCTTCTTGCTTAGACTTTTCATTGTCACTTTTGGATGAGGTGCTGTCCTCAGAATCTGTTTCACTCCAAGCTTCTGCAATGAAGCCTCTTTCTTTCTTCTTCCCCTTTTTCTTGAGATCTTTCTTTTTCAGATCTTTTTTCTTCTCAGTATTTTCTGGACATTCTGGTGCAATGTGTCCAGTTTTCCTACAAGAGTAACAAATGATTTCTTTAGTAGGAGTTTTATCATACCTTGGTTTTGATTCTCTCCTTCTAAACCCATCTGTCCTGACCCATTTCTTGAATCTTCTGGACAGGAGGCTGAATAATTCTTCTTCAGTGACAGGGGTCTCCTCCTCTGTTGCTTTCAAAGCAATGTTTCTATCTTTTAAGGAGGTTGGAGTGACTCCTCTTCTTTCCTTCTCTTCTCTGGTTTTCAGCAGTTGCTCATAGGATTTGAGTTTTCCTAAGAGGGCATCTGTTGAGATTTCCTTTTGTCCTCTTGTATCTCTTATTGCCCATATTCTTGAGTCCCATGAACTTGGGAGACTCATTAACAGTTTGTCATTGATCTCTGTGAGAGAGATCTCTCTATCCAGGCTCCTTATTTGATTGATGATCAGACTGAATCTGTCATACATCTCAGATATGCTTTCTTCATGCTTCTTTTGAAAGTTCTCATATTAAGAGATCAATAGAGCCTTTGTATCTTTCCTTTCATCAGCACTTCCTTCTACCATCATTGTAAGAGCCTCCCAGATTTCTTTGGCTGATTCACAGTCAATCACCTTTTGAAAGATTTCATCTGAGATGGTTGAGACAAGAATGTTCACAGCTTTTGCATCACATGTTCCTGTCCTTTTTCTCTTCAACTGTCCACTCAGCTTTTGGGACAAGTGTTTGAGTCACTTCACCACTTGAGTCTCTTCTATAAGGCTTGGGAGGACCTGTCAAGATAACATTAAATAATTCTTCATCAATAGAATTCATATAAATCCTAATTCTTGTTTTCCAAATTGCAAACTATTCAAGATTGCACATTGGTGGTCTGGTGGAAGCATAATCTTTGATTTGTGCCATGTGAAAAATAATTTTTTTAGAAGTATATATATATCAGAGGTAGGATCTTTTTGATCAAGGAGTTAACCTTTTTAGATCAACCTCCCTCTGATACCAATTGAAAGTGCACAGTTGACCTCACTAGAATTCTCTAGAGGGGGGTGAATAGAGATTAAAAATATTTTGTGCAACTATATATATATATATATATATATGTGTAATAATCACAGATTTAAGCTTCCCACACACCAACAAGAATTAAGCAAGTAAAGAAGAAAAATAACAAGAAGAAAATCACAGCACAACACAAGGAAATATAGTGGTTCCCTAAACTTTGGGTAGTCCACTCTTCTACCCCCTTTGGTAGAAATTCACTAACTTGCACTGAGTCTTTTGATAAGGAGACTCTTAGAACCAGACCGAGTCTTTTGATAAGGAGACTCTTAGAACCACTACAACTTAATTTTTTGAAGAGAGATTCTAAAAACTCTTTTACACAGTTTGAAAATGAAATGAAGATAAGAAGAAGAAGTAGAAGAAGTAATTTAAAAAAGAAAGAATCTTCTTCCTAGCAAGAAGATTGGAAGCACAAGAATAGTGAATGTAATCTCTCTTCTATAGTGAGAAGGAGATTGTAAGCTTTTCTCTCTTTTGTGAGAGCTTTCAGAATTTGCATCAGAATGGCTTCAGAAGGAGGAGAAGATGAAGGCTTTTTCTTTGTTGCAGCACACTATCTCTTTTCTCAGCTTTCTCACTCTTCACTTGGGAGCTCTTCCTCTTTTTCAAATGTATATGGTGGATCACTTGTTCTCTTTCTCTGCCGACCTCCTTCTTATTTATAGCTCTGTTTAAAATATATTGCTAAAAGAGAATAATCAATTAGCAGACAGAGAAATAGAAAGAGATAAGAGTTTCTGTTGAAATTGTTGAAGTGGAAGTTTGGAGGGCCTTTGGACCTGGGCGGTCTGGGAGGAGGTCGGGCGGTCTGGTGTGACCGCACGACCTGGCAGTCTGCCACTGAGGTCTGGCTGGTCTTAGCCTAGCTGCGGTCTCCTGGCTTGATCGCTGGTTTGGGTCCAAGGCGGCTGAAGGTGAAGGCCGCGCAGTCTGTCTCTGATCGCGTGGCGGGCTGTTCGTCTTCAGGTGTGCGCGGTCTGTGTTTGATCGCGTGGCGTGCTGTCCTCTTCAAGGCTGTGGCGGTCTGGTGTAACCGCACAGCTTTATCCAGGTTTTCTCCAGAATGCGGTCTGGTGGCTGACCGGGCTTTCTGGTGGTATTCGCGGACTATGGGTCTTAGTCGCGCGGTCTCAGTTCGCGGTCTCAGGAGGAGACTGGTATGCAAGCTGGTCGCTGTTCGCGGTCTCAGGAGGAGACCGGCATGCGGACAGGAGTTCACGGTCTGTTAGCGAACTGGCTGTGTTCGTGGTCTCGGACGAACACAGGAGGTGAACAACTTCGGGCGGTCTGGCGAGCTTCTTTGGAGTTGCGATCTGCTGTGAGAGTGGCGGTCTCTCATAGTCGATGTTGAAGCTGGCGGGTTCACCAAGAATGAAGCAGGAGTACTGTTGTTGATCACGAGGTGTGACCGGTCAGGTCGCGGGGTCTGGAGGGTGGTGATCCTATCTCATAGGGTGGTGACTGTATCAGGTCTCACGCCTATAAATAGGACCCATCGGCAGCAATAATTAACATACACCAAGTGTAAGCTGAACTTTCTTCTTTCCTGCGGTCTGAGATTATCTGACCGGGCGGTCTGCTGATTGAACTCTTCTTGTGCAGCTTCTACGGATAGTGCGGGCAGCAGTGATCACCTCTTCCTCTGAAAGTGTTTGGGCGGTCTGCGGCTTGGAGTTATGGTGCTGGAGTTCAGGAGTATCAGGAGTTCGAAAGGAAGGGTGCGGACTGATCAGCGGTCTGGTATTGTTCTGAGGTCGGCTCCGGTCTGCGGGTTGGCGAGTTGCTGAGGTCGCAAGGGGAGACCGCGCGGTCTCGTGTTATCTTCAACTTTGTATTTTTCTCTTTGGTGTTTGTGCTGGCGAAATTATGTCTCGCCAAGCATGCCTTGCCTTGTAATTTGAAGTTGCTTTCAATAAAGATCAGTTGTTTGCCTCCATTTGCTTTTGGTTGTTTGGCTTGTAACTCTAAGTTGACTAACTCCTGCTCACTTCATAAAGATTCGACAAATTTCACATGGTATCACAGGTAGGTTGGAGTGGTTGAGCAGTGAGTGACTTAGAGTAGCCATCGCCTTTGTGAAGAAGGAACCAGTGGTAAAGCAATGGAAGCGAGGGGTCTTGGAATTGAAATGCTTACATCGACTAACTTCAAGAAGTGGAAGTCGTGTATGCAGAGCTATCTTCTAGGTGAGGACCTTTGGGAGGTAGTTGGAGGAGATCAGACGCAGGAAGTTGTCCCAGAAGGAGATAATGGGGCTGAGGTGAGAACTTGGAGGAGGACGAATGCGAAGGCAGAGTTCTCTCTGAGGAGGGTAATCTCAACTGATCTGTTTGATCACATTCTGGGATGTGGATCGGCTGCAGAGATCTGGAGAGCCCTGGATGGGCTGTTTAACAAGAAGAATGTAGCAAGGCTACAGTTCTTGGAGAATGAGCTGGCAAGGTCGGCTCAGGGAGATCTTTCTATCTCCACTTTCTTTATGAAGATGAAGAACTTGTGCGCTGAAATCTCAGCATCAGATCCTGATGAGCCTATCTCTGAGGCGAAGCTGAAGAGGCACATCATCCGCGGCTTGCGGAAGGAATATGTTGCCTTTATGATGTCGGTGCAGGGGTGGGCAAATCAGCCGTCTCTGTTGGAGCTGGAGAACTTGCTTGCATCGCAAGAAAGTTTGGCAAGGCAGATGGCGGGGATGTCGGTGGCTGGGGGAGATGGCGAAGTGCTCTTCTCAGGGAAGAAGAAGAAGTGGGATAAGAAGAAGAAGACCGCTCAAGGAGGCTATGGGCCTTCAACTTCTGGGCAGCAGGAAATGGGGTATGCTCCCAAGGCTGACGGGAAGAAGAAGGGGGAAGGTCCAAAATGCTTCAAGTGTGGCAAGTATGGCCGCATCAAGAAGGATTGCAAGATGGTCACCCAAGCTGGGCATACTGCAGAGAAGGAGGAAGCTGAGGCCATACACTTTGAAGGAGGTTGGGGAGGAGCCTTCTCGGCTTCTGTTGGAGCTTCTGCTCCTATCAACTATCTGGAAGACTAGATCGTGGACTCGGGGTGTGGTCATCAACTTACCGGAGACGAGACCAAGCTTTCTTCTGCACAGCCCTATACAGGTAACAATGCAATCATTACTGCTGATAATACTGTGCATCCAGTAGAGAAGGTGGGGGTTGTTTCCTTGGGCAGTGATAGAGGGCCACTTACTTTGAAGAGTGTCTATCACGTTCCTGGTATGAGTAAAAACCTCTTCTCCGTGACCAACGTTGTAGACGCTGGGTATCACGTTCTGTTCTGCCCAACAGAAGTAAAGTTTCTACGCAATTTTGAGGCTGTAAAGGCCGAGGTCGTCCATGTCGGGAGACAGGCAAAGGACTTGTTTGTTTTATCAACAAGTTCCTATGTCGACTAGATGAAGACGAATGATGGTTCCGTTATATGCCATGAGAGGTTGGGGCACGTAGGGATGGACAAGGTGAAAGCTATGGCGGTGAGAGGTCTGGTCAAGGGCCTGCCAAGTCTATCTTCCTACGGTGAAGGTCATGTTTGCGCGGGATGTCAGTTCGGTAAGTCTCATCGGCTACTGTTTGACAAGTCGCAGACAAGGAGTAGTGTGCCGTTGGAGTGCATCCACGATGACTTGATGGGACCAACTGCTACCCCAAGCCTCGGAGGCAGCAGATATATGCTGGTTTTAATCGATGATTACACCAGATATGTCTGGGTTTATTTCCTGAAGCAGAAGTCGGAGGCGTTTGCCAAGTTTGTGGAGTTCAAGGAGCTCGTGGAGGGTCGGCTAAGACTGCGGGTGAAGAATCTGAGGACTGACAACGGAGGGGAGTTCACCTCCAGTGAGTTCTCTACTTTTTGCAGGAAGGCGGGCATCCGGAGGGAGCTCACTTATGCACATACTCCACAGCAGAACGGGGGTGCAGAGCGGAAGATCCGTCATCTAACGGAGACCTGCAAGTGTTTGCTGCATGCCAAGAGTATCCTAAAGTCCTTCTGGGCGGAGGGAATGTCTTGTGCCGCCTACATCATCAACAGGATGCCTCTGAGTCCCATCAACATGTTGACTCCGCATGAGATGATGTTCAAAGAGAAGCCAATCGTGGCACATCTTAGGGTGTTTGGATCCATCTGCTACGTGCATGTTCCCGGTGCTCTTCGGACGAAGCTAGATGCGAAAGCAAGGAAGCTAGTCTTCGTGGGATCCGATGAGCGGAAGAAAGGATGGAAGTGCATGGACCCGGAGACGCGGAGGTTTGTTGTATCTCGCGACGTCGTGTTCGATGAGGTGACATCTTACAAGGGGTCTTCTGATGTGGAGCTACCAGAAAGCAGGATGGAAGTGCCAGAGAAAGCTGTGGAGGATCTTCAGGTGGAGCTACCTTGTGTCACCAGGTGGACCATCTCCTTCTAGTTCCGAGATGGGGGCTTCTAGTTCAGGGTGCAGGGGGAGCGATGCTCCTAGCACGTCTGGAAGAGGAGCTAGAGAAGAAGTAGCTGGAGATAATGCGGTTCAGGGGAAGGAGTTGAGGAGGTCGAAGCGAGCGATTGTCGCCCCTAATCGCTATACAGTAGGAAACACAGTGAGATTCATCTCATGTTTCTTCGCTGGTCCCTTGGATGAGAGGGAGCCGTCGAACTTTGAGATGGCACGAGCCGTGAAGGAGTGGGACGTTGCAATGCAAGAAGAGATGGCAGCTCTTGAGAAGAATGAGACCTGGTCTCTTGTGCCCAAGCCTAAGTGCACCACTCCTGTTACATGCAAATGGGTCTACAAGCTTAAGAAGAAGGCTGACGGCAGCATCGAGCGGTACAAGGCTCGCCTTGTAGCTCGGGGTTTCTCGCAGCAGTACGGTGAAGACTACGAGGAGACTTTCAGTCCGGTGGCAAAAATGACTTCAGTTCGATTCATCATTGCCTTGGCGACTTTCAGTGGATGGGAAATTTGGCAGCTCGACGTCAAGAACGCTTTCTTGTACGGCGAGATTGACAAGGACATCTTCATGGTCCAGCCACCAGGCTTTGTGTCTGAAGATTTTCCAGAGCACGTCTGCAAGCTGAAGAAGGCCCTGTATGGGTTGAAGCAAGCACCGAGGGCGTGGTACGGGAAGATCGTAGAATATCTCCTATTCTGTGGATTTGTTGCTTCAGAATCAGACTCAAGCTTGTTCGTCAGGAAGAGCGGGGAGCTTCAAGTCATCGTGCTGCTATACGTCGACATATGATCATGACGGGGAACTCAAAGGAGGAGGTAGCGCAGCTTCGGGCCGAGCTGTCTATCAGGTTCGAGATGAAGGACTTAGGTGAGCTTCACCACTTCCTTGGATTCGAGGTGCAGAGGAAGGAAGGTGGAGTGCTGGTGACCCAGGCCGGTTATGCGGAGCGGATCGTGGAGCGATTCGGCATGAAGGAAGGGAAGTGCACCTCCACACCGCTGGAGAAGGCTATGAAGCTTTGGAAGGATGAGGGGAGGATTATGCAAGATCCGTTGGTGTTCCGAGCTCTGGTTGGGAGCTTGATCTATCTGACGATCACGAGGTCGGATATTGCATATGCAGTTGGCAGAGTGAGTCGATATATTGCAGAGCCACGGGTACCTCATCTGCTAGCGGCCAAGAACATTTTGAAGTATGTCAAGGCGACCTCGGACATGGGTCTCCTGTACAGGAGGGATGCGGTCTTCGAGGTGCACGGGTTCATGGATGCTGATTACGCGGGAGATTCGGATGATCGGAAGTTGACGTCTGGATTCGTCTTCATGGCGGGCCCTACAGCTATATCATGGTGTAGCAAGAAGCAGGATTCCGTGTCAGGTCTCCACCACGGAAGCGGAATACAAGGCTTCGGCCTTGGCAGCTCAGGAAGCCATCTGGATTAGGAGGTTGGTGGGAGACATCCACAAGGAGGTTCGGGAGCCGACTCTGCTACGCGGTGACAACGAGAGTGCTCTCAAACTGGTTACTAATCCAGTTTGTCACGCGAGGACCAAGCATATCGAGATCGAACACCACTTCATACGGGAGAAGGTGCTGGAGGGATCTCTTTCGGTCGGGCATGTGCGGAGTGCGGACAATGTCGCAGACATCTTCACAAAGGCGCTGGCAAAGGGGCCGTTCACACGGCTAAGGAGCTTACTGGGGCTAGTTTCAACTTCCCACTTCAAGGGGGAGTGTTGAAATTGTTGAAGTGGAAGTTTGGAGGGCCTTTGGACCTGGGCGGTCTGGGAGGAGGTCGGGCGGTCTGGTGTGACCGCATGACCTGGCGGTCTGCCGCTACGGTCTTGCTGGTCTTAGCCTAGCTGCCGGTCTCTTGGCTTGATCACTAGTTTGGGTCCAAGGCGGCTGAAGGTGAAGACCGCGTGGTCCATCTCTGATCGCATGGCGGGCTGTTCGTCTTCAGGTGTGCGCGGTCTGTGTTTGATCGCGTGGCGTGCTGTCCTCTTCAAGGCGGGGGCGGTCTGGTGTGACCACACAGCTTGATCCAGGTTTTCTCCATAATGCGGTCTGGTGGCTGACCGGGCTTTCTGGTTGTATTCGCGGACTAAGGGTCTTAGTCGCGCGGTCTCAGTTCGCGGTCTCAGGAGGAGACTGGTATGCGAGCTGGTCGCTGTTCGAGGTGTCAGGAGGAGACCGGCATGCGGACAGGAGTTCGCGGTCTGTTAGCAAACTGGCTGTGTTCAGTGGTCTCGGACGAACACAGGAGGAGAACAACTTTGGGCGGTCTGACGATCTTCTTTGGAGTCGCGATCTGCTGTGAGAGTGGCGGTCTCTCATAGTCGATGTTGAAGCTGGCGGGTTCACCAAGAATGAAGTAGGAGTACTGTTGCTGATCGCGAGGTGTGACCGGTCAGGTCATGCGGGCTGGAGGGTGGTGATCCTATCTCATAGGGTGGTGACTGGATCAGGTCTCACGCCTATAAATAGGACCCATCAGCAGCAATAATTAACACACACCAAGTGTAAGCTGAACTTTCTTCTTTCCTGCGGTCTGAGATTATCTGACCGGGCGGTCTGCTGATTGAACTCTTCTTGTGCAGCTTCTGCGGATAGTGAGGGCAGCAGCGATTACCTCTTCCTATGAAAGTGTTCGGGTGGTCTGCGGCTTGGAGTTGTGGTGCTGGAGTTCGGGAGTATCAGGAGTTCGAAAGGAAGGGTGCGGACTGATCAGCGGTCTGGTGTTGTTCTGAGGTCGGCTGCGGTCTGCGGGTTGGCGAGTTGCTGAGGTCGCAAGGGGAGACTGCACGGTCTCGTGTTATCTTCAACTTTGTATTTTTCTCTTTGGTGTTTGTGCTGGCGAAATCATGTCTCGCCAAGCATGCCTTGCCTTCTAATTTGAAGTTGCTTTCAATAAAGATCAGTTGTTTGCCTCCATTTGCTTCTGGTTGTTTGGCTTGTAACTCTAAGTTGACTAACTCCTGCTCACTTCATAAAGATTCGAAAAATTTCACAGTTTCCATAATCAATATTTCTGTAGAAGGAAAGGAATTCAATCTGATTTCAAATAATATCCATAATAGTCTTAATCAAATTAGCCAATGATGATGATTTTGTTTTTTGGGTTGGACTTCTTCTTTTGTTTTATAAATAAAAGATAACCTTTATATTAAGAGTTTAGAATTGGCGGATGTTTTCGAAGAGTCTCGCAAGTACTCCTACTTTGAGAAATTAACCGTTATCCTATTGAAGGATAGAAGTAACGGTCTTTTTCTTCTTTCGGAATATTGACAATTACGCCTCGGCTACAACGTCGAATTCTATTGAATTGAAAAGTAGAAAAGGAGAGTTTTGCACTAAATGAGTTTGGAAAGCTGTGTTTGAATTCTTAGTCCAAATTAATCATTTGATAAAGGCAAGTATACCTTATCGCAAGTAATACAGGATATTTTTTTTTGAAAATATCGGGATCGTATATTTCCGCGGGTCGTGTTAATTATGCTACTTCGAGGAACGAACTATTATTTTATCAGAATAATATTTTTAGTTGGTTTAACTAGAGTTCTAAGTGATAAAATGCGAAAGACGATAATAAGCGATTAACTAGAGTTCTAAGCGATGAGAAAGATAGCGCCCGACGTCGAATTACCTTGATACGAAAATAGATTTTTTCGTAGAATTAAAAGTGATGACTTTTCAGAATATTAAAATGACTTGGCCGTGGAGGTTCCATAATTATGAACGCTCCTCTCTCGAGGGTACGCCCACCTGAGATTATGAATATTCGACCGAACTCTCGTTCTACAATCGAATCTTCTTAATACTCGCTTTATGTTGTGAACCCCGCTATTGGGTTTTTATTTCTAATTTGGGAGAATTACTTCGTCCTCTTTCGAGGGTAGAGCGCAGTTCTCTTTACCCGTGAGCGATCAATCCGTACGCACGAGCCTCTCGGCTAACTAGGTACGAAAAACGGAAATGAAAACCACCGCCAGGGGCGCTGCCCCTTGGACCCCAGTTAGGGGCTCTGCCCCTAAGACCCCGCCAGGGGCGCGGCCCCTTGGAACCCCGCCCGGAACGCATCTGTTTTCGTTGAGTTTTTGTGTTTGAATCTCGTGTCCCCTCGGGTGTACTTGGATGATCGCCAGTGACCCTTCGGTGCTCCTGATCTCGAATCCCTCTCGTTTGAACCTCTTTTTACTCGTTGTTGTCTGTTAACAATTGAGTTACTCTTATGACTCATATTGATCAATGTGTACTTCGTCTTGACCCTATTTCTTAGGGCCTTCCAGTGATTATCCTTTCGGGCAGCGTCCCGCGTCTAATTAAAATTTAAGTAATAAGAACTACTTTCTTTAGCCTTACACAGTAGTTGTGTTTGGGGGACAGTGGGGGAAAATGTTATAGCCTTGCACGGTAGTCGTGTTTGGGTGGTTGGGTCTAGTGGTACCCCCACCTGGTTTTGGGCTTTGGGTAGCGGAGGTAGTTAACCGCTCCCGTATAATTTGAGCTGATCAGTCTCTTTAATTGATGAAACAAAATAAATGAACGTGTTGTTCCTCTTTTGGTATTTTAGTGCACTTGATGCTTGCTGACTCTTTGTTTAGAGCTCTCTTTCGGTAAATTTGGCTTGGGTTGGTACCCCTTGTGCCTTGCTTGTTTTTCTGCTAGTTTTCTGCCACTTGTAATCCCTTGCTGAGGCGTTCTTTGTTTTATTGAATGCCTCAGGTTCAGAGCCATAACGGCTAGTGGTGTAGCCTGAAGTTCAGAGTTTTAGTAGCTGTTCACCCCGCTGCTGCGAGGTAGTTGTTTTTAGTTACTTCTTGTGCTCAGACATACTAGTTGGTGCCAATGGGTTAGTGTCATGTTGTTGACGCCCATTGTGCCCCTTTTTATACTTTATAGTTTATTTGCCAGATTATGCCACTACTTTTAGATCTTGAGTATCTTACCCTCTGGGAATTATTTATGTTAGGTGCACTATAGTTATAAAATGGTTTTTCTTCATCCTCATTGCATTCTTTCTAACTGAAACCCTTAACTTTATAGTCGCCTAAAGGTATTTTCTACTCTTACAGTACGCCTAGTTATGTGCATATCATTTACGTCATGCTCCGTCGTTTGCATACATGTAGGACTTTAAGTAAACTAAATCAAGTATTTTCCGCTGCAATTATATATACTTTCTCGGTGGACTAGTTGATCCACGAACTGAGAGACACAGTTCTTATCTCAAAACCCCTAATAAATGATTTCAAATGATGACTTATCATATAATCATGTTTGTTTAGTTAAGTAATAGGTTCCCGCCTGAGCGTCTACAGTTGTCTCCTGTATGACGTGGCA
The DNA here is from genome assembly GCA_033032865.1 of Dactylorhiza incarnata. Lineage (NCBI taxonomy): Eukaryota > Viridiplantae > Streptophyta > Magnoliopsida > Asparagales > Orchidaceae > Dactylorhiza > Dactylorhiza incarnata. The sequence goes on from JAWHQI010000395.1 coordinate 1,476,899, forward strand.
TTATGACGTGTATTTTCTCTAACTCTGATATTCTTAAATTCGGAGAAAATGCGGGTTGTGACAGGGACCAATCTGGCGCCACCAGAATTGGAGAATTGATAAGTTGCTTTTTTATAAAATCAAATGCCTATACGCAGGCCGTGTCAAAAATGAATGGGGAATCCTTTTCCAGGAGGTGAGTTAGCGGTTTGGTTATTTTTGAAAAATCTTGAATAAACCGCCGATAAAAACCTGCGTTGCCAAGAAAACTTCTAATTGATTTGACGTTCGAAGGAACAGGAAGTTGTTCAATTATAGCGACTTTGGCCCTATCGACCTCCATCCCCTTGGAAGAAATTTTATGGCCGAGGACTAAACCCTCTCGGACCATGAAGTTGCATTTCTCCCAGTTCAAGACTAAGTTCGTCTCCTCGCACCGTTGGAGGACTCTATCTAAATTTTTTAGACAATTTTTAAAAGATTCTCCAAAGACGGAGAAGTCATCCATGAAGAATTCCATTATGTCTTCTACTAGCTCGCCAAATAATGCCAGCATACATCTTTGGAATGTAGCTGGCGCGTTACAGAGGCCAAACGACATCCTTCGATATGCGAAGGTGCCGAAAGGGCAAGTAAAAGTCGTTTTTTCTTGGTCCTCGGGTGAAATAGGGATTTGGAAAAATCTCGAGAGACCATCAAGGAAGCAATAAAAAGGATGACCGGAGAGACGTTCTAAGATTTGATCAATAAACGGTAACGGAAAGTGGTCTTTTCTGGTGGCATCATTTAGTTTTCTGTAGTCGATGCACACCCTCCAACCCGTAACAGTACGAGTTGGGATTAATTCATTATTCGTGTTTGCCACGACCGTTATACCGCCCTTTTTTGGGATGACTTGTACGGGGCTTACCCACGTACTGTCAGAAATAGGATAGATAATCCCCGCGTCGAGGATTTTAATAATTTCAATCTTAACGACTTCCCGCATGTTCGGGTTAAGTCGTCGTTGAGGCTGAATTGTTTTGCTGGGGTTTTCTTCGAGAAAAATTTTGTGGGAGCAGAATGAGGGGTTAATTCCCCTGATATCGGAAATTTGCCATGCAATTGCACGGCGATGTTTAGATAAAACTTCAACCAATTCGGATGTTTCTGAATCGGTTAAAGTAGACGATATTATAACCAGAAGTTTTAAGTTCGCGGCTAGAAAAGCATATTTTAAATGGTCGGGGAGTTGCTTAAGCTCCAAGACTGGAGGTTCTTCATAGGAAGTGGAGATTTTTAAATTTTTCGAATCAAAAGGCTCGAAAGGCGAATTTGGCAGTAATTCATCTAAAGGAGGTTGATTCGCCAGATCTGAATCGTCTATCATTAAAGATAACAATTCCGAAAGAGAAGAACACTCGTCCATAAACGCGGGTTCCAAATTGAAACAGGAATCATCATTCGATAGTGAGTTCCGCATGGAGAGGTTGATATGTAAAGTAATTTCGTCGTCTCCAATTCGAAGGAGGAGGCGACCGTTACTGACATTCGATTAACGCACGGGAGGTTGCGAGGAAGGTGCGACCGAGGATGATGGGTACCTCGACGTCCTCCTCTATGTCCAGGATGACAAAGTCTACCGGGAAGACAAACTTGTCGACCTTGACCAGAACATCCTCCGCTACCCCTATTGGGTACTTTAGCGAGCGATCCGCGAGTTGGATGCTCATTTTTGTTGGACTTGGGACGCCTAAATCGAGTTTTTTTTAAAGAGAAAAAGGCATCAAATTGATGCTGACGCCTAAGTTCGCAAGAGCGTACTTTAGTAACATATTGTTAAAGAGACACGGGATGGAGAACCGTCCCGGGTCGTTCAGTTTTGGCGGCAATTTGTTAAGGAGAACAGCCGAACATTCCGCGTTAAGGGAAACACGCGAAACATCCTCGAGTCACTTTTTATTAGAAAGCAACTCCTTAAGATATTTCACATATTTCGGCATTTGGGAGAGTGCCTCGCAGAAGGGGACGTTTATTTGAATTTGTTTTAAAATACGCAAATTTTTTTGATAATTTTCGTCCTCCTTCTCTTTATTAATTTTAGACGGGTAAGGAATTCGAGGACTCGAAACATTCGGCGCAACCGGAGAATCTGGAGCAATTAGAATCGAAGAAGAGGGTGGAGGGGTCGGAGGCGAAATGCATACCTTAGGCTCAACCCGCAATGGGGAGATGACCTCCTTGCCGCTTCGAAGGGTTATACCGTTGGCATTTTCCCTGGGGTTCGGCTCCGTATTCCCTGGTAGAGCTCCGTATGGCCGCTCGGAGACCATCTTTGCAAGTTGTCCAACCTGGTTTTCTAAGTTTTTAATCGATCCTGTAAGATTCCGGATATTTGAATCGTTGGACGCGAAGTATTTAGACAAAACATCTTTGAGCGGCGAAGGTTTTGGAAGAGGAGGCTGGAATCCCTGCGGAAATCCTTGCGGATTCATATTTGGGGGCCTCTGAGCATTGTTAGGATTGCTCCAGGAGAAATTAGGGTGGGTCCTCCAACGCGGATTATAATTATTACCATACGGGTTGTTATTAGGGTTGAAGGGGGGCCTAACCGGATTACCGAGGTAATCCACCGATTCTTCGATTACGTTATTATTATTATTATTATTCCAAGCGGGAGTGGAGGAGGAAACAGTCATCTCCGCCACTTGCTTACTTAGCCGCTCTACCTGTGAGTCTAAGAAAGTAGTGGCGTCCACTTCAAAAAGACCAGCCGGTTTATTAGGACGCGACCTTGGCACGTTCCATTGGTACGCGTTCATGGCCATTTCGTCGATCAGAGCTTGAGTGGTCTCCGGGGTTTTGTTGTTTAACGTTCCCCCGGAGGCCGCATCAATCATCTGCCGCGTAGAAAAATTTAAACCATTATAAAACGTCTGGACCTGTAGCCAAGTTGGTAGCGCGTGATGAGGACACCTACGCAAATATTCTTTAAAATGCTCCCAAGTCTCATAAAGAGACTCGGAATCGAATTACACAAAGGATGTGATATCCGTGCGTAGTTTTGCGGTTTTTGACGGAGGAAAATACTTAGTTAAGAAAAATTCCGTCAATTGGGCCCACGTGGTTATGGACCCTCTCGGAAGAGAAGTCAACCACGATTAGGCTTTTAACCGTAGCGAAAATGGAAATAAGCGTAAACGAATGGCGTCATCAGTGACGCCATTAATTTTAAAGGTGTCGCATATTTCTAAAAAGTTTGAAAGGTGCTGATTTGGGTCCTCATATGGCAAACAGTCGAACTGAATCGACTGTTGTACCATTTGAATTATGCTGGATTTTATTTCGAAATTATTATTATTAACTGTTGGGCGAGTAATACTTGATCATGTATCGTCCAAATTCGGCCGGGCATAATATACCATGGTCCGGGCCGGGGCCGCATTTGGAATTGGATTGCCCATATTTGTAGTATCTCCGTTTGACTCTTCAGGGGTTTCGAGTAAGTTTTGATCGCGAGATCGGATACTCTTCAAAAGGAATAGTCGAATCGTCCGACGAGCTTCCTCGGGTCATATACTAAAAACAAATTTTTTTTGGATTTTTTTTGTTTTCTTATTATTATTAATTTTTTATTAAATATAAGTTTATATATATATTTTTTATATTACATTTTTGTATTTTTTTGTTTTTTAGTAAAAATATAAAGATAAGGAATAAAATTAATAGCAGTTCCTACTTTCAAATAACAACACAAAGGTCCCCGGCAACGGCGCCAAAAACTTGATGGTTTTGTTTGGACTTCTTCTTTTGTTTTATAAATAAAAGATAACCTTTATATTAAGAGTTTAGAATTGGCGGGTGTTTTCGAAGAGTCTCGCAAGTACTCCTACTTTGAGAAATTAACCGTTATCCTATTGAAGGATAGAAGTAACGGTCTTTTTCTTCTTTCGGAATATTGACAATTACGCCTCGGCTACAACGTCGAATTCTATTAAATTGAAAAGTAGAAAAGGAGAGTTTTGCACTAAATGAGTTTGGAAAGCTGTGTTTGAATTCTTAGTCCAAATTAATCATTTGATAAAGGCAAGTATACCTTATCGCAAGTAATACAGGATATTTTTTTTTTAAATATCGGGATCTTATATTTCCGCAGGTCGTGTTGATTATGCTACTTCGAGGAACGAACTACAATTTTATCGGAATAATATTTTTAGTTGGTTTAACTAGAGTTCTAAGTGATAAAATGCGAAAGACGATAATAAGTGATTAACTAGAGTTCTAAGCGATGAGAAAGATAGCGCGCGACGTCGAATTACCTTGAGAAGAAAATAGATTTTTTCGTAGAATTAAAAGTGATGACGTTTCTGAATATTAAAATGACTTGGCCGTGGAGGTTCCATAATTATGAACGCTCCTCTCTCGAGGGTACGCCCACCTGAGATTATGAATATTCGACCGAACTCTCGTTCTACAATCGAATCTTCTTAATACTCGCTTTATGTTGTGAACCCCGCTATTCGGTTTTTATTTCCAATTCGGGAGAATTGCTTCGTCCTCTTTCGAGGGTAGAGCGCAGTTCTCTTTACCCGTGAGCGATCAATCCGTACGCACGAGCCTCTCGGCTAACTAGGTACGAAAACGGAAATGAAAACCACACGTCGATTATGTGGCTCCACTCAACGTGATTCTCGGGTAAACCTTAAGCGTTAATTATTTTAGAAAGAGATGTTTTAATTTTATAGAAAAACTATTTTTGTTTCCCAATGCTCTTCGACGTCATGTGCTAAAGGAAATTAGCCACTCATCGGAATGGAGACGACATTATCGGTTGAAAAATACATGTTTAATAATTAAAGCGGATATAAGCGGATAAAAAGGAAATAAAAAGACTTATATAAAAACAGTAATAGTATCCGTCCCAACCACCTTAAACAAGCGCTAAAAAGTTTTTAGCCTCTTATTCAAGAAGGGGGTGGTATAGAAATGAAAAGACTTATAAAGGTGCAGAAATAATATCCGTCCCAACCGACTTAAATAAATGCTAAAGTAAATTAGCCTCTTATTCAAGATGGGGGTGGTATATAGCAGTTATATGAAGACTGAAATAAAACTAAGTTACAAAAAAGAAAAATATAATCTCATACACGCACACAATCTAAAAAAAACCGAAAAGAAAGCGTTTAAAATGAAAGCGATAAAATAAGGCGAAAAAGAAAACGATAAAACTATTTTATTAAAGCTTGTAAATCTAAGCTATGAAAACAGTAAACCTAGATTATGAAAGCAATAAACCTAACTATAAAAGCAATAAAACTAAATTATGAAAGCAATAAAGCTAAACTCATACACGCACACACGCTAACATTAATAAAAAGAAGATGATCCAAATGAGAAAAACATAATTTATTTCTGAAATCAGCATTACAACTAGACTAGGAAGACGAAAAAAAAACTACAAACGAACTTAAACTGAATTGCATAAGAGAAGCTCACAATCACTCAAAAGAACTCACAATACCACAAGAACTACTCAAAATTTGGATGAAAAATACTTCAGCCGAGCCCCTCTATTTATAGGGAAAATTTGAGTTTTACACGCCTTAGGTCACGGGCGTGACTTGAATGTCACGGCCGTGACTTAGGGCGTGACATTTGCTCGGCTGTATTCGCCGCCTTCTGGAAGGTCTGGCCATCAAACATGGCTGCACACGGGCGTTACTTGGTATGTCACGGGCGTGACTTTGTGAGTCACGGGCGTGACTATGGGTGGCTGATGTCGGCAGCATGGGCGCGGCTTCGAGACGTGACGCGCTGGCGGCTCACGGGCGTGACTCTGCTGGAATACGGGCGTGACTTGTAGAGTCACGGGCGTGACTTGGTCAAATTGAGTGAGCTGGAAAGGAATTCGTCGGGCGCAGAGCTTTAAATTTACACGCCCTTGGTCACGGGCGTGACCGAGGGCGTGACTTGAGCGATTTGTCGGGATTTGATCTGAATTGAGCCGTCCCTTTGATATTTGATCTTTAAAATTACACGCCCTTGGTCACGGGCGTGACCGAGGGCGTGACCTGTGAAAATTTTGCAAAAAAATGCAAAAACAAAAATAAAACTAAGTTAGAAACCAGAAATAATAAAGAAGCAATTTATTCATTAATTTACATAGAAAATTCACAATATTAATTAAAACTATACAAATAATTATACTAAAAATACATATATTTTATTACTTATCAGCCAAGAATCAAATAGAAGGAAAGACTGATTCAAAACGACTCTAAAAGAATAATATCATTCCATAAAAATCAGATCTACAGAAAGAAGGAAAGAGATTTGGCGTGTTTTTGAATTTCTTATAGATATCGACGTGCGTCGATTACTATTCGACGTAAACGTCGATTTCATCCTGGCTGGACGTCGAGAGGAGAATAAGGAAGGTGCGTCGACAAAGGAGCGTCGACTTTATCAAATGCGTCGACTAGAAGTCAGAGGTACGTCGACTAAGATTACATCGAATTCTTCTTAGAGTTACTTCGACTCATTCTGAGAGAGACGTCGACTATATTTCGACGTTGCGTCGAATACTATTCGACGCATATTTACTTAGACTAATTTTTCATTCTTAGAATTTATATTCTACTCAATTGTAGGGGTTAAGATAAATCATTTCCCCAACAAAGAGATTCGATAACGATGAATTCGATTCAGAAATTTGCAAACGGAGTATTTAAAAATCGCAGAAAAAATGGTTGCTCGTTCTCCACAAATCTAAAGAAAGAAATCACAAAGATGGGTGGAAAGAAGTTACCCAACCCGGATCTATAATCGCACAAGATATGTGAGAGAATCACTCTCTCCATGGTTCCATCGGCGTCGCACCGAATGGGGGCTGCAACCTTCTTCCTTGGAGTCGCACCGAAGGAGAACACGTCGGAGTCGCACCGAAGTAGGGTGGAGGAAGCAATCATTGGAGTCACTCCAACAAGGGGAAGAATAGGGTTTGCTTTTTCCAAATCTTCTTCATCAAATTAAAACACTCCCATTTATAGGAGTTACCAAACAAATCCAACCATCCAAGTTTGAGATGAAGATCTCATCACTCCGGATGGCTATTAACACACCAATTGTTTAAATGCAGGAAATAAAGAAAATAATACTCAAATGAATATAAAATTATTACCTAAACATGTAATAATTTTATATTCACACATATAATATAAAATGCATATTAAATAGATAATTTTGTCTTCAAGCGGGCTTGGCACGCCGTAGGCGGAGGTTGTAACACCGTCTTCCGTTAGCGCCGCCATGGCACCTAAAGTCTTTATCTTCATCAAGCATTGGTGGAGGGGTGGCGGCATCACAAATAGTGTCCTAACCCAAATAGCGGGAGATTGTTGGAACAACCATATTACTGATTTGGGCTAGGATCACTATTTGTTTGCTAGGACTAAGTTGACCCCAATGTATAGTCTTTAGGGTCAAGGTTTTAGGCTGATAGATCTAAGGAAAAGATTAAGTTTTCTGTGTTTGACGAACTCTAGTCTGCTTTTGACGAACTCTTCTCAGCGGTCGACGAAATGCTTTCTGCGTTCGACGAACGTCTAGCATTCTGCGTTCGACGAACGGCTTGTTTGAAGCTCGTCTCAGCGGTTATTGAACCTCGTCTCAACGGTTGTTGACCTCGTCTCATCGGTTGACCTCGTCTCAGTGGTTGACCAAGTCTCAGCGTTCGACTAACATCCCAGTCTCAGCACTCGACGAACTCAGTTCTTCCAGGCAGATTTAGCAGTTAATCCTTCAGTTCAACGATCTCCAGCTTGAGATCGACGAACCCCAGATTGTGTTCGACGAAATTTGTTCAAATCGATGAATTCCTACTTTAGTTCAGATATTTCAGGAGGATTATGTTTATTTCATTCTCTGAACTCAGATCTCTTCAGCAACGGCTCTATTCTTCCAGATAAGTAAGGATAATATATTTCCTTTTATTTATTCTCTTATTTCGTAAAGAGGCCATTGACATATTCTTGGAAAAGGACATTTTCATGGAAAAGGAAAAGAAATAGAGCGTGTCAGGTTTGCAGTTCCGAGGATATCTCCTCCAGACTATTTTATTCCTTAAATCAAGGGATTTGAATTTCAAATCAATCATAGATTTATTATCAAAAGAAAATAAGGAAGAATATAGACACAGTTCTCACGACATTCTTAAAAAACATTACAGAATAACTGTACAGAAAAAACAAAGAGGAAGATGATATACAGTTGAGAGGAAGAAGAAAGATATATACAGAAAAAGCTTTTCAGTCTTCATCTTCTTCAAGCAGCAATTTCATTCCCTGAGAACATCAACACCTTCTCTCAGTATTTCTGCTGCAAGTGTTCAGATCTTCAAAGAGCAACTAATAATCTGAGAAACATTTTGTTTCTCAGATTCATCAGCTATCAAGGAAGAAATTTGTTTCAAGTGAAAGCTCCATCCTCAAGCTGTCAACAAATTTCAATCAGATAAAGGAGCTTTACATCATCATTCCAATAGAGTCTTCTCTCAGATTATTGACAGAGAAGAACATCTAAACCCTTCTTTATCCTGTCTTGTACAGGGTTATAGCTCCCTTCAAAAGTTAACCCATTGGTGGCAGGGCACCTGAACAAAAACCTATGGTTTGGTTAGAGCACCTGATCAAAAGCTCCTTGCTGATTTGGACACCGGATCAAAAGCTCCTTGGTGATTTGGACACCGGATCAAGAACCTAGTGGAATCCTACCAAGGGTGGTAGAAGAGTAGACGTACCTAGGTTTATTGGAGAACTACTTTAAAATCCTTGTGTCATCTGTGTTGTGATTTTCTGTGTGCTGTGTTGTGTGCTTATTTGTTTTTATTTGTTTTACATAACTCACTCAATACACATATAAGTATCACTATTTTAATTCCGCTATAAAATAAGTGAAAGCTTTTTAATACTCTATTCACCCCCCTCTAGTGTTACTTTAAGATCTAACCTCACTTTCAAGCCTAACGCTGCATAGTCATGAGGTAATATAAGGTTTATCAAATACAACTTGTACTTAGCATTGAGTGTGATGCTTCTTCAAATCAAGGGAACATTGAGGGTAATATTCCCAACAAGCCTTAAGTAGCTACTCTCGCGTTAGACTCTTCCATTAGTCACTCTGGGTATCCTAGTACCTTAACCGAATTTATACCTAACATCTATTTCGACCAGGATACGCTAAGAATAATCTTGTTAAGTTAAGTTTATTGGAACACGGTCTTCCGCATCTCCTAGGTTTGAGAATAACAAATCCTATGTGTATTTGATCTTGTGTGTTCAAGTGTGCATGTTAACATAGTCCACATGACTCAAGGAGTACTCATGATGTCTGCCCCCAAAATTGAGGCCAAAATTCGAACAAGCTCACTAGCGCCGGCGGTAGCGATAGCGCCGGGCGCTAGCATTGATTAGCTCGATTTCGGCGGCATTTTTAGAAGGAGCTAGCGCCCGGCGGTAGCTACTAGCGCTGGCGGTAGTATGGCGCACAAGAGGCATAGAGCAAATTGTTGCCACGGATGGGAGATTCGGCCGCGCAAGATCATTCCTAATCTGGGCTAGCGCCGGCGGTAGCGCTAGCGCCAGTCCGTAGCGTAAAGGCTATAATTTGGATTCTTTGGCTCCGATTTCTTCATCCTCCTCCAATCCCATACTCTAGAGCTTCGTGCCACATCAGAGAGAGGAATATTCAGAGCGATACTCCCACAATTCCATAAAGCCTTAAGGAGATCCGTGGAGAAGATTTCAACACACATAATCATCATGACGAAAGGCCGCATCGACTACGATCATACTCTGCGGGCCTTCGTCCACTTCTCCAAGAGATCCACATAGAGGGAGTTTTTATATTATTGTCTTTTCATTTCATATCTTTTCTGTAAACGGTAGTGAAATCGCCTCGTGTTGGCGACTAGGTCTGGGGTAGGACTTAGGGCTGAAATTTGCCTCGTGTTGTCGACTAGATCTAGGTTAGGTCTAGGGGGTGCTCGAGGCCTTTCTGGGGATAGATCGGCTAGAGCGGCTTAAGGCCGTATCTGGGGAGAGATCGGCTAAAGCCAACCGGTTCGTGGGGATACGAGTCGGTATAGAAAACGAAAAAGAATTTTTATTAGCCGCCTCCGATTTCTAGCGTCATAGAAATCAAGTTTTGTAAAACATTATTTGATATTAATAAAGCATATCTCTTTATTATTAGTTTTACTTGATATCTCTTTATTAATCTTGCAATATTCCGAAGTTTTTCTAAATATAATCTAAAGTTTTTGAAAACCCTTATTCACCCCCCCCCCCCCCCCCTCTAAGGGTGCCGACCGATCCAACAAGTGGTATCAGAGGGGTTTTATTCCAATCGGCTTAACAACCGGGAATAATGGCGTCTCATGATCTCGCTTCAACTAGTGGGGAAAATTTTTGTGAAGAGGAAAAATCACTTGCACCACCTTTATTTGAAGGGACAAATTATAAAGGATGGAAAATCTTAATTGAAAAATTTATTAAAACTTTAGACATCGAAGTTTGGAATTTAGCAATAGCAAGACCCGCAAATGAATCAAATAAAAAAGAACTTCAATTAAATGCAAAAGCTAAATACTATTTATTTTGCGGTCTATCAAATGAAATTTTCAAATTAATATATTGCTTTTCTAGTGCATACAAAATATGGCGCTTTCTTGAAGAAATGTATGATCTTCCTTTCGCAGGTGTGGAACAAACACAGGAGGAAAAGAACGTACAAGCATCCATTATCATTCAAGAAGATCTCTCTCGGAGCGAAGCCATGGAGAATATTGAAATAGAAAAGGAGAACAATACACCAAGAGAAAAAGAAGAAGAAATCTTACTTTTGGAAGAGGAATGCCAAGAAGAAGACAAAGGAACAATATGTTCAAATCCTCCCTCATCCAAAAGCAATGTAAGGAAATCAAATTCTATCTTTTGTACTTCTATCTCTTCATTACAATTGTTACAAAATACTAGGCGCAAAATTGGGAAATTAAAGAATGCTAATAAACTATTGCACTTAGAAAATAAAAATTTAAAAGCAAAAGTTAAAGTAATATCAAAATCTGATTTATCTAGCTTTACTCATGTCACTTCAATTGAAAATACAAAACCTTGTCTTGATTGTAATGATATTAAAGAAAAATTTAAGGAACTTGAAAAAGAAATTATTTTTATAAGAGAACAAAATGAAAAATTATGTCTAGAAAATTCATCTTTAAAATTTAATTGTGCTAAGTGTAAGGACTATGAAATTGAAATAAAAGAGATGGATGAAACATTTGATGAGTATAGGGATAAATATGAAAAACATATTGACTCAATTGTTACCAATCTCAAAAATAGCATAATAAATTATAATAAAGCTAGACATAATTTAAAAATCAAGAATGATGAACTAAAATCATAAATCAACTTACTTAAGGAAATCATTAAGAAAAACACTCAAAACATTCATTCACAATCTCAAGGTATATCTAAAAGCAAGTTGAATATAATTTATCAAAATGTTGATAAATCCAACAAAGGAAATAAAGAATATCAAATGCTTGAAAATAAAATTCCAAATCATTATCATTTTCAAAATATCCACTCTCCCAACATAAATTTAAAGATAAACAAATTTCCTATAAAGAATGTTTTGCAAAATCGTCATCGAAATTTGATAAATAAGAATAATATTAAACCAATGTTTGAATGGCGGCCAAAAGTTAAAGATGAAACACAAACTCAAATCAAAAGGGCCCATTCAATCACATCTCCCCAAAAGAAAACACGATGTATTTGGGTACCCAAAGGAACCGTCACTCCCGGTCCTCTTTGGATACCTAAATCTCTTATTCATTAGTATCCCATCATTTGCATGAAGTAGAAATCAATTAAAATGAAATACACAAATTTCTACTTCATGATGTGCTTTAATGTCTTTTCTATCTTTTTTTTTTGTGTTCTTTTTAAACTATCATGCCATGGTCATCCTATATAGTATTAGAAATATGATTTTATCTCATAAAGCTTAATGAGTTTATAAATTATTTTTGATCAAAATTCAAAATCATATTTTTATTTTGATGACCTATCTTTTATTATTATAAAATATCTTATATTATCCATATGAATCAAACTCTAAATTTGCTATAAGATATTTCAAATTAAATCCGGTTATTAGGCTATTAAGATTCTTAGCCTTCACCAACAAGTGGTTGAGTGAAATAACTTGATCTAAAAGAAAATTCAAGATTTAAATAAAAGCTCAACTTTCAATATGGGTGTCATTGTTCACAACAAAAAATTATATTGTGTTCTCTCCTTGATGTCAAACATGATCTAAACCATCACTATTGTTCACCTATTAAAAATCACATATATATATTCTAAATTCTTAAGGAAAATCTCTAAAATGTGTTGAAAGAAGTTATCTTCATAATGAATATTGAATTCACAAACACCACCATGATCTAGTGATATCTTTTGCTAAACATCTCTAAAATCATAATTCATATCAAGAATCATCTATAAACAACTATCACAAATTATATGATAACAATTGACATTATAATTATTTACCATGGTTGGTGTTATGGTATATTATGTGTGTATTGTGATTTATTTCTAGTTTAGACCTTTGAATCATTTTGATATCAAATCAAATAGAATTGTCACTCCATTCTAGGTCTCTAAGTTGAAACACAATCAAACTTTGGCAAAACATTAATCTCAAATTTATCGTACTAACATTGACACCTAAAGAATATTTATATCTATGTTAGGTTTTATTTGTCGGGGCATATCCATGTTACTATTTGCGTGAACATTACTCCTTGTTCACCGAAACCATGCATATTTGATTTGTTCAAACATGATATCTTGGGTTTTCATTTCCTATTTTTTTTAGTTATAAGCACAAGTCTTTAGAAAAGTCAAAATGAAAACATAAGTAAATATATCTCATGCAGTGATTATTTTGTCAATCATATAAGAAATCACTTACGTTTCATGCAATTTGGACCATCCAAAACATCTCCTAAAAATCTGCAACTTCAGCAAGGAACTACTATTGGGACAGCTAATCAAGACCACCAATCAAAATTTCTAAAATCCTAAAAAATCATTCACTGTCTCCCGCGCTAGCGCTACCGCAGGCGCTAGCGTCCATGTTCATTTTTCTGTATTTTTTAAATTTCTAAAAATCCCTTAAAATTTATAAATCTATATTTTCTTCTTAGTTTTGCACTTCTGTGTTTCTTTATTTTTTGAAAAATCAAATACAAAACTATAAAAACCAAATTACAAAAAATATGTTTTGTTTTTTCGCTTGTGTTGTTTCCTTTATTTAAAGTTCATCTTTATGCAAAAATCAAATATAAAAATTACAAAAGCAAAAATTACAAAAATATGCTTTTATTTGTAAAAATCAACTACAAAAATATAAAACAAAACAAAAACAAGTATCAAAATTATTCTTCTGAACTTAACTTTTCTATGTATCTTGCGAAAGGGTGATTTGGGCTATCATCCCATCATATCACCTAGTACCGGGCGAACCTCTCACAAGGTAGCCCTCAGGAAGTCCAAGATCAATTTTATAAGTTCAAACTTTAAATAAAAATTATTTTTCAAAAATATCTGTATGGACTTTATTGTAAAAATCAAGCATGAGTTAATCTATTATTCAAAACTTCTATAATGTTGCAATTTATCTTTTCAAACTACTTTGAACATTGTTTTCATCATGCTTAGATATGTCTATTAATATGTGCATAAATTATATTGAAAAAGTTGTGTAGAACTATGCGTAGCATGCCTCTAAGTATGAGTAATGTTTTATGTTTGATAATGATCGCAATTCACTCACTTATTTTGGCATTGTCTACTTATGTGTTTAATCTAAGAATGTTTGTGTATGTTTTGTAATAGCACAATGAATTAAAATTGCACAAGTATCTTACCTACACAACTTTTATTTGCACTTTTAAAAGTTAAGAAAAGCGGTTATCTTTTTCATAAATTATATTGGTTTGCAAAACAAGTGTATTCGGAGAACTTTGTACAAAACAAAATCATAAAATAAAGTGACAAAGATAACTCCACCAAGCACTACTTGAACCTCCTGATAAATCTTAATAAGCGTTGTGAGGTTGAGCACTTTGGAAAGAATAATAAAGTATCTTCTGCAAACCATAACTTTCTTTCAAAATAAAAACCACTTATTCTTAAGTACACTAGATCACAATAAAAATCAATCTTGAAGAATAAAACTATGTGATCCCCCAAGCACTACTTTGCACCCTGATAAGTCTTGATGAGCATTGTATGTGCAGAGCACCTTGGTAGTTGTACATTTTTCATTGTGCATTGAAGTGAGTAGAAGTAAAATTATTTGTGTTTTATTGTGCTCTTTACTTTACATATTACTTGTATTTTTGATTAAAACATTTGTTTACTCTATTCAAAATACACTTTTATGCACATCATTATCTTCCATAACACTTCTTCTCATGAGTATTGGATCCTAATGCTAATTCTATACTACTCTTTATTTATGAAATGCACTAGATAACCTAGCATGCTTTCTACAATGTTTGGTATGTTTTGAAATTGTGAATTAAAGTAACATTGTAGTAATCTCTTTTTGATAAGATTATTTCATGCTTGGTTACTGTATTGTCAAAACAAAAATTATAAATGCAAAATGATTTACAAAAACATCTTCTTTTTGAAATTGAACTCATATATCTTTTTATGAACCATCATTGATTACCATAAGATATTTTTTTTGTACTTCTATATGTCTTCCACATCATAACCATATAATTGTTTTACCTTGCACTTTAATACTTATTTAAAATCTTTCATCTTGTGTGCATCATCACTTGAATCTTCAAATTCCTTTCTTGCAACAAGTGGTAGACTTGCTTGGTAAACTTTATATTGGTTGAATTGTTTTTTGCTTATAACTCTGATCTATTTCTATTCTAAACACTCCTCCAACAAGTGAAATATTGCTTATAAAATATCTCTTTTTAACTTAAACTCTTATTTAGTATTATGATGTTTCTTTTTCGAAATCTTCCGCAATACTCAAACTCTGATTCATTCATGAATTTCAATATAGCTATGTGAGTTTTATTTCAAAAATTCAAATAAAAATATAAACCCATATGCTATGATATTTCCCATTAGATTTAAATGCTTAATGTTTCCAATAATTGTTATCCATGACTTCATTTCTCACCATAGCGGGGGCGTAGGGTTGTAGACATTAGATAACCTTATCTTTAGTCATGTCTTGTCCTTAACCGGGGAGGGTTCCAGTGAGGCCTTGCGAGGCACTGGGGGGAAAGAGTGCTAGGTTAAGTTTTTGTCTAGTGTTTGCATATGGGATTAACACCCCAACCTACGGCATGTTTGCAACTCCTCATGCCCATCCGTCACTTAGTACGGGGCTAGGGTGTTGACATATTGTCTGGATAGATTGGTTACTTGGAAATCATGATTGTTTTTAGGCTTAAAACTCATATTTAAACGGGAAATCATTATTTTTTGCTTAAACTCTAATATATAAAAGGGGGAGAACTACAAACAAAAGGGATAAAATAAGTCTTAACTCTGATCATTTTCAATGAAAGACAAGTCTAAAACTCCTTATCATTTACTTAAAAAGCTCGATCATGCCTTCTCTTTTATTTACACATTTTTAGTGCTTTGTTTCCCTACCCACTTTTGTTAATAACAAAGGGGGAGAACTAACATGATAAAATGTAAAAGGGGAGAACTAACAATGATAAATGTAACCCGCTATCATAAACCCAACATGACAAATTCAGTTGATAGCATACATATTAAGGAAGCATTCATATAGGGGGAGCATATATTTAGGGGGAGCAATTCTAAATGCTAAAATCAATAATCATCCTAAAGTCATCACTCTCACACACACACAAGTATAGTCTCATCATGCTTATTTATTAATGCTTTGATTTATCATTAATGGATTTGTTATTATTAAAAGGGGGAGTTTGTTGGAACACGGTCTTCCGCATCTCCTAGGTTTGAGAATAACAAATCCTATGTGTATTTAATCTTGTGTGTTCAAGTGTGCAGGTTAACATAGTCCACATGACTCAAGGAGTACTCATGATGTCTGCCCCCAAAATTGAGGCCAAAATTCGAACAAGCTCACTAGCACTGGCGGTAGCGATAGCGCCCGTCGCTAGCATTGATTAGCTCGATTCCGGCGGCATTTTTAGAAGGAGCTAGCGCCCGGCGGTAGCTACTAGCGCTGGCGGTAGTATGGCGCACAAGAGGCATAGAGCAAATTGTTGCCACGGATGAGAGATTCGGCCATGCAAGATCATTCCTAATCCGGGCTAGCGCCGGCGGTAGCGTAAAGGCTATAAATTGGATCCTTTGGCTCCGAATTCTTCATCCTCCTCCAATCCCAAACTCCAGAGCTTCGTTCCACAGCAGAGAGAGGAAGATTCAGAGCGATACTCCCACAATTCCATAAATCCTTAAGGAGATCCGTGGAGAAGATTTCAACACGCGTCATCATCGTGACGAAAGGCCGCATCGACTACGATCATACTCTGCGGGCCTTCGTCCATTTCTCCAAGAGATCCACATAGAGGGAGTTTTTATATTATTGTCTTTTCATTTCATATCTTTTCTGTAAACGGTAGTGAAATCGCCTCGTGTTGGCGACTAGGTCTGGGGTAGGACTTAGGGCTGAAATTCGCCTCGTGTTGGCGACTAGATCTAGGTTAGGTCTAGGGGGTGCTCGAGGCCTTTCTGGGGATAGATCGGCTAGAGCGTCTTGAGGCTGTATCTGGGGAGAGATCGGCTAAAGCCAACCGGTTCGTGGGGATACGAGTCGGTATAGAAAACTGAAAAAGAATTTTTATTAGTCGCCTCCGATTTCTAGCGTCATAGAAATCAAGTTTTGTAAAACATTATTTGATATTAATAAAGCATATCTCTTTATTATCATTTTACTTGATTTCTCTTTATTAATCTTGCAATATTCTGAAGTTTTTCTAAATATAATCTAAAGTTTTTGAAAACCCTTATTCACCCCCCCCTCTAAGGGCGCCAACCGATCCAACAAAGTTTCCTAGTTTGGTTGGCTTAACTCATTGATTAAAGGACTATATAATGCAATCTTTACACATGGGCACACCATCGCTTCTGCTTGCTTAGTTTGTCCCCAAACTAATGCTCGCGCGGGGTGACCCATTGATGGTGCACTTACTTCCTCTATAATCATGGTTTTCTTTGGTACCAGTTTGTAAAATCCATTTTTTTGCTTCACAACCGGGTCTTATGCCTAGAACATCTACCTTATGGTGACTCCAACTACCAGGTTAGACGCCACCGTACGACGCCGATCCTGTCGGCTAAACGATCACATCACAGAAGTCAACAAAAGAACATATGTATTAGCACAAGTCCACAATCATAGCTCAAATACAGTATATATAAATGAGCAATAGTCCATAATGAGTACCAAGTAAGAAAGAGGGTAAATTGGCTTATGCCCAGTACATGTCCAATATAAAACTAAACACACTCTCTCACTTTACATCTATGCGGAAGCTAAAGAACTCTCATCAACCTGTCATCGGGCAGTGACGCTGCGTGGCGTCTGTTCCTTAAGTCTTGTCATCACGTCTTGCTGCTCGTACTACTTCTCCAGCTCCTCGGAATCCTACGTTCACAACCGACCGTTTGTCTCAAAGACTAAGCCTTTTTGTCCTCGCCTCCCCCCGCAACTCTTAGGCACCATGCGGGAGGATGAAGCAGAGGACAATAAGAGGTAAAAACAAGAGCAGGTGATATGGAACTAACTAGTTGTTATATATATATACTAGCATCTTCGAACTGGGCTACGCCCATTCTCGATGCGTCGCTGCGGGCTTCGCCCGTAACCAAGAGGGCTTCGCCCGCTTGGCATTCAAGCGGGCTGCACCCTCACCTGTCGTGGGCGGTGTCATTGGTTGTGGGAGGTGATATTGGTCGTGGGTGCAAAATTCGTCGTGGAGGCGACATTCGTCGTAGGGGATACATTCATGGTGGGGGCGTCATTCGTCGTGCGAGTGGCATTCGTCATGGGGGCGACCACATTCTTTATGCATACAAAAAAGCCAAGCTTAAATTAGATCGTAGCAGTTAAGAGCAATCTGAATCATATACAGAAAATTAACCAAATAAACTACAATTGGATGAAAACATATCTCACTATTTCATATACAGTAATATCTCATCATTGCAACACAATAAACATTTCATTATCAACCCCTGTTTGGACTAGGCATTATATGCATAATCCAGAGGAAATTAATTAAGAAAATTAGACACTAATTGGAATGATTACTTTCATACAGTGAATGACCATCTGATTCAATCCCTCCTAAATTAATCCATCTGAGGAATGTCATTCTATCGTCTCCTGCTGTTAAATAATTGGCAGACTTATTGACTCCACTTTGAATAAATTACAAAGTAAAACTACCCTTAACTTCATATGTTATTGACCTCAAATCATTTTAGTAAATGAACGACATGGAATGCATTTGTATTTATCATGCATGGATTTACTTTGCATCCCTTTTAAATAAAACAAATGTATGGATATACATAATAATCAATTTGTTTTGCGCTAAGGCCCATGATGACTCATTCAGGAACATGATAATGAGTTAACTCACCTCAGTAAGCACACAATCAAGACTAATCTGTATGTTGAAGTCCTTGAATCAATAAGCTGGACATGAGATAATTAAGCATTAAAAGGAAAAATATAGAGAATAATCAGATTAGCATGACGCCTATAATAAAAAAATGAAAGCGTAGCCCACGTGCGTAGCGTTTTGTTCTAAATGCGTGCGTGGTATGTCTTTCAGAGTTTTTTTTTAATTTTAAATCAGTCATGATTAGGACGAACAAAAACGTCGAAATATGTTGACTGCAGGCCTTTGTGAGCTTTATCCGTAGCGCAAGCAACTGCTGTATTGTTCAAACATAGACGCTTTTTGTTCATTGTTTTCCTTCATTATTTGGAAATTATAAGAACACGTTGAAAAAAATAGTCATTAAAACTCACATCCATAAGTCTAGGGTCAGCCGAATATATAAAAGCTCAAAAATAACAAAAACAAAAACTTATGGCATGTGGAGTTGCAAATATAGTCAATAAAGGGGCATTTTATAATTTTTACCCAGCTCTTACGTATTCTACAAATGAATTTGGTGGAAGAAGTACTTAACCCTTTCCTATCATGTTGGAGAGAAAGAGATGAGTTTTCATGTGTAATTTGGCACTTATTTTAGCATAAGACACATGAAACTTCTAACGCACAGACCTTAGACTAAATATCAGTAATAAGTAACCAAAATTTTGATGTTACGTTCATTCAAAGAACCTATCGGATCTAGGTTAAAGAAAGCCACAGAACTACAAAAGAAGAGTTGGATAGATAGATATGAAAGCAAAAAAGAAGAGCTGATAGAAGACCCGTTGAAATAGAGGCAAAGGAGAGGGGAACCATATGATTATTCATTTCTTCCCATAATGCAGAATTAAGCCTCTATGTATAGGGTAGACTGCTGCTCAAAAAATACCAGTTAAAATGATTACTGGAAGAACCATTAAAATTGACAAGGCAAAGGGAAGGCTCCAGCCACCTAACTGAATTAATACTATTTATCAAGCATTTTATTTGAAGTGATCTCATGCATATATTAGTTATAAAACAAGGATCAAGTACAAAAGGTGTTGATTATTTGCATAATTCTGATTATTATGCATAAATCTGAATCTTTATGTTTTCGTATTTCCGTTAGCCCACTTCGAGATAGCAAATGAATTAGAAAAAACTGGGAAACCATGGCATGGTGGATTTGTCACCAAATGTATTAGAAAAAATGCATACAATTGGGCACTAAGTGGAATTTATAGAGCACTAATTGGAATTATCAACACATATCTTCATTTCATTCCATTATAATCATGAAATTTATAGAGCGGGAAGGCGACATGCGGCAATTCAGATTTGCTCATTCTTAAATAAAATATTGCTGGCAAGAAATTCAAAATTCAAAATTCTACCAACATAGTACCTTAGTTGCCTATTTAAAAATTCAAAATAACAACATAGTACTCTTAAGGAAAGAGATGTACACACATAAGGTTAGAATTTGAGAATAAATGTATGAACATATATGTGTTGAAGGGAGCCTAAACAACTTTAATTTTCAATGTTTCTACGGAGTCACAACCAGTATAAACTTGAGAAAAATTTGAGAAAATAAACTGGAAGTTACAGCCAGTATAAACTTGAGAAAATTTTGTTAACATAAGCATACAACTACTAATCACGTAAGAGTAAAATCAGAAGTAAAAGGTACATTTTAATGAATCTAAATGGGAAAGAAAACATGTAATCACAGGAATGGTGTAAAATCCTATAAAAAATAGAGTAAAAATTAGACTGATTAAATCAAAAACTACACTATAGGTAAGGCATGTCCCTTGGGCATTTCATCGAACAGCTCGTGAGCATGTGGCAAAAAATATTACAGGAGCATAAGCTTGAAGATATTGAAAATAGGAAAAAAAAATCTTGAGCATAGATAGTAAAAAAAATATTTCTACGCCATAGAAAGTAGAAAAAATAATATTTCTTCAGCATAGAATTGAAAGTAAAAAAGGGGTACCAGTTATAAGTTGTTTTACCTAGTGTCTCTTTGGCCCATCTCTAGACATTTTTTCAATAAAAAAGGCTCACCTGCGGATCAACTTCAATGTGTAGATGGAGATATTCATAAAAAAGGCTCAGAAGAAATGGTGTTAATCGAAGATATTTTTAGAAAGGAGGATGAACCTATTTAGCTTGTGAGAAAACCACGGACCAAACTTGAGCAATGGAAGATTTAGAGTTTAAAAATGGTTAGCAAAGAAAGTTAGTGCAGGAATCTAGCGTAGAACCTGCAGGAAGCAAGCTGTGATACTTTGCGACAACTTTGGGCTGCGTCGGCAGGATGAGGGCTTCATCGGGCGAGGGCTTCTATGACGTAATCTACTCCAATTTGAAAGTCACGGAAGCTCTGGCGTGGAGGAGGGGGAAAATAGGATCGAGAGCTAGAATGGGAGAGGTCGGCGTGCATGTTGAGGAGGCATGGAGCGATGCCCTAGCAGAGCCTCGCTAAGCTGGAGAGATTGCGTTCCTCGAAGAGATCGTGGTCTGCAAGAATATGAGCTCTGCCGCTGATGGATTAGACAGGACGAAGGAAGCTTTTGCTTTCGGCGGAATAGATGGGTGGGGGAAGTTAAGGATCCATGGCGTTTTTATTTAGCACCATCCGTGGCTTTGGCCTAAATGGATTAGTGACCGTTGATTAAAAAATGATCGTGCGGCTATTATTGAATATGTGGTGTGCTTGCAGAATCCGTGGGCTCTTGCTTATGTGGAGGATCCGTGGCCTTTGATTAACAGACGATCATGTGGCTAATATTAAAAGTATGATGTGCTCCCAATATGTATATTCATTTATATAATAAAGATATATATCTCAAGCAGTAGAAACAACTATAGCTACAAGTAAAAGCAGCTACAAAAGTTAAAGCAACTACAAAATTAAAAGCAGCCACAAAAGTAAAAGTAGCAACAAAAGTAAAACAAGCTATAAAAGTAAAACAACTATAAGAGTCACCTTAACTTATATGAATGCACATACAAATTTATAAGATAAGGGATCTAACACTAAGGTAAACTCAACGTATAAAAGAGCCCATACTAATTTATACGATGAGGTCTTGTTTATGAAATATGCTACGTTGTGCAATGCAATGATGCAACACACACACTCGACTCTGTATGTACAGACCTTTTGTTAGTTACCTCTGTTCGAGTATGTCACCTCAGGTACCCGATTGAGAAAAAATAAGGCAGTGGATCAGGCTTGTCCACTTCTAGGCTTATGCCCCAACCTAGACCTTACGTAAGCCTCTAAGAATACATAAGGTATCTGTGTACTATCTGGTAAGTACCACCTCTATCCCGCTTTTCAAGTCTCCACTCAGGTACACACCATTTAGGCAAATGAGGGTAGTGGATCGGGTCTTCCACTCCTAGGCCAGTATGACACCTCCAAACCTAGACCTTATGTACGCCCTTGAAGAACGCACTAGGGTATCCACATACTATTGGGTGAGTGCCGCCTCATAATTACATTTCACGAGCGTCTAGCTCGCAGGACTATCCAGTCCTCCTTAGATAACACCGATCCTACCGCTCGCTAGACTAATTCAGCATTGTGCCAATCTGTCCCATGTTTGGGACGAGGATTATCTTATCAAGTTCTCCTACTTAACTATCCTTGTGTATTATTTAGTTGAACTTAGAAGTTTTAGGGTTAATCTTGGACTTCCAAAGGTCTACCCTGTGAGGGGCTCGCAGCGGTACTAGGAGGTATGATGGGATGATAGCCCAAACCGCCCTTTCCAAGACACTTATTCTTATTGGTGTCTACCCGTGACCCGACCACTATTAATGTTACACATACGAACGCTAAGTGTGTTTTACCTCACTCCAAGGGAATCACGATCTTTTGACAATCCCAAGCACACTCTTGCCTCCTATTCAACCAGACATCTTACTCCCCATGTAAAATCTACATATTTATCCATATTCAGCCTTTTCACTATACGCAGACCACTTGATCTATGTGTTGGATAAAAATAAAAAGACCTCAAATGCTCATCCAAATGACCCAAGATTATTATTGGGGGTGTGTTATGCCATTTTTAGACTAAATCCAGAAATTAATAATTTTCCTAATTTATTTGGCATTTATTATAATTTTCCCAAAATCACGGAACCTATGACTTTGAACACCAAGTATGGTTTTCAGATAAACAATGGCCTTAATAAAATTTGTACAGCTGTATGATATCAAAATAACAGCCATGTATGAAATTCATAAATTTCCAGAAAGATAAAATATTGACTATTTATCAAAATCAGAAATTTACAAAGGAAGTACCAAAAATACTCACTCAAAAATTATAAGAAAATTACCAGATGTCTAGAGTAATCAGGAAAGTTCACTAATTTAGTTTCATAATTTTCTAGAGTCATTTGACCATATAAATCATTTATTTGATTAAATATATCCTTGGGCACTTTGTGAAGAAAATCATGTATAATTTCTTCCAAAAATTATACTAAAATTAGCAGATCATATGTTTGCCCTAAAAAGTCCTCTGACCAAGTTTCATAATTTTTCAGTGAGTATTTAACCCATAATTAATTTTCTTACAACTAAGGCAAATATTGGGGGTTGTGAATGAAGTACTATACATATCAATCAAAAATTCATAGCAACATTATCAAAAAATAAGATCATCAATATAAACTCACTGACAAAGTTTCATAATCATCCTAGGTTATATGAGCATGTAATTCCTTCTAGTAAGGAAGTGCCCTAAATGACTCTTAATTAATTCAAAGAAACTAAAGGTCTCTAAAAATTCCTAGGGCTTGATACCACCCAATGAACCTCTCTACCAATATTCATGTCTTTCCGAGGACATCTGACCTTATGTCCTTCACAATGCTCAAAAGAGCAACCCTTGGATTTGAACTAGGATTTTAGGGCTTAACAACCCCAAGCCAACCAAAAACAATTTCGATGGCATTATAGGTGATAACAAGGCAGTGGCCCAAGTTTCACCATATTTGGATGTGGGTTGGCCCCTCAAATCCATCAAGAGCATTTTTGGTATTTTGACCCAATTTTCGCTTAATGTGACCAAAATTGAATCACTAGGTCACCTAATCAAATCAACTCCAAATTGGCTGAAAGTTTTACCAGGGTCATATGATGATCCCTAGAATCACCCACCAAGGTTTTGGAGGGTTTTGAGGTAAATAGACCACTTAACTAATTCATACATGAATTATTAAATCTTTACAAAACCTATAGGAATATCGTCTCCAAAAATTACCATTTTTGGATATAATGAGGGTGCTGGTATTACTAGTCTATTGTCCAAATTTTGGAGTATTTGGATGGCTGGATTGATGGGGGCACTCAAATAAAACTCTGGTCAACCCTATGTATAGGCTGCACCATTTTGAGTGATGTGGTCAGACCACTGAACCAAATTGCATGAAATAAATTTTGAAATAAAGTGGACTTCAGGGGCTACAAGTTTGATAGGGAACATTTTTCCAGTTGAGGGATCTAAGCATTTTCTATAAATGAATTAAGGTTCAGCATAAAAAAATACAGAAACGCAAATTAAATCCATATGATAAAATCTGGCAGCACACATCCTGAAGCAGAAATGGACGACATCACACTTTCTTCTTCCTCCAGGCAATGGCTGAGATCAGCCCATCCTGGAGCTCCTTCAAACCCATTCTCCCGGCCATCCGACCACCTCCCTGGCCGGCCACCACCACCACCACCACCTCCGTTGTGGTGGTGGCTAACGCCGGGCGGTGGCCGTGGCCGTTTTTGGCAAACCTGCAATTCAATTTTTCCATGAAAATTCAGATTTTGCTCACCATGGATCAGGCTCAATTGAGCCCGATTTTCTCCTAATGGATCTAGAATGCTAGCACAAGGGGAGAGGAGGAGAAACCGGACCTTGTTTGGGTTTGAGGTTAAGTGATTTTAGGATTTGCCATGGCCAACCACCCTCCTTGATCTCCTTGCCGATTCCTTGACTCCCCACCAAAACCTTCAATCCAATATTTGATTTCGACTGCCATCCCCCTTTGAAGCTAATGGTGGAGTTATATATTAGTGGGGAGGGTTGTATAAGGGGGATTTGAGGAGTTCAATTTCGGCCATGCCATTAATGGCCCCTCCTTGATGGTTGTGGACTGGAATTGATTGAGAATCTCCTCCCAAGCATCAGGGAAGATGAATGGAGGGCTTGGGGAGATAAATGGAGTGACCGATGGCCTCCCTCCATAACTCCTCTCTCTTTCCTCCATTAAAAATATGAATATTCCCTTTTTAATTTCAATTAAATTTAATTAACCCCAAAATTCATAATAATTAAATTAATAATTATAATGAGCTGTAGGATGAGACTTAAGTAAGTCCTTAGCCTACATAATTTAACTTGGGCTCAATTATCCTTCTTTAGGCTAAGTTTGACCAAGGTTGACTTGAGGCATTGACTTGGTCAACTGATGGGTTTACTATTACAAGGGGTGTGTCTTGGATCCCTTAACACCACCTAAAGTTGGTTGGGTCATGGAGGTGCCCCAATTGGGCCAATTTATCCAAATGGAGTGGGATTGACCAAATTTGGCATATGTTTGACTTTGGTCAAATTCAGTCCAATTGGTGGCCCCATGATGGGGGCTTTTGGGTCTATTGGGTCCCCCATGACATCATAAGGCCAATGGTAGAGTCAATTGGACCATGAGAAGCCTAGTCGAGCCAATTAGGGTTGAATTGACCTATTTTGACCTTAAGTTGACTTTTGTCAAACCCATGCAATTGGCCTACCAATTCATGGGTTGACTGGTCATCTAGATTCTCCTTAGGGTTATGGATGTATTGGAGAGGTCAATTTCATAATTTGGGGGGGTCAATTGGATCTATTGGTACAAGATTAGCCTATGTTGACCTATGCAACTTTGGGGTGCTCTTAGCAATTTACCTAGGTTCAACCTAGCCTAGGGTCATCCCATGACCCCTAGTTGCTACCAAAGCTCTAACCATAACACAAGGGGGGTCTAGAAAGAAATAGGGATTGTTGGGTATATTGCCCTCAATAGTACCTAGATTTGAAGAGGCATCACTCTCAATACAAAGGACATATTGTATTTGATAAAGCTTTGTTTTTGTAAGTCAAACAGGCTTAGGTGACTCAAGAGTAATGGCCAAACAAGCCCTTAGATATGAAGATATCATCTACAAGGAGATGAAGATTTGTCTCAGCAGAACAGCTGAGACGAAGGGTCTAAACCGCTGAGACGAGGAGCCGTCTCAGCGGATCCGCTGAGAAGAAGGTGTCTCCGCTGATACGTTATTCAAACGATGAGAATCAGCATGTTCGTCAAACACTGAAGTCCATTCGTCGAACGCTGGACTAAGTTTGACGACCGCTGAGATCAGACCAAAGAAGGAGCCGCTGAGAAGGCATAATTAGCGTGTTCGTCGAACGCAGAGTGCCATTTGTCGAACACAGAACACTGTTCATCGACCGATGAGATGAGACCAGAGAAGGAGCCGCTGAAAAGGCACAAAGGGCATGTTCGTCGAACGCAGAGAGTTGTTCGACGAACACAGGACAAAGTTCGTCGACCGCTGAGACGAGATAGAAGAAACTGCAGACAATAGTCTGTTCGTCGAACGCAGAGTGAAGCAGGTTCGTCGAACGCAGAGTGAAGAAGGTTCGTCGAACGCAGAGTGAAGCGAGTTTGTGGAACGCAGATTGAAGCGGGTCAAGTTGCAGAAAAGCTAAAGGGGACCACTGATCTCTCCCATACTTCTTGGGAGATCAAATTAGAGCCATTGAAGATGAAAAGAAGTATAAAAGAAAGTGTTAGGGCATTTTCTATGCCCGGCCGATTGCGTGCAAAATCTCCATTCGCCATTGACAGCTGCTGCTCACGATTTTCTTCCTGCTCCCTGAAAGAGAAGACGAAACTGAGAGAAGAAGATAACTCCTCCACCAGAAGGGGCAAGGTGATCTTGCATCACTCTATTGAAGAGGAAGATCAAGTTGTGGCTGTAATCAACATCTTCAGCTACATGAAGCACAGTCTGTGCAAGATCTACAGGAGAGTACCTCTACTGTAGAATAATTCTAAATCAATTTTCTGTAGGGCATCTTGCCTGAGCTGTAAGACCATTTGGTCTGAGTTTGTAGGAACCTGAGGGTTCTGAGTGTTGGGCTGAAGGCCTGAGTGTAGGATCTGTTGATCTGAGTTGTAGGGCTTCATTGCCTGAGCTGTAGGAGGAGGAATCCTCTGAGTTGTAGGACCTGCTGAGGTCTGAGTTGTAGGATCAGGAGCTGATCTGAGGTAGGGCTGTTTAGTCTGAGGTAGGACCTATTGTGGTCTGAGTTGTAGGACCTGCTGAGGTCTGAGCTATAGGATCAGGAGCTGATCTGAGTTGTAGGGCGGCTGTGCCTGAGGTACGGTTTGAGAAAACCTGTGTGATCTTGAGGGATCTGTGTTTTAAGCTCTTTTGAGCCGAGTTTGGAGGAGTTGGCCTTGTCTAACACATTGTTAAAAAGGTGAAGGGGGAAAGAGGACTACTCAAGACACCATATCTTGAGGAACCTCTATACATACTTGTGTGCTTTCTATGTGGTTGATCTTTTGCTTAAAACAAAAATCAGAAATAAGCTAGGGTGTTTAGAGGAAAATCAAAAAGATCTATTCACCCCCCTCTGGGTGATTTAGACTACAAACCTAATATTCTTTGAAGTGGTATCAGAGCCAGGTTGGTTAAAATGGACTTAACAGTCTGACAAGATCCTAAAAGGTTTAGTCAAATCAAATCCCATGGCCTCCTCTGGATTGCAAAAGGAAATGAGGTCCATGATGTTGTCCATATGCAACTAAGAGAATTTTGGCATATGGAACCAAAGGATCAGGTTGTTTATGGAAGCATCTGATCCAAGGATCTTCATTACAATTTAAGAAGGACCTTTCACCTTTCACACTGCATCCACTATAGATCCAACAAGAAGAGTGGCCAAACTATTCAAAGATCTAACCAAGGATGAACTTGAGTTGTTCACCATGGACAAAAAGGGCCCAGAACATCATTGTCAATGCTATTGATGATTCCACCTTTCAAAACGTGGTACATTGCACTTCTGCCAATGAAATGTAGGATACTTTGATAGTATACATGGAAGGGACAGCTGAAGTTAGGGATGACAGGAAGTCACTCCTAAATCAGGAGTATGAAGCCTTTAGGCAACTGAACTAGGAATGCATAGCTGATTGCTATGAAAGATTTTTCAGGACAGTGAATGAGTTGAGGACCTATGAAAGGAACTTCACTCATTATGAGCTGAATGATATGTTCCTTAGATCTCTCACAAGAGACTGGAACACAAAGATATGTGCCATCAGGGAAGTGGCCAAGCTAAGTGAGACCCCAACTCACACACTGTTTGGGAAGCTGCTCTCCTATGAGATGCAGTTGTCTGCAAGGAAGGAAGAGGACACCTCTTCAAGGGTTCAAGCAAGGGAGAAATCTGTTGCTCTCAAAGCTAACAGCTCCAAGAAAAGCAAAAGCAGGATGGTGTCTCCTCCTAGGAGAATGCTGAACCTGAAGTCAGCACCTCAGGATGCTCTTCCTCTAATGAGGAGTTTGCTGCCTTCACTAGACAGTTTAAGAAGATGATGAAGAGGAAGCAGTGGAAGAACATGCCCTCCTCATCATTACAGAACAAAAAGGATAGCAGCAAATCAGAAAGAGATCACCCAAAGGGTGTCAGGTATGATTCTAAAATTAGTAAATATTCTTCTAACAATATAATCTGTTATAGCTGCAGCAAGCCTGGGCATGTCATTGCTGACTGCCCAGTCAAAAGGAAAGATATAGGTGAAAAGAAGTCTCATCATAAGAAGGAGAGGAAGGGAGAACAATCCCTTCTAGCCAAGAAAAGCAAGAGCTGGAGTGAATCTGAATCTTCATCTTCAGATTCAGATGAAGAAAAGAAAGCCTATATAGGGATGTTTGCTAGTCAGGAGGATGAAGACTATCCTGCTGCTAGAACAGGAATCAAGGCCCCTCTTTCACACTCAGATAGTGATGAAGAGGAGGATGTAGAAGACATTGCTCAGCTAGGCCTTATGGCCTTCACTGATGAGGAAGGGAGTCAGAATGCTTCTGACAATGATTAGGTACTATCTCATTTCACTGCAATTTCTGATTTTGAGACTAGTCCAGAATCTGTTGCACCTTCATCAATTGATCGAAGGGGCATTGATGAGTAGAAATTATGCTTATTTTTAATGTATAATTTAGTATAATATTTATTATAAATTAGTAATATATATAGCATTTTCGTTTATAAATCGTTTGTTTTATATTATGATCACTTATTTATTTTTATTTCTATTTTTAGGAAAAATATCGCGACCGCGCTCATGGTGTTGATAAATGAATTATTCACTGAAGTTGCCGCATTGGCTACGCACGTTTGAGCCGCACTCGTCGAAATAATTTCATGTTGCCGCAACGTCTGCTTCATCGCGCCATCTTCCAAGCTACACCAGTCCAAGAAATTAACTCCGCGACGCCATCTTCGCCACCTGCCCAAGCTCAAGATTTCACCATGCAAAATTAATTTATGTTGCCGCATTGGCGGAACATTTTCATGCATATCGCCACTTTCATTTTATACCGCCGCATGAAACATTTTTATCATTTCCCCATGCATGCAATATTTACTCCAAGAGGCATTATTATTATTATTATTATTATTATTATTATTATTATTATTGTTTCAATGTTGCCTACTATATATTCAAGCCATTCACGTTATTAACATTAATCATTTTATGCAACTTTATTATTATCCATTTCACCAGCCAGCCCATTAAACTCCTTATTGTCATGCAACGTGGCTATTTTTATTCCTCTAGGAGTAGCCCACCAATTAATGACATGTATGCAGCCCTTCATTTCCTCCATGAAAATTGCCGAAATTCTTTATGCCTCTTGAAGTTTCAAAAGCCACAATTATTTACTTCCTTGGATGATTCTAGATAGTTTTTATCTATAAAAGGGCAAGGCTCCAAGAAAAAAAGGAGCATATGAAGTATCAAGAGAGTGGTGATAAAAAGTTAGAAGTTTTGAGAGGCTCTGTTCCCCTGCCCATTTGGGCAGGTTTGCTCTTCCATTTTCTGTATTTTTATTTCAATTTAGTTTTATTTCATGTTATTTTATCTTGAGCAATGCTCTTATTTCATGTATTCTCTTTTTCATTATGAAATAATAATTTAGTTTATTTTTCAGCAATGCCTCGTTCTTATTTCTTTGTATTTCTCATGCCCTTTTTATTTCACAGCAAGTAGTTATAATATTAATTTAGTCTTGATCATTGCGAACGTTGAGTGAAATTATCTTTCTCTTTATAATCGTTCTTTTCCACCTACGATTTATTTTGTGATTAATATCGGGTTCACATGTCGATGTGTGGACTTTCATATCTGATTTTGTATTCTAGTTAGCCGAGAGGCTCATGCGTACGAATTGATCGCTCACGAATAAAAAGAGTTGATCGCAACCCTCGAGAGAGGATGACGAAAATCTTCCGGATAGGAGTCAAATCCTATAGCGGGATTCACTTCGGTAAGGCAAGTTTTAGGGGTTTCGATTGTAGAACGAGAGTTCCGTCGATCAACCTAATCTCAGGTGGGCGTATTCCTCGAGAGAGGTGCGTTCATAAATCGGGAATCTCCATGGTCAAGGATTGAATTAGACGATTATAAATTATAATATTTCATTTCATTTCAAGGGTTGTTTTGATAAAGTTAGTTGTTTTTTATTTTCGTATTTTCATCACTCCTATAGTTTCTCATAAAATTTTCGTCCGATAAAATAATAGTTGTTTTCTCAAAGTAGAAGTACTCGACAGACCCGAGTTTTAATACGACCTTGATATTTTTAATATCCTATGCTATATTTCGATAGGTACGCTTGCCTTAATCGAGTATAGAATGGAGAATACGATTTTTCTCTATCAAGTTTTTGGCGTCATTGTCGGGGAACTATTTTGTCGATATTTTGAAAAGAGAAGACGCTATTACTTTTATCTTTTTATTTTTATTTTTATTTTCTCCTTAAATCTAAAAAAAATTATGTTTTAATTAGTACCTTGCGAGCCCTTCTCCGGGTAGACCTTGAGAAGTCCAAGACTAATTAAAATATTAACAAAAATCTCTTTTATCTTTCTTTTTGTTCGTGCGTAAAAAAAACTTAAAATTCACAAAAAAATTATAAAACATATTAAAAAAATTGACAAAAATATTTTCTTTATGCTTTGTTATTTTGTTTGGCTTTGTTCTAACGTGCTTTTGCAGGTGTTCGTGCGCTCATCCCGTCTCCAAATCAGGGACTTGTTCTTTTCCCCCTTTCTCATTTTTCCTTTACGCTTATGTTTTTATTTTTTTCATACTTAGTTTTCTAACATTGGGGACAATGTTGAACTTTAAGTATGGGGGGATTGTTTTCTCTTTCTTTTTCAAATATTTCAAAAAATTTCCAAAAAATTATAAAAGTACAAAATAAAAAATTTATAAAATCCAAAAATTTAAAAAATTGCTTTTATTTTCTTTTTTAAGCCCTTTAAAATTTTAAAATCACAAGAAAATTAGAAAACTCCTAAATGCCAAAAAATTTAGTATCATACTTTTTAATGCTATTTTCTTATCTAGTATTTATAGCTTATAAAAAAAATCCCAAAAAAGATCATATTCAAAAATCCAAAAAAATATGAAAAACCTTTAAAAAATCCCAAAATATAATAAACCATTGCTTAGTTCCTTTGTTATTTTCAGAAATTTAGTTTGAGTTTATTTATAAACATTTTTACTATTTTTGGTTGGCTAATCTTTTATTTCATCATGGATTGTTAGATTTAATGTTTAGGTGATTTAATTTTAAGAAATATCTTATGATTTTAATTTGATTAGAGTAATTTATTTAGCATCTTTTTCTCTTATATTTTAAGTAGCCTCATTTTGTAGTAGTTTTGCTTAACAACATTGGATTACAGTTATTTCTACCTCATGCTTTTAGATTCTTAGGAAAGTTTAATCTACTAGTAGTTGCTCTCCAGTATTTTGGTTTATTTTCTAAATTTTGTTTAACCCCTCCCTTTTTTTATTGTTAGATCATATGTCATGGGAATAAGGAGATGTTAGTTTCATATTCCTTGGTAAACATATGCAACCCCAAAAAAAATGAAGAGAAAAAAGTGCTTATATGTCGTGGAAAATGATAGGATAATAGTCTATCATTTTTTGGTAAACATATAAAAATAATAAAAGAAAAAAGTGGGGTGACAGGATAAAATTCATCACCTCCAATCAAAAACCTCTTCATATCCCTTGCCTCCTCCAAAACCCTTTAGCCAATATTATTGTCTTAGATTTAAATTAAAATATTGGGAGAGCATAAGTAGTTGGTTGCATTTTTTCCTTATGTTTCTGTAAAGTTATGGCATTATAAGATTAATCTAACCTTGTTTGCTAATTACTTAATCTTGTTTGCTAGTTAAATATTTTGAGAAATTTTTGGCTAAATATTTTTCTCTTTTCATGTTAATTTCATAATTTAGGACTTATTTTTAAATCCCTAAGTTTTATTTTTAACTTTCTTTTGATTTAATAAATTTTTAGTTTAATTGAAAATTTTATTTATGTCTTATAAATATTTCTCATTCTTTTGCTCTGGAATAGCAAAAGCTCAAGTATGGGGGTGTTTGATGAGTAGAAATTATGCTTATTTTTAAAGTATAATTTAGTATAATATTTATTATAAATTAGTTATATATTTAGCATTTTCATTTATAAATCGTTTGTTTTATATTATGATCACTTATTTATTTTTATTTCTATTTTTAGGAAAAATATCGCGACCGCGCTCATGGTGTTGATAAATGAATTATTCACTGAAGTTGTCGCGATGGCTACGCACATTTGAGCCGCACTCGTCCAAATAATTTCATGTTGCCGCAACGTCTGCTTCGCCGCGCCATCTTCCAAGCTACACCAGTCCAAGAAATTAACTCCGCGATGCCATCTTCGCTACCTGCCCAAGCTCAATATTTCACCTTGCAAAATTAATTTAAGTTGCCGCATTGGCGGAATATTTTCATGCATACCGCCACTTTCATTTTATACCGCCGCATGAAACTTTTTTATCATTTCCCCATGCATGCAATATCTACTCCAAGAGGCATTATTATTATTATTATTATTGTTGTTGTTGTTTCAAAAGTTGCCTGCTATATATTCAAGCCATTCACGTTATTAACATTAATCATTTTATGCAACCTTATTATTATTATCCATTTCACCAGCCATCCCATTCAACTCCTTATTGTCATGCAACGTGGCTATTTTTATTCCTCTAGGAGTAGCCCACCAATTAATGACATGTATGCAGCCCTTCATTTCCTCCATGAAAATTGACAAAATTCTTTATGCCTCTTGAAGTTTCAAAAGCAACAATCATTTACTTCCTTGGATGATTCTAGATAGTTTTTATCTATAAAAGTGCAAGGCTCCAAGAAAAAAAGGAGCATATGAAGTATCAAGAGAGTGGAGATAAAAAGTTAGAAGTTTTGAGAGGCTCTCTTCCCCTGCCCATTTGGGCAGGTTTGCTCATCCATTTTCTGTATTTTTATTTCAATTTAGTTTTATTACATGTTATTTTATCTTAAGCAATGCTCTTATTTCATGTATTCTCTTTTTCATTATGAAATAATAACTTAGTTTATTTTTCAGCAATGTCTCGTTCTTATTTCTTTGTATTTCTCATGCCCTTTTTATTTCATAGCAAGTAGTTATAATATTAATTCAGTCTTGATCATTGCGATTGTTGAGTGAAATTATCTTTCTCTTTATAATCGTTCTTTTCCACCTACGATTTATTTGTGATTAATATCGGGTTCACATGTCGATGTGTGGACTTTCATATCTGATTTTGTATTCTAGTTAGCTGAGAGGCTCATGCGTACGAATTGATCGCTCATGAATAAAAAAAGTTGATCGCAACCCTCGAGAGAGGATGACGAAAATCTTCTGGATAGGAGTCAAATCCTATAACGGGATTCACTTCTGTAAGGCGAGTTTTAGGGGTTTCGATTGTAGAATGAGAGTTCGGTCGATCAACCTAATCTCAGGTGGGCGTATTCCTCGAGAGAGGTGCGTTCATAAATCGGGAATCTCCACGGTCAAGGATTGAATTAGACGATTATAAATTATAATATTTCATTTCATTTCAATGGTTGTTTTGATAAAGTTAGTTGTTTTTTTTATTTTCGTATTTTCATCACTCTTATAGTTTCTCATAAAATTTTGGTCCGATAAAATAATAGTTGTTTTCTCAAAGTAGAAGTACTCGACAGACTCGAGTTTTAATACAACCTTGATATTTTTAATATCTTATGATATATTTCTATAGGTACGCTTGCCTTAATCGAGTATAGAATGAAGAATATGATTTTCTCTATCAGGCGTGTATGCTGAGGAAGAACTCAATCAATTGATTAATAAATATGGTGTTCTTTTGGAGGCTCTGAAGAAGAGCTAGAAGCTTGCCAAGAGGCAAGCCCAGAAAATTGTTTCCCTCACAATGACTAAGGAGGTCAACACTGAACCTACCACCCTGGTGGCTCAGTTGAGTAGACAAATTAGCCATTTACAGGGGTTAACTATGGTGCAAATAAGCACTATTTCCCTGAATAACAAGGTTATCAAGGACCTTGAGGAAATGCTTGAGAAGGAGAAGGGCCTGGTGGCTCATTTCTCCAAGCCTAGATCTGTGCTTCCTATCATTGACACCTTCTCCTCTCAAACCAATAGGAGAGGACTTGGATTCAAGAAAATGGAAGTAGGAGAAGGGAGTGGAGTAAAGAGCAAGGAGAAGGCTAAGCCTCAACCCACCTTTCAAAAGGTGATTCTTCCCTCCAACAGGTATGACCCTGAAAGCATTTATGGTCACTGGAAGAATGAGAAGTGCTATAGGAAGGAAAATGCTCCTTCACATTATGGAAGAAAGGGAATGGGATTGAGTGCCATGAAGGCTCCCCATGAGGAAATTCAAATGGCCCAACATGGACCATTTGTTTTTGGTACTTCAACCACTTCATTCAAGAATGAGAAGGCAATCCCTTCTAAGGTAGAATCAGTCAAGAACATGACTACTGCCAAATCTGTAAACATGTCTAATTGCTCAGTGTCAGATGCCATCAAATCTTGTATGGCTGCCAAGTCATTGCAAGCTGATGCCATCAGGACCAAGAGCATCAAGACAGCACACAGATTGACATTCAGTCAAATCATTACCGAGAGGAACAGGAAGCATGCTGCTGTATCTATTCCAGAACATGTGGACTGTGCTGCACAATCCTCAAGAAGTGTTCAGAAGAGAAGATACAACATTCATGAATGTTGGTGCTGTGGTATAATGGGACACTTTGCCATAGATTGTTGGTACAACACCAATGTACCTAATGCAAAGAAGAGGCTTCGTGCCAAGGGTGCAGCTAGAGTAAGGCCATTTGATTATGCAAACAAGAACCTAGGACCCAAGTCATCTTGGGCTCCTAAGGAACATTAAACTTTCCTTTGCAGGATAGTTCAAGTACCAGCCTCATCATCATTTGGTACTTGGACAGTCTGTGCTTATGGCACATGAAAGGAAGGAGAGTGATATCATAAATTTGATATCAAATAGAGGAATAAATCCTCAAGGTAAGTATTTCTCCTCCCTATTATGTATTTATCATCAAATGCTATCTATAATATTGTTAAAGTAGGATGATAGAATTAACCAGTAAAATCTGCGTTAGCTAAGTTTCAATTTACGCTTAAAAAACTGGGTTATGTCTGGGTACGATGAATATCGTGCTTAAGTTCGACGAACTTAGTTTTAAAACATTAGCTGTTCAACAAATTTAGCCCTAGGTTGAAACTTTAGAAGAACCGTCTCAGCTGAACCGCTGAGTCGATTAGGTTAACAATCTGGCCCACTATATAAACTCTTGATGGCATTAAATGACTTTTCACATTCTCTCGCACCACTCTAGC
This sequence comes from Dactylorhiza incarnata, assembly GCA_033032865.1. NCBI lineage: Eukaryota > Viridiplantae > Streptophyta > Magnoliopsida > Asparagales > Orchidaceae > Dactylorhiza > Dactylorhiza incarnata. The sequence continues at coordinate 1,512,729 of JAWHQI010000395.1, forward strand.
GGCCGAGACAAAATCTCTACTCTTCCGTCCTAGCATTTTCGTTTTTCTCATTCGACTAAGATGGCGCCCAAGATTGCGAAGGAATTGCAAGAGTGTTGTAAGTTGGTGAGGGATGGGTTTCTCCATGCCTCACCAGAGATTTTGAGCATTATATCCTTAATTACTGATACTGGACTAGACATCTTGTTGTCTGAACCCTCTTAGATCATCAAGCAAGAAGTGCTAGAGTTCTTTGCAAATGCCAAGCATTCGTCTTCTAAGGATGGCCTAACATCTAAGGTTGGAGAAATTAGGGTGAAACTGTCCCCTAAGAGACTGAAAAAAGTACTGCACCTTCCTAGAGTGGAAGAAGAGGAAATATCTGCAGAAGACAAGGAGCATGCCTTGAAGTGGTGTGAACAGTGACCCCCAGACTTCATCACTAAAAAAGAAATTCTTCAATCAGAAAGGGAAGCTGCTGTGTGACATTATGGGAAAGGCACTCCTGTGCAAGCCAGGTTCTCATGACACAATCTCTCAACCCATGTTTGAGCTGATTGTAAGGATCATTTTAAAGAAAAGGACATGCTGGGGAAATGTCCTGTTCCTAAGGATCAAGCAATGCCTGCAGGCTCTAAATCTTGGAAGGAACTTATCTCTCTTCCTGCTGAAAGCTTATCCTGACCAGTTCTCCTCTTTCAAGGGTGTAAACATTAACTACTTGAAGAGAATAGATATCAAGACCTTGGACAGGTCTGCAAGGGTTCTCCCCATGAGCCAACCTTCTATGGTGGCTGAGATAAAGGAGAAGAAGAGAGCTATGGTGAATGAAGGAGAAGATGTCCCCAGGACTAGTGGGGATGAGGAGCCCCAAGGAAGAGCTGAACCCAATCCTGAGCCAACTCAGATGAACACTGATCCAGCTATTCCTCAAGCTGAAGATGAACCTCCCAATTCACCTATCCATGGTAAACTAGGATTTTAGTTAGACCTCTCCTCTCTAACAATAGTTTAGTCTAGGTACTTAAATCCTCATTCATTTTTCAGGTGTCTCTAGACAAAATTCTCCATCTATGGATGCCCCAAGTGAGGGGGAGCATAGACCAGCCTATGAAGGAGGAGGTGTGTTTGCTAGTGGGGGAGAACATCAAAGGGAACCAATCCCACCATATCTTTAAGGTACACCTAATGCCCCATCTGAGGGGGAGCAGATCCCTGATGATGGAAGGGCTAATGCTCAGAGTGGAGCTGAAGAGGTGGTTGTAAAAGTAGTGACCCAGGAAAGGCCAGTTGCTATTCTAGACACATCTGACCTGCTAAACTCAATTCAAACCATAATTGAGGGTCAGATGTTGTCAGTAAAAGAACTTGTTGCTGAAAGGATACAAGGTGCTACTGCTCAAGTTAGGGATGAGCTGAATGCTACAAGAGTAGCTTTATCTCAAGAAATCCAAGCCGGTGAGCAGAGGTTGGAGATAAGGGTGGATGCTGTGAGGGATGAGCTGAATACTCAAATCAAGACTGTCACTGCCGACTCTGCTCATAACCTCCAGCAAATGACCAGATGGTTTGAGATGGCCAAAAACACTGTTGCTACCCAACACACAGTTCTGAAAAATATTGCAGACCATCAAGGGGATTCCACTAAAGACATTACATATGTAAAGAATCACCTGTACAGGAATCAAAATGTCTGGGAGAATGCTATTACCAGGATGACACAAGTGGTCAACACATCAAGCAGCCAAGTCAAGTCCCACATTGACAAGGCAAAGGAAAACATTTTGGATGATGTGGACAGCACTTTCCAAACTCTCTCTCAATCCATAATGGATCAACACTCTCAGATAGAGAAAAAGATAATGAACAATGTCAAAGAAGGAGAGGAGAAGCTTACCAATCTAAATTCTAAGATGAAAGTTGCTCATATAAAGCTGTATAACAGCATGGAGTCTGCCCACCAGCTGATACTCTCCAATCAGGCAGAAGCCAGCAAGCAAATGGTGGAAGTGGTCAACAATGCTTCCAATGCTATTCAAGAAAATATCCTAACCATGGTCAAACAGGTTAATGAAACTCAGTGGGACTCAAGCTTAAAGGTACTGCAAGGAACAAAGATTGCTTTGAATCTTCCAATCTTGAATCCAAGCAAAAATGAAGACTTTGACTTCCAAAGTCAATCAAATCTGATTCAAGATGAGAGAGCAGCAAAGAGGAGAAGGGCAGAGGGCATTCAAACTGCTGAAGAATATATGGCCCAGAAAAGAATGGAAAAATTAGAGGATCCACTCCATGAAGATGACAATCTAGAGTTGGACACAATTGTTGTCAATACCTGGGTAAGACATGGTAATCAAATGAAGGACATTGATCATGTCTATTCAGCTGCTGAATGGATCAAGCACCTTGAGAGGGAATCCTTAAGGAAAAGGGTTCTCAAAGAGAACATGGTGAGAAGGGAAACTTCTTTAAGTATTCCCACAAGATATCTTCCCAAGGCACTTCTATACTTCAAAGTAAAGGAGAAGATCAAGGATGCTGCTGGAGATAGGAAGAGAAAGTATGAAGATGGAGAAAGCTCTTCCCAGGGACCAACTAAGAAGAAACCTGCCTTGAAATGCTTTTTAAATTATTCCATGTACAATCACAAGTTGAATTGTGTGAAATGTCTGTATTAAACATTTAAATTGAAATGATATTTCAGATTCTAAAAATCATATTGTGTTTATTGGTATAAGCACTCTGTATTTTTACCTGTAGTATCCAGGAGATAGAATGGGTTGTTCAATTTGAACAGGATCTGCTATTTCAGAAAATTGCTCTCTATTTGAGGGGGAGCAAATTCCCTGCTCAGGTTGAGGGGGAGATGGAAAATGCTAAATGTGTATAGGTTGACCTAAAAGTTGATCTAAAAGGATCAATAAATGTTGCCTCCCTATCCATAGAAGGTTAAAGGTTGAAGAAACCAAAAAGGGGGAGATAGGGCCAATGCTTAGGATAGGCCAATGCCAGATAGGTCAAATGCCCAGGGTGTTAGGGCCCATGCTACAGATCATTTATTGCAATATGTTTTTGCTGTTAATGTACCTTAGCATTGGGAATGTTCTGCCTTCTTCAAATAGGGGGAGATTGTTGGGTATATTGCCCTCAATAGTACCTTGATTTGAAGAGGCATCACTCTCAATACTAAGGACATATTGTATTTGATAAAGCTTTGTTTTTGTAAGTCAAACAGGCTTAGGTGACTGAAGAGTAAGGACCAAACAAGCCCTTAGATATGAAGATATCATCTACAAGGAGATGAAGATTTGTCTCAGCAGAACCGCTAAGACGAAGGGTCTAAACCGTTGAGACGAGGAGCCGTCTCAGTGGATCCGCTGAGAAGAAGGTGTCTCCGCTGATAAGTTCTTCAAACGCTGAGAATCAGCGTGTTCGTCGAATGCTGAAGGCCGTTCGTCGAACACAGGACTAAGTTCATCGACCGCTGAGACGAGACCGAAGAAGGAGCCGCTGAGAAGGCATAATTTACGTGTTCGTCGAACGCAGAGTGTCGTTCGTCGAACACAGAACACTGTTAATCGACCGCTGAGACGAGACCAGAGAAGGAGCCACTAGGAAGGCACAAAGGGCGTGTTCGTTGATCGCAGAGAGCTATTCATTGAACGCAGGACAAAGTTCGTCGACCGCTGAGACGAGATAGAAGAAACTGCAGACAATAGTCTGTTCGTCGAACGCAGAGTGAAGCAGGTTCATCGAACGCAGAGTGATGCGGGTTCGTCGAACGCAGAGTGAAGTGGGTTCATCGAACGCAGACCTTCTTTACAGAAAAGTAGGGCGGCGGGACCTGCGGCTAGGGCAAGTTGTAGAAAAGCTACAGTGGACCACCGATCTCTCCCATACTTCTTGGGAGAGCAAATTAGAGCCGTTGAAGATGAAAAGAAGTATAAAAGAAAGTGTTAAGGCATTTTCTATGCCCAACCGATTGCGTGCAAAATCTCCATTCGCCATTGACAGTTGCTGCTCATGATTTTATTCCTGCTCCATGAAAGAGAAGAAGAAATCGAGAGAAGAAGATAGCTCCTCCACCAGAAGGGGCAAGGTGATCTTCCATCACTCTATTGAAGAGGAAGATCTTGTTGTGGCTGTAATCAACATCTTCAGCTACAGGAAGCACAGTCTGTGCAGGATCTACATTAGAGTACCTCTACTGTAGAATAATTCTAAATCAATTTTCTGTAGGGCATCTTGCCTAGGCTGTAAGACCATTTGGTCTGAGTTTGTAGGAACCTGAGGGTTCTGAGTGTAGGGCTGAAGGCCTGAGTGTAGGATCTGTTGATCTGAGTTGTAGAGCTTCATTGCCTGAGCTGTAGGAGGAGGAATCCTCTGAGTTGTAGGACCTGCTGAGGTCTGAGCTGTAGGATCAAGAGCTGATCTGAGGTAGGGCTGTTTAGCCTGAGGTAGGACCTGTTGTGGTCTGAGTTGTAGGACCTGCTGAGGTCTGAGCTGTAGGATCAGGAGCTGATCTGAGTTGTAGGGCTGCTGTGCCTGAGGTAGGGTTTGATAAAACCTGAGAGATCCTGAGGGATCTGTGTTGTAAGCTCTTTTGAGCCGAGTTTGGAGGAGTTGGCCTTGTCTAACACATTGTTAGAAAGGTGAAGGGGGAAAGAGGACTACACAAGACACCCTATCTTGGGAACCTCTATACATACTTGTGTGCTTTCTATGTGGTTGATCTTTTGCTTAAACCAGAAATCAGAAATAAGGTAGGGTGTTTAGAGAAAAATCAAAAAGACCTATTCACCCCCGCCCCCTCTAGGTGATTTAGACTGCAAACCTAATATTCTTTCAGGGATGTTACACGCACTTTACTTAAAATGAAAGAAAGCGTAAAAATTAATCTCATACACTCACACACTCTTGACATAAGGAATAGAAGATCCAAATGAGAAAAAAAAACTATTTTATTTTCAAAATAAACATTACAACTAGACTAGGAAAGTGAAAATTATAGAAGAAATATAACATAAATGCATAAAAGAACTCACATGCACTCAAAACAATTTAAAAAACACTGAAACATTCTCAAAATCTAGATGGAAATGCTTCAACCGAGCCTCTCTAATTATAGGGAAAATTTTAAAATTACATGCCCTCGGTCACGCTCATGACCGAGGGCGTCACTTCTGCGCATGCTGGGAAGATAGGCTCAACCACCTTATGGAGGCATTTGACCAAAAAATGGCTGCACACGGGTGTGACGTGATGTGTCACGGGCGTGACATTGGGTGGCAGACGTCAGGTTCAACTGGGGCGTGATGGCTAGCGTGTAGGCTTACTTCTGGAAGGATTTGATGGGTCACGACCTCTATCACAGGCGTGACTATTACAAAATCGATGGGACATGGAGACGATCGACGGGATGGGATGTCAATCGACGGGACGGGAGGTCGATCTGGGAGGTGAAGTTGATCGAGAGGTACACGAGCGTGATAATGTAAAATCGGCGGGACAGCAAGTCGATCGACGGGACAACAAGCTGATCAACGGGGCGGGATGTCGATCGACGGGACGGGAGGTTGAAAACTACTGAAAAGGCTGGAAATTGGCATTTTAAGATTACACGCCCTTGGTCACGGGCGTGACCTAACAAAAAATGCCAAAATTGCTGGAAAAAATAAAAAAATACTAAGTTAGTAAGAAAAAATAATAAAATAAGAAATTTATTCATTAATTTACATAAAATATTTACAATATTATTAAATTTATACTAGAAACTATGCTAAAAGGCGTATATTTTACTACTAATCACTTGGCGAGTGGAAGAGTAGGCATGCATAATGGATGAGTAGTCAAGCAGAATGGAAGAGTAGGATCACCTAGTGGAAGAGTAGGCTAGTGGAATGGAGTGGAGAGTTATGGCGGATTTGGTGGCGCACCTCAAACACACATATAAACACAATAATTTCATAAACATAAATAAACATTACAAATCATGGTTTATAGTGCACATCATCAAAATACAGAGGATCTAGCTACAAGTATCAATTCAAGAAGAAAAAGTACAAGGAGTCGACCACATTTGAAGCCTCGTTGAGATTCACTGTTGGAATCATCGGATTGTAAATCTGCGTCCTTGCTCGGTCCGCAACTATGTCCGGGGTAGAGGAGGGCTATCACATCCTCCCAATGGACCCATCATCTTCGTCTCACAACCCAATGTACTATGGCACATAGCTTTCCTTGTTTGATGATGAGTGTAGGACTAGAATCCCCTCCATGGAAGCTCTTGGATGATGGAGGTGGCCTAGGTCAAAGCATTCATGGAAGGTTGAAGAAAAATGAAGCTGGAGCTCCTCCTACGATGGAAATGGCGGAAGAGGATGATGGATCCCTCGCTAGGTCAAAATCTGTGGATTTTATAGAAAATAGATAGAAAAATAGGCACACACGGTCAAACGCACGACCGTGCGTGGATCGTGTGATATTAAATACGCACAAAATGCCCAGCCTGGCTCAACAGCAGACAGTGCGATTTTACTTACGTACAGTCGAAACCGACCGTGCGTGCAAAATGCACGGGCAAATCTAGAAAGCTTGAAATCTGGATAACAACAGGAGATCGTACATTTCCTTCACGCATGGTTGAGTCTAACCGTGTGTGAAGAAAATGCATGGGCGATAAATCCATAAAATTTTTTGTCAAAAAGAAGAGCTCATGCGATTTTACTCACGCACAGTAGAAACCAACCGTGCGAGAAGAAATCACACGAGCGGGGGCAGATCAATCTCCTGGTGCATAGTTGAAAGCGCACGGTCGTTGATAAGTAAAGTTTTGGATATATAATTTCTTCATATTCTACAAACTATAGACAAGAGCACCTATCGTTCATAGTATAGGAAATCTAAACAAAATATCAAGTGTCGTATTACACGGGTCTGTTGATAAGTTCTACTCACGCAAATTAATAATTCTTTATCTAAATAAAAAATGATATTTAGAATAATAAAAGTGAAAAGGAAGAAGAGAGCATTCGATCAGAAATCCTTCTTAAGTAGAATAAATTGAAAAAATCTAAATTCACAACAAATATAATAGAATAATTCGACCGTTGAGATTCCCAAATTATGAAAGCGCCTCTCTCAAGAATACGATACCAACTAACCTTAGGTTGATCGATTAAGACACCTCGGCCATTCGAAACCCCTAAGCTTGCTTTACAAGGTAAAACCCCTAAGCTTGCTTTACAAGGTGAACCCCATTCTTGAATTTCTCCCTCTTTAAGAGTTATATCGGTCTCATCAGCATCTGCGGTCAGAAGCGAAGAGCAGCTAGTTTAGCCTCAAACTAATCAAAAATGAAAGAGCTCACGCATGGAGAAATACTCGAAAAGTAATCAAGACCGTTGTTGCGTAAGTTATTTTCAATATCTTTTATGACCGCAGGGTCCGCGGTCAACAAAAGTCAGTCTGACCCCCTAAAGCTTTCAACGTTCATTCTTTCCAATTCCCTCTTCTGCGACCTTTCTCAATCTTTTTGCCTTCTTTTTAGTTCAACATTGCTAACGAGGATGTCATCTGTTTCACTAATGACGATCTCATGCCGCTTTTTTGGAGACCTAGGTCGAGGAGCAGGTAATGGAAAGAATTCAAGCGGTCTCATGGCTAGCTTTGCCTTACCAATTCGCAGGGCGGTGACCGCTGTAGCGCGGTCTGCCGCTGCTTTTTCCAGCTGTGCATCCAGATCGGTAGAGATATTCGTCAGACCGCTAGTTATCACGGTCTTCTCTTTTTTAATCTGCCGGATCCTTTCTGTCTAGTCTCCTTCCCCTTCGCTGGTCTTTATTCTTTTCTTCTCATTCTTCTTCTCCTTTTCTTTTTCAGTGGCGACCTGCGCCGCTTTTTCCTCTTCTATTTTCTTATCAGCAGCGATCTGTGCTACTTTTATCCCTTCTTCCTTTTTCTTCTCGGCCGCAATTTTTGATGCCTTTAACTCTTCCTCCATCTTCTCGGCAACGATCTATGCTGCCCTCTTCTCCTCCTCTTTCTTCTATTCAGTAGTAATCTGCATCACTTTCTCCTCCTCCTCTTTCTTTTCCTTCTCTTCCCTCTCTCTCTCTCCTCTCTACCTCAGTTCTTTTTCTGATCACAGTTTAGAAGAATCACAGTCAAGATAAGCAGTAAACTCTGGATCAGCTCCACCAGATGAAAGAGAGACCACAGAGGAAAAAGAAAGGACGACTTGACTTCTTAACTTCTCAGGAGCCGTTGCAAGAAGTGACGGATTTACGTCTTCATGGAGTAAGACCACCCCTTTTGCGGTCACAACTTTATTCTCCTCGTTTTTTCTTTTCTTAATAACTTCACAAAAAGGACTTGTAATATTTCTTTTTGTTTCGGGCTCAGCTTCATGTTTGTCCGTGATCTGCTGCCTCAATTTTCTAGCCGAGGCCGTCTGTTCTTCTGGACGAGTTTTTATAACTTCAGCAGACTCGGTCTCTCCGGTTCTTTTAGCGACCTGCCTGAGAGCTTCCTCAGATTTTTGGCAGTCAAATGTGATAGACACGACTTGAAGCTCAAGCACAGGGGGACTAGAAGAAGTGGCCGACAAGCCTGCACTATTCGAGGCCATCAAGATCGCATCCCCTGGCAGTACAGTTGGCTGTTTTTCAGGAATTTTGGCAATCTCCTTCGGCGCTTCTATCTTCGAAGTGTATCTGGGAGGCTTGATCGCTAATGTTTTCTTGGAGTTGGAGGTCTCCTTCTCCTTCTCTTTCGGCAAAGATGCCTTGGGAGATGATTGCTTAGAGATTCGATCCAGCATGCCCACCATCTTCGATTTCGTCTCGGACATAGAAGTAGTGACTGCTCAAACAGCTAGCTCGCTTTTCTTTCCATAAGCTTTTGGACTATGGAACCCCCAAAGCCATATTTATAGATTCACTCACATTTATAGCGGTCGCGGTCTCAGCGGTCAAAGAAAACATTTCTGAAGTTCTAGCGAAACTTAAAATTGTGCGGGGATCATGTTTACCTGAAAATCCGCGACCTCTCCTATCCATCCAGAATGATCATTCCCAGCGGTCTCAGTTTTTGGAGACCTCCCAAACCGCTACCCTTTGCTCTGGTTTTCTTGTCTAAGGCCCGTGCGGTGAGGATCTGCTGAGACCGCCAGACCGGGCGGTCTGGTCCCTCATTCACTTTTTGTTATTAGCAACTCTTACTACTGCCCTGGCTCTCCTGTATCCTGGGCAGCCCGAAATGTTTGGATCTGCCTATTTGGGCAGCCTCCGCGTCTAGAAATAGAGGGGTAGGGTACCTATAAATGGACTATTGGCTTTGAGGCTCCAACTTACAACCTGTATAAGCAGTCTCAATTTCTGTCACGTTTCTACCTCTTCCTCCGGCTTGTCCTCGATTTTCATCTTGTAACCACTCTTGAGATTAATTGAAATAGTTTTTCTCACCAGAGGTCTCTCCTCTGGCATCTTCTATCTCAAGTAACCTGCAGTTCATAGTTTTCCTCATCCCTTCTCTTGTGTGTGTTTTGGAGGTACAATTTTTGTACCAACACATAGGCAACTCACTTAATTCATGCTTATGTAAATGTGTCGAAATCTGCTACCCGATGACTCCTCCACAATAGTCTTGATTCTTTTGGTGCCCTTTAACTTGAAATTGTGAATCCAAATTACTTATAGATAGCTTAGGCAAGTTGGACTGCTGGAGATGAGCGGCAAATGGATCGGTGAAGACGTTCTATTGCAACGGCTCATCCTCTATATAAAAATCATTAGTTTCAAAAGAATCAAAAAGAAGCGAGTCAGAAAATTTTTCACAAAGAGTTTCTTGTGAAAATAAAATATTAAGCGCGGGTTGTGCATTTGCAAAAGAAGAAATATTATCTGAAAATTCTAGCGGAATACCAAGTGCAATAAATTCATGGGACAAAAATTTTTTATGAATTTCATTTTAAAAATATTATGTGAAAATTTATGAAAAAAAGGAGTGGAATTGGGTGAAGATGCAGAGGAAACATGTTTAACTTCTATCACATCTGGTGTCTCCATGTCTCTTCTAAATTCTTGGTATACAATTTTGATAAGTAGTTTTTATATAACCTTTTTTGTATAAATTTTAGTAATTATTTAATATGAAATTTTCTTTTTCATGTCAATTTTAGCTTATAACTAGTGCTTTTATGAATTTTTTTTTAAAATTTAGCTTATTTGCAGAATTTTGGGACAAGTTTGGAAAATTTTGCATTTTCACGCGCTAGTTTACGCCTGTGACCAAGGGCGTGTAAACATAAGATCATCCAGAATTGATGCCGTGCAATTTGAGCTCGTCCACAATAAGTCACGCCCTCGGTCACGCTCCTGACCCAATGGTCACACCCAGGACCAAGGGCGTTTAAACTTAAAATGACGCTCTCAGCGCTACCATCGAGACATGGAGATGCCGTCGAGAAGTCAACTCAAGTCATGTCCGTGACCCAAAGGTCACGCCCGTGACCTGGGGCGTGTAATCATAGGATCCTGCCTAGTGGAGCTGCCATCGAGAAGTGGAGATGCCGTCGAGAAGCTGACCACGGTCATGCCCGTGACCCAAAGGTCACGCCCGTGACATTCCCGCGTGATCTTTGCTTTACGCCGGGCCGTCGTGCAAGACACACACTGCATTAAATGAAGTCGCCAGATTACATGCCCGTGACCCACTTTACATGGGCATTTAAAGTCCTTTTTTGCCGCTCCATCATGCAAGACCCAGGCCAATGTCGGAGCTCAGATGAACAGTGCATACACGCGCCCTAGTCAAGCCCGTGACCTATTGCATGTAACATGAAATTTTTTTCTATAAATTCCATAGGTCTCCTTGAGTCCAGGGTTCAGAAAATTGGAGAGTGGGAGGTGCTGCTTTAGCAGATTGTTGCCATTTTCAAGTATTTTCATATTTTTATTTTCCATGTTCTAATTTAGCTTTCATACAACAATCTTTACGAACTTGTAATCTTTTCTTCCTAGTGTTGTAAACTTTCTTTAAGGCTTGTAATAGTTTCTATTTCAATGAAATCTAGTTTTTCTCTCTTTGTTTCTCTCTACTTTAGTTAAATTTTCCTTTCTGCAATTTTATCTTTCTCTCTCCTTCCCCTCCACCATGATTAACTAATTCTCATTGGTGCTCGATCGAAATGATCCGAGGATGAGATAATCAAGTTATGATTTTCTAGCTCCCTTTTTCCGTTTTTGTAATTACTTGATTTACCCTTGATTTTTAATTAGTAAAACCTTATTGTCGATATAGGGTTTTTGCTTATGTTTTCATACATAGCTAGCCGAGAGGATCAAAGTATGAATTGATCACTCAAGGGTAAAGTTATTTGCACGCACCCCTCCTGATAGGATGATGTAAATCTCCCGGATTGGTGTCAAATCCAATGGCAAGGTTCATAGCGTAAAGCATGTTTTAGATAATCGATTATAGAATGAGAGTTTGATTGATTTTTCCTAAACTTAGTTGGGCATTTCCCTCGAGAGAGCTGAGGCATGTTTGAACTTCGGGAACCTTCTCGGTCAAGTAGTTTTTTAAACATAATTAGATTTATTTTTCATTCTCTTGATTATTTTCACTCAAAGGTGACTTTAGATTGAGCACTAATTCTTTTTACCATCCTTTAAACCTTAAATTAGTTTTCAAATTGTCTCTTTTAGTTAAGTAAAATGAACCCTAAAAATCATTAGATAAGATAATAGTGATCTCCTCGAAGTAGAAGTAATCAACACGCCTCGAGGAATACGACCTCGGTATTTTCAAAATATCCTATTTTATAGACGATAAGGTGCACTTGCCTTCATCAAATATAGTTTGGAAAACATCATCAATCTCTTCGCTCTTTCATATTTCCAAATCTCTAAGTAAAAAGCGTCTAAGTGATTAATTTATATATCAAGTTTTTGGCGACGTTGCCGGGGACTCTTGCGTAGATATTTTGAAAAGAGGATAGCTATTAATTTTATCATGTTTCTTTTTATTTTATTTTACTTTCCCTAAGTTTAAAAAATATAAAAGGTGTAATCTAAATCTTGGAAAGGGACGTTTGGGTTATCATCCCATCATACCTCCTAGTACAGGTGAGAACCCTTTACAGGGAAGTCCAAGACTAACTTAATACGTCTAAAAGAGAAAAAATATAATAATCAAGTTTCCCTCTTTCTTTCTTCATTTTTAGTTTTATTATTCTCTCTTTTTCTCTTTCTTCTTTCCCTTTTTCCTTTTTAGTGTATGACCCGAGGTAGCACTTTGAATATTCCATTTGATCCAGAGATCTAGCGAACCCTTTTGCGACGTCGCCATTATCGTGATCAGGAAATACAATTATTATTCGAAGAGTCGGTCGGGGACACTAACACATCAAATATGGATCCTAATCTTAACCTTCCTAATCCTAATGCGCCAAATCCTAATGAGGCCCAGCAAAGGACCATGTTCTATTATGCGCTGCCAAATCTGGAAGGCACATAGTCAAGTATTATTTGCCCCGTGGTGGCGAACAATAACTTTGAGATCAAGTGCAGCATCATACAAATGGTGCAGCAATCAGTGGCCTTCAATGGTCAGCCGGACGAAGATCCAAACAGTCATATTTCTAATTTTCTAGAAATTTGCGACACATTTAAAATCAATGGCATCACCGATGACGCCATTCAATTGCATCTTTTTTATTTTTCTTTGCGGTCTAAGGCCAAGCAGTGGTTGGGCTCACTTCCTAGGGAGTCCATCACTACATGGGACATATGGCGGAAAAATTTCTCACTAAATATTTCCCGCTTCTAAAGACCGCCAAAATGCAAACAGATATTGCGTCATTTATGCAAATCGACTCAAAGACTCTCTATGATACTTTGGAGCGCTTGATGAGTCCCAAATATATACACATTTATGGACTCATCTGGGCCGATTTTCTAGTCTATGCACTTCACTTTAGACATGTTTTCACTCATATTTGATACTCCATGCTAAGTGCACCTCTAGGCCAGTTTTTGGTGTTATTTCATGTTCTTCTTCTTTAGTAGTTTTCATGCATTGTTAAGTGCCACTTTCAGTGGCTGGATTCATGGTTGTACTGGAACAGGAGTCGTGCAGGTGTTCCCGGTACAATTCTGTACAGGAGCACTGCGCACGATCGCTGTTTCTATTGCGCACGACCACTGGTCGTGCGCCGCTGATCGTGTGCACTTAACCCTATTTTTCGAGTTCTGTCTCGGGTAGTGCGTACGACCACCTACGATAGTGCGCACGACCACCAGTCGTGCGCCACTGTTCGTGCGCACTTAACATCAATTTTATGAGTTCTGTTTAGGACAGTGTGCACGACCGCCTACGATAGTGCGCACGACCACCGGTCGTGCGCCACTGGTCGTGCGAACATGGTATTTTATAAATTTCTTACATTGCAGGCTCCACCTAGGCAGGCGCACGATCACAGGATTCTAGTGCGCACGACCACTGGTCGTGCGCCACCGATCGTGCGCACTGTTTATTCCAGCGCCTATAAATTCTCCTGCTCGCGAATTATGTCGGGGCGCGCATTTTCTTCCACCCAGCTCCGCCGTTTTCGCCCCTTCCGCTGGTTCTCCGCCCCCCTAGGCCTTCTCCATCATCCAAGAGCTTCAAGGAGAGGTTTCTAGCCCAAAGATCGCCAACGTCGAGCAAGGAGATCGTGTATCGGAGTAGATTGGATTGTGACACTAAGAAGACGAGCCATTGGGAGGAAGTGACAGCCCTCCTCTACCTCGGACACAGTTGAAGACCGAGCTTGGACGCGGATTGACAACCCAGCGATTCCAACAGTGAATCTTCAGCAAGGCTTCGGATGTGGTCGACTCCTTTACCCTCTTTTTCCTTCTTTATGTTGATGATTGTTTAGGTTAGACTCTTCTATATTTTGATGATGTATGCTATGAACTATGCTTTGTAATGCTTATTTCATTTATTTGGAATTATTTAGTTCATATGTGTTAATGAGGTGCGCCACCATCCATTTTCCACTCCACCACCGTGCCCGGTGCCGCACTAGCAATTGCTAGTGGCATGCTTGTCGACGAGGTGTTTGCGACCCTCATTCCGTTAGCCTACTCGTCCATCCGCCTATCGAAGTGTGGCATCGCGGCCCGTGTAATCCATCTCGCCCTACGAAGCAGCGCGCTCAAGGCCTGCACAGTTCGATTCTGCTTCCCTGCTCGTCCATCCGCCCTTGCGACGCAGCGCGCTCAAGGCCTGCCTAGTCTCCATCCCGCCAAGCGAAGCATTGCATAGCGGCATTGCATAGGAGTAGTTGTAATATTTTCCTTTATTTTCCACAACCAAATCAACCCCCCTCCGCGATCCATCTGATTAAAGGACTTCAATCTCAAGTCCTTCCTCGATAATAAACTCCACCTTACTGTGTTCCTTTGAGATCGATACTTGGTAATTCATTCCCATTTTATATTACTTGAACGATCGATACACTGCCATTTCGTGCCGCAGTCTTACTACCGCCTATAGCGGTGTGCTAAGATTTGCGCCATCAAGTTTTTGGCACCGTTGCCGGGGAACACAGTCGTGTGAGTTTTCTGGAGAGGGAAAACCTGAGAGAGAAGCCCTTACATTTGTAATTGCATTTCTTTGATTTATTTCTTTTTATTCCATTTTCCTGTTTTAATTAGGTTGCTTTAGTAATTTTTGTTAGGTGTGGTATTTCGCACAATAGTGTTTTTCTATTTGAATCATTTTATCTTCCCACTATGTGGGCACATCTTAATATCTGTTGCCGTTGGTGTGGAGCTACCTCCCACTCTAGTGATGAATGCCCTACGGAGAATGGTGGGCATAATTCTTCTCGCCCAGCATATAGAGCATCGACTTCGTCTGATACTCCATATGGTGTGCGTAAGTCTTATGGCTACTCTGCTGAGCCTTTACCGTCTTACTTCTTTTCGGCTTCAGCACCCGCTGTGCCAAAGAAGCCCGCTAGGCAGTGCCAGTTTTGTCGGAGCACAGATCATGCCCTGAAGGATTGTACTGCTTTTCGTCGCCAATTGGATGAGGATGACGAGCCAGATATCCGGATCGTCCCAACTCCTAACTCTGGCGGCACACCTTCAACATACGGTTTTGTGTCTTTGCCACCTTCACATCTTGAAGGGTATGGCGTTGACACAGTCACCAGATGTGTGGCTGATCTTGGCACCGACATTGCTGAGCCTATTCTCCCAGTGCATCCACCACCCCTAGTGGATTCGATTCTTTGTGAGGAATCGGTGCTCGACTTTTATCCGAGCACTATTCCTCTCCCTGTTGTGCATACTACACTCGTCTCTGACGACATTGTTGATGATGTGTCGCAAGAGGAGGCTGGTGACTTTAGTGTCATGCCTGTTCCTATGGAGGAGGACAACCTTCCAGGTGAAGAGGAGTTTTCCTCAGCACCGGTGAAGGAAGTCCAAATCTCTAGCTTGGCCACTGTTGATCCCGCCGAATCTTGTAGCATTGATGACAATGCAAACATTATTTTACTTCCCCAACCTGATGGGAGTGAGACCGGGACCACTCCCCCGATTTTTGATTATTTATGTTCTTCGTCTTGTTTATTTCTCGATCCCCCCTCTTCATCCGAGCCTGTGCAGGTTGAGTCTTCACAGGTACCCCAGGAGGATTTGGTGCATATTGCCCAAGTCAATGATGAGAGCATCCTCTTATGTGAGGAGGTTGATTCTCCCTCCGTAGAGGAAGCTCCACTCATTGCCTTTTCCTCCCGCCACCTCCCTGTTGACGACACCTTGCTAGGAAAGGATGTTTTTGTTGAGATGAGTGAGGACCAGGCCTCCTCCTCTTCTTACTTTCTTTTCCCTCTACCTGTGAAGAGCAGGTATTTATATTCGGGTAGAGGTGTGACTGTTCTTTCTCCGTATAGGTACCCGCTACCTACACGCATATTAGAACAGTTACCTGTCCACTTTTCTTTTCATAGGCCTATAAGTAAGAACTGTATAAAATCTGAATAAGTCGTGCTGGGATGACAATAACCCCAGTAGTTATCTTACCTTTTCCTGCATTTCTTATTTCTTCTTGTTTAGTTTAGTTAGTAGTATTCTTTTTTCAGTTTTCTATTTTCTTCTATTTCTGCGGAGCTGACCCCTGCAGGTATCTTTTCTGGAGGGCGGATGTTGCGGCTCATTTTAGCTTACACGCGTCTTCTGGTATGCTCACTTCTGAGCATTGGGTAATCTCTTTCCCTAGACTTCATTTTCAATTTTCATGGTTACATCATTTATGTCTATTGCTTAGATTTAGTCTGGGGGAAAGCTGCTATATGTTACCCACTGCACGTGCACATCTCATTTGCATACTAGAAGTATTTTAATTTCAGATATTTAGTTATGTTCAATTGCATTGCACACCACTACACCCACTCGAGCGTGCACTTAGCTGTTGGCACGTCTTGAGCTGAACTCATTTCTTTTTGTGTGATTTGGAAAATCATTGTGATGGCTTAGGATTATGAGGCGGAGTAAATTGTTGACTCCTGTAGTGCTCCTAGTCGAGTGCTCATGTCTCGTTTAGAAATTCGTGTAGATTCAATTTCTTTTTATGCTTTTAGTTTATATTTTTTTTCTATTAGCGTAAATATTGTTTACTACACTCAAAAATTGGTGAATCCAGTGTGAATCAAACGGTAGCATAGGGATGTGTGTAGACATTCGTTAGCCTCGTATTGCCCGAGTCGAGAGAAAGGATTATCTTTATCGGTGGCTAGAACTTGCCCCAAGCGATTCTTGAAGCATGGGTATACGGTTAGTCAATTGCGTGAATGTGATATAGGCCATCATTTTGGCCCGGTTGAGCCTTTGTGCCCACTCCTATCGCTTTATCCTTGTCAGCCAAGTTGTGCCTACCCTTTCTTTGATTCAGCCCCACTGTTGTCTCACCAAAGCCTAAATGCCAATCCTTGTCGCACACCCAAATCTGAGCTTTAGCTGTTTATTATTTTCATGAGTTGGGTTATTGATTTGGTGATATGTTTGTGAAGATGTGGATGTGTTTTATTGTTTAGCTGCTGAAAATGATAAGAAAAGAAAAGAAGAAAATGAGAGAAAGAAAAGAAGTGAAAAGAAAAGAAAAAGATATGAGCTTTAATGAAAAATCTGTGTAAAAATATATGTTTGGGAGTAGGCGGTGCACACACCCATGTTGTTAAGTCTAAGTCTGGGGGTGTGGTGCATCCGCGTGTTTTTTTGGCTACTTGGATAGTGTTATGCATTTGCTCATTTGGGTTTTTGTGTTCTAAGCCTTCATGTTTATATTTGTTTACCTCACCTAAACCCAAGTCTCATCTAAAACCTTAAGTCCTATTGATTCATGCATTTGAGTCAAACCAGTGCCGTGGAGAGAGTGCGAACGGGCAAGCTTATGGTCACCGACATTGATGGATTTCAATGGAGTTGTCCCGAGCCCCGATCTTTGGCAATGCTCGCCTCAGCGTTCAGTTTACTTTCTTCCTATGTACGACCTTATGATTCACCGTGATTCACTTTTTGAGTAAATGTAATATATAAATACGCCCCTAAGAAAAGTATAAACTAATATGTATAATTAGAAATTTTGTCTACTGTACTTCTACGCACATGAGCATTCGACTTCGCATGGTACTCCGCTTGATAATTTCTTCGCCAGCTTATGTTTTTCCTGTCCGCGAGAGATGGTTTGCTCGGGACGCGCAAACAGTTAAGTCTGGGGGTGTGATGAGCCCCAACTTTATACACATTTATGGACTCATCTGGGCCGATTTTCTAGTCTATGCACTTCACTTTAGACATGTTTTTACTCATATTTGATACTCCATGCTAAGTGCACCTCTAGGCCCGTTTTTGGTGTTATTTCATGTTCTTCTTCTTTAGTAGTTTTCATGCATTGTTAAGTGCCACTTTCAGTGGCTGGATTCGTGGTTGTGCTGGAACAGGAGTCGTGCAGGTGTTCCCGGTTCAATTCTGTACAGGAACACTGCGCACGAACGTTGTTTCTACTGCGCACGACCACTGGTCGTGCACCGCTGATCGTGTGCACTTAACCCTATTTTTCGAGTTCTGTCTTGGGTAGTGCGCACGACCACCTATGATAGTGCGCACGACCACCAGTCGTGCCCCACTGTTCGTGCGCACTTAACATCAATTTTATGAGTTCTGTTTTGGACAGTGCGCACGACCGCCTACGATAGTGCGCACGACCACCGGTCGTGCGCCACTAGTCGTGCGAACATGGTATTTTATAAATTTCTTACATTGCAGGCTCCACCCAGGCAGGCGCACGATCACAGGATTCTAGTGCGCACGACCACTGGTCATGCGCCACCGATCGTGTGCACTGTTTATTCCAGCACCTATAAATTCTCCTGCTCGCGAATTAGGTCGGGGCGCGCATTTTCTTCCGCCCAGCTCCGCCGTTTTCGCCCCTTCCACTGGTTCTCCGCCCCCCTAGGCCTCCTCCATCATCCAAGAGCTTCAAGGAGAGGTTTCTAGCCCAAAGATCGCCAACGTCGAGCAAGGAGATCATGTATCGGAGTAGATTAGATCGTGACACAAAGAAGATGAGCTATTGGGAGGAAATGACAGCCCTCCTCTACCTCGGACGCAGTTGAAGACTGAGCTTGGACGCGGATTGACAACCCAGCGATTCCAACCGTGAATCTTTGGCAAGGCTTCGGATGTGGTCGACTCCTTTACCCTCTTTTTCCTTCTTTATGTTGATGATTGTTTAGGTTAGACTCTTCTATATTTTGATGATGTATGCTATGAACTATGCTTTGTAATGCTTATTTCATTTATTTGGAATTATTTAGTTCATATGTGTTAATGAGGTGCGCCACCATCCATTTTCCACTCCACCACCGTGTCCGGTGCCACACTAGCAATTGCTAGTGGCGTGCTTGTCGATTAGGTGTTTGCGACCCTCATTCCGTTAGCCTACTCGTCCATCCGCCTATCGAAGCGTGGCATCGCGGCCCGTGTAATCCATCTCGCCCTATGAAGCAGCGCGCTCAAGGCCTGCACAGTTCGATTCCGCTTTCCTGCTCGTCCATCCACCCTTGCGACGCAGCGCGCTCAAGGCCTGCCTAGTCTCCATCCCGCCAAGCGAAGCATTGCATAGCGGCATTGCATTGGAGTAGTTGTAATATTTTCCTTTATTTTCCACAACCAAATCAACCCCCCTCCGCGATCCATCCGATTAAAGAACTTCAATCTCAAGTCCTTCCTCGATAATAAACTCCACCTTACTGTGTTCCTTTGAGATCGATACTTGGGAATTCATTCCCATTTTATATTACTTGAACGATCAGTACACTGCCATTTCGTGTCGCAGTCTTACTACCGCCTATAGCGGTGTGCTATGATTTGCGCCATCAGCGCTTCAAGGAGCTTTTGTGTAGATGCCCTCACCACGCACTTCCCGCTTGGCAACAAGTGCAAATTTTTTATAATTGCTTGAATTTCCAAACAAGGCAAATGATTGATGTTGTTGGATCTATAGGCGCCCTTAGAGAGGGGTGAATAAGGGAATAACAAATCCTTTTATAATTTTAAAGAAATTACTAAATTGTTTAGGAATAAATAAGATCAAAATAACAACTTAGCAAAAAGTAATTTGCAATAATAAAATTTATGCCAAATGAAAGAAATCAAGTAAACACAAATAGAGACATGATTGTATTATGTAAAAAAGTGTTTACATAAATTTGATTTCAATATCGCTAGAAATCGGAGGCGTACAAGAATAAATATCTTTTCCTTTTCTATACAGACTTGTATCCCCACAAACCGGTTGCCTTTAGCCTATCCTTCCCCGGATATGGCCTCAAGCCACTCTAGCCTATCCTAACCCGGATATGGCCTCGATCACCCATATATCTAATCTCCTAGTCCTAGTCGCCAACTCACGCGGCGAATTACCCCCTAGGCCGCATAAGGACCTAGTCGCCAACATAAGGCGATTTTACTACAAAATTTACAATAATGAAATAAAGTAAATAACAGGAACTCCCTCTATGAGATTTCTGAAGATGAGGATGAAGGATCGCTATAGCATAAGCGAGGTTGAAGCGATCGTTCTTTGGATGCAGCGTGGCTGCTTCCTTCTCCAAAAATCTTCTTTGGCTTTGAGTGGGAGATGAAATTTTGGCAGAGTAGCAGCTCTGGAAATTTTGGCACAAGTAATCTCTCTGGAGGCTCTACCCAAAACGAGAGAGAAGCCATCAATTATTTATAGAACTTGGAGATAGCGCCTGTGGTAGCTCCTAGCGCTTGTAGTAGCATTCGTGTGTAGCGATTATGAAACCTTCTCAGCGTGGCGTTGTGTGCACGAACTTGAGCTAGAGCCAGGTGGTAGCGCTTGCGCTAGCAGTAGCGCTAGCGCCGGGCAGTATCCCTAGCGCTGACGGTAGCTCTCATTCAGAGAATTTGATTTGAAGATGCTAGCTACCTGTGGAGTATTACACCTATAGTTCCTGCACACTATGAACACACGACAAGCAAGATCAAATCGAATATGGGATTTGTTATTCTCAAACAAAGGGATGTGACACAAATATCCAACAATCTCCCCCTTTTGATTATAACAAATCCTCTTAGCAAGAAATCAACAAAGGTGTTTATAGAATATGATAAGCGAGATAAAAGTGCAACTATAGTATTTGATAAGCATGCAAATGTGCATACTCCCCATAACTTAACTGCTCCCCCTACATAAATGCAATGTATGTTTTACTACTCCCCCTAAATGATAGATTACATGAATTATTCTCCCCTTAATCTTCTAGATTTCTCCTCTAGATTTCTTCAATTAATCTCCCCCTTTTAGTTTTATCAAAAGAAGGTGGGGTAAGGGAAGTAAGGAGTCATTCTTTATGAATGATAAATCATGATCGAGCTTTTGTAATATATAAAATGATAAAGAGTTTAAGCATAGAATATATAAGAGATTTCAAATAAAAAGATAAGAGTTGTAAGCAAACGGAAGATATTAAGAAACTTTTTTTAAGCATGAAAAGCATAAGTATAAATATGAATTTAAGTTCAAAATGTAAAGATGTTTTAACCTTTTTGAAATCTCAAAGTTATTCATAAAGATACCAAGCATGAAATGAACATATCAAAAAGAGATTATACTACAATGTTACTTAGTTTCAATTTTAAGAGATACCAAACATTGTAGAGATCATGCTAGGTTTTCTAGTGCATTTCTTATATAAAGAGTAGTAAAGCATTAGAATCCAATACTCATGAGAAGAAGTGTTATGAAAGATAATGAAGTGCACATAAGTGTATTTTGAGCAATGTTAACAAATGATTTAAATCACAAAATACAACACATATGTAGAGTAAAGTGCACAATAAAATGCAAGTATATTAACTTTCACACACTTTAATGCACCTAATATTTAACAAAGTAGTGTAATAACCAAGGTTTGCTCAAGATACTTTACTATTCTTTCCAAGGTGCTCAATCTCACAATGCTTATGAAGACTTATCAGGAGGTTCAAGTAGTTCTTGGTGGAGTTATACTTGTCTATATATTTTTTGTTCACTTTTGTGAGACAACAATCTCCGAATACACTTGTTTTGCAATCCCAACAATTTTTTTAAAAACTACCACTTTTCTTAATTTTTAAGTGCAATTCAAATGTAGTGTAGATAATAAACTTATGCATGTTTTGATTCATTGTACAATTAACATACACAGGCAAACATCTTGTAGATTTAAACACACATGTGGATTACCAAAATAAGTGAGTGAAAAGGTATCATTATCATTCACAAAACATTTAGACATACTTAGAGGCATGCTAAGCTTGGTTCTACGCGTATTTTTCATAATAATTAATGCACTTAATTAGATATATCAAAGCATGATAAACAAAATAATGTTCACAGTAAAATGAAGAAACAAGTTTTATCATTGTAGATAATTCTAAATAATAGAATTCATACATGCTTGATATTAACAATAAAGATCATACAATTTTTTTGTTGTTTTGAAAGTTTTAATGAAAGAAAAATAGAAAACCACAAAAAACATATTTTTGTATTTTTGAATTTTGAAGTTTTGTAGTTGATTTTTCATAATATAAATAAAGAAAATAACAAAAGTCAGAAACACAAAAACTAAGTAGTACATATGAACTAACATATTTTTTAAGATTTTTAGAAATAAAAAAAAAATAGAAAAAATGAAGACCCACGATAGCGCCGGCGCTAGTGCTAGCGTGGAAGACAGTAAGTGATTTTTTGAGAATTTTAAATTTTCACTTTTTGATCTTGATTAAGAGTTCTTAGAGTAGTCTTATGAAGAAATTTTGTAATTTATATAGATTTCTTGATTGCTCAAATTGCATAAAACAATAGTGTTTCAGATAACTCATCCTAAGATGTCTAAGACTCCTAATTCCAACCTTAACATTTAAAACATTGCATCGGGAAGAGGTTTAGTGAATATATCAGCAAGTTGAGAGTCCGTGCCAATGAAACTTATTCTAGCATTTTCCTTTTTAATGTGATCCCTTATGAAATGATGACGTTCATCTATATGTTTGGATCTAGAATGATGTACCAGATTATTTGTAAGATCAATAGGACTTTTGTTGTCACATTTTAATTCAATATATTTTAGATGAAAACCAAAGTCATCTAGAGTTTGGCTCATCCATAGTGCATGTGCACAACAACTCCCTAGTGCAATGTATTCGACCTCCGTGGTGGAGAGTGCAACTGAATTTTGCTTCCAACTAGACAATGCATCTAATGAAGGTCCTAGAAAATGGCATGTACCACTAGTGCTTTTTCTATCAAGTGAGCAACCGGCATAGTCCGAATCGGAATAGCCGTGAAGTGTAAATGAATTATTATGCGGGTACCATAATCCTAATATAGATGAGCCAATTAGATATCTAAAAAATCTTTTAACCGCTTTTAAGTGAGATTCTTTTTAATTGGCTTGAAATCGAGCACATAAACATACGGTAAACATAATATCGGGTCTAGTTGCACTCATTGGAATTCCTGATTCATCTTACCTCTATATAAAGTAGAGATCCTATCATACCTCTATATAAAGTTTGATCAATTGAAATTCCCGATTCTTCTTTTCCTAATTTTAGTGATGCACTCATTGGAGTAGAAGCTTGTTTAAGGTTTTCAAATCCAAAACGTTTAATCATATCAAAGATATATTTACTTTGACATATACAAATACCATCATTTCTTTGTGATATTTGAAAACCAAGAAAATAAGAAAGTTCTCCTACTAAACTCATTTCAAATTCATTTTTCATCACTAAAATAACTTCATTACATAACTCTTCATTAGTAGATCCAAAGATTATATCATCAACATATATTTGCAAAATTATCAAATCATCATTATTGTGCTTAATGAAGAGAGTTTTATCGGCACTTCCCATAATATAACCATGCTTTAATAAAAATGATGTAAGTCTTTAATACCATGCCCGGGGTGCTTGTTTTAAACCATAAAGCGCTTTTTCTAGTTTATAAACATGATTGGGAAATTTTTCACTAATAAAACCTTGGGTTTGTTCAACATAAACTTCTTCTTTTACAAACCCATTTAGAAAAGCACTTTTTACATCCATTTGAAATAATTTTATACTTTTAAAGCTTGCAAATGCTAGAAAAATTTGTATAGATTCCAATCTAGCAACGGGTGCAAAAGTTTCATCAAAATCTATCCCCTCGATTTGAGAATATCCTTGTGCTACTAAGCATGCCTTATTTCTAATGATTCTAGACTCACCATCTAATTTATTTTTTATAAATTCATTTTACACCAATAACTGGGTGATTAGATGGCCTTTCTATTAATTTCCAAACATTATGTCGCTCAAATTGTTCTAACTCTTCATTCATAGCCAAAAACCAAAATTCATCATTTAAAGCGGTTGAAACATGTTTTGGTTCAATTTTGGAAACAAAATAGATATTTGAATAAGATACATGAAGAGAAGAGCGAGTTCTTACCCCGATTGATGGTTCACCAATTATTAATTCTCGTGGATGATCCTTTGTGAATTTCAAGGCACTTGGAGGTACATATTCATCTTCCTTGGCCTCCTTTTCCTCTTCTTTGGAAGGTTCCTCGTCACCATGCTCCAAAGGTGGTAAGTGATCATCCTCTTTGCCCGCGGAAAGACTTTCTATACAAAGAACAAGTTCATCAAATTTCACATTAATTGATTCTTCAACTTTCCTAGTTCTTTTATTAAAAATTATATAAGCTTTACTATTTGAAGAATATCCAAGAAAAATTCCTTCATCTTATTTTTCTTCAAACTTTCACAAGCTATCTTTAGTGTTTAAAATGAAACATTTACAACAAAATACATTAAAGTAAAATACGTTAGGCTTCGTTTGAAAATAAAGTTCATATGGTGTGTGATTAAGAGATGGGCGAAGCATTATTCTATTCATAACATAACATGCTGAATTTACAGCTTCAGCCCAAAAGGACTTAGGCAATTTATATTCACAAAGCATAGTGCATGCTAGTTCTTGAAGTGTCCTAATCTTTCTTTCTACAACACCATTTCGTTGTGGTGTGCATGGTGTGGAGAACTCATGTTTAATCCCTAACATATCACAAAAAGATATAAACTTTTCATTTTCAAATTCTCCTCCATGATCTGAGCGAATGCATTTAACTTTTAAATCACTTTCATTTTGAATACGAGTACATAATTTTGCAAATTCGCAAAACGCATCGGATTTGGAAGAGAGAAATAATGTCCAACAATCTCTTGAAAAATCAGCTATTAAAACATAAGTATATAATCTACCACAAAGACTTGCGGTGCTAACGGGACCAAAATGATCTATATGAATTAATTGCAAGGGTGTTGTAGTAGAAATGAAATTTTTACTTTTGAAAGAGGATCTAGTAAATTTACCTTTTTCACATGGTGAACAAAGTGAAGGTAAAGTTCCATTTAACCTAGGCAATCCTCTAATTAAATAACTTTTGGTTTATTTAACAATAACATGTCCTAGCAGTCTATGCCAAAGTTCTAATTCATCATTTTAATTGATAAAAAATTTTATAGATGATTTAGAAAGATCGTGAAAAGAAACTATATAAACATTATGTATTTTTGGTGCAGTTAGTAAAATATCTTTTGTTGTAGGATTGGATATTTTGCATAAATTAGTGGAAGATTCAAATAAAACATCTAATCCTTTATCGCATAATTGGCTAATAGAATTAGATTGTGTTTTAGCCATTTAACATAAAGAACATCAGATATGGTAAAGGAATTGTTACCAACTGTACCACTTCCCATGATTCTTACTTTTTCGTTATCGCCAAACGTCACGATCCCTCCATTCTTCATTTCTAGGCTAAGGAACTTTGGTTTATTGCCCGTCATGTGCTTGGAGCACCCAAAATCCAAGTACCACACATTTTCATCGTCCTTAGCCTTCCTGCACATCTAGAAAGAAGATGAGAGTAAAGATCCGGATACCCATGTGGTACCACCCATAGAATAAGTGGAACCCTTAGGTACCCAGATTTGCTTTAAAGTAGTTTGCTTCACTTTCCTACAAGAAGTAGATGTGTGACCTAACCTATAACAGTTTGCACATGAAATAAAGGGGGTTGAGACACTTTTCTAGAATATTTTCTTGCTGGAAGGAATCAATTTTGTAGAGGAAAAACATTTTGAAAAATAAAATCCAGGCTTCTTGTATGAGGTGCTAGCACCGACGTTAGTGGCTAACGCCGGGCGGTAGCCCTCACCTCGAAATCTGAGCCCAAATTTTCCAGAACCGTGGCACTAGTTCCCTAAAATCATTTCCAATGATTTTTGGCCTATTCAAAATTTTTTAATGGCCATGGTGAGAATATGAACTTGTGCTTTACGTGATAAGTTTTCATTCACAAGCATGACACACCTATTTTCAAAACATTTTTTATGTTTTTTACTTGCACAAGAGAGGCTTCTAATTTCCTTTCTAATTCCCCCTTCTCTTTTGTAAGAATTTTGGCATGGGAGAGGGCTTTAGAAAGAGAATCTTCAAGATCCTTTGCCATCATAATGGAGTGATCACACTCTTGGCAAGAGACCTTTCTTTTTTCTAAAACAATTACTTTTTTGGAAAGCTTTTGATTTTCATTAATTAAGGATTCATTTTCCCGATTTAATAAAATACTATCTTTCATATTTTCATCAAAAGCTTTGCAAGTTTCAAGAAATTTATTGAAAAGTTCATCATAAGTGGGAGGAGTTACCTCAGTGTTGCTAAGAACACTAACATCATCGTCGTCATTTCCATGTCCCATGAGGCACATGTTTGCTTCCTCATCTTCGCTTGATGAAGACCCGCTTGATTCTTCGGAGGTGGAGGAGTCATCCCTTGTTTTTGCTTTTAGCACCTTCCTCTTTTCCTTCCCTTTGTGTCGTTTCTCCTTGTTCTCCTTCAAAAATTTTGGGCACTGGCTCCGAATATGCCCGGTCTTTCTACAATGATAGTATTCTGGTGGAGGTCTTTCTTCTTCATCATCGCTCTCTTTTTCCGTCTTTGAAGATGACCATTTCCATCTTCCTTCCTTTTAGAAATATTTCCGGAAGGTGTTTCTCCTTTCTGGATTTCTCAAAATCTATCGGAAGTTCTTTACCAAAAGGATTTCTTCATCTTCATCCTCATCCCATTGACACTCCTTCTTTGATTTTAGTGTCAACGCTTTCTTCTTTGGCTCCTTATTGTATTCATCGTGTTGGATCTTGAGTTCAACCTCATGGGTTTTGAGATTCCCAATGAGGCTCTCAACTTGGAGCGTTCTTAGATTGTGCGACTCCGAGATAGCGGTTACCTTCAGATTGAATTTTGGAGAAAGGGATCGAAAAATATTTTGGACTAAGTCGCTGTTGGAGAAGGTCTTTCCAAGAACTTTGGAGGTATTGACGATCTTGGTGAAGTGTGTATACATGGCATCAACATCTTCACTTTCATCCATCCGGAAATTTTCATATTCCGACTCTAGTTGGAAAAGATTTGAAGCTTTAACCTGCAATGTACCTTCATGAGTAATTTCCAAATGATTCCAAATATCATATGCAGTAGTACAAGAGGAAATTCTATTAAATTTATTTCTATCTAACACACAAAATAAAGCATTCATGGCCTTGGTATTATTTTTGTATTTAAGTTTATCCCTATCATCAAACTTATCCTTAGGTTTTTCTAATGTTACTTCTCCAACTACAATTGTAGGAGGAGAGTATTCCTCTTCTACCATATTCCATACCTCAATATCTAGGGTCATAAGAAAACATCTCATCCTATTTTTCCAATAATTATAATCTGACCCAGTAAATAGTGGAGGTCTACTAATTCCCTGTCCCTCAGAAAAAGCTAGATCATAAGACGCCATTATTCCTAGTTTTTAAACCGTTTGGAATAACTTGGCTCTGATACCACTTGTTGGATCGATTGGCGCCCTTAGAGGGGTGTATAAGGGAATAAAATTTTTTTTTATAATTTTAAGGAAATTACTAAATTGTTTAGGAATAAATAAGATAAAAAACACAATTTAGCAAAAAGTAATTTGCAATAATAAAATTTACGCCAAATGAAAAAAATCAAGTAAACACAAATAGAGACATGATTGTCTTAGATAAAAAAGTGTTTACATAAATTTGATTTCAATATCGCTAGAAATCGGAGACGTTCAAAAGTAAATAACTTTTCCTTTTCTATACCGAATTGTATCCCCACAAACCGGTTGGCTTTAGCCTATCCTTGTCCGGATATGGCCTCAAGCTGCTCTAGCCTATTCTACCCCTGATATGGCCTCAAGCACCCCCTAGATCTAATCTCCTAGACCTAGTCGCCAACTTACGCGGCGAATTACACCCTAAGCCGAACATGGACCTAGTCACCAACACAAGGCTATTTTACTATAAAATTTACAATAATGAAATAAAGTAAATAACAAGAACTCCCTCTATGAGATTTCTAAAGATGAGGATGAAGGATCATTGTATCATAAGCGAGGTTGAAGTGATCGTTCTTCGGATGCAGTGTGGCGGCTTCCTTCTCAAAAAATCTTCTTTGGCTTTGAGTGGGAGATAAACTTTTGGAGAGTAGCAGCTCTGGAAATTTTGGCACAAGTAATCTCTCTTGAGGCTCTAACCAAAATGAGAGGGAAGCCATCAATTTATAGAACTTGGAGATAGCGCCTGCGGTAGCGTTCGTGTGGAGCAGTTACGAAACCGTCGTGACGTGGCGTTGTGCGAACGAACTTGAGCTAGGGCCAGGCGGTAGCGCTAGCGCCAGGCAGAATCTCTAGCATTGGCGGTAGCTCTCCTTCATAGAATTTGATTTGAAGCTGCTAGTTACCTGTGGAGTATTGCACTTATAGTTCCTGCACACTATAAACACACAACAAGCAAGATCAAATACAATATGGGATTTGTTATTCTCAAACAAAGGGATGTGACACAAATGTCCAACAGATGCGGCCGCTGGGGGTACATTAAATAGGAAAACCCCGGAGGTTGCTCAAGAGTTTTTTGAGGAAATGGCCATGAATGCTTATCAATGGAATTTTCCCCGAGCGCGGCCTAATAAGCCAGATGGTTTATTGAAATAGACGTTACTTCTAATTTAGCATTACAAGTTGAGCGCTTAACAAGCAAGTGGCAGAGATGTCTGCTTCCTCCGCCACTCCTCCTTGGGCTAATAATGTTTTAATCAAATAGCAGGTTGACTACATGGAAAATCTGCCCGGCCATCCTATAACCCGAACTCCACTCCGTACAACAACACATACAATGCGGGTTATTGGAACCATCCAAATATCTCATGGAGCAACCAAGGAAATGCTCAGCGTCCTATGAATCTCAATCAACCCCCCTCCTAATAAACTTCTTAACTTAACTCCCCCTCTAAATTTTAATCTGCACGGTTTTCCACCGCAACAGCATAAGCCCTCTCCGCTTGAAGAGGTCATTGCAAAATATGTTGCTACAAATGAAACGTCCATATGGAACCTCACTGGATTGATCAAAATTGTAGAGAATTAAGTGGGCCAGCTAGCGAAAATATTGTCCGAGCATCAACAAGGAGCACTACCGGGAAATACGAAGCAAAATCTAAGGGAGGGCATGAATATGATTACTCTCCACAGTGGAAAGGAGTTGGTTTCAAAACAGGACGAACCCATAGTAACTACTTCTCCTCCTCCTTCCTACTCCTATATTATCTTCGAATTTGCCCGCTATATTAAATCTGCATGCTTCTAGTTCAAACATTCTGTATCCGTTAAGCTTAGGAGTGAGTGTGCCGAGAAAAATTATAAAAAGTTCTTAGAAATTTTAAATCAAATTCATATTAATGTACCCTTCTTCGAGGCTATCTCTCCAAAGCCAAAGTATTCAAAATATCTTAAGGAGTTGCTCTCAAATAAGAAGAAATTAGAAGATATTTCGAATATTTCCTTAAACGCAGAATGCTCCACGGTTATACTTAATAAATTGCCTCAAAAAGCAAATGACCCGGGACGGTTCTCCATTCCTCGCCTATTGGCAATTCGTTAGTAAAACACGCTTTAGCTGATCTTGGAGCAAGTATAAATCTCATGCCTATTTCATTATTCAAAAAATTAGGTCTAGGAAATCCTAGCCCCACATGAATGAGTATTCAACTCGCAGATCGTTCATTAAAATATCCGTTAGGGATAGTGGAGGATGTGCTAAAGATAGTAGGAATTCTTGTGTTTGCTCGAGAATTCCAAGTCCAGATCACCTATTTCTCGAGAAATCCAGTGCAGCCTTCCCCTATTTCTCGAAAAATCCAGTGCAGCCTCCCTACTTCTCGAGAAATCCAAGTGTAGCCTTCCCCTATTTCTTGAGAAATCCAGTGCAGTCCCCCTACTTCTCGAGAAATCCAAGTGCAGTCTTCCCCTATTTCTCGAGAAATCCAGTGCAGTCCCCCTACTTCTTAAGAAATCTAGAGCAGCTTTTCCCCTATTTCTCGAGAAATCCAGTGCAGTCCCCCTACTTCTCGAGAAATCCAAGTCCAGTCTTCCCCTATTTCTCAAGAAATCCAGTGCAGTCCCCCTACTTCTCGAGAAATCCAGAGCAGCTTTCCCCCTATTTCTTGAGAATTCCTAGTTGTCTCTCCTGGTTGTGATTAGATAACTTATGAGTTTTCTCTTATGAATCATCTTGAGTAATGTTTATTTTATTGTGACCCTATTCTTAGTGTGTTATGGTGTTGTTATCCCGGGTTGCGTCCTGTGCCTTAACTAAAATCTTAATTTAATAATATTTGGGTGGTAGTGGATAAAGTACCACCACCTGGTTTTTGGCCTTTTGGGTGGAAGTGGATAAAGTACCACCACCCGGGTTTTTTTGGCTTTTGGGTTGGTAGAGGATAAAGGATTGCCACCCATTTATTTGAGTTGATCAGTCTCTTTAATAAAAATTTACAAGATAATTGAACTCTGCTTGTTCCTCATTAAGATATTGGTGCACCTGGTGCTTTGTTTAGTTCTTTGTCTGGAGCTTTTCTTTCGGTAAATCTGGCTTGGATGCCTTATTTACTTTCCTGCTTATTTGTCTACCACTTGAAATTCCTTGCTGAAGCATTCTTTGTTTTCTTAAATGCCTCAATTTCAGAGCCGTAGCGGCTAGAGGTGTAGCCCGGAGTTTTAGAGTTTTAGTAGTTGTTACCCCGCTCCTGCGAGGTAGTTTTCTTTGGTTTTCTTCTTGAGTCCATACATACTAGTTGGAGCCAATGGGTTAGTGTCATGTTGTTGACGCCCATTGTGCCCTTTTTATACTTATAGTTTATTTGCTAGTTGAATGCCACTACTTTTAGATCTTGTGTATCTTGCTCTCTGGGAATGATTTATGTTAGGTGCACTATAGTTATAAAATGGCTTTCTTTCATCCTCATCGCATTATTTTTAACTAAAATCCTTACCTTAAAGGTTGCCTAAAGATATTTTCTATACTTATACTACGCCTAGATATGGGCATATCATTTACCTTATGTCCTGTCACCTCGTGCATTTAGGACTTTAAGTGAACTAAATCAAGTACTTTCCGCTACAATTACATATATTTTCTCGGTGGACTAGTTGATCCACGAACTGAGAGACACAGTTCTTACCCCAAACCCTAATAAATGATTTCAAATGATGATTTATCATATAATCATGTTTTGATTAATTAAGTAATAGGTTTCCGCCTAAGCGTCTATAGTTGTTTCCTACATGACGTGGCATCATGATGCATATTTTCTCTTACTCTAATATTCGTAAATTCAGAGAAAATGTGGATTGTGACAGTTGGTATCAGAGCCAGGTTGTTCGACAAGTCGGTCGAGCAACAAATTCTGATATAGTAAAGTTGTTTGGTTTCATTGCATACACACACCGATGTGTCATTAGTATGTCTTGGCCGAAGCATGAACACTACACTCAAAGCATGATAAGAAGTATACAAGGCATATTATGTAGTATGGGATGCATAATATGTGTCTGTATATGGATCCACCATAGGTGGCAACATGTGACGGTTTTGTAGTATGGGATGCATAACCATCATCATATGGATGCCCATTAGCACATTTTCTTTTAGTTACATGCGATATTATGTAGTATGGGATGCATAATATTTCATGTGTATGATGCTCATAACATGCATTAAGGCCTATATTAGAATGCATAGCACAACATACCGCACATATCATTGCATAAGCACATGTGCGAAGTTAAAGACTTATATGATGACACACGTACACACATGATTTCAAAATGAACAGAAAATTCATGCATTCATGCCCTTTGCACATTAGTTGAGGAGCATGCTTCGCATTTGCGCTTAGTATTTTCTACCTTAAGAGAGCACAAGTTGTATGCGAAGTTGAGTAAGTGCGAATTCTGGCTTTCGCAAGTGTCTTTCCTGGGTCATGTAGTGGGCAAGGATGAGATTTCTGTAGACCCGGCAAAGATCTCCGCTGTCTTGGATTTGAAGATGCCAACAATGCCTAAGGAGATTAGGAGCTTCTTAGGGTTGGCAGTTTATTATAGGAGATTTGTGCAAAGATTTTCCGTGCTGTCAGCACCTCTGACTAAGCTTACCAAGAAGAATGCAGCTTTTGTTTGGAGCGATTCCTATGAAGGAGCTATTCTAGAATTAAAGAGACGTTTGTGCAGTGCTCCTATGTTGGATTTACCGACCGAGGGAGTTGAGTATGACATAACTGTAGATGCATCTCACGTTGGTCTTGGTTGTGTCTTGATGCAAGAAGGAAAGGTGATCGCATATGGATCCAGACAACTGAAAGTTCATTGAAGGAATTACCCTATGCATGACTTAGAGTTTGCGACAGTGATTTATGCTCTAAAGCCTTGGAGACACATTCTAATGGAGTGTCATGCAAAATCTATACGGATCACAAGAGTTTGAAGTATGTTTTTACCCAGAAGGAGCTGAATTTGCGCAAGCGCAGGTGGTTGGAGTATGTGGCGGATTATGAAGTTGATATCCTCTATCATCCGGGTAAGGCAAATATGGTGGCTGATGCCCTGAGTAGAAAGAACGCGCATATCTTCAATCCCTCTGTGCAGTCCTTAGTAGAGGAATTTATGTTGATGGATATCTCAGTTGGTAGTAGTACCGAGCCTTCGAGTTTAGAAGCTGAAGAGCCCTCTTGGATTACCCTCACCAGACTGCATCAGAAGTAAGATCCTGATTTGCCACATCTTCGGAATAGGACTGAAAAAGGTGAGTTACCAGATTTTTCAATTGATGATAAAGGTACTTTGAAGTATCGAAGTAGATATTGTATTCCCGCGCTTGAGGATATTCGAACAAAAATCTATCGTGAAGCGCATGATTCTAGTCTTTCCTATCATCCTGGTTCCACAAAGATGTATAAAGACCTGAAGCAGATTGTTTGGTGGTCAGGTATGAAAAGCGATATAGCAAGGTATGTTTCTGAATGTTTAACCTGTCAGCGTGTTAAGGCAGATCATAAGAGGCCTGTTGGTAAATTAAACCGTTTGGATATTCCAACCTGGAAGTGGGAGATTATTTCAATGGACTTCATTACAGGGTTGCCGAGATCTCCCGCAGGACACGATTCGGTATGGGTCATAGTTGACAGATTCACAAAGTGTGCTCACTTTGTACCTTTTAAGACCGGCTTTTCTATGGAGAGGATAGCAGAACTTTACATGGATGAAGTCATCAGATTGTATGGTGTGCCCGTGAGCATTGTGTCAGATCAGGATTCCAGTTACATGTCTCGTTTCTGGCAGAGTTTGTAGGGAGCTTTGGGCACTGACCTCAGATACTCTATCACTTATCATCCTCAGACAAATTGTCAGACAGAAAGAGTAAATCAAATTTTGGAGGATATGATCAGGTGCTATATTTTGGATCATGGAGGAGCTTGGGATAAACTTATTGGGTTGATGGAATTTGCCTACAATAACAGTTATCAAGAAAGCTTGCAAATGGCCCCTTTGAGGCGTTGACGAACTCCCTTATTTGGGGCTGAGGTTGGTGAGAGCCCATTGTTAGGCCCAGAAGCTTTGGAAGAGATGAGCATTGTTGTGACTCATATCCGCGAGAAGCTTCGTATTGCTCAGGAGCGGTATGAGAAGTATGTCAATCGGAGGAGGGTGGATCTAGAGTTTTCCGTTGGAGAATTAGTGTTCTTGAAAGGTTCTCCGATGCTGAGCATTAAGAGATTTGGAAGGAACCACAAGATGGACCCCCGGTATGTGGGACCTTTCCAGGTTGTCGAGCGTGTCAGAGTGTCCGCTTATAGATTGGATTTGCCGGCTTCCTTCCCTAATGTTCACGATGTGTTTCGTGTGAGCCAGTTGAGGAAGTGTGTGCATAGTGTTAAACTTGTTCTCGATTCGGTGCCTGTTTTGCAGCCCAATCTTTCTTATGTTGAAGAGCCTGTCTGAATCTTGGAGACTCAGGAGCGTGTGTTGCGGAGGAAGACGATCCCTATGGTTAAGGTTCTTTGGAAGAATCAGGGTGGCGAAAGCGCAACATGGGAGCTGGAGTCTGCCATGAGAGAGACTCATCCTAGCCTCTTCTCTTAGATTTCGGGTAAATCTTCTGTCTGGTAAGCTTTGGAATGGATTCAGTATCTTTTTTAATCTTTGGATTTCAAGTTTCGGGACAAAACTTCTTTTTAGGGGGAGTGACTGTAACGTGCCTGATTTTCGTTAATTATTTACGTGACCGCTGTGGCGTAATTTTGGCGTAAGGGTGTTACGTCAGCTCGTCAGGTTTAGTTTTGAGCCTTAGCTTAGTTAAACTATGTAATTTAGATCGAGCGTGCGAGATTTCACGTCGTTTTGAATTGTAAAGAAGATTTTATGTAGTTATGGAGAATTTTGCTTCGGGAAGCTTTAGCCCGAGTTTGGCTCTTCTGAATTGAATTTCGACTTCGCTGTTGGATTTGTAGCTCCATTTCTCAGTTTAGGTGCGAATTTCGTAGAAATCCGAGGTGATCTAGTCACCCTCACGGTTTAATTGAAAGGGAGTATTATTTAATTAATTAAATATTAAATTAGGTTTTACTATAAAACCTAATGTTCTCTCCCTATTCATCTTCTTCCTTCGTCGATCCAAACCAGCAGTCAAGCTAGAGAGCGAGAGCAGCGTGTCATGGAGCTTCTGGCAATCGATTCGAAGGTTCTGGTGGTCGGTATCGCGAGCGGAGAGTAGAATCGGAAAGCTCTCGGCGAGATCTTCATCCTAGTGGTAAGCTTTTCCTGTTTTGTGGAATTTTTGGAGTTAAGGTAGCGACCTAACCCCTCTTTTGACCCGAAAGGTTTCAGGTTTTGTGCTCGGGTGAGTTCTTGGTCGAATCCATAGCTCTTGGAGCGGAGAAATTCGAATTTTGGAAGGTTTAATGCAAGTGGCATCTCCTCCTTCTCTCTTATTGATTGAAGCATTGTTTGTTTTTCCTTGTTTTGAGTTCTTGCCGTGCTTTTAGCATGTGTTTTTGAGTGTTTTACCTGACAGTTAATAATCTTGAACTCCCTTGATCTTTCTCTCAATGTATAAAGTTTCCCCTAAAAGATATTAGGAATTCGTTTGTTTTCTCGAGAATTCCAAGTCCAGATCCCCTATTTCTTGAGAAATCCAGTGCAGCCTTCCCCTATTTCTAGAGAAATCCAGTGCAGTCCCCCTACTTCTCGAAAAATCCAAGTGCAGGCTTCCCCTATTTCTCGATAAATCCAGTGCAGTCCCCCTACTTCTCGAGAAATCCAAGTGCAGTCTTCCCCTATTTCTCGAGAAATCCAGTGCAGTCCCCCTACTTCTCGAGAAATCCAGAGAAGCTTTTCCCTTATTTCTAGAGAAATCCAGTGCAGTCCCCCACCTTCTCGAGAAATCCAAGTGCAGTCTTCCCCTATTTCTCGAGAAATCCAGTGCAGTCCACCTACTTCTCGAGAAATCCAGAGCAGCTTTCCCCTTATTTCTCGAGAATTCCCAGTTGTCTCTCCTGGTTGTTTTCTCGAGAAGTTTCCTACCTTTCTCAAGAAACCCTAGTTCTGAACTCTTGATCAAAGCCTTGGACTCCTCCTTTCTCATGAAATCTTGTACCCGTTGTGATTAGATAACTTATGAGTTTTCTCTTATGAATCATCTTGAGTAGTGTTTATTTCATTGTGACCCTATTCTTAGGGTGTTATGGTGTTGGTATCTCGGGTTGCGTCCCGTGCCTTAACTAAAATCTAAATTTAATTATATTTGGGTGGCAGTGGATAAAGTACCACCACCTGGTTTTTGGCCTTTTGGGTGGTAGTGGATAAAGTAACACCACCCGATTTTTTTTTTGCTTTTGGGTTGGTAGAGGATAAAGGACCGCCACCCGTTTATGTGAGCTGATCAGTCTCTTTAATAAAAATTTACAAGATAATTGAACTCTGCTTGTTCCTCATTAAGATATTGGAGCACCTGGTGCTTTGTTTAGTTCTTTGTCTGGAGCTTTTCTTTCGGTAAATCTGGCTTGGGTTGGTACCCGTTATGCCTTATTTACTTTCCTGCTTGTTTGTCTGCCACTTGTAATTCCTTGCTGTGGCGTTCTTTGTTTTATTGAATGCCTCAGGTTCAGAGCCGTAGCGGCTAGAGGTGTATCTCGGAGTTTCGGAGTTTTAGTAGTTGTTACCCCGCTGTTGCGAGGTAGTTTTCTTTGGTTTTCTTCTTGCGTCCAGACATACTAGTTGGAGACAATGGGTTAGTGTCATATTGTTGACGCCCATTGTGCCCTTTTTATACTTATAGTTTATTTGCTAGTTGAATGCCACTACTTTTAGATCTTGTGTGTCTTACTCTCTGGGAATGATTTATGTTAGGTGCACTATAGTTATAAAATGGCTTTCTTTCATCCTCATTGCATTCTTTTTAACTAAAATCCTTACCTTAAAGGTTGCCTAAAGATATTTTCTATACTTATACTACGCCTAGAAATGTGCATATCATTTACCTTATGTCCTGTCACCTCGTGCATTTAGGACTTTAAGTGAACTAAATCAAGTACTTTCCGCTGCAATTACATATATTTTCTCGGTGGACTAGTTGATCCACGAACTGAGAGACACAGTTCTTACCCCAAACCCTAATAAATGATTTCAAATGATGATTTATCATATAATCATGTTTCGATTAATTAAGTAATAGGTTTCTGCCTAAGCGTCTGCAGTTGTCTCCAGCATGACGTGGCATCTTGACGCGTATTTTCTCTTACTCTGATATTCATAAATTCGAAGAAAATGCGGGTTGTGACACCCCCTCACCTAAAATATCTATTTTTAGAAAAAGACTCTAAGCTACTCGTTATTGTGTCTTCCGAATTGAGCGAATCAGAAATTTCGGAATTGACTCTAGTCTTAAGCAATCACTGTCACGCAATTGCATGACAAATTTTGTATATCAAAGGTATTAACCCTTCCTTCTGTACTAACAAAATTTTCCTCGATGATAATTCTCGCAACACAGTCCATACCCAACAACGGCTAAACCCGAATATGAAAGAAGTCATTAAGGCTGAAGTTATCAAACTTTTTGATGCGAGAATTATCTACACAATATCGGATAGTACTTGGGTTAGCCCAGTACAAGTCGTGTCGAAGAAAGGCAGCGTAACGGTAGTAGCAAATGAAAATAATGAGTTGATCCCAACCCGTACTGTTACGGGTTGGCCAATTGGCATAGATTATTGTAAACTAAATGATGCCACCTCTAAGGATCACTTCCCATTGTCTTTTTTCGATCAAAGCTTACAACGGCTTTCAGGTCACTCCTACTACTATTTTCTCGATGGTTTGTCGGGATATTTTCAAATCCCTATTTTGCCCGACGACAAAGAGAAAACAACATTCACTTGTCCCTTTTGCACCTATGCTTATCTAAGGATGCCATTTGGTCTTTGTAACTCGCCAGCAACATTCCAAAGATGTATGCAGGCGATATTCGACGATGTAGAGGAAGTGATGGTAGTTTTCATGGACGACTTCTCTGTCTTCGGATATTCTTTTAAAAATTGTTTAAAAAATCTCGAGCGTGTGCTAACATTGTGAGGAAACAAATCTAGCTCTAAATTGGGATAAATGCCATTTTATGGTCAAAAAAGGATTAGTCCTTGGCCATAAAAGTTTGGGCAAAGGGATCGAGGTTGATAGTGGCAAGATCGAAGTGATCGAAAAACTCCCCCTCCAACGAATGTAAGAGCAATTAGAAGTTTCCTAGGCCACGTAGGGTTTTATCAGCGTTTCATTCAAAAATTTTCCAAAATCACGAAGCCTGTTGGAACCTTATTTTTCATTTTTAGATCCACCTTTATGTAATTTGGATAGTTTTCCTTTATGGCAAGTTAGAATTAAGTTATATATGAATGCCATAGATGAAAATATTTACAAATCTGTTTTGACAGGACTTTCATCTTCAATCCCTTCATCTGATGATCAAGAAATGCTGAAAAGTGTTGATGCCATGGCCATGAACATATTGGCTAAATCAATGTCCAAAGACATTCTTCTCAAAGTGGCTGACTGCACTTCAGCAAGGAGCATCTGGAACTCCCACTCAAGCATGGTAAATGAATCCACCCTTACTTCTTCCACTAACATCATTTTTGATGCAGAACCATCACTTACTCTAAGTGAAGAAGAAGAAAAAGAAGAACAGAAAGCCAAAGATTTCTGTATGATGGCAATATATGTGTACAACCCAGATGTTCGCCAGGAAAGGGGTTCCAAGTTCGCACGACCGGGCGAGCCAGCCGACCTGCCCAGTTCGCCAGGCAACCGAAGGCGAACCCAGGAAGGGGGCGAGCCCGGGAAGAGGCGAGCCAGCCGGTCGGAGGAGCTCGCTGGGTAGGTCCGGGCCCTTGGGGTGCAAATAGCCATTTCTGGGGTACAGTTAGCCATTTTGGCGAGCTCGACCCGCTAAGGAGTGGTTCAGCGGGCGAGCCGTAGAGACAGGCGAGCCAGCCGGCTGAAGGAGTTCGCCAGGCGACCGAAGGCGAGCCCAGATGGGGGCGAGCCCGGGAAGAGGCGAGCCAGCCGGTCGGAGGAGCTCGCTGGGCAGGTCCGGGCCCTTGGGGTGCAAATAGCCATTTCTGGGGTACAGTTAGCCATTTTGGCGAGCTCGACCCGCTAAGGAGTGGTTCAGCGGGCGAGCCGTAGAGACAGGCGAGCCAGCCGGCTGAAGGAGTTCGCCAGGCGACCGAAGGCGAGCCCAGATGGGGGCGAGCCCGGGAAGAGGCGAGCCAGCCGGTCGGAGGAGCTCGTTGGGCAGGTCCGGGCCCTTGGGGTGCAAATAGCCATTTCTGGGGTACAGTTAGCCATTTTGGCGAGCTCGACCCGCTAAGGAGTGGTTCAGCGGGCGAGCCGTAGAGAGAGGCGAGCCAGCCAGCCGAAGGAGCTCGCTAGGTGGCCTTGGCGAACCTCATGTTCACTGAACAGGTCGAGGGTCTCGGGTTCGCTGGTAATTGGGATGGTCTTTTACCAGAAAACCCCTGGTGGTCTGCGGTTAGCCCCTCCAGACAGCGGAGTTTGGCTGTTAGCAGACCAATTTGGGGTGCGGATAGTAAGAACGGACAGCGGGAGTTGGCTATTGACAGACCACAAAACCAAAATCTATAAATAGACCTTGAAGGGCACCTTGGAAGAGAGGTTCATCATCTTTGAGCTTTTCTCTCCCTAGGTCGCTTTGGTTTGGGCTCTCTAGCTCTCCAAGGTGCCCGAGTCTTAGATTTGGCTTGGGAGGGGAAGCGCTCAACGATCTTCCGGGTTAGTGGAGGGACCTCCTCGCTGAGACTAGGGTCTTTGTTGTTTGCTCGAATCGTCGGCCTTATCTCTCCCGAAGGACCGGTAAGGGCTAGCTGCCCCTCATTTCGGTGAGGGCCCCGAGCTCCACTAGAGACCGAGAAATCAGTTTCAACATTTTGGTGCGGTGTGCGTGGAGCGTGGCTGGTTCAAGAAAGTCCCAGAGAAGAGTTATGGCTGGAGATGAAGAGCAGGGCGAGGAGTTCGGCGAGACCCCTCAGGAAGCGATGGCTAGGATGTTCTCGGATTTCAGGAAGGAGGTGCTCGACACCTTGGGGTTCACGGTCACGGCTCTGCGAAGTGAGTTTGCGACCCCGGCACCTCAGGCGACCACTCCCCCAATAGCAGTCGGCGAGAGGGCACCAGGAGGAAGGGCTGGAAAAGAAGTTGTAGTTGAACCAGGACATGACAGGGAAGGGCGAGTGCTGTTCGCCAGTCCGGCGAGCCCGGTGTTAGCGAGCTCCGCGCCGGCGAGTTCGGTGCCGACAAGCTCTTCCCCAGCGAGCGCGGCGCAGGCGAGCGCGCGCCAGGAGGATGCGGCGACAGTCGGGGTGGTTCAGGCGAGCGTCGCCCTCGCGAGTGCGATCCCAAGCTTGGCGAGCGAGCTAGGTCCGCGAGCCGAGCGAGAAAAGATGGCAGGAGGGGGAAGTCCCTTCTGCGAGTTGGTGTTGTCTGCACCCGTTCCAGCGGGATTCGGGGAATGGGATAGAGTGTACTACAATGGCAGAGATGACCCAGTTCAGCATCTGCAGTCTTTCGAGGACTCGGTCTCCATCAGGCCGATGTCTGATGCCTTCAAGTGTCGGCTCTTCGCCATCACTCTCAAGGAGAAGGCCAGGGACTGGTTTCATTCACTTCCGGCAGGCTCTATCTATGCGTTCGAGGACCTGCGCCGAAGTTTTTTGTTGAGATTTTCAACTTCAAAAAGGAGGAAGAAGGACGTTGATTCCCTCTTCGCGGTGAAGCAGGAGTCCAGGGAGACGTTGGCTCAGTATGCGGATCGGTTCCAGGAGGAAGTGCAGCTCACTCAGGAGGTGCCTAGGTTTGCACTTCAACTCGCCTTCACGGTCGGGTTGAAGGAAAGTTTCTTCAAGATGGCGTTGAAAAGGAAGGCCCCCGTCTCCTATGAGGAGCTGATGGAGAGGGTGGCAGAGGAAGTAGCAAGCGAAGAAGCCAACCCAGAGCTCACCAAGAGGCTAGCAAAGCTCAGTGAGCCGGAGATGAGGCAGCAAGAGGTCAGAAGAAGGGAAGAGCCCCGGGCCCCGGAGGGGGGATGGAGGCCGCAAGGTGGAGGAGTGCAGGGGCAGGGAAGGGGTTACGGCCCAGGAAGGGGTAACCGTTTCGAAGGTCAATGGAGACCCCCCCAGTTGGGGTGGAGGCAGGGCCCGATGCAGTTACCTCCCCCACCTCAACAGGCCATGGCAATTGGCCGGGGGAGAGGAAGGGGAAGGGGAGGAGAAGCGGAAATGGCGGCCACCAGGAGAAGAAGGAACAGGGTAGCAGAGACCGGGGGAAGGGAAGTGGCGGTGCCATATTGCATCTTCCACGATGTGGAAGGCCACTCAACGGACACCTGTCCGGAGTTCCTGGAGGTGAAGAGGGGCAGAGCGCCCGCGCCACCACAGCAGCAACCATTAAGGATCGTGGAGGTGGAACCTCGAGAGGAGGAGGAGGAAAGATGTGAGGATAGAGCAGATCTGGGGAATAGAGGAGGGATCGGAGTGATCCATGGTGGGGTAGGGGTGGAGGCAACCCGCAAGGCTAGTCTCCATACCATCTACCGCCGGAGCGTAGCGTCAACATCCACCGCTCCACCCCCGGCCAAAAAAATTATTTTCACCCAGAAGGACATGCCGAGCTACGAGGACCCGTTCTGCGACGCGCTAGTCATCCAGACGGCGATCGAGAACTTCACCGTCTCCCGAATCCTAGTGGACAACGGGAGTTCGGTCAATGTCATCTTCAAGAAGGCATTCGACAAGATGGAGGTGGAACCCAGAAGGGTGTTGGCCTCAGATGGCCCTCTGTTCGGATTTTCGGGGGAGAGGAAGGAAGTAGAAGGAGGAGTAGGGCTCCATGTGACCCTGGGTGGGCAGTCCCGGAATTGTCGTTTTGTCATAGTGGACGCCCCGAGCAGTTACAGCGCCATCTTCGGACGGCCCCTCATCAGCGTGTTCCGCTGCGTCCCTTCCACTTTTCATCAGTGCCTCAAGTTCAACGACGGAGGGGTCCAGGTGCGGATCAGGTGGGATCCCAAGGTGGCAAGACGGTGCTACGTGACGGCCGTCAACACCATCTCCTGGATGGTAGAAGCTGAGGAGTGGGATAAGGTGATGGAGGAGGTGGCCAAAGCCGGAGGTTTGGAGGTAGCCGAAGAGAAGGAGGGAGATGAAGTTCATGCCCAGGAAGGGGTAGCTGAGGTACCCCGGGCGGAGGGAAAGGAAGAAGAGGAGAAGGCCCAGGAGGGAAGGGCGGAAGAGCTGATG
The DNA here is from genome assembly GCA_033032865.1 of Dactylorhiza incarnata. Taxonomy (NCBI): domain Eukaryota; kingdom Viridiplantae; phylum Streptophyta; class Magnoliopsida; order Asparagales; family Orchidaceae; genus Dactylorhiza; species Dactylorhiza incarnata. The sequence goes on from JAWHQI010000395.1 coordinate 1,554,609, forward strand.
GTGGTAGGGAAGGAAGTCAAGGAAGAGACCCAAGCTCCCGCTTGTGCCGAAGAGGAAAGGGCTTGGGGAGAGCAGTCCCGGTTGAAGGTTGTGGACGAGGTCGTGGAGCTCGAGGTCACCACCCGGCTGGGGGTGGTGGAAAATGTCCGGGTCAGCGGAGAACTCAGCCCCGGAGATCAAGCGGAGATTCTGGCTTGCGTACTGAAGAACGTGGACGTCTTCGCTTGGAGCGCCGCGGAAATGCTCGGGATCGACGCGGATGTGGCGTGCCATCGCCTCAACCTCGACCCCGGTGCCCGCCCCATCCGTCAGAAGAGGAGGGCCGTCGCGGACAAGCTAGAAGGGCCCATCCGCGAGGAGGTGGGCAAACTCCTGCAGGCCGGGTTTGTATCGGAGATCCAGTATCCAGGCTGGGTCTCCAACGTCGTTATGGTAAAAAAGGGAGGAGGTAAGTGGCGTATGTGTATCGACTTTTCGCTTCTTAATAAATCATGCCCGAAAGATTGCTACCCCCTGCCCAGAATCGACGCGCTGGTTGATTCAGCCGTTGGTTTTTCTGTAATGTCTTTCTTAGATGCTTTTTCAGGTTACCATCAAATCCGCATGCATCCCCCAGACATCAAGGATGTTTCCTTCATCACGGGGGATGGATGTTATTGCTATAAGATGATGCCCTTCGGGCTCAAGAACGCAGGGGCTACGTACCAAAGAATGATGGATAGGGTCTTCCGCGAACAGAAAGGAAGAAATTTAGAAGTCTATGTCGATGACCTCATGGTCAAGAGCCGAGACCTCGATACCCACCTCCGAGACCTCGAAGAGACATTTGGGACCCTGCGGCGGTACAAGATAAGGCTCAATCCCCTGAAATGTGTCTTCGGAGCGAGCCGAGGGAAGTTCCTGGGCCATTTGCTCACCCCCGCAGGAGTGGAACCCAACCCCGACAAAGTTAAAGCGGTGATGGAGCTGGGGTCGCCAAGAAATTCGAAGGAGGTTCAGAGCCTCACAGGGAAATTGGCGGGGCTCAGCAGATTCCTCTCCAAGGCGGGGGAAAAGTGTGCACCTTTCTTCAAAGTACTGCGGGGCAACAAGAAGTTTGAATGGACCCCGGAGTGCGAGAAGGCCTTCCAGGCTCTGAAAGAACAGCTCACCCAAACCCCTCTGCTCCAGGGACCGAGGCCAGGGGAAGACCTATCTCTATACCTAGGGGTAGGATCCGAAGCAGTAAGTTCCGTGCTGATCCGGGAAGAGGTAAAGAAGCAGTTCCCATTCTACTACGTCAGCCGAGTGCTAAAGAAGGCGGAGCTCCGGTACCCGATCCTAGAAAAGTTAGCCTTCGCATTGGTGGTGTCGGCCCGGAGGCTCCGGCCTTACTTTCAATCCCATTCAATTAAAGTAGTAACGGACCATCCGCTCCGCAAAATCATGGAAGGGGTGGAGCACTCAGGAAGGTTGGCGAAGTGGTCCGTGGAATTAAGCGAATTCAATATCACGTTCGTACCCAGGACATCCATCAGGGCTCAAGTAGTGGCAGACTTCATGGCTGACTACACGGCCGAAGTGGGGGAGCACGAGCCACCTCCCCCAGAAGCATGGAAAATGTTGGTGGACGGAGCGTCGGGAAAACACTCCTATGGAGGGGGAATAGTCCTGGTGAGTCCTCAGGGGACTCGGATTGAACAAGCCTTAAACATCCATTTCCCAATCACCAACAACCAGGCCGAGTACGAAGCAGTGATAGCGGGCCTTCGGCTGGCCCGGGAACTGGGTGTGCAGGACGTGGAGGTCTCCACGGACTCCATGGTGGTAGCGTGCCAGATTAAAGGAGAGTTTGAAGCAAAGGATCCAACCCTCCTGCTATACCTAGAAAAGGTTAAGGGGGTCATCGGGCAGTTCCGCACCTTCTCGATCAAGCACGTGCCAAGGGAGGAGAGCACCCAGGCGGACCTCCTAGCCAAGTTCGGTCCCCGAGCGGGGGGGACAACTTCGGAACTCTTCCGGCCCTCCATCGAGGAAGTAGAATTGATGGAAGTGGATCAACAAGCCTCATGGATGGATCCGTTCATCACCTTCCTGTCCTCCGGGCAGTTCCCTGGAGAGGATGTGGACAAGAGACGCTTCAGGTATAAGTCCGCCTAGTACTCTTTGCATGCAGGGGGGCTATATAGAAAGACTCTCTCGGGACTTCTGGCCCGTTGTGTCTCCGAGGAGGAAGTCCCGAGAGTGCAAGAAGAAATCCACTCCGGGGAGTGCGGCAGTCACTCCGGGAGTCAGACCCTGGAAGGGAGGGTGTTGAGGCAAGGCTACTTCTGGCCCACTCTCAGCAAGGATGCAGCAGACTTCACAAGAAAGTGTCAGAAGTGCCAACTCTACGCTCCGCTCCAACTCCTCCCCGCTCAAAGACTCAGTACCATAACGGCCCCCTGGCCCTTCGCCATATGGGGGTTGGACCTGGTCGGCCCCTTTCCCCAAGCCAGCGGCCAGAGGAAGTTCCTGCTGGTCATGATCGACTACTTCTCCAAGTGGGTAGAGGTGAAAGCACTTGCTAAGGTAACCTCTCAGGTTGTGAGGAATTTTGTGTGGGGAGAAATAATTTGCAGGCATGGACTCCCTCTAGCTATAGTGATGGACAATGGGCCGCAGTTCGCGAGTGAAGAGTTTGTCGGCTTTTGCACTCAGCTCGGCATCGACCTCAGGTTCGCTTCAGTCCACCACCCGAGGAGCAATGGGCAAGTGGAAGCGGCGAACAAGATAATCGTCAACCTGCTAAAAAAGAAAGTTGAGAACCTACGGGGAAGTTGGGTGGAACAACTACCCTCCGTCCTCTGGGCCATGCGGACTACTCCGAATACCTCCACCGTGGAGACTCCATTCAAGCTCTCTCACGGGTCCGAGGCCGTTCTCCCCATAGAGCTTGAGGTGAAGACCCCCCGGGTGATCGCCGCGAGCGAGGGGGATGAAGAGTGGCTGGAAGGTAACAATGCAGAGCAGAATGTCACGGACATGAGGTTAACTTGATGGACCGCTCTAGATTTGTCTAGATACGTTAAGAATGTTCCGGAATATTGCAGAAGCTAACCGTGTAGAATAGTGTGGAAGGATCCAGAAGAATGTGGAGTCATCCAACCCCTTCTTTATGTGGAGAACTCTAGAACCTTCCGTTTTGGAGGGAAATGGTGGAGGAGGCCTATATAAGAGAAAGACCTCCTCATTTGCATCCATGGAGGATTTTGGAGCTTCTTTGGGGGTGTTGTTTGGAGAGTCTCTTGTGCGCTTGTGAGCTTTACGCTTGTTGAGTCTCCTCTTGTGAGAGTTGAGAGTTTGTGGGGATTAAGCACTGTTGTGTGCCTTGTTTGTTGTATGTCTCGCTCTTTCGTATGTCTCGCTCAACTGTCTACCTAATTGTCTTGTAACTTTGTTGAGAGTTATAATAGGAGTTCTCTTTATTCCATTGCTTTGTTTGAGGAAGGCTTACTTGGTTAGCCTAAGTTTGTTGGAATTCTAGCCAAGTGCCGCACGTACTTAGTGTCAAAGTGCTAAGTCCGTGACAGTTGGTATCAAAGCGAGGTTGTGCGCATCGTGCTGCAACAAAACCAAGTATGGCAGGAGAAGATTACATTACGGAGGAGGAACGGGGTAGAGATGTTACCCTACAAGCTAGCAAGAAGAAGCGTGATCAAAGCCGTGCTCGAGAAGAGAAACACTTGGAGCTGGCCATGGAAGACTGGGAGAAACGCATGGAGTTAATGGAAATCAATAATCGTTCCATGCGCAAAGAATGGGAAGCCTCTCGTGCGGAGCTAGAGAACAAACTCCACTGCGTATTTGAGGAGAATATCACACTACTTGCACGCATCAATGAGTTGGAGGAAGAATCTGGCGAACTAAAGGGAAGGATAGATCGCCTGGAGGAAGACCTAGCCATTTGCAAGAAGGCCATCGCTAGTGGAAGTGTCGGCACCTTTGCTTCTATGGCTAGAGTGGACATACCCAGACCCGAGCCATTCTTGGGCAAGCGAGATGCTAAGGAAGTTGAGAACTTCCTATGGAAGATGGAAAACTACTTCGAAGGCTGTCATCTACAAGATGGTAAGACCAAGGTACATACCGCGTCACAGTTCCTTGATGATAACGCCGCTCTATGGTGGCGAAGGAAACAAACTGATGTCGCAAAAGGTTTGTGTCGATTGGACACATGGGAGGAGTTCAAGAGGGAACTCAAGCGACATTTTTACCCGGAAAACGTGGCATACCAAGCTCGAAAAAAATTGAGAGAGCTTAAAGCAAAGGAGAACAATAACCGAGTATGTAAATGAGTTCACAACGCTCATGCTACAAATCCCCGATATGGCCGAGGAAGATCGGCAATTCTACTTTGTGGATGGGCTACAAGCATGGGCAAAACAGGAGGTACAGCGACGAGGACCCCGTACGGTCGATGAGGCGATTGCAGCAGCCGAATCACTATGTGAGTTCCAACAGGAGGAGGAAATGCACTACCAAAAGGATGTCGGTGATGCTGAAGTTGAGCCCAAAGATGATGCCCCTCGACAAAGGAGATTCGAAGAAAGAAAGAGGGCCCTCACTTGCTTTGTATGCAAGGGGCCTCACCATATGAAGAATTGCCCAAAGCTTGGCACCCTATCATCAATGAAAAAGAAAGATGACTCTACGAGCGGTGATGAGGAGGAGCCACAAGACATGGCAAGGCTAAGTATCATGCGGCGTCTTAATGCCATGACTACTCGGGGATCCTATATAAGACACCAATATTTGCAATGTTTCTGCTGTCGAGGACCGCACAAGGTATGTGATTGCCCTACTTTGGAGTCCATAAGAACTGTTGTTGATAAAATGGAAACTAAGGGCAACTACAAGTTGGGAAGTGCGAGTTTAACCCATGGAAGAAGGATGGAAAACAAAGGACAAATGATGGTGGATGTGAAGATCGAGGGCACAAAGATGAGAGCCTTGGTGGACACGGGAGCAACGGACTTCTTCATGTCCAAGACTGCTGCAGAGAGAATCGGGCTACCAATCAGGTTTGGACCAGCACGCCTCAAATTTGCTAATTCTCAAGAGGTGCGAACTATTGGTCTTGCTCCGGATGTGAATGTTTGTCTTGGAGGATGGAAAGGGAAGGTGCCCATCGAAGTTATCCCCTATGATGACTATGATGTTGTCGTTGGGATGAACTTTCTTGATAAGTTTGAAAGACTTCTTATTTTTCCAACATCGGAGATTCACCTAATTGATGGTCCAAATACTTACCCGGTGCCGATAAGGAGGACTCATGGACGAGAAGAGAAGTTCATGTCCGCAATGAGGACGGTACAAAGATTTCGACAAGCTTGATGCATCGAGGGCGATGCATGAATTCAGTGGGGGAGAATGTCACGGACATGAGGTTAACTTGATGGACCGCTCTAGATTTGTCTAGATAAGTTAAGAATGTTCCGGAATATTGCAGAAGCTAACCGTGTAGAATAGTGTGGAAGGATCCAGAAGAATGTGGAGTCATCCAACCCCTTCTTTATGTGGAGAACTCTAGAACCTTCCGTTTTGGAGGGAAATGGTGGAGGAGGCCTATATAAGAGAAAGACCTCCTCAATTGCATCCATGGAGGATTTTGGAGCTTCTTTGGGGGTGTTGTTTGGAGAGTCTCTTGTGCGCTTGTGAGCTTTACGCTTGTTGAGTCTCCTCTTGTGAGAGTTGAGAGTTTGTGGGGATTAAGCATTGTTGTGTGCCTTGTTTGTTGTATGTCTCGCTCTTTCGTATGTCTCGCTCAACTGTCTACCTAATTGTCTTGTAACTTTGTTGAGAGTTATAATAGGAGTTCTCTTTATTCCATTGCTTTGTTTGAGGAAGGCTTACTTGGTTAGCCTAAGTTTGTTGGAATTCTAGCCAAGTGCCGCACGTACTTAGTGTCAAAGTGCTAAGTCCGTGACAAGAAGCTGTCCTTGGACTTGGTAGAGGAACTCCAAGACTTGGCCACCATCAGACAGGAAGAGGTCAAACGGCGGATGGCTCGATATTTCGACAAACATATCCGGATCAAGCACTTTCAGAAGGGGGACCTAGTCATGAAGAAGGTCGATGCGGCCGGCAGAGGGGCCACAGTGGGTAAGCTTAACCCCAACTGGGAGGGCCCATATATTGTAAGCGAGGTGCTCAAGTCGGGAGGGTATCACCTCCAGGATGTGGAAGGGGTACCTCTCGACCGAGCCCGGAGTGGGGATGACTTGAAACGATTCTACCCTTGAACGCTTTGTCATGATTAGTAAATGGCTTACTCTTCTTTTTTTGTATTTAATGCTTATAACTACTGCTGTACTGGGGCCGCGGCAAGGTTGGACGTATTGGTGCTGGAATGCCCCAGATCGATTCCGCTCCCGGGCTCTCACCTAGACGGGGGGTTCTGGTTGATCTCTGGAGAGGCTGGCAAGGTTGGACATATTGGTGCTGGAATGCACCAGATCGATTCCGCTCCCGGGCTCTCACCTAGACGGGGGGCTCTGGTTGATCTCTAGAGAGGCTGGCAAGGTTGGACATATTGGTGCTGGAATGCCCCAGATCAATTCCGCTCCCGGGCTCTCACCTAGACGGGGGGTTCTGGTTGATCTTTGGAGAGGCTGGCAAGGTTGGACATATTGGTGCTGGAATGCCCCAGATCGATTCCGCTCCCGGGCTCTCACCTAGACGGGGGGTTCTGGTTGATCTCTGGAGAGGCTGGCAAGGTTGGACATATTGGTGCTGGAATGCCCCAGATCGATTCCGCTCCCGGGCTCTCACCTAGACGGGGGGTTCTGGTTGATCTCTGGAGAGGCTGGCAAGGTTGGACATATTGGTGCTGGAATGCCCCAGATCGATTCCGCTCCCGGGCTCTCACCTAGACGGGGGGTTCTGGTTGATCTCTGGGGAGGCTGGCAAGGTTGGATATATTGGTGCTGGAATGCCCCAGATCGATTCCGCTCCCGGGCTCTCACCTAGACGGGGGGTTCATGGTTGATCTCTGGAGAGGCTGGCAAGGTTGGATATATTGGTGCTGGAATGCCCCAGATCGATTCCGCTCCCGGGCTCTCACCTAGACGGGGGGTTCTGGTTGATCTCGGGAAAGGCTGGTAATAAGGGTCAAGGGCTGAGATGACAGATTGAAGTGGTAGAGACACTAGAGTCAAGGGGTTTTTTGGTTCGCAGAATGCCAATGCCTCAGCCCGCCAAGGTCGAGTTCGCCGGGCAATACCCGCGGGCGATGACAGCTCGGGCTCGCGAGACTCATAAGAAGAGAGCCCCTGGCGAAGGCGAGCCTAGACACCCGCATTCGCGGGCCTTCCGGAAGCACTACCGCTTAACTTGTCATGAGCAGAAGAAAGATCAAATACGAGAGAAAGAGCAAAGAGATGCGAGCATGCATATAAACACCAACGAAAAAATTATAACTAGCATTACTCAAGATTTTTCTATGTTCGGCGGCGATCTCGCCAGCCCAAAAAGAATATACATTCGAGAGGAGAAGAAGCTAAAGGAGTTCATTCTGGGGGGCCCTCACTGTTCTTGCGGGCTCCCAACCACGGCGCCAAGTCGAAGAGGTCCGGACAGACGTCTTCGGCTGTGAACTCCATCGCGTCTTCCGCTAGCAGACACGCGTTCTTTAGGGTCGTGAAGACGAGATTGGCGACCTCCTGCGCATCTCGCCGCCTCTGTTCCTCGCCTTCGGCAGCCCTCTGTTTACAACCGGCTCGCCCAGGAGAAGGGGGTAGCACGCTGCGGACCAGCTCGTCCACCCGGGTCTTCAGCATAGTATTCTCCAACTCCAGCTCACCGTTGCGAGCGAGAAGCTGGGTTGCTACGTCGGCATCCTGAGCATCAAATGAGTTAAGAGAAGGCTAGAGGTCGCAAACAGCAAAGAAAAGAGACCCAAGGGTCACTTACCATCTTGCCCTGCATCCCGGCGAGAAGGCTTTCCGTCACCTCCTCCCTCTCCTTAAGGCCCTTGATCTCTTCGCGAGCTCTCTTAAGCTCCTCCCTGTACGCGCGGATATCCCTATCCGCCTGCAGATAGCGGCGCCCCGCCATATGCGCGAGTTCCGTCGAACGGAACTGGGCTCGCATTTCTTCATAGACCAGTTGTCGTGGCCCCATATCTTTATAAGCAGCGGCGTCCTCGCGGCCATATAAGCCGAAGGAGAGAGAGAACGCCTCCTCCCCAGCCTTACCGAGCTCCACCCAGGAGGGGTGAAGGGTGGAGAAGGAAATCCGGTTGGCATTGGGGTCCCAAGCGAGCAGGGGTTCGCCGAGGATGTCAGAAACTTTCTCGCCCAGACCGAAGTTCCTGTGGCCTTTGGGTTGGGGGGTCACGGAAGAACTCCCAGCGCCCTGGTCCGCCGGGGGGTCAGGCTTTTTCGCAGGGGAAGGAGGAGAGCCGTCGGTCTCGCTTAGATAGACGACCGCGCTCCTATCCTTGGTAGCGAGGGTCTTTCCCTTCAACTTCTTGGAGGACCGCAAACCCGGCTGACTCGCAGAAGGGGGCCGCTTCTTGCCGGACCCGACGGCGGGAAGATCGCGGCAAGCTTATGCCGCCGCGGTCGCGAGGGTGTCCGCCGTGAGAGTGATGACTTGTGCGTGCGGGGGATTAACAGGAATCTCGCGCTCGCCTGTAAAGTAGGAGCGTTATACAACGAAGAAAGGAGAGGAGCGTGGGGCGAGAGCGAGCCCTACCTTCCCCTTGAGGAACGGCGAGTAGCGAGTCGACATTGCGCCACAGATAGGCGACTTCAAAGTTCTTGCCGGAGAGGTATTGGAGGAGTTTGGCGTCGGCACCACTCAGCGAGCTCGGAGGGCGGTAAGTAGCGTCATCCCGCTGGAGGGGGGTGAAGTGGAGATTGCCGAAGGGTCCCTTCACCAGGAGGAACTTCTGGGTCCAATAGTGACTCTTGTTCACCGTCTCGCAGACGGTGACGTGCTGACTCGCGAAATAGGTGGTCCCGTCTCGGAAGGCGCGGAAGGAAAATACCTTGCGGAAGACGAGGAGGCTGAACTAGATCCTCTCCTCCCGCAGGTAACTGGCGAACGCGACAATATCCGCGATCGCATTTGGGGTCAACTGGCTCGGTAACACCCCATAATACCGCAACACCTACAAAGAACGATGAGAAAGTTGCTATAGCGGGCACGAAACAGCGAGAGGGCTGGGCGAAGTACCTGACAAATTTCAGGCCACAAAGGGAGTCGCAACCCGTTCTCGAAGTGCGCGATGGGGATCGCGAGCTCGTCAGCCCCGGTCTCGTTCAATGCAGATCTCTCACTCGGACAGCGAGCCGAATAACCCTCTGGGAGATAGCGGTCCACAGCGAGTTTATACTCCTCAGCTGTGATGTTCGCGCAGTAGAACTCGTGGGCTTGAAACGCTGAGGCGCATTTCGACCGCCCCTCGCTCTCGCCATCCGCTCCCATTTGCTGATTCGTCTGCATCAAGTCAGGAAGAGGCAACTTACAAGCAGCGAACGCGAGCACGATCTTGCGAGAACGGAGATGAGTGTAGACGCGAGAAGACTGGAGAAATAAATGTGACGGGTAGGAAAGTGAATCCGAACTATTTATAAGAAATTCGGGTGGGCACGGGAATCGAAGCGTCGGGAGTGCGGATAGCTAAAATAAAGTAGATTTCTGCTCAAAGGGACTGCAGTCTTGCGAGCCAGGGCTCGCCGTCGCGCGGTAATTGAGTCCCGCCCAAGGCCGGCCCGCGAAGAAAAGGGGTCCGGGCATAGCGTTGCACAGAAGCTCGCAAGCGCTCCGCGAGGGCGATCATATCAAACACAGCGGACGAACTGAATAAACCACATGCACACCACAGAAATAAAGGAAAAAATTAAAAAGGAAAAACGATAAAAGGCGAGTCGCGACGGACTCGTGAATATTACCACACCAGATATTGTTCAACAGGCGTCATGAAAGAAATAAAAGCAAAAGGATAGTCGAATTAAAAACGCGGCAGCCTCAGGGGTAAGGAAGCCATTTCCAGCGACCCCGACCCCGTTTGCCCGCACGCGGCGGCACTCTCGGATAATGATATTCGCGAAGCGCTTTAAACTCGCGCAGGATTAGGTGTGCTTGATCCTCGCCCCGCGAGATGTGCACGCCGGGCGAGGTAACATCTGCGCGCAGCACCGGCTCCGCCTCGGCGATCAAGCGCACATTCGCGTCCTCCAACACGGCGAATCTCTTGTCAAAGGTAGCCCGGTCCGCGTCATACCGCTCCTCCAACTCGCGTAACATCATGCCGTGTTTCTGAAGCACCTCGGACACCCTGACTCTTCATCCGCACTGGGGTCGCCAGGGTCACCCAGGAAGTCTTCAATCTGGCTAGGCGAAGGCGGGGGTGACATCTCCATCCTCCCGTGCTCTGACTCAGGGGTGGCTCCTGGGATTTCAACGAAGGAAGAGTTAGTAGGATCCGGGGGCGAGCAAGAGATGGGAGCTCGCGAAAATATGCTAACCTGGCGAGGAGGGGGACTCGCGACGGGGCTTGCGCGAAGACTCCGGCCGACCCTGGAAGTTTTCGCGGAATCCCGGGACGTGGGGTTTCCCCAGACCAGGAGGGTGCACCACTCTCTCCGCGACTTGGGCTCCGTCGAGAAGCGAGCCGCCTGGACTTCTCTTGCCCATCAGACCGAAGCCAGGGGTCGCCACGTTAACCTTAGGCGGGACCGGCGAGTTCACCGGGGTGGAGACTTTCTCCTTGGGACTCGGCGGTGGGGTATCTGCATGGGCCACCAATGTGTAGATATCACACAGACTTAAGCGGAGATAAGGGAGGATACGCATGATTTACGGGGTCGCGAGGTCGGCGCCTGCTGAGTCGAAGTCCCAATCCCAGCATCTAGCGATCCCAACCTTGCGGGGGACGGAGGGCGAGAGGAGGTCAGCGTGAGGCCCGCCATACGGTCCTCAGGTGGAGGGTTCTGCGAGAGGAAAAGGAGTAAATGGGTACGGCGATGTAAGAAAGTCTAGATGAAGAATACCTGTTGTGCGAGCCCGGTATCCGGCGGCGGGGGAGAGGCAGGAGGCGACGACACGCCCTCCCCCTGCGACCTCCGAACCGTCTTGGCCTTCTTAGGCTGTGGGGAAGGAGATGTGGCCAAGTTGAACATCCAGGCTTTGCGCTCGGCGACCTGGGCCTTCGCCATCTCTCTTGAAGCCTTCAGTCGATCTCGCGCGTTCAGCGTGGAGGACATTCTGAGAAGTTGTTTTCCGCGAGGATGATGGGGAAGAAAAAGCTTGATCACTAGCCGCGGCGGACGGTATTTATAGCTTTGGGCGTGGGACCCACTACAAGATTCCCGCCACGTCAGCCGAATCGGCGAACACCAGGGTTTGATGTTTCTTTGCGAGCTCAAGACGACCTCGCGAAGAGCGGGGATTGTGTACAACCCCGATGTTCGCCAGGAAAGGGGTTCCAAGTTCGCACGACCGGGCGAGCCAGCCGACCTGCCCAGTCCGCCAGGCAACCGAAGGCGAACCCAGGAAGGGGGCGAGCCCGGGAAGAGGCGAGCCAGCCAGGTCGGAGGAGCTCGCTGGGTAGGTCCGGGCCCTTGGGGTGCAAATAGCCATTTCTGGGGTACAGTTAGCCATTTTGGCGAGCTCGACCCGCTAAGGAGTGGTTCAGTGGGCGAGCCGTAGAGACAGGCGAGCCAGCCGGCTGAAGGAGTTCGCCAGGCGACTGAAGGCGAGCCCAGATGGGGGCGAGCCCGGGAAGAGGCGAGCCAGCCGGTCGGAGGAGCTCGCTGGGCAGGTCCGGGCCCTTGGGGTGCAAATAGCCATTTCTGGGGTACAGTTAGCCATTTTGGCGAGCTCGACCCGCTAAGGAGTGGTTCAGCGGGCGAGCCGTAGAGACAGGCGAGCCAGCCGGCTGAAGGAGTTTGCCAGGCGACCGAAGGCGAGCCTAGATGGGGGTGAGCCCGGGAAGAGGCGAGCCAGCCGGTCGGAGGAGCTCGCTGGGCAGGTCCGGGCCCTTGGGGTGCAAATAGCCATTTCTGGGGTACAGTTAGCCATTTTGGCGAGCTCGATTCGCTAAGGAGTGGTTCAGCGGGCGAGCCGTAGAGAGAGGCGAGCCAGCCAGCCGAAGGATCTCGCTAGGTGGCCTTGGCGAACCTCATGTTCGCTGAACAGGTCGAGGGTCTCGGGTTCGCTGGTAATTGGGATGGTCTTTTACCAGGAAAACCCCTGGTGGTATGCGGTTAGCCCCTCCGGACAGCGGAGTTTGGCTGTTAGCAGACCAATTTGGGGTGCGGATAGTAAGAACGGACAGCGGGAGTTGGCTATTGACAGACCACAAAACCAAAATCTATAAATAGACCTTGAAGGGCACCTTGGAAGAGAGGTTCATCATCTTTGAGCTTTTCTCTCCCTAGGTCGCTTTGGTTTGGGCTCTCTAGCTCTCCAAGGTGCCCGAGTCTTAGCTTTGGCTTGGGAGGGGAAGCGCTCAACGATCTTCCGGGTTAGTGGAGGGACATCCTCGCTGAGACTAGGGTCTTTGTTCTTTGCTCGAATCGTCGGCCTTATCTCTCCCGAGGGACTGGTAAGGGCTAGCTGCCCCTCATTTCGGTGAGGGCCCCGAGCTCCACTAGAGACCGAGAAATCGGTTTCAACAATATGGCTCAAGCTACAAATCTGAATCTGAATCTGAAAAGGTAGTAGAGGTAACTTCACATTTTATTTCTACCTCTGATTTTAAATCTGTTTTCAACACACCATGTACAGATTTAATAATTGTTGATAATTACAAATCTAAAAAGGAAATTATAAAAGAGTTAAAAATAACTAATTTGATTTCTGAATATAACAAACCTAAAGAAAATTTTAAAATATCAGCAGAACACATCATTTGTTTAAAAATTAAGTTAGTTAAGTCTGAAAATTTTAAACAAACTTTTAAAGAAAAAGGAAAATTTTATATTCAGCAACATCAAAATAAACTTTCAAATTTGTATTTTAATGATTTGAGTTAGGATCCACCTTTAGTGTCTAAGTTTATATCGTAATATATCTTATAACTTAGATTAAATATCATCAAGAAAGAAAGCTGAAAATAGATATATTCAATAGGCTGAAAAGAATATATATATATATTTAAATAATATACTGTGAAATATATGTATATAATAGGCTGAAATATACATATTTTAAATAGGCTAAAATATATATATTTAATAGGCCGAAAATAAGGGAGAAATTAAATTTACATATATTCTCTGCGTTCGACGAACGTCCATCTGCGTTCGACGAACGGCGCTCTGCGCTCGACGAATGGCGTTCATTCTGCGCTCGATGAAATCCAGCCATCTCAGCGGTCGACGAAGATCTCTTATCTCAGCGCTCGACGATCCCGTCTCAGCGGCTCAACGCTCGACGCCTTCAACTCAAGCTCAGCGCTCGACGCATTTATCTAGTCTCAGCGGTCGATGAAATACTGTGTTCGACGAACTCAAGTCTGCTTTCGACGAACAGCTTAATATTCAGTGGTCGACGATCCAGCCCGTCTCAGCGGTCGACGAATCCTTCCGTTCGATGAACTCAAGACTGCGTTCGATGAATCTTCAGCAGAAGTTCATAACAGTGAATTTAATGATCAGGTCGACGAATCAAATGATGAGCTCGACGAACTTGAAACTCAGCTCGACGAATTTCTTCAGTATTATTTAAAATCTTTAAATATTATATATATGCTGACAGAGTTATTTATAAAGCAATATTTTATTTATTCTATGTTATATATAGCTATATATATATTGCTGATATGTCATTACTGCCGTGAAGCATTAAATGTTATAGCCGTTGGCAGCAAAGCATTAAATGTTGTAGCCATTGCAACATGCTAAAGAAGGAAATTGTTCTGATCGAGGATCTGGGAAATAAAAGAGATATTATCTCTTTCCTCTCTTGTCGGCAAGAATTCAAATCAGCCACAAGATCTCCAGAATATATATACAAAGAAAAGAGCAGATTAACATATAGCAGGTTCAAGACAAATTACAGACTAGAATATATTACATCTTTTCATACAGGAAAAAGAGAAGAAGAAGAAGAAGAAGAAGAAGAGAAAAAGAAGAACATCAGCAAAAATAGAGAACAACTCTATTACTCTATCTTGTTCTATTTTTGCTAAACTTTTCTCTTGCAGATCTTCTATACATATCCTGAGACACCAAACACTATCAATTGCTCAGTATCTAAACTACAAGAAGAAGAAGAAGTGTTATTGCAATCAAGAGAAGAAGCCTCCACAAGCTGTTATCTAATCTAAATCAGACAGGGGGAGCTTTCTTCAACAACATCTTCATCAAGAGTCTTCTCAGCAAAAGAGAAGAACACCAAACCTTTTTCTGTTTTCTTTTATTCCTCCCATCTTGTAAAGGGTTATAACTCCCTTCAAAAGTTAACTCCCGGTGACAGGCCACCTTAGCAAAAACCTACATCTTGGTTTATAAGCACCTGATCAAAAGCTTATAGGTGAATTGGGCACCTGATCAAACCTCCATTGGTGTGTGGACACTTGAACAAAAACACCTTGGTGTGAGGGCACCTGATCAAAACTCCTAGTGGATTCCTACCAGTGGGTAGAAGAGTAGATGTACCCAGTTGAGGGGAACTACTATATTTCTTGTGTCATCTGGATGTGCCTTGGTTTGCTTGTTTGTTTTATTTCTTGCTTATGTGATGTGTTTACTTTGCCTACTCACTGTTTGTGTTTATTACTCAATCAACAAACATCTATATATATATATCATTTACTTTGAAAGTAAAACTTAAACAAGAGCTTTAACATATATATAAGAACTAATCTCCTTTCAATTGGTATCAGAGGGTGTTGATTTGATTATTTCAATTTCTGTAACCTGATACTCAATTGAACTCACTTTCAAAGCCGTTCACCCATCTTCTCAAAAAAGAATCTACTTTCTTTTTTAATGACGAATGTCATTTGGCCTTTTAATTTATCAAAGAAAAACTTATAAATTCTCCGATTTTAGTCGCTCTTGATTGGTCCCTACCCTTTGAAATTATGTGCGCCATGAGTGATATTGCGCTAGGTACCGTATTAGGCCAACGGGTGAGCAAGTATTTCTACCTGATTTATTAAGCAAGCAAAAACTCATGTCAGCACAAGCAAATTACAACACTACCGAGAATGAGCTTCTAGCGATCATTTTTGCCTTTGATAAGTTTAGGTCGTACATCACTCTCTCCAATGTAATCATTTTCACAGATCACTCAGCTCTTAGATATCTTTTATGTAAATCAGACGCCAAGTCCCATCTTTTGCGATGGATCCTCCTCCTGCAGGAATTTGATTTAGAGATCTGGGACAAAAGGGGAGCCAAAAACTTGGCGCCCGACCATCTTTCCCATCTAGAAAAACCTACTATGAAAGCATTAGCAGAAGCCAAAACTAATGATAAATTCCCCGAAGAGTGCCTCCTAGATCTCGAACTTTTAAATACTTCTTCCACCCCCTGGTTGGCAGATTTGGCTAACTATTTAGTAGCCCGGGTCCTGCTAAAAGAATTCTCTAGTCAGCAAAAGAAGAAATTCTTTTCTTATTTAAAGAATTATTTTTGGGAGGACCCCTTTCTATTCCGTACCTGTGCGGATCAGGTAGTGAGAAGATGCGTCTCGAGTGAGGGTGTAAAAAATTACGGCATTGTAACGAAGGACAACTGGTGGTCATTATCCAGCGAACCGAACCCCGAGGAAGGTGCTGGTGGTGGGCTTTTATTGGCCCACGCTCTTCAAAGATGCTCACAAACTTGTGAGTACTTACGATAGCTGTCAGCGATCGGGGAACCTCTCATACTGGGATGAGATGCCCCAAAATATTTTCTTAGAATGCGAAATTTTGATCTTTGGGCTATCGACTTCTTTGGACTGCTTTCTCCTTCTTTTTCAAACAAATATATTCTCGTTGCGGTTGAATACGTGTCCAGGTGGGCGGACGTGCAAGCTGTCCCCACCAACGATGCGAGAGTCATCATAAATTTCTTAAAAAAATTATTCTCTCGATTTGGCATGCCGCGCACTTTAGTTAGTGATCGGGGCACCCATTTTTGCAATAGCCAATTCACGAAAATATTAGCAAAATAGCGTGTCACACACAAACTATCCACAACTTATTTCCCAGAAATGAGCGGCCAAGTCAAAGTCATAAATCGAGAATTAAAGCGGATTTTTGAAAAAACTATTTCTATTAATTCGAAGGATTGGACGTTTAAGCTCGATTGCGCGTTATGGGCCTATCGGACAGTGTATAAGACCGCTATCGGTTGTACACCGTATCGATTGGTGTATGGCAAGGCTTGCCACCATCTGGTCGAATTAGAGCACCGCGCATTTTGGGTGCTTAAAATTTTAAATCTCGAGTCTACGTTGGCCCATGACTAAGGGAGTGTAATCATAAGATCATCCAGAATTGTTGCCGCGCAATTTGAGCTCGTCCATAACAAGTCACGCCCTCGGTCCCACTCGTGACCAAGGGCGTGTAAACTTAAAATGAGGCTCTAAGCGCTACCGTCAAGACGTGGAGTTGTCGTCGAGAAGTCAACCCAAGTCACGCCCGTGACCTAAAGGCCACGCCCGTGACCTGGGGCATGTATACTTAGGATCCTGCCAGCAGAGAAGCTGTCGAGTAGTGGAGAAGCCATTGAGAAGTTGACCTCAGTCACGCCTGTGACCCAAAGGTCATGCCCGTGACATTCTCGTGTGATCTTCGCTTTCCGCCGCATCGTCACGCAAGACCCACACTGCATTTAAAGAAGCCGACAGATTACACGCCTGTGACCCACTTTACACGGGCGTGTAATGTCCTTTTTCACCGCGCCTTCTCGCAAGACCCACGCCAATGTTGGAGCTGAGATGAACAATTCTTACACGCCCCCAGTCACTCCCGTGACCTGGGGTGTAACACCTCCCCTGTATTGACTATATAATATAGATCCGGCCGGGACCCCACAACATATAACCGCCACAGCTTCAGTATTAAAAGATGATATAACTGTGCAACTCAAAACTCAGATAACACAGCGGAAATTAAATCTAAGAACCACAGAGGTTGTCCACATCTACATAGGAGTAAAACTGGCCTTAAGGCCTTACAAAACCAGAGTTCGAGTCATCAATCATTCAACACAAAAAAGAAATCCCCAAAATTGAAAAACTAGCTTCCCTAAGCTACCTCGGCATGCAAGACGGAAATAACAAAAGATAAGTACAGAAAGACAAGAAAGCTAAGTAAACGCTTCATGAAGCATTAGGCCTTTTTGGCCTGCGAGCTGGTTCTGGCCTGCGATCCTTGGCCTGCATCCAAATCACAAAGAGCGGTAAACGAGGGTCAGCTATGGCTGACCACAAACGGTGTAACAACACCCCTCCTCCCAGCCGTCCTAGAGGACCCCGGGGAACTACATCACCCTGCAAGTCAGCACTTCGTATGCACATGTATATAAAGAAAATCAACATAAACAACAGGCATGAGTGTCACAGACATCATCCACGTTTCTATGTTGAGCAAGTAATAAAAGGGGCCTACCAATGCAATATGAATGCAACCCGGGTTTCACCCAAGGCACACTAAAGCATATGAATCTAACACATCATCATACATCAACAACACAATACAACCATAGGGTACTCATCATTTCCCCCAAAGGGCATCGTAGCCCAAGGCCAAGAACTCATGTTGTGATCCCACCGCGCCTGGCCCACCATGCCATCGGGCTCATCCATCAGCTCACCTGATCTTGCCTCCATCATCACAGCACAACCATAGGGTACTCATAATTTCCCCCAAAGGGCATCGTAGCCCAAGGTCAAGAACTCATGTTGTGATCCCACCGCGCTTGGCCCACCATGCCATCGGGCTCATCCATCAGCTCACCTGTTCTTGCCTCCATCATCACAACACAACCATAGGGTACTCATCATTTCACTACAATCAACACAGAAGGGGGGACTTGTCTTGTCGGGACACCCTCCATACATGACTTGCAATATCACGGGCTTGCCAGCCGACCACAAGACAATTCTGCGCCTTAACAAAATAAACAGGCATCACAAGCCATAACTTATGCACAATATTTCCCCGCCCACAAACCAACATTCGTTCTCATACAAAATTACAAGGGAATCACAATGACATTTTCGCCGTAATCGGATTTCTAATAAAATCCCTAAAATGCGCGTCAAACAACATCACCGAATCGGACCACTGGTCGCAATTTCGGCTTCAACCACAATGCCTATTCCGCTAACGGAGCGGATCTCTAATGCAAAATCATGTCAGGGACGGAATCAATCGACCCGATGGTTCCTCTTGAACCAAGGCGACCCGGGTCCCTCTCACTCGACGGATCCGGTGCCAAAATGCAAAAAAAGAGATGAAGAAGGGATGCCATGCACGCATCCTAAAGACCGGGAGGAGAAATGTTGTTACCTTTTGAGATTTCCTCCTAACCATGGGAAACTTGCAAATGAATGGAGGAGAAGAAGCGCCTCGACGTCCCCTACGCATTGCCGGTCTCGGATCGGCGAACGGAGCTTCGAAGCTCCAATAATTGTGGGAACTAGCTCTCTTCCTCCTCCAAACCCCTCCTCTCACTCAAGCCCTAAAAAAAAAAAGGAATCCTGAATGGAAACCTTCTCATCCCTACTTAGGGTTCTCCCACGGACCCCTCACAGCCGTCCGATCAAGATCTAAACCAAACGGACGCCCAATTAGGTTATTACAAAATCTGGTTCCGTCAGCTACCGCGCGGCGGTAGTGCTAACGCACCTCGCGCACTCCGCGAACCCCCTTCTCGTCTCAGCGGCTCCCCGCTGAGAAGAAGACCTAATGCCAGCGGTAGGTTTATCGCCCCGCGCTAGTAACAGACCTCATTTTTCACTTTCTAGCCACCTTGTACCGCGCCGAGCTAGCACTACCACGCCGGGCTAGTGGTTCGACGAAAACGTGCCCCTTGGACTATCGTCGGCCTCTCGCATTTACCTACTGCCCGACGTTAACTCGCAGAACACCAAAACTGGGGTGTTACAACTCCACCCCCCTTAAAAGAATTTCGTCCTCGAAATTGCAAAAACTGAAACATAGAACCACGATGCATACTTGATGCAAAGAGTTCCGGGAAGTCCTTCCGCATCTCTTGCTCACGCTCCCAAGAGAATTCATCTCGCCCGCAATTGTCCCATCGCACCTTCACAAGCCGGACTTCCTTGTTATGCAACTGCTGGTCTTCCGAGTCCTCCACGCAGATCGGACAAACCCTCGTCCTTAGATCCTCCATCACCGACACCACCGCCGCTTCGACCATGACGCTTGGCTCTACCAAAGCCTTCCTCAGCACAGAGAAATGGAAAACATCATGTAATCCACGCAGCTCGGCGGACAATGCCAAACGATAGGCTACTTCGCCTATATGCTATGTAACCTCGAACAGACCCAAATATCTCGGACTCAACTTCTTGAGTCGCCGCACATGTGAAACGCCCATGAACGGCTTGATCTTCAAGTAGACCATGTCGCCCACTACAAACTCCATATTTCTATGGCGCGCGTTAAAATACTTCACTTGCCTATCCTGAGCAACCTTTATGCGCTCCTGAATCATCCACACGATCTCGCAAGCATCCACCACCAATTTCTTTCCCAAAAGATTAGTGTCTCCCGCCTCTGCCCAAGACATTGGCATTCGACACCTCCTTCCATACAATGCTTCGTATGGCGCCATCTTGATACTCGCCTGGAAGCTATTATTATAAGCGAACTCCATCATGAAAAGGTGGTCTTCCCAACTCCTACCAAAGTCAAGAGCACACATCCTCAACATATCCTCCAAAGTATGATTTGTTCGCTCCATCTGACCATCGGTCTGCGGATGGAATGCGGTACTAAACTTCAGCTTTGTGCCTAAACTTTTTTGCACTAACCTCTAGTCCTTCGACGTGAACCGCCCATCACGATCACTAACAATGCTCTTAGGAATCCCGTGCAACCGCACAATATTTCGAACATAAAGCTCCACGAGCTTCTCCACGCCATCAACCTTCTGATTCGGAATGAAGTGAGCCACCTTGGTCAGGCGATCCACTATCACCCAAATCGCATCGTTACCCTGTTGCGATCGAGGCAAACCATGCACAAAATCCATAGAGATATCATCGAATTTCCATTCAGGAATAGGAAGAGGCTTCAAGAACCCGCCGGGCCTTTGGCACTCAACCTTCACTAAGGCACAAATCTGACACCGGCTTACATACTCAGCTACATCCTGCTTCATCCTAGGTCACCAATAGGATTTCTTCTTATCCGAATACATCTTTGTACTACCTGGATGAATGGAGTACTTCGTAAAGTGAGCCTCAAACATCAACTCCTCGCGGAGCTTGCTAAAACGTGGAACACAAACCCTTCCATCTCTTTTCAAAATCCCACCGACCATCTCCAAAGCATTGCCTTCGCTTTGCTGAGCTTCCAACACCAACTGTTGGCACTCTTCATCTGCACTAGTCGCCTCTCGGACCTGATCTGTTATATCACACTGCATTTCAATCCAGTTCAACCGAGCCACGCTAGACTCACCTCTAGCCACACAAGCAATGTCAAGAGACTCCAAGTCTCTCACCTAACGCACGTCATGCGCCTCAATCCAATTACCTTGCCCGGAGTACTTCCTACTCAAGTCATCCGCCACCACATTGGCTTTACCTGGCGTATACTGAATCTCCACGTCGTAGTCCCCAAGGAACTCGACCCACCTACGCTGCCGCATATTCAGATGCTTTTGGTCTAGGAGATACCTCAGGCTTTTGTGATCCGTGAAGATCTCCACCTTTGCACCATATACATAGTGTCGCCACAATTTTAACGCAAAGATTACCACCGCCAACTCTAGATCATGGACGAGGTAATTCCTCTCATGAGTCTTTAACTACCTTGTCCTATGAGCTATCACATTGTCGTGCTGCACCAGCACGCAACCTGATGCGTCACTGAAAATCTGAAATCCTTTCGTCCCACTAGGAAGACTAAGGATCGGAGCAAATATCAATCTTTCCTTCAAATTCTCAAACGCACGGGCACACTCCGGCGTCCATATGAACTTTTGTTCCTTGCGAGTAAGAGTGGTGAGGGGCAATGCCACCCGCGAGAAGTTCTCCACGAACCTTCTGTAATAACCAGCTAGCCCAAGGAAACTCCGGACTTCCGCCACGGTTCTCAAAACAGGCCAATCTATAATGGCTTTAATCTTTGCCGGATCTACCGTCACACAATCTCCACTGATCACATGGCCCAAGAATGCCACATTTCCGATCCAAAACTCGCACTTGAGAACTTCGCATAAACCTGGTTCTCCCTCAATGTCTGCAACACTAATCTCAGATGAGACTTGTGCTCCGCTTCCAATTTCGAATATACCAAAATATCATCTATGAATACCACCACAAACGAATCCAAAAATGGTCAAAAACCCTGTTCATCAAATCCATGAACACAGATGGCGCGTTCGTTAGTCCGAACGGCATCACCGAAAACTCATAGTGGCCATACCGAGTCCCAAACGCTGTCTTGGCAATATCCTCTTCTCGAATCTTCAACTGGTAGTACCCTGACTTCAAGTCCAACTCGGAGTAACCCACCGACCCCACTAATTGGTCAAACAAATCATCGATTCGGGGAATCAGATATTTATTCTTGACGGTCAACTTATTTAGCTCACGGTAGTCAATACACAACCGCCTAATTCCATCCTTTTTCTTTACGAACAAAAATGGCGCGCTCCACGGCAAAGAGCCGGGCCTAATGTACCCTTACTCTAACAATTCTTGCAACTGAACCTTAAGCTCGGCCAGTTCCTTCGGTGCAATCCTAAATGGAGGACGCGACACCAGCCTCGCACCCGGTACCAATTCTATCGAAAAATCGATTTCACGCTGAGGAGGTGCTCCTGGAAGCTCCTCGGGGAATACATCCTCAAACTCTTCCACCACCGGAACATATCCAAAAGCCAACTTAGTGGAGTGAGTCTCCAACAAAGCTATGAACGCCTCGCCTCCTTGGTTTACCGCACGCCTCACTTGCATGGCGGAAATCAGGGAGCAAGTCACTCCGCTTAGGCCTTCAAACTTGACCTCTGCTCTACTCTTGCCTCTTAGGGTTACCACCTTCAACTGGCAGTCGATACTAGATCGCTGCTCTGCAAGCCAGTCCATCACTAAGATAACGTCAAATTTGTCCAGTGGTAGAATCGTTGCTACCAACTCGAAATCGCAATCGCAAATTTGCAACACAATGCATCCTTCCCTCACGGTGGTCATGAAAGACCCATTGAGTTTGCGCACGCTCAGTACCACCTCTACCTTGACAGACTCAACATTGATCCCCCGGGTAAAGCTTCCCACAAGAAAAGAGTGTGACGCTCCGGTGTCGAACAACACTCGAGCGGGGTAACCAAAGACTAGCACGAAACCTAGATATGCACACAACAAATACGAAAGATCGCAAATAGCTTTAAGATAATAAACGAAAATCTAAACTTTTCGTACCTGCCGTCGCATCGGATTGACGAAACGTCTCTTGCTGCCCAAGGGCAGAATCACTAAGCTGCACCAGAGGAATGCGTGAAGCGCTCGACTCCACTGATTTTCACTCTTCTGCATAACTAAGACCGGAACGCACCGACTGTTCCAGCCCCTGCTCCGACTCAGCTCCACCCTCAGAACAGAACCGAGCGATGTGGACCACCTTGCCACACTTAAAGCACGACATGGGTCCTTTGGAGAGGATCTCCCCAGAAGCAGCACCGCTTCTCCCACTAGGCTTAAAGGAATGAAATCTTTTCCTTCCTCGGCTTCCCTCCGATTTCCACTGTGATTTGGAAGGTTCCACTTCACATCACTCTGCTCCAACATCCTTGCGACTCTGGGCTTGGTCAGAATATCTCTCCAACACTCTAGGAACTGTCAACTCTCGAGCTCCATCCGATGTGACAGGCGTCGCAACCGATGACACTCTTACAGCTAGAGCTGACACCAAAGCTTCTGCTAGCATATGACAGAAATCAGCCGGGGACATGCCCACTATCATGAGGCCCGGAGCAGTAGCACTGCTCCATGGAGGCTCCTCCTGCCTCCTCGATGTCCCCACATTGTCTCCAACATCTTAGCACAAGCAAGGAAACAAACTAATCAAGCTCAACTCGCAAGACTCGAACACAGGGATACTCATGATCCCGCATAATACTCCTATGTGGACAATCTCTATACGCATTTCGAAAATGCTAGACCTCGCAAGAACACTCAACCTCACTTTGATACCAAATTGTAACACATCCCCTATAATGACTATATAATATAGGTCCGGCCGGGACCCCACAACATATAACTGCCACAGCTTCAGTATTAAAAGATGATATAACTACCCAACTCAAAACTCAGATAACATAGCGGAAATTAAAACTAAGAACCACAGAGATTGTCCACATCTAAATAGGAGTAAAACTGGCCTTAAGGCCTTACAAAACCAGAGTTCGAGTCATCAATCATTCAACACACAAAAGAAATCCCCAAAAGGGAAAAACTAGCATCCCTAAGCTACCTCGGCATGTAAGCCGGAAATAACAAAAGATAAGTACAAAACGACAAGGAATCTATGAAAACGATTCATGAAGCTTTAGGCCTTTTTTGCCTGCGAGCTGGTTCCGACCTGCGATCTGGTTCCGGCCTGTGATCCTTGGCCTGCATCCAAATCACAAAGAGCGGTAAACGAGGGTCAGCTATGGCTGTCCACAAACGGTGTAACCATACCCCTCCTTCTTACCGTCCTAGCGGACCCCGGGGAACTACATCACCCTGCAAGTCACAACTTCGTATGCACATGTATATAAAGAAAAGCAACATAAACAACATGCATGAGTGTCACAAACATCATCCACGTTTCTATGTTGAGCAAGTAATAAAAGGGGCCTACCAATGCAATATGAATGCAACCCGGGTTTCACCCAAGGCACCCTAAAGCTTATGAATCTAACACATCATTATACATCAACAACACAACACAACCATAGGGTACTCATCATTCCCCCAAAGGTCATCGTAGCCCAAGGCTAAGAACTCATGTTGTGATCCCACTGCGCCTGGCCCACTATGCCATCGGGCTCATCCATCAGCTCACATGTTCTTGCCTCCATCATTACAGCACAACCATAGGGTACTCATCATTTCCCTGAAAGGGCATCGTAGCCCAAGGCCAAGAACTCATCCTGTGTTCCCACCGCGCCTGGCCCACCATGCCATCGGGCTCATCCATTAGCTCACCTGTTCTTGCCTCCATCATCACAGCACAACCATAAGGTACTCATCATTTCACTACAATCAACATAGAAGGGGGGACTTTTCTTGCCAGACACCCTCCACACATGACTTGCAATATCAGGGGATGGCCAGCCGACCACAAGACAATTCCGCGCCTTCACAATACAAACAGGCATCACAAGCCATAACTCACACACAATATTTCACCTCCAACAAACCAACATTCGTTCTCATACGAAATTACAAGGGCATCACAACGACGTTTTCACGGTAATCAAATTTCTAGTAAAATCCCTAAAATGCACGTCAAACAACATCACCGAATCGGACCAACGGTCGCTATTTTGGCTTCAACCACAATGCCTATTTTGCTAAAGGAGCAGATCTCTAATGCAAAATCATGTCGGGAACGGACTCAATCGACCCGATGGTTCCTCTTGAACCAAGGCGACCCGGATCCCTCTCACTCGACGGATTCGGTGCCAAAATGCAGAAAAAAGATACGAAGAAGGGATGACATTCACGCATCCTAAAGACCGGGAGGAGAAATGTCGTTAACATTTGAGATTTCCTCCTAGCCATGGGAAACTTGCAAACGAATGGTGGAGAAGAAGCGCCTCGACGTCCCCTATGCGTTGCCTGTCTCGGATCGGCGAACGAAGCTCCGAAACTCCAACAATGGCGGGAACTAGCTCTCTTCCTACTCCAAACCCCTCCTCTCACTCAAGCCCTCAAAAACAAAAATGAAAAGGAATCCTGAATGGAAACCTTCTCAGCCCTAATTAGGGTTCTCCCACGGACCCCTCACAGCCGTCCGATCAAGATCTAAACAAAACGGACCCCCAGATTAGCTAATTATGAAATCTGGTTCCGTCAGCTACCGTGCGGCTGTAGCGCTAACGCGCCGCGCTAGCTCCGCGAACCCCCTTGCCGTCTCAGCGGCTCCCCGCTGAGAAGAAGACCTAATGCCTGCGGTAGGGCTATCGCCCCGCGCTAGCAACAACCTCGTTTTTTACTTTCTAGCCACCTTCTACCACGCCGCGCTAGCACTACTGTGTCGCGCTAGTGGTTCGACGAAAATTCGTCACTTCGATGATCGTCGGCCTCTCGCATTTACCTACCGCCCGGAGTTAACTCGCAGAACAGCAAAACTGGGATGTTATATGGGGCGTGTACCTTGAATTTTTTTTTCTATAAATTCCAGAGGTCTCCTTGAGTCATGGGTTCAGAAAATTGGAGAGGGGGAGGTGCTGCTAGAGCTGGTAGTTGTCATTTTCAAGTATTTTTCATGTTTTTATATTCAATGTTCTCTCCCTCTCTTTCTCTCTTCTTTGCTAGTATGGTTCTAATTTAGCTTCATGCAATAGTTTTTATGAAGTTGTAATATTTTCTTGCTAATCTTATACCCTTTCTTAAAGGCTTGTAATAGTTTTTCTTCCAATAAAATCTAGTTTTGCTCTCTTTATACTTTAGTTAAATTTTCCTTTATGCATTTTAATCTTTCTCTCTCCTTCCCCTCCACCACTATTAACTAATTCTCATTAGGGCTCAATCGAAATTATCTGAGGATGAGATAATTAAGTTATGATTTTCTAGCTCTCTTTTTCTGTTTTTGTAATTTCTTGATTTACCCTTGATTTTTAATTAGTGAAACCATATTGTCGATATATGGATTTTGCTTATGTTTTCATACTTATGTAGCCGAGACGCTCAATGTATGAATCGATCACTCAATGGTAAATAGAGTTGCATGCACCCCTCGAGAGAGGATGGCGTAAATCTCCCGGATTGGAGTGAAATCCAATAGCGGGGTTCATAACGTAAAGCATGTTTTAGGTAATCGATTATAGAACGAGAGTTCGGTTGTTTTTTCCTAAACTTAGTTTGCCATTTCCCTCGAGAGAGGCATGTTCGAGCATCAGGAACCTCCACGGTCAAGTAGTTTATTAAAACGGATTAAGATTTATTTTTCCTTCTCTTGATGATTCTCACTCCAAGGTGACTTTAGATTGAGCACTAATTCTGTTTACCATCCTTTAAACCATAAATTAGTTTGCAAATTGTCTCTTTGAGTTAGGTAAAATAAACCCTAAAAATCATTATATAAGATAATAGTGATCTCCTCGAAGTAGAAGTAGTCAACGCGCCCCGAGGAATATGACCTTATTTTCAAAATATCCTATATTATAGACGATAAGGTATACTTGCCTTCATCGTATATAGTTTGGAAAACATCACTAATCTCTTCGCTCTTTCGTATTTCCAAATCTCTAAGTAAGAAGTAGATTTCTTCGTATCAAATTTCTTCTTGATCTTGGGAATAATTATTGAAATTAGGACAACGAAAATCCAGAAAATTCCTACGATTAGAAGAAGAAGAATTTTGTGGGGTAAAGGACGATGATTGAAAACTTTGATTGAATGAATTTTGTGCATCGCACTGAAAACTATCTGGGTGATCCTGCGCCATGAATAGTTAATAGTGGAGCATGATCTAAAGAAAGTGGATTTTGATTATAAAATTTTTGAGAATAAAAATAATAACATTCCTCACTATAGTGATTTTCTCCACAAAAATTAAAAAAAAATTGGACTCTTTGTTGGGGCTTCCAAAATATTAATTTTGTTAGTAAGCTCGATAACTTTAGCAACTAAATGTGATAAAATTTTTCAAAATAAAACAACCGTCACTTAAAGGAATGGAATTTTAAAAAAAATGAAAAAGAGAATTTTGAGGTCTGGGAAGAAGATTGATAAAATTAATAAAATTTCCGCTTTCAAAATATCAACAAAAGAGTCCACGACAACGGTGCCAACAACTATATAAGTAAAATTTAGGATATATAATTTCTCCAAATTCTATGAACTATAGGCAAGAGCACCAATCGTTCATAGCATAGGATATATATAAAAAATATCAAGTGTCGTATTCCACGGGTCTGTTGATTACTTCTACTCACGCAAATTAATATTATTTTATCTAAATATAAGAGGATATTTAGAATATTAAAAGAGAAAAGGAAGAAGATAGCATTCGATCAGAAATCCTTCTTAACTAGAATAAATTGAAAAATCGAAATTCATAAAAAATATGATAGAATAATTTGACCGTGGAGATTCCCAAATTATTTAAGCGCCTCTCTCGAAAATACGCTAGCAACTAACCTTAGGTTGATAGACTAAGACCTCTGGGCCAGTCAAAACCCCTAAGCTTGCTTTACGACGTGAACCCCACTATTGGATTTGACTCCAATCCGTAAGATTTATGTTGTCCTCTCTCGAGGAGAGCATGAAACTTCTTTCACCCTTGAACAATCTTTTCGTATTCACGGATCTCTCGATCAACTAAAATATGGATCATTGATTGAAAAGCATATGTCGACAATATGAAATCAATATGATAAAAATCAAAGGTAAATCGTAATTTCTAAAACAAAGGCTATGAAAAATAGATTACAAAATAAAATTACATAAGAGCTCATCCGATCAAATGTTAAAATATTAGCTAAACATGATTTAAAAAGAAGAACATTTTTATTTCTAAGAAAAGAAATTACACTTACAAGAAATAAAATTCTATACTAAGAATTAAAGAGTGTGAGACATAATGTAAATTGCATAAATGAAATTACACTACCAAAATGCAAAAAACTAAGCTAAGAATGATCTAATAGAAGCATGCACTGAATGAGGATCTCTTGGCCGTAGATGGCTTATTATAGATGAAAATTTCAAGAGTCACACCCTCGATCACTGCCATGACCAAGGGCGTGTATTTAAGAAAAACTGCCAAAATAAAGCCCGGGAACGTTGGGAGAAAAACTGCCAAAATATGTCATAATTTGTTGGTCACGCCCTTGGTCACATCCATAACCTAGGGCGTGTAATTTTAAAATTCTGAAATTTACTATTTACAGACCAAAATTATGAATTTTTTTTATTCACAGAACAAAATGCAAAAACTTCTCCAGGACCTCTCCAAAGCCCTAAAAACACAAAACAAAGTAAATTGGACTTAGAATTATATAAAAATTCTAATAAATTATTATTAAGAAAACTTAAACTATGATAAATAAATATGTAAAATATGTATTATCAGTCGCACATGATCATTCGTCAAGGAAATGCACGACCGTGCGATTCACGCAGGGATGAATTCTACCAAAAATGGTTATTTGCCACCTTATTCAGCACAAAACAGCATGGAGCACTCCTATAGCACATGTAAACATCTAAAATCAGAAAAATAAGAAATGGGGAGCACAAGGTGCTTACCCCCAACAAAATAGCGCGCAATTGCACATCAAAATGAGCCCAAAGAGTGCACTTAGAGTGAAAGTGAATATGAGTGAAATACAAGTAATTATGGCTTGAAAGTGAAGTGCACACGAGTAAAAACTAGCCCGGATGAGTCCATAAAACACTATAAATATTGGACTCATCACACCCCCAAACTTAACCATTTGCTCGTCCCGAGCAAATCATCCCTTAAGCGTACAAGAAAAATGCAAGCTGGTATAGAAATGGTAAAGTGGAGTATCGTGCGAAGTCGCATGCTCGCGCACATAGAAATATAATAAATGAAATTTCTAATTATACATATTAGTTTATAATTTTCTATGAGCATATTTATATATTACATTTAATCAAAAATTGAATCACGGTGGATTATTCGGTCATGCATAGGAAGAAAGAAGACTGAACGAGGAGGCAAGCATTGCCAAAGATTAGGGCTCGGGACAACCTGCATTGAAATCCATCAATGTCGGTGACCATAAGTTTGCCCGTTCACATTCTCTCCACGACACTGGTTTGGTTTAACACATGAACTTGTTGGACTTTAGGTTAGAGATGGGGCTTTGGTTACGGTAGGGTATACAAAGATAATCATGAGGGCATAATGCACCTAAACCCAAATGAGCTAACTTAAAAAGAAACTAACCACATGCCATAAAAACAAGCGTTGGTTCACCACACCCCCATACATGGACTTGAAAACATGGGTGCGTGCACCGCCTACTCCCAATAGAAACTTCCACAAATTGATTTTAAATTTAACTTTTTCAGATTTCTTATTTATTTATTTTTCTTTTCACAATTTTTCAACAATTATTTTTTTCAGCAAATTTACAATGGAGTACATCCACACATCCATAGAGATAAACACCACATCGACACCTCAATCATGCAAATAAAATACAAACTAGAGCTCACCTTTGGGTGTGTGACTATGCCTGGCTTTAAGGCTTTGGTGAGATAATAGTGGAGCTGCATCAAAGAATGGGTAGGCACAATGGGGCTAGCGAGGATATAGCAAAACGAATTGGCTCAAAGACTTAACCAGGCCAAAAATAATGGCCTACATCACATTAACGCGATTGACTAACCGTACACCTATGCTTCAATAATCGCTTGGGGCAAGTTCTTAGCCACCGAGAAAGATTATACTTCCTCGTTACTCGGGTAATACAAAGATAACGAACGTCTACACACATTTCTATGCTGTCGTTTAATTCACACTAGATTCAATAATTTTTAAGTATAGTAAACTGTTGGTTTTCCAAGGTGATCTCAAAGCAATCAAATTGTTAGTCTTACTGCCAACGCAATATGAGCCTATAGAGTCGCACATAAGAGTGTTGGAGAAGTTGGATGAAGGATTGTGTTTGCCTTAGTCATATTGGATATGAGTGGATGACTAATCTTGTAACTGATTAGAGTTGCGTCGAATTGTACTCGATGCTGTGTCGAGATAGTCTTGGCGTGGTGTACTCGACGTTGCGTTGAGATTGTCTCGACGCATGTCTTGTACTCGACGTTGCGTCGAAATTGCCTCAATGTGTTGTACTCGACGTTGCGTCGAGATTGTCTCGACACAAGTCTTGGACTCAATGTTGCATCAAATTATCTCGACAGACATGTTATTTTCAATGTCGCGTCGAGATTGTCTCGATGCAGTGTACTCGACACCGCGTCGAGATTGTCTCGACGCAATTCTTATACTTGACGTTGTGTTGAATTATTTAGACGATACGTATTTAACTCCAATTAAGTCTCTGGTCTGCGTATAATGTGTTTTATGCGTTGAGTATAGAATAGGAAGCGATTAGGTTTCTTGCCGTGATAATCTTTTTCTAAAAAGCTATCAGAACCGAAGCGGGAGAGTTCTGCATAGGTCTCGACATTCTGCGAGATCGCTACCATCGCTTCTCCCTTTCATCGGATCTAGCAATTCGTGGGAGACGCAGAGGGCATTCTTCCTCCATCCCAGATCTTGTGGGACAAGAGTCATGGGGTTCTTCTTCACTGTGTGCATTCCTATATAAATGCTGATCCATTTCAGTACTTGCAACTAAGAGTTCATTTTTGGAATCAGACCTTGGAGCATCTTGGTTGAGTATTGACTCAACCCCTTTCTGATATATTGCAATGTGTTGCTTCTTCTTTTATTTCTTGATTTATGAAGTCGCAATATCCGTAAATTTTTTGCGTTGTTCTTGTTTCTTTCAGCTGGGCACATATGATATGTTCTTTTAAGAAAATCCAACAGTGGTATCAGAGCTAGGTTAGCAATCTAGTGTGTGAAAATCGAAAATTTAAAAGTGTTCTAAGCTAGCTAGACAAGCGCCAGGGGCGCTGCCCCTTGGAACCGCGTCAGGATTGCATGTGATTGCATTGCTATTTTCATGTTTCAGAAATCATTTCTCCTTTGCAGTAACCGTCCCTCTGAGTGGTTTGTCAAACTAAGTGTCTTAGATTTTGAATCTGACATTGAGAGATGATCTTGTCTACTGCATAAGTGGAGTCATTTTTTTCCTATGTCTAATGCTTTCAAATTTGGAGATTTAGAAGTGTTCTAAGTGCTCATATTTAACCCCTTTTATCAAAGTGTTGGTAATTTTATTTTTGTGCACATCTGGGATGTATTTTGTTTATGAATGTTATAATTCTGTGAATGTGCACATAGATTAATTGTTAATCGATTATCATAAAATTCCTTATTAAATATTAAGTATATGGATGCCTTCCGATGGATGACACTCTTCCTGCCTCGATCGATGAAGTGTGGGTTTGCCAAAGCAAGGTGCATCAATCTATCTTAGTAAGGGTGCGAGCGGATAATTGTGATATCCCACTGTCGACATCGGGTTCAAATTAACTAGGTGACCTCAAAGGTTGAGTGCCTGGAGGCATTAGTTTGGCATGCACCATATGATGGATGTGAATAAAGAGTTATTCACCAACCATACAAGAGTTGCATAATAATTCAATTGGCAAGTGTTATATACCTAAATAACCACATTATGAGAGAAACGCCAAAGCAGACTCGTTGTGTTGGTTAAATACGGATCTTATCAACTAAGAGAGTAGCTCCCATAACCTCTCTGAATTGATATTAAGGGTTATCAATTTGATTAAAATAGTGGGAGCTTTTAATAAAAGTCCTTATTAAATAAAATGTATTTTGAAATATATTATTGAAATTTATTTGGCATAATTTTGTAGAACGTCCAAGGCAAGTGGATCTCACTCCACCTTGTCCCTGAGAGCTATCCTTGAGAAGGACAAGCTTAATGAGACTAACTTCCTTGACTGGTATAGAAACTTGAGAATTGTTCTCGGGCAAGAGCGTAAGCTCTATATCTTGGAAGAGGATCCCCTGCCAGTGCCGACCGGGAATACAACTCGCGCTGACAAAGATGCTTATAAGAAGTATCAAGATGAATCCCTAGATGTCGAATGCCTCATGATCTCTACTATGAACTCTGAGCTTCAGAAGCAACATGAGACCATGTGTGGCTTTGAAATTATCGAGCACCTGAAGAAAATGTTCCAAAGGCAAGCTCAGCAAGAGAGGTTCGACATCACTAAGGATTTATTTTAGTGTAAAATGGGAGTGAGGGACCTAGTGGGAACTCACGTACTCAAGATGATTGGGTATATTGAGAACCTTCAGAGACTGGGGTTTCTTTAAGCCGAGTGTTGGTTACTGATCTGATCCTGCAATCGTTGTCGGACAGTTACAAGTAGTTTGTCTTGAACTACAACATGAATTAGATAGATAAGACACTGCCCGAGCTCCTAGGCATGTTAAGAACTGCCGAGAACAACATGAAGAAGACCAAGCCTACTAGCCCCCTATTGATGGTGCATAAAAGAAAGGGCAAGGCCAAGGGATTCAGGACGACTAAGGTGGGGCCTAAGTCTTGCATTGATCCCAAATCTTCTACACTGAAAAAGAAGGGAATAGCTAAAGAAGGAAATTTCCACCACTGCGGTAAGACAGGGCATTGGAGGAGGAACTGTCCCCTCTACATCGAGGATTTGAAGAAGAAGGGAAGTGTGACTTCCACTTCAGGTATTTTTGTTATAGAAATTAACATGTTCGCTCCTTCATCTTGGGTATTGGATACCAGATGTGGTTCTCACATTTGTACAAATGTGCAGGAACTGATAAGGAGAAGATAGCTGGGTAAAGGAGAGGTGGGCCTGCGCGTTAGAAATGGAGCAAAAGTTGATGTCGTTGCCGTAGGATTGTACCATCTTTCCTTGCCCAATGGGCTTATTTTAGAACTTGATAATTGTTATTTTGTCCTGCTATAAATAGAAACATCATTTCTATTTCATGTTTGAACATGAATGGTTTTTCTTTTATTATTAAGAACAATTGTTGTTCTATCTATAAGAATGATGTTTGTTATGACGTTGCTCAAATGTTTAATGGTTTGTATGTTTTGAACATAAATCATCCCATCTATAACATAGAAAATACCAAATGACTAAAAACTAATGACTCTAATCCTACATATCTTTTGCACTGTCGTCTAGGCCATATAAATGAGAAATGCATATCCAAGCTCCATAAAGATTGATTATTGGGCTCATTTGATTATGAATCATTTGAGAGATGTGAGTCATGTTTATTAGGAAAGATGACAAAAGCCTCTTTCACTAATAGTAGTGAGAGGGTTGATGATCTCTTGGGTCTAATACATAGTGATGTATGCGGACCCATGAGTTCCTTGGATAAAGTTGGGTACGACTACTTTGTTACATTTACTGATGATTTCAGAAGATACAGATATATATCTTATGAAGTGTAAATCTGAAACCTTTGAAAAGTTTAAAGTGTTTAAGAATGAAGTAGAGAACCAACGGGAAAAAGCGATTAAGGCACTCCGATCTGATCGAGGTGGCGAATACCTGAGTCACGAGTTTCGTGATCATCTAAGAGAGTGTCGTATTATATCACAACTCACTCCACCTAGAACACCACAGCATAATGGTGTTTCTGAGAGGAGGAATCGTACCTTGTTAGAAATGGTGCGATCGATGATGAGACATGCAGATCTGCCCATTTCCTTTTGGGGATTTGCTCTAGAGACTACTGCTTTCACCTTAAATCATGCTCTAACAAAAACGGTTCTAAAGACACCATATGAGAAATGGACTGGTAAGCGTCCTAGTATGTCTTTCATTAAAATTTGGGGTTGTGAGGCATATGTACGATGTCAAATGTCTAACAAGCTGGAACCCAAATCGGATAAATGTTATCTAGTGGGGGTATCCTAGGGAGACCAAAGTATATTACTTCTACCTGCCATATGAGGGCAAAGTGTTTGTCGAAAGGACCGAGGTCTTTTTGGAGAAAGAATTCTTATCCAGAAAGACTACAAAGGTAGAACTTGAAGAAGTTCAAGAACCATAAACTGAAAAATGAACCTAAATTGGAATCTGAGCAAGGACTCCAAGCAGTTGTAGCTGGAGAGCCTGCTCAAGAAACACAAATACTACATAGATCTGGTAGACCAAGATTTGAGCCTGAGAGATATGTATTTCTCATGTCTCAAATAGGTAATGTGTTGCTTATGGATCATGATGATGAGCCTACAACCTACTAAGAGGCTATGGATGGATCGGACTCTGAGAAGTGGCTAGACGCCATGAAATCTGAAATGGACTCCATGTATGCAATCCAAGTTTGGACGTTGGTGGAACCACTTAAAGGGGTACGACCCATAGGGTGCAAGTGGGTTTTAAAGAAGATGACCGACATGGATGAGAATGTACAGACATTCAAAGGGTGATTAGTAGCTAAAGGTTTCAAGCAAATTCATGGTGTTGACTATGATGAGACCTTTTCCCCTGTCGTTATGGTTAAGTCCATCAAAAGTTTGCTTGTTATTGCTGCGTATTATGACTACGAGATCTGGAAAATGGATGTCAAAACGGCTTTCCTTAATGGATACCTCCTTGAGGAAGTGTATGTGACACAACCCGAGGGTTTTGTATCTCCAAGTGAAGCCATTAAAATATGCAAGTTGAATTGATCCATTTATGGATTGAAACAAGCTTCTCAAAGTTGGAATCTGTGTTTTGATGAGAAAATCAAAGAGTTTGGTTTCATCAAGAACGAGGATGAGCCTTGTGTTTACAAGAGGATGAGTGGGAGCATGACAACTCATGCGTTGATTCCATATGACTCGGCAATTGGATCAATCATATATGCAATGTTATGTACTCGACCCGATGTCTTCTATGCTTTGAGCATGACAAGCAGGTATCAATCTAATCCTGGAGATAGTCACTGGACAGCCGTAAATAATATCCTAATGTACTTGAGAAGGATGAAGGATGTACTCTTGGTTTTCGGTGGAGAGGAAGAGCTCGTCATAAAGGGTTACACAGATGCTAGCTTCCAGACTGATAGAGATGACTCAAAGTCTCAATCGGGTTTTGTATTTTTCCTTAATGGAGGAGTTGTAAGCTGAAAGAGTTCCAAGAAAGAGACACTTGTCAATTCTACAACAAAAGCCGAGTATATTGCTGCAGCAAATGCGGCGAAGGAGGCTGTATGGATTAGCAAATTCATCGGCGAGCTAGATGTAGTTCCTAGCATTTTTGATCCCGTAGTTCTCTACTGTGACAACAATGGTGGAATTGCCCAAGATAAAGAATCTAGATCTCATCAGGGATCTAAGCACATACTTCAGCGTTCAATTTCATTCGAGAGATTGACTATCGAGGAGATGTGAGCATATGTAGAGTACCGACTGAAGAGAATATTGCGGATTCACTAACGAAGCCTCTAGCACAAAGAAAGCATGATGGTCGTACTAGATCAATGGGTATTAGATTCCTAAATGATCATCTCTAGTGAGAGACTTGTGGATTGTATTTTGTGTTGGTTTTCTTTCATGTGATGAATAGAGTACTTTATATTTCCTTTTTACATTTATGGCAAGTTCTTTAATTATGTCAACTATTTCTATATGATAGATTAATTAGCATAATAAATTCCCTTAGAATGTTTGCTTCCATAGGAATTCAAGTACGTGACTTGAATGTGAGGGCCTATGCTTATAAGAAGCTTCATTCTTAAATAATCCCTGGTCGGTGTATCATCTTAGAAACTAAGGGCAATGATGGTGTATTGAGGCAAGAATGTGCGTTGACTGATTACTGGCTCTCACAGGTCATGATATTGTGATCTCAAGTCATCACATGGGAACTTGTTAGAGAATGAGTTGTACTGGACAGACCCGCCATGAAACTACTTTGTGGATTGTTATATGAATGTGTCACAAGTAGGTCTCATTTGGCAATGGTGTTTGTGGTTCTTTGACCTGAAGTCACAGAATTCATCAAGTGAGGAAGAGCATACTTTGATGCCATCAAAATTCTTCCTTGAAGAAGGTTGATGATAACGGTGGTTATTGGGTATGCTACGATTCTTTTGGATGTTTGTGTGTGGACAGATATGGAATTTTTCCTCCTATATGATAGGAGTAACATCTAAGGGCCCCTTGATGGAATGAGACTGAGAAATGCATGGCCATGGTTGGTTGAGTCAATATGGGATATTGAACTCACTAATTTCAGATAGTCTATTCTAGATCAGGAAACTAGGATTGAATAATTATGAGGGTGACACAGTCCATGCCTCTAATTCAATCCGGATGTAATGGACAAAGGGATATGACAACACTCGTACATTGGTCAAGACAGGCTTATTGAGTTATGAACTCTTATTGCTTGGGTAGCAATGATGTATTGCTAGAGGCAGCTCATTCTTTGTGATACTTTTGTTGATACTTTGTGATCAAGTCAGAGACTGTTGGTTTTTCCAAGGTGATCTCAAAGCAATCAAATTGTTAGTCTTACTGCCAACGCAATATAAGCCTATAGGGTCGTACATAAGAGTGTTAGAGAAGTTGGATGAAGGATTGGGTTGGCCTTACTCATATTGGATATGACTGGAGGACCAATCCTGTAACTGATTGGAGTTGCGTCGAATCAAACTTGACGCTGCGTCGAATCAAACATGACGCTGCGTCGAGATTGTCTCGATGTGGTGTACTCAACATTGTGTCGAGATTGTCTCGACGCAAGTCTTGTACTCGACGCTGCATCGAAATTATCTCGACGTGGTGTACTCGACGTTGCGTCGAGATTGTCTTATTGCCAGTCTTGGACTCAATGCTGCATCGAATTGTCTCGATATACAGGTTATATTCGACATTGCGTGGAGATTGTATCGACACAGTGTACATGTCGTCGCATCAAGATTGTCTTGACGCAATTCTTGTACTTGATGTTGCGTTGAATTGTTTCGATGATACATCATTAATTCCAATTAAGTCTCTGGTCTACAGATAATGTGTTTTATGCCTTGAGTATAACACCAGAAGCGATTAGGTTTCCTATAGTGATAATCTTGTTCGAAAAAGCTATCAGAACCGAAGCGGAAGAGTTCCGCAAAGGTCTCAACATTCCGCGAGATCGCTACCACCGCCTCTCCCTATCATCGGATCTAGCCATTCGTGAGAGACGCAGAGGGCATTCTTCCTCCATCCCAGATCAT
Source organism: Dactylorhiza incarnata (assembly GCA_033032865.1). Lineage (NCBI taxonomy): Eukaryota > Viridiplantae > Streptophyta > Magnoliopsida > Asparagales > Orchidaceae > Dactylorhiza > Dactylorhiza incarnata. Next base: position 1,591,831 of record JAWHQI010000395.1, read on the forward strand.
GTTGGACAAGAGTCGTGGGGTTCTTCTTCACTGTGTGCATTCCTATAGAGGTGATGATCCATTTCAGTACTTGCAACTCAGAGTTCATTTTTGGAATCAGACCTTGGACCATCTTGGTTGAGTGTTGACTCAACCCCTTTCAGGTATATTGCAATGCATTGCTTCTTCTTTTATTTCTTGATTCATGAAGTCGCAAAATCCGTAACTCTTTTGGGTTGTTCTTGTTTCTTTCCGCTGCGCACATATGATGTGTTATTTTAAGAAAACCCAACATAAACAATATTTATGCTAATACAGAAATATAAACTAAAAGCATAAAATGAAATTGAGTTTACACAAATTTCTATGCGAGACATGAGCACTCTACTAGGAGCAATACTGGAGTCAATAATTTACTTCGCCAGCACAATGATTTTCCCATCACACAAAAGAAACAAGTTAGACTCATTACGCGCCTACCGTTAAATGCGCGCTCAAGTGGGTGTTGTGTGTGCAAAGAAAATGAACAAAACCACTTAAATAAAAGCTTCTAGTATTCTATGCAATAGTGCACGTGAGTGGGCAGAAAAAATGACTCTCCCCCAGACTTAAACTAAACAATCCCACACAATATATGACTATGAAATTCAAAATAAAGATAGAGGAACAGAATATAACCAATGCTCAGCAAGTGAGCATACCAGAAGACGAGTGTAAATCCAGGGCAAAGCTGCCAAACGAACAATCGCAATCACCACCTTCACAAATAGAAAATACCTGCAGGGGTGAGCTCCACAAAAGCAAACTAAATTAAAGTATAACTAACTAATTTGGACATTGATAAAATGAAATTACATGAAAAAGTAAGATAACTACTGGGGTTACTGTCATCCCAGCACGACTTATTAAAAACTTTTAGAGTTTTAGCTAATCGGAGTATGGAAGGAGAAGTGGATAGGTAACTATTCTAATATCCGTGTCAGTAATGGGTACTGATATGGTGATAAAACAGTTACTCCTCTACCTAAATAGAAATATGTGCTCCTCATAGGTAGATGGAAGAGAATGTAAGAGGAGGATGAGTAATCCTCACTCATCTCACCAAAAATATCTTTTCCCAGCACATTGTCATCTTCAGGGGGGCATAGGAGGAGAAGGCAATGAATGAGGCTTCCACTATGGAGGATGGATCAACCTCCTCACATAAGAGGATATGCTCATTATTCACTTGAGCATCATTCTCCGAGTCCTCCTGAAGTTCCTGTGAAGATTCTTGCACATGCCCAAATGAAGAAGGGGTGTCAGGAAATAAATGAGAAGAATGACATAAATAATCAATAATTGGGGTAGTGGTCCCAGTCTTACTCCCATTAGGTTGAGGTAATAAGATATTGTTGGTATTATCGATAGTGTTGCAAGGCTCGACAAGATCAATAGTGGCCTCACCCATGATTTGAACTTCCTCCACCGGTGTTGAGGAAAAATCCTCTTCACCTTGAAGGTTATCCTCCTCCATAGGAATAGGCATAACACATAAATCACCTGCCTCTTCCTGCGACACATCATCGATAATGTCGTTAGAGATGAATGTAGTGGTATGCACAAAAGGGGGAGGAATTGTGCTCGAATAAATGTCAAGCACTGATTCCTCATAAAGAATCGAATCCAGACACGATGATATATGCACAGGGGAAATGGTCTCAGCCATGTTAGAGCCCATATCAGCCACACATTTAATGACTGTGTTCACATCATTCCCTTGAAGGCATTAAGGTGAAATACCCAGATGTTGAAGGTGTATCACTAGAGGTAGGAGTCGGGATGATCTGAATATCTGGCTCATCATCCTCGTCATATTGGCGAAGATAAATGGCATAGTCCTTCAGGGCGTGATCTATGCTTTGACAAAATAAGTACCATTTTATATTACTACTTTGTCCTTGCGGGGCCGGAGAGGAATATAAAAATGGCAAATGTGGCGAGAATGAGTTGTCGTTAGACATGGGCACGGGATATGAAGGACCATAGGAGAACGATGCTCCATACACTGGGCCATGATAATTATGCCCACCATCTCTAGTAGGGAATTTATCACTAGCGTCGGAGATATCTCCACACCAACAACAGCGGATATTAAATGCAGCCCACATTTTATGAGGATACCATGATTAAACAGAAAAACCCAATTGTGCAAAACACTTCACCTAACAATAAATTACAAAGGCAACCTAATTTAAAACCTGAAAAAGGGAATACGAAGAAATAAACAAAAACAAGCTATACACAAGAGAAAGAACTCTTCTCTCAGGCTCCCTCTCAAGAACACACACGACTGTGTTCCCCGACAATGATGCCAAAAACTTGATGCACTTACGGTATGTGTACCTGTAACGCCCCTAATTTTTTCGTTAATTATTTTTACGTGCCCGCTGTGACGTAATTTTGGCTTAAGGGCGTTATGTAAGCTCGTCTGGTAGTGTTTCGAGCTTTAGCTTGGTTAAGGCTTGTGATTTAGGTCAAGCGTGCGAGATTTCGCGTCGTTTCGAGTTAAAGTGAAGATTTTGAGTGGATATCAAGATTTTAGCTTCGGAAGGCTTTATCCGGAGTTTGGCTCGTCGGAATTGAATTCCGACTCTGCCGTTGGATTCGTAGCGCCGTGTTTTAGTTAATGTGCGAATTTCGTAGAAATCCGAGGTGTTTTGATCGCCCTCGCAGTTTTAAGTAGATTGGAGGATTAATTAATTATTTAAATAATAAATTAGGTTTATATATAAGCCTAAAATCCTTCCCTTTCCTATTCATCTCCTTCCTCGATCAAAATCAGCCGCCGGAGGTTAGGGCGAGAGCGGAGCTTCGTGGAGCCTTCAACCGGCGACTCCTAGGGCTGTAGTGGTCGGAATCGAGTTTGGTTTGAAGATTTGGAAAGCTCTCGGCGAGATCTTCGTTCTAGCGGTAAGATTTTCTCGTTTCGTGGAGTTTTGAGAGATTCGGTAGTGACCTAACTCCTTCCTTTGATCCGAAAGGTTTCAGGTTTTGTGCTCGGGTGAGTTCTTGGCCGGATCCTTAGCTTTCGGAGCGGAGATCTTCGAGTTTGCAAGGTTTAAGGCAAGTGGTTTCTTCCTCTTTCTCTCTTGATTCTTTTGACGGTTGGTTTGCTCGTTTTGAGCTCTTGTCATGCTGTTTAGCAAGAGTTTGTGTGTTTGGTGTAGTAACTTATGATCTAGAACCTTCCCTTGATTTTTCTCCTCCTCAACCTTACCCTAATATCAAGTTTTTTTCCCCTTGTTCTTGCGGTGGCTCGAGAGACAGATTTGGATGTCTCGAGACATAGCTGATGTCTCGAGACATAACTGTCTCTGTCTTTGGGGATGTCTCGAGACATAGCTGATGTCTCGAGACATAACTGTCTCTGTCTTTGGGGATGTCTCGAGACATAGCTGATGTCTCGAGACATAACTGTCTCTGTCTTTGGGGATGTCTCGAGACATAGCTGATGTCTCGAGACATACCTGTCTCTGTCTTTGGGGATGTCTCGAGACATAGCTGATGTCTCGAGACATACCTGTCTCTGTCTTTGGGGATGTCTCGAGACATAGCTGATTTCATTGCGATTTCCATGTTTTAAATCGTGTGTCCTCTCTAGTGCACCAGGATGATTGCCAGTGTCCCTTCGGTGCTCCTGATCTTTGAACCCTCTTGCTTGTATTCTTTTACTGGTTGTGGTCTGATAACATTCGAGTTTACCCTTAAATCGTTGTGATCGGTGTACCTTGCCTTGACCCTAATTCTTAGGGCCTTCCAGTGATTATCCTTTCGGGTAGCGTCCCGTGTTTAATTAAAAATTTAAGTAATAAGAACTACTGTCTTTAGCCTTACACCGTAGTGGTGTTTGGGGGACAGTGGGGGAAAATGTTATAGCCTTGCACGGTTGTCGTGTTTGGATGGTTGGGTCTAGTAGCACCCCCCACCTGGTTTTGGGCTTTGGGTAGCGGAGTTAGTTAACCGCTCCCGTTCAATTTGAGCTGATCAGTCTCTTTATTCAATGAAACTAAATAAATGAATGTGTTTGTTCCTCTTTTGGTATTTAGTGCACTTAATGCTGGTTGGTTCATTGTTTAGAGCTTCTCTTCCGGTAAATTTGGCTTGGGTTGGTACCCCTTATGCCTTGTTTGTTTTTCTGCTAATCTTCTGCCACTTGTAATTCCTTGCTGAGGCGTTCTTTGTTTTATTGAATGCCTCAGGTTCAGAGCCGTAGCGGCTAGTGGTGTTGCCTGGAGTTCAGAGTTTGTAGCTGCTCACCCCGCTGTTGCGAGGTAGTTGTTTTTAGTTGCTTCTTGTGCTCAGACATACTAGTTGGTGCCAATGGGTTAGTGTCATGTTGTTGACGCTCATTGTGCCCCTTTTTATACCTTATGGTTTACTTGTCAGTTTATGCCACTACTTATAAATCTTGTGTATCTTACTCTCTGGGAATGATTTATGCTAGGTGCACTATAGTTATAAAATGGTTTTTCTTCATCCTCATTGCATTCTTTCTAACTAAAACCCTTAACTTTAAAGCCGTCTGAAGGTATTTTCTACTCTTACAGTACGCCTAGTTATGTGCATATCATTTACTTCATGCCCCGTCGTTTGCATACATATAGGACTTTCAGTAAACTAAATCAAGTACTTTCCGCTGCAATTATATATACTTTCTCGGTGGACTAGTTGATCCACGAACTGAGAGACACAGTTCTTATCTCAAAACCCCTAATAAATGATTTCGATGATGACTTATCATATAATCATGTTTGTTTAGTTAATTAATAGGTTCCCGCCTGAGCGTCTACAGTTGTCTCCTGTATGACGTGGCATCATGACGTGTATTTTCTCGTACTCTGATATTCTTAAATTCGGAGAAAATGCGGGTTGTGACAGTACCGGTCACACAAGTAATATAATATGGGCGATTTTTCTGAAGTATCGATCTCATAAGGAACATAGTAAGGTGGAGTTAATTTTTGAGGAAGGAGTTGAGATTGAAGTCCTTGTGAGCGAATAGGTTGCGGGAGGTTTGGGTTGGTTTGCGGTAAACAAAATATAATAAACTAAATTAACATTGTTATGCAGGTCGCTATGCACTGCTTTGCAAGGAGGATGGAGACTATGCAGGCCGTTATGCACGGCTTCACTAGGCGGATGGGAGAGAAGGAAAGTAGATGATATGGTTCGCATCGGCGGAATTGAAATGGATTATACGGGTCGTTAGCACCGCTTCGCTTGGCGAGTGGAAGGGTAGGTACACGTAATGGAAGAGTAGTCAAGCTGAATGGAAGAGTAGGCTCACGTAGTGGAAGTGTAGGCTAGTTGAATGGAGTGGAGGGTTAAGCCAGATTTTTTGGCGCACCTCAAACACACAAATAAACAAGATAATTTCATAAAACTTAAATAAGCATTACTAATCAAGGTTTATAGTGCACATCATCAAAATACAGAGGATCTATCTACATGTATCAAATCAAGAGGAAAAAGTGCAAGGAATCGACAACATCCAAAGCCTTATTGAGATTCACGGTAGGAATCGTCGGGTTATCAATATGCGTCCTAGTTCGGTCCGCAACTACGTCCCGTGTATATGATTGTTGTCAATTCTTCCCAATGGACCCATCATCTTCGTCTCACGACCTGATCTACTCAGGTGCACAACTTTCCTTTCTTGATGAAGAGTGTAGGACTAGAATTCCCACCTTGGAAGCTCTTGGATGATGGAGGCGGCCTAGGGCAAAGCCCTTTTGGAAGGTGGAAGAAAAACGGAGCTGGAGCTCCTCCTATGGCAGAAATGGCAGATGAAGATGATGGATCCCTCGCTAGGTCGAAATCTGTGGGTTTTTATAAAAAAATAGTTAGAAAAAATAGGCACGCACGGTCGAACGTACGATCGTGCATGGATCGTGCGATAATAAATGTGTAGAAAATGCCCAGCGTAGCTCAGCAGCATACTGTGCGATTTTACTCAGGCACAGTCTAAACCTACCATGCACGCAAAATGCACGGGTAAGTCTAGAAACCATGAAATTTTGCTAACAATAGGAGATCGTGCATTTCCTTTTTGCACGATTGAGTCCAACCGTGCCTGAAGAAAACGCATGGGAGATAAATCCATAAAATCTTTGGACAAAAAGAAGAGATCATGCGATTTTACTCACGCACGGTCGAATCCAACCGTGCGAGAACAAAACACACGAGCGGGGGAAGATCACTATCCTGGTGCATAGTTGAAAGAACAAGGTCGCACCGATCATGCGTCAAGGAAATGCACGACCTTGCAATTCCCAAATGAAAGAATTCTTCCTAAAATGGTGATCTGCCCACCTGCTCAGCATAACAAACAGCATGGAGCACTCCTCCAGCACATGAAAACAACTTAAATCAACAAAATATGAAATGGGGAGCACAAGGTTCTTACCCTAGCAGAATTGCGCGCAATTGCCCATCAAAATAGGCCCAAAGAGTGCACTTAGAGTGAAAGTGAATATTTGTGAAATATAAGCAATTAAGACTTGCAAGTGAAGTGCACACGAGTAAAAATGAGTCTGGATGAGTCCATAAAACACTATAAATATTGGATTCATCAACAAGGTGCACTGTTATGTAAAGATTACTAACATATCAATGATTTCCTTATATTCAACGTGGAGTTTCAATCTAAAAGTTCATAGACCTAGAGTGACGCGATTTAGCTTTGTGAGTTATTTTCAATAATTATAAAGTTGATTCTAAGGTCTAGACAAAAATGAGATACATGCAAGCACAAGACATAATTCATACGTAAAGCAAGTTATGAAAAAATGGAACTTATTCCAAATTTATTTATTATGAGAGTTTTTATAAGATCATTAATTCTTATGATGATTTGAAAACTTAAATATGAGATAAATTAATTATCTTTTACTTCATCATATGATAAATTATTCATATTTATTATAATTATTTATAGTGAAAGATTAATTATGAGGATGTTATTGGTCATTTGCAATGATTTTTGCAATTTTTCTTTGTTTGGATTTTTTGGTGAATATGAACAAAAACATATACACATTTTTCTGAAGTAGAAGAGAATGATAATTAAAGCAGTAATATAATTTCTTAGAAATTAATATTTAGAGAAATCAAAATTTTCAGGAAATTGTGCTACCGTCGAAATTAGAAACTAACGAAAGGCACTATCAACGGAGTTATGATATTTTTTGCTAACAACCCTTGATTTTTGAGATTTTTTGATTTCGATTTTTCATGACTTATGATTAAACATGATAGGGATTTCAAATGAAGCAAAGATATTAAATAAAATAAGAGAAAACATGCGCCTATTATACTTTAGCCTAAGACCCCTAATACTCCATTAACTCCATTTTTAATTATTTCATTAGTCTTGATAATATCATATTACAAATTTAGTATTGCACTTTTAATGATAATATAAGACTTTTATAGATAATGGATATAGAACATATAGAAACCAAGGAATAGATTGGCCACTTGAAAATGATATGACCTTTTATTCAATTTCATTCGATTTAATTTATTAAAGAATTTATGCTTAAGGTGAGAAAGTCATATCACAAGCTATATAAAGTTACCATAGCATGTTTGATCAAGAAAAAAGACAAAATAAAACCAAATCAAAAAGCTTTTTAAGCATATCATGAAGTAGAGTACATGTATTTCATTTTTAATTTATCTCTACTTTATGCATATTTTGGATACTTATGAATAAGACATTTAGGTATCCATAGAAGACCAAGTGGGATGGTTCCTTTTGGTACCCAAATACAACATGTTGGCTTTTAGGGAGAAAAGGATGAGTGGACCCTTTCAATTTTCATTAATTCATCATTCTTAAGTGTGGGTCTCCATTCATACCTTGGAAGAACATTATTATTATTCTTCAAATTTCCCTAGTCATTTACTTGAATATTTTAATAAAAATGATTTCTTAATTTATTATTTAAAGGAAATTTGTTTGCACTCAATTTTATGGTGGGAGAAGATTGATGTTGTAAATGATAATGATGATAGTGTTTTGGATTTTCATTTTCAAGCTTTTGATGTTTTTCATTCCCTTTGTTTGGGTTAGTCAAATTATGAAAATTTATATTCAACATGATTTTGGATTTTGCTTGATATTGTGAATGTTTGTTTTGATATTTTTTCTTTATAATTTCCTTAAGCAAGTTGACTTTAGTTTTTAATTCATTATTCTTGATCTTGAGATTAGGTCTAGCTTTACTATAAGCGACTGTGCTATTTTTATGAGTGGTAAAAATAGAATCAATACGAGTTTTATAATTATTTCTTAATTCTTCAAATGTTTCTCCCATCTCCTTAATTTCATTATTATAAATTTTCTCATAGATCAATCACTTTTCAAAGATGAATTTTCTAAACACAATCATTCATTTTGATCTTTTACAAAAATGCACTCCTTTTCAAGTTTCTTATGTTTTTCTTCTAATTCATTATATTTTATACAATGTGTAATATTTTCAACAAAGGAGTCATGGGGAAAACTAGATAAATCAAAATTTGATTCTACACTAACTTTTTCTTTTAAACTTCTATTTTAAAAACGCAATTTAATATTAGCATTTTTCAGTTTCATAATTTTACGCTTAGCAATTTGTAGCAAATGTAATGTAGAAATATAATTACAAACAAGAAGTGAATTTGGTTTGCTTACATTGCTTTTGGATGATGGAAGATTTGACCAAAAAGTTCTTATGACATCTTCATCTTCCTCTTCCATAGATTAGTTGTCATCTTCCTTTCCGCTTGATGAGCATTCCATTGATCCATCAAGAGAGGAGATTTCTTGAATGCTTGTACAAATATTGTATACCCTCCTTCTTGCTATTGTTCCATACCAATAGAAGGAGAATCATAATTTTTTTCATAAAAATTCCATATCTCATAAGCAGTAGGTAAAGTATAATTACGTTTGAAAATATTTTGATCTAGCGCACAAAATAGACTACTTATAGATTTCGTATTTAAAACAATTTCATTTCTATTCATTATGCTTGATAGATTTCCAATAGTAATATTCCAAATTTTTTCTTCTAAATATTTATGAAAATTTTCCATTAATATTTTCCACCCTTTATAATTTGTGCTCATAAATAAAGGTGGTGCTAAAGATTTTTCATTTAATAAAATATCATCCCTCTAGTGGATGCGAGATCATGAAGCTCCATTATTCCTGGTTGTTGGACCATTTTTGCATAACTTAGCTCTGATACCACTTGTTCAATCTCTAGGCGCCCTTAGAGGGGGGGGGGGGGTAAATAAGGGTTATAAAAAATTTTATTGCTTAAGTAAATTTCTAGATATATGTTGAATATATTTTACAAATCATTTAACTCAAGACATTGCTTTATGCTTTTGTGAGATAGTAGTGTAGAAACCAAGAGAGATGAAGACTATGTTGTTATCGCCAGAGGTAGAAGTTATCACTCGGCGTTAATGACAGAGAACTCCCTTTTTGTTTAGATTTCAAGGATCAAAGAGAACAAATCAATAATGAAGAAAATAATAATATTATTGCTTTAAGATGGATTACAAAAACCTGATCCCAATGATGATTGGAATTCAGGCATATGTAAGAACCTTTTTGGTATTCTATACCAACCATTCTCCCAAGGACCGATTAGCTCTATCCTATCTCTCCCCAGATGAGGACTTGAGTTACCCCTAGATCTAAGCCTAGACCTAGTTTCCCTACCCATGCGGTGAATTATCCCAAGTCCTCATAAGGCCCTAGTCGCCAACACGGGCAAATTTCTCTGCCAATAATAATATGAGTAAAAATCAATAATAGGAAAAAAACTACAACATCAAAAACTCCCTCAATGATTGAACTTGAAGATGATGTAGGAGTGATCGATCTGTTTCAAGTTCTTAGCATTTATTAGCGTTGATGGAGTTCTCTTGGCTACAAGGAGGAGGATCACACAAGAGTTCAAGATTTGTAGCTTTTGATTCTTCATGTATCAACACCGCTAAAATGAGGAGGACTCCTCCTTAAATAGACTCGGATCCTAGGGCCAGCGGTAGTGCTATCACCGGGCAGTAACCTCTTTAAGAAATACACTGGCACATGAATTGAGCCATCATAGACAACATTCTTGCTCCAAAGTAGGCAGCCCCTACTACCGCACCGCGGTAATACTAATGCACCATGTTAGCATTATAACTTTCCTAGCCATCGGATCTCCTTCCTCTTTTGCTCCTCAATCAACAGCATGATGAATGGATTTCCATAAAGTACCGCCAAGCATTATCTTTAACTCGTCGCGATAATACTTGCTATTTTTGAGTCCCGTCCACATTCCTTTCTCGACGATATTTTCTTCTCGTCGCTGTTTCCAAAAATGCTGATTTTATCACCAGTGGTATCATTATCGCATCACAGAATCACTTGCTATATATGAGTCATGTCGATATTCCATTCTCGATTATATATCCCTCTCGACGATATTTCCAATTAAGAAGAAGCTGCTGCCAGCATTAGCGTTAATGATCTGCGATAGCAACAAAGCGTCATAATGATAGAGGATCGTCGTCTTTATTTTTGGTACTCATAGGTGCTTGAGAGCTTAGGTTCCTGCACACTAAAAACACATGGCAAGTATGATCAATACAATTGGATTTGTTATTCTCAAACCAAGAGATGTGGAAAGCATGTTCCAACTCCTCCTCCTTGCACACCTAGCGAGGATCCCGGATAGGGTATTCCGATAAAGTGCATCGTGCTGAAGCACTTAGTAGGCTGATTTGTACCTGAATCGTCTCTTATCCGGGACCTCCTTTGGGAACTTTCCTGATGTCAGGATGACAATGAAAGGGTCCATCCATGCGGGCCACCGATCGACCTTTATCAACTCTTCTTCTTTAATTGATGGTCAAAACAATTCCATCACCATCCCTCCCGCACGAGGTTCATGCTTTGCCAATTAGTCTGCCTGAGTGTTCTCATACCTCGGCACATGTTGAATGGAAAAGGTACAGAATAGCCCGATGAGTCCTTTGCCCATCGTGAGGTATTGATGGAGAGTCGACTCCCTGGTATCAAACACCCCTTGACTTGGGATACAACCACCATTGAGTCCGTTGAAACCTTCACATCCTATACCCATAGATCCCTTTATTGGCACAAAAATTGTACCTCCAGAACTTACACTTTAAAGAAATGGGGGTGGGGGGGAACTATAGAGTGCTTGTTACTCGGGATGAAGGGTGCCAGAGAAGAGACCTCTGGGGGAAAAATTGATTTGATTGATCTCAAAAAAGGATTACAAAATGGGGTCCAAAATAGGAAAGGGTGAGAGGTGGAAAAGTGACAAAATTCGAGACAGCTTGCACAGGTTCCAATCTAGAGACTCGAATCAAAAGTCACTTTTTTGGTACCCCTACACCACTATTTATAGATGATGAGTAGGATTTATGCGTATTTTATTTATAGTATTTAGGTTAAGTTTAATTTAATTTTGTAAATATTATTTATATTTTAGTTAGAAATTACATCTTTAATAATTTTTGTTCTAAATATAGTTGTTTTTCTGTTTTGCAGATTTTCTGGAGTTTTTGGTCAAAATTCATTCTACACGCCGTAGGTCACGCCCGTGACCAAGGGCGTGTAACTTTAATAGTAGTCCAGAGTGTTGCCGCGCATGTTGAGGTCGTCCACAACAAGTCACGCCCTAGGTCGTGCCCGTGACCCAATGTCACGCCCGTGACATGTCCGATTTTCTCCCGCCATTACGCAATCACCCACGCCATTGTCCCAGCTGCATAACAAATATTACACGCCCTTGAAAGAGGGCGTGTAACTTCAAATTTTCTCCTATAAGTTCAGGAGCTCATTTCCTGCAATTCCACCTCCTACCCCCTGCCCATTTGTTCTCTTCTTATATTGTTTTCTGTAATTTTTAGGTTTAGGTTTAATTTTATGTAATTTTCTTATTTCCTTTTTTAATGTCTTGTTAATTTAATTTCATGCAAAGTAGTTTAGTTTTAGTTTCAAGCAATGTAACATACTTTCATTTCATGTAATGTTCTCTTTTTTTATGTTAATGAAATTTTAAGTTTCCTTTCACTTATGCAAAATATCCTCTTCTCTCCTTATCTCTTTTTCTTATTTTATTTTCTTTAGCTAATATTTAGTAATTCTTGATTTTTGCAAGCTTTTTTTCGAAATTATCTTCACCTTATTATCGTATCTTCTGTCCTTCGATTTATTCTCGAAAAATAACGATATCGAGTTCATATGCTGGTTATGAAATTCGATATTTGTTTTCAAATTCTAGTTAGCAGAGAGGCTCGTGCATACGAATCGATCACTCGAGAATAAAAAGAGTTGCACGCACCCCTCGAGATAGGATGACATAAATCTTTTGGATAGGAGTCAAATCCTATAGTGAGATTCACCTCGTTAAAGCGAGTATTAGACATTTCAGGTGGGCGTATTCCTCGAGAGAAGTGCATTCATAAGCTAGGAATATCCACGGTCAAGGTGTAGATTAGAATGATAATATTTATCTTATATTTCATTTCAAAGCAAGTTTTAATCAAGTTTAGTTTTTCATTATTTTCTTTTTGTTCTCTTTTATTTAGTTTTAATTATTACTCTTTTCCAATTATATTTCCGATAAGATAATAGTTTGCAATCTCGAAGTAGAAGTACTCGACATACCCGTGTTTTAATATGACCTTGATTTTTTCTTAAGTATCCTATACTATAAACGATAAGGTACGCTTGCCTTCATCGGATATAGAATTGGAGAACATCAACAACATTCCTCTTAAATTCATAAATCCACAAACAACAAATCTCATATCATGTTTTTGGCGCCGTTGCCGGGGAGATTTTGTCGATATTTTGAAAAGAGAAAGCACTATTATATTTATCAAAAAATCAAAAATTTAATAAGTAACTTTAATGTTTTATTCCTTTTTATTTTTTGTTTTGTTTTATTTTAAAAATACTTTTGCAGGTAGTCGTGGTGGTCATCAATCTCCAAACCAGGGACGTGCTTCTTTCTCCCCTCCTTGTTCTTTTTCTTTCATAATATTGTGCTTGTATTTCATTTTTCTTCAAACTTATCTTTCAACATTGGGGACAATGTTGAATTTTAAGTATGGGGTATTTTTTCCTTTCTTCTAAATTATAAAATCGTAGAAAATTTCCAAAAAAAAATATTTTTAAAAAATTCCAAATATATTTTGTTTGTACATAGTTATTTTCTTTTTGTGCATAGTGTATTTCCTATTTTGTTGTCTTTTTACAAAAAGAAAAATTAGTTTTTTCAAAAAAAAAATTTAGAAAACCCAAAATCTTAAAAAAAATATAAAATATAAAATTAATTTCTTGGAAAGGAACGTTTGGGCTTTCATCCCAGCACATCTCCTAGTACCGTTGAGAACCCTTCATGGGGTATACCCCGGGAAGTCCAAGAATTATGCAAAAACATTTTAGCCTTTTTTAATCAGGTTTAGGTTTTTTTTTACGTAATATCAAAAATCCAAAAAAAAAAAAGATAATAAAAAAAAATCCAACAAAAAAGATAATATCAAAAATCCAAAAAATATAAAAAATCCAAAAAAAGATAATATGAAAAATTTCAAAAAAATTGAAGAAAATTTAGAAAAATTCCACAAATATAATTAACCCTTGCTTTGGTTTTTGTTATTACCAAAATCAATTTTATTTTATGAGTTTATTTATAAGCATTTGTATTCGTCTTTTTAATTTGCTAATTTTTATTTTATCATGGTTTGTTAAATTTATATTTTTAGGCAATTTAGTTTTAAGAAATAATTTATGATTTTAATTTGGTTAGAGTATTTTCTTTAGCACTTTTTTCTCTTTTATTTTAAATAGTTTCAATCTTGTAGTAATTGTGCTTAACACATTTAGATTTAAATTATTTCTACCTCATACTCTTAGAATCTTAGGAAAGTTTAATTTTCTAGAATTTGCTCTCAAAATAATTTAATTTTTAAGCTTGAAATTTTTCTTTACCCTACCCTTTTGTGGCATAAAAAAGTGTTTTAAAAGATCATATGTCATGGGAATAAGAGGATAAAATTCATTATTCACTAAATATATGCACCCAAAATCATTTAAAAGATTATATGGCATGGAGTAAGAGGATAAAATTAATTAGTCCTAAACATATACATTTTGGGATTTTATTAGAAGAATTTTTTTAAAGATTATATGGCATGGAAAATGAGAGGATAAAATTCATCATTTTCCTAAACATATACAAAAAAAATTGAAGTAGGTGAGAGGATAAAATTCATCACGTGCTTTCTAAGATATCTTCTTATGTCAAAATTTTGTAAACCTCATAACCAATATTTTTGATCTAGATTTAATTTAAATTATAATGAGAGCAATATTTAGTAGGTTAGTTTTTCCTTAAAGTTTCTTTCAAGTAATGGTTTTTTTTATATTTTTAAATCTAAATTTGTTTGCTAGTTACTCCAATTTTGTTTGCTAGTTAAGTAACTTGAGAAGACTTTGCTAAACACTTCACTCTTTCCAAATTATTATTAAAATTTAGGACTTATTATTTGAATCCCTAAAGTTTTATTTTTAGCTTACTTTTGATTTAAATAAAATTTTAGCCATAATTAAACAACCTTATTAATAAATTATAAGTATGTGGGTATTTGATGAGTAGGATTTATGCGTATTTTAATTATAGTATTTAGGTTAAGTTTAATTTAATTTTGTAAATTTAATTATATTTTAGTTAAAAATCACTTCTTTTATAATTCTGTTTTAAATACAGTTGTATTTTTGTTTTGCAGATTTTATGGAGTTTTTGGTAAAAATTCGTAGTACACGCCCTAGGTCACGCCCGTGACCAAGGGCATGTAACATTAATAGTAATCTAGAGTGTTGTCACGCATGTTGAGGTCTTCCACAGCATGTCACGCCCTCGATCACGCCCATGACCCAATGTCATGCCCGTGACATGTCCGATTTTCTCCCACCGTCACGCAATCGTCCACACCGATGTCCCAGTTGTAGAACAAATATTACACGCCCTCGGTCATGCCCGTGACCGAGGGTGTGTAACTTCAAATTTTCTCCTATAAGTTCAGGAGTTCATTTCCAGCTATTCTTCCTCCTGCTCCCTGCTCGTTTGGTCTCTTCTTCTATAGTTTTCTATAATTTTTAGGTTTATGTTTAATTTAATGTAATTTTCTTATTTCCTTTTTTAATGTCTTGTTAAGTTAATTTCATGCAAAGTAGTTTAGTTTTAGTTTCATGCAATGTAACTTACTTTCATTTCATGTAATGTTCTCTTTTTTTTATGTTAATGAAATTTTAAGTTTCCTTTCACTTATGCAAAATATCCTCTTCTCTCCTTATCTCTTTTTCTTATTTTATTTTCATTAGGTAATATTTAGTAGTTCTTGATTTTTGCAAGCTTTGATTCGAAATTATCTTCACCTTATTATCGTATCTTCTCTCCTACAATTTATTCTCAAAAAATTATGATATCGAGTTCATATGCCAGTTATGAATTTCGGTATTTGTTGTCGTATTCTAGTTAGCCGAGAGGCTCATCAGTACAAATCGATCACTCGAGAATAAAAAGAGTTGCATTCACCCCTCGAGAGATGATGACGTAAATCTTCTGGATAGAAGTCAAATCCTATAGTGGTATTCACCTCGTTAAAGAGAGTATTAGGCGTTTCGGTTATAGGACGAGAGTCTGGCCGATCAACTTAATCTCAGGTGGGCGTATTCCTTGAGAGAGGTGCATTCGTAAGCTAGGAATCTCCATGGTCAAGGTGTAGATTAGAATGATAATATTTATCTTTTATTTCATTTCAAAGCATGTTTTAATCAAGTTTTGTCTTTCTTTATTTTCTTTTTGTTCTCTTTTATTTAGTTTTAATTAATACTCTTTTCCAATTATATTTCAGATAAAATAATAGTTTTCAATCTCGAAGTACAAGTACTCGACATACTCGTGTTTTAATACGACCTTGATATTTTTCTTAAGTATCATATACCTTGATATATATATGTATTTATATATATATACATATATATACATATATATATATATGTATATATATACTTAATATATATATATACACGTATATATATGTATATATATATATAAATATATATATGTATATATATATATAAATATATATATGTATATATATTTATCTATATATGTATATATATATGTGTATATACATATATATATATATACTTATATATATATATATATATTTATTACATTATCAACAAATCTCATATAAATAGAAGATAGGGGCCTGCCCAAACGGGCAGGTCCAAAAATCACTTGCTGCCCGGTATACAGGAGAACCGGCGCAGTGAAGAGAAGATACAAGGGGTTCAAAAAGTCAAAAAAGAAAAACCAGACTACGCGATCTTGCGGTCTCGCTGGAGCCTGGCCTCCTTTGACATAGTAACTTTGTCGAAGAGGAGACATGCAGATTGAGCAGTCTCAGAAAATCGAGACTGATAGGAACAAAAATTTTGACCAAAAAGGAGTGGTCACGGACTTCCGGGCAAACATGATCCCCGCACATTTTAAAGTTTTGGTGGAACTTCAGAAATGTTTGCTTTGACTGCTGAGACCGCGACCTCATAAATGCAGGAAAGTCTATAAATACTACTTCTAGGCTTTAGTGTCTAGAACTTTCTAGAAGAGATTGCGAGCTTGTACTATCAGCGATCATCCATTTGCAAACAACAGTGAGCTCTTGACGATGGATATGATGTCAATATTAGCTCAGCGGGCAAAGAGCAGAAATTCTCCAAGGGTAGCCTCTTCGAAGAAGAAGGTAGATGGAAAGGAGACCGCAAGTTCCAATAAGTCACTGGCGGAGAAAGCCTGCAAGGCCCCAAGGAAGGCAGATGCTGCGAAGGAGATCATTAGCTCTCCACCAGAAGGAAAGCAGTCGGAACTGGCCATGAATAGAGTAGCCTTGGCAGTCTCGAACACCGTCGACATATCAAACATCTTTTCAGAGCCTCCTGTGTTAAATCTCACCGATCTCACCATCACCTTTGACCGCAACAAGCCGGTTGAGGCTCTTAACATGACCGATGTCCAATCGAGTTAGACCGCTCCTATTGAGTCCATCAAAGCTATGATGCAGAAGTAGATATCCACAGCCAAAAAGATTAGGCAGAAGATCGCGTGCCCGTAGGGAACTGTAAATGGAGTAAAGAGAAAAGTTGTAGATCCTCTTGTTCAGATCGTCAAGAGAAAAAAGAATGATGAAAGTAAATAAGTGACGACCAAGACGCTTTGGTCAGGGAGGCCACACATCCTGATGAAGGCTGTCTCGGGCATCCTACTGTGGATTCATCTAAAAAGGTAAGTGACTGGGCCGGCCTCTCTTTTCCTCTAGCGGTCTCAATGTCTTCAAGGAGAGCAGACCCTGAGTTGATAGCTTATTGATGGCGCAAATCTCACACACCGCTATAGGCGGTAGCTCGACTGCGACACGAAACGGCAGTGTACCGATCGTTCAAGTAATATAAAACGAGGAGTAATCCCCGAGTATCGAATCTCAAAGGAACACAGTAAGGTGGAGTTTATTATCGAGGAAGGACTTGAGATTGAAGTCCTTTCGAGCGGATGGATTGCGGAAACGGGGGTTTTGGATTGTGGAAAATAAAGAGAAAATGCTATGACTACTCCTATGCAATGCCGCTATGCAATGCTTCACTTGGCGGGATGGAGACTAGGCAGGCCTTGAGCGCGCTGCGTCGCAAGGGCGGATGGACGAGTAGGCAAGCGAAAACGAACTATGCAGGCCTTGAGCGCGCTGCTTCGTAGGGTGAGTGGATTACACGGGCCGCTATGCCACGCTTCGCTAGGCGGATGGACGAGTAGGCAAACGGAGTGAGGGTCGTAAGCACCTCTTCGACAAGCACGCCACTAGCAATTGCTAGTGCGGCGACGAACGTGACGGCGGGATGGAGGATGGAATGGGGCACACCTCAAGCAACTCAAACAACAAACATTTCACATAGACATGAAATATATAGAAATACAGACTAGTTTTAAGTGCAACTTCATCATACTAATGGCTCTAACAACATATACCTCAATAAGAGAAGAATAAGGCAAGAAATCGACCGAATCCGAAGGCTCGTTGTAGATTCACGGTAGGAAGCACCGGGTTGTCAATCCGCGTCCTAGCTCGGTCCGCAACTACGTCCAGGGTAGAGAGAGCTGTCACTACTCTCCAATGAGCCCGTCTTCTTCGTGTCACGATCCGGTAGAGGTTGCGAACTTCCTCTTGCTTGATGGAGATGGCGGCTAGATCTCCTCTTTAAGCTTTAGGATGAAGGAGGAGGCCGAGAGGAAACTCCGGCTCAAGGTTGGCGTGAGGAACAAGCCCGGAGCACCTCCAGATGGTGGGCGGCGATGGAGGGGCGAAGTCGGAGCTCTGGAGAGAGAAAACGGCGGTCTCGGGCGGAAGAAATGCGGGGGATCTGACCTAATTCGCGAACAGGATTATAAATAGGCGCTGGAATGAACAACGCGCATGGTCATTGGCGCACGACCAGTGGTCGTGCGCACTAGCATCTATGATCGTGCGCCTGTCAGGACGGAGCCTGCAAGGCAAGAAAATTATAAAATACAATGTTCGCACGACCAGTGGCGCACGACCAGTGGTCGTGCGCGCTATCGTAAGTGGTCGTGCGATAAGGAAGACAGAACTCAGTTTTCAGGGGTTAAGTGCGCACGATTAGTGGCGCACGACCAGTGGTCGTGCGCAATAGAACCAGTGATCGTGTGCAGTGTTCCTATACATAATTGTACCGGGAACACCTGCACGACTCCTGTTCCAGCATACAACACCATTCTAGCCACTGAAGGTGGCACTTAACAATGCATGAAAACTAATAGCTAAGATAAACAAGAAATAACACCAAAACGGGCCTAGAAGTGCACATAGCATGGAATAACAAATATGAGCTAAAACAGGGCTAAAGTGCAGTGCATAGACTAGAAAATCGGCGCAGATGAGTCCATATATGTGTATATAATTGGGACTCATCACACCCCCAGACTTACCTGTTTGCGCGTCCCGAGCAAACAAATTCTACGCGAACGAGGAAAGACAAGTAGATGGCTTAAAATTACAATACAGAGTACCATGCGAAGTCGCATGCTCACATGCATAAGAAAAATAGTAGAGAAGATTTCTCATTATACACAAACAGTTTATATATTTCTAAAAGAGTAAAAGCATATTACAACCACTCAAAATGGTGAGCTACGGTGAATCATCCGGTCATGCATACGGAGAAAGTAAACTAAGCGCTGAGATGAGCATTGCTCAAGATTGGGGTGCCGGACAAACTCCGTCGAAATCCATCGGTGTCGGTGACCATAGGCTCGCCCGGTCACATTCTCTCCACGACATTAGATTGGTTCATAGCGTGAGTCGGTAGGACTTTAGGCTAGAGATGGGGCTTGGGTTACGGTGAGGTAAACAAAGATAAACCTGGAGGCTACGCACACCTAACCCAACATGAGCACAAGATAGAGCTACCCGCACGACGATAATAAACAAATGCACCACACCCCCAGACTTAGACTTTTACAACATAGGTGTGCGCACCGCCCACTCCCAATACCAAAATTTCAAAATTTTCAATTCAACTTTTTCATAACAATCCCCCTTTTTCTTTTCTTTCTCTTCTTCATTCTTCTTTTTCTTTCTTTTGTTTTTCAGCAAAAATATCAATGAAAACACCCACAATTTCCACTATAAAAATTACCACATCAACACCCCCCAAAATGTAAACATAACTATAATTTAAAGCTCAGATTTGGGTGTGCGACTAGGTTAGGCTTTTAAGCTTTTGGTGCGATAAAAGTGGGGCTGAATCAAGAGGAAGGGGTAGGCACAACGGGGCTAGCAAGGGTAGATGATAGGCATGAAATAAAAAGTTCAACCGGGCCAAAATAATGGCCTACGTCATTCTCACGCACTAGAACTATCCTATGCCAATGCTTCAAGAATCGCTTGGGGCAAGTTCTAGCCACCGAGAAAGATTCTCCTTTCTCCCGACTCAAGCAATACGAGTCTAGCGATCGTTTACACACATCCCTACGCTACCGTTTGATTCCACCGGATTCACCATTTGAGTAGAGTAAACAACATTTACACTAATAGAAAAAAATATAAAACCATAAGTATAAAAAGAGGTCTAATCTACACAAATTCCTATGCAACCGAGCACTCGACTAGGAGCACTAACGGAGTCAACATTTTACTCTGCAACATAGTCCTAAGCCATCACCTAGACTTTCCCAAATAAGCAGGAGAATTAAATTCACAACAGTGCAGGCAAACAGATGAGTACGCGCTCAAGTGGATGCTGTGGTGTGCAAGGAAGATGAACAACAATTTTCAATGAACTAAAATAAAAGTACTTCTAGCATGCTATGCAATCGTGCACGTGAGCGGGCACAAAAACTGCTCTCCCCCAGACTTAAACTAAACAATCTAATGCAGAATATGACTATAGAATTCAGAATAAAGCTAGGGAAAGAGAGTACCCGATGCTCAGCAAGTGAGTATACCAGAAGACGCGTGTAAACCATGAAAAAACTACAGCATCCGCCATCCAGACGAAGGATACCTGCAGGGGTCAGCTCCGCAAAAACAAAAGAAAATAGAAAACTGAAATAAAGTGCAATTAACTAAATAAAATTAGAAAAGACATGAAAACGCAGGAAAAATTAAGATAACTACTGGGGTTATTGTCATCCCAGCACGACTTATTCAAAACTTTATAATATCTAGCTAATGGGAGTATGGAAGGAGAAGTGGACAGGTAACTGGCCCAATATCCGTGTCGGTAGCGGGTACCTATACGGAGAAAGAACAGTCACGCCTCTACCCGAATATAAATAAAACCTGCCCATCACAGGTAGAGGGAAAAGAAAGTAAGAAGAGGAGGAGGCCTGGTCCTCACTCATCTCACCAAAACTATCCTTGCCCAGCAAGGTATCGTCCACAGGGAGGCCGCAGGAGGCGAAGGCAATGAGTGGAGCTTCCTCTACGGAGGGCGAATAAACCTCCTCACATGAGAGGATGCTCTCATCATTGACTTGAGCAAAAAGCTCCAAGTCCTCCTGAAGTACCTGTGAAGATTCAACCTGCACAGACTCAGATGAAGGAAGGGGATCAAGAAATAAAGAAGACGAAGAACATAAATAAACATCAATCGGGGGAGTGATCCCGGTCTCACTCCCATCAGGTTGGGGAAGTAAAATAGTGTTTGCATTGTCATCAATGCTACAAGATTCAGCGGGATCAACGGTGGTCAGGCTTAGGATTTGGACTTCCTCCACCGGTGCTGAGGAAAGCTCCTCTTCACCTAGAAGGTTGTCCTCCTCCATAGGAATAGGAACAACACATAGATCGCTAGCCTCATCCTGCGACACATCCTCAACAATGTCGTCGGAGACTAGTATAGTATGCACAACAGGGGGAGGAGTAGTGCTCGGATAAAAGTCGAGCACCGATTCCTCACACAGAATCGAATCCACTAGGGGTGGTGGATGCACATTGAGAATAGGCTCAGCAATGTTGGTGCATAGATCAGCCGCACATCCGGTGACCGTATCCATTCCATTCCCTTCAAGATGTGAAGGTGACAAAGACACATAACCGGATGTTGAAGGTGTGCCGCCAGAGTTTGGAGTTGGGACGATCCGGATATCCGGCTCGTCATCCTCATCCAATTGGCGAAGATACTCGGCACAGTCCTTCAAGACATGATCAGTGCTCCGACAAAACCGGCACTGCCTTGCGGGCTTCTTTGGCACAGCGGGGGCTGAAGCCGAAAAGAAGTATGACGGTAAAGGCTCAGCAGAGTAGCCATAACACTTACGGGCACCATATGGAGTATCAGATGAAGTCGGTGCTCCATATGCTGGGCTATAAGAATTATGCCTACTATTCTCCATAGGGCATTCATCACTAGAGTGGGAGGTAGCTCCACACCAACGGCAACGGAAATTAAGATGTGCCCACATAGTGTGAAGATAATACGATTCAAAATAAAAATGCTATTGTGCAAAATACTACACCTAACAAAAATTACTAAAGCAACCTAATTAAAACAGGAAAATGGAATAAAAAGAAATAAAACAAAGAAATGCAATTTACAAATGGAAGGGCTTCTCTCTCAGGTTCTCCCTCTCAAGAAAACTCACACGACTGTGTTCCCCGGCAACGGCGCCAAAAACTTGATGGCGCAAATCTCACACACCGCTATAGGCGGTAGCTCGACTGCGACACGAAACAGCAG
This sequence comes from Dactylorhiza incarnata, assembly GCA_033032865.1. Lineage (NCBI taxonomy): Eukaryota > Viridiplantae > Streptophyta > Magnoliopsida > Asparagales > Orchidaceae > Dactylorhiza > Dactylorhiza incarnata. Next base: position 1,614,200 of record JAWHQI010000395.1, read on the forward strand.
TGTACCGATCGTTCAAGTAATATAAAACGAGGAGTAATCCCCGAGTATCGAATCTCAAAGGAACACAGTAAGGTGGAGTTTATTATCGAGGAAGGACTTGAGATTGAAGTCCTTTCGAGCGGATGGATTGCGGAAATGGGGGTTTTGGATTGTGGAAAATAAAGAGAAAATGCTATGACTACTCCTATGCAATGCCGCTATGCAATGCTTCGCTTGGCGGGATGGAGACTAGGCAGGCCTTGAGCGCGCTGCGTCGCAAGGGCGGATGGACGAGTAGGCAAGCGGAATCGAACTATGCAGGCCTTGAGCGCGCTGCTTCGTAGGGCGAGTGGATTACACGGGCCGCTATTCCACGCTTCGCTAGGCGGATGGACGAGTAGGCAAACGGAGTGAGGGTCGTAAGCACCTCTTCGACAAGCACGCCACAAGCAATTGCTAGTGCGGCGACGAACGTGACGGCGGGATGGAGGATGGAATGGGGCACACCTCAAGCAACTCAAACAACAAACATTTCACATAGACATGAAATATATAGAAATACAGACTAGTTGTAAGTGCAACTTCATCATACTAATGGCTCTAACTACATATACATCAATAAGAGAAGAATAAGGCAAGAAATCGACCGAATCCGAAGGCTCGTTGTAGATTCACGGTTGGAAGCACCGGGTTGTCAATCCACGTCCTAGCTTGGTCCGCAACTACGTCTGGGGTAGAGAGAGCTGTCACTACTCTCCAATGAGCCCGTCTTCTTCGTGTCACGATCCGGTAGAGGTTGCGAACTTCCTCTTGCTTGATGGAGATGGCGGCTAGATCTCCTCTTTAAGCTTTAGGATGAAGGAGGAGGCCGAGAGGAAACTCCGGCTAAAGGTTGGCGTGAGGAACAAGCCCGGAGGACCTCCAGATGGTGGGCGGCGATGGAGGGGCGAAGTCGGAGCTCTGGAGCGAGAAAACGGCAGTCTCGGGCGGAAGAAATGTGGGGGATCTGACCTAATTCGCGAACAGGATTATAAATAGGCACTGGAATGAACAGCGCGCATGGTCATTGGCGCACGACCAGTGGTCGTGCGCACTAGCATCCTGTGATCGTGCGCCTGTCAGGACGGAGCCTGCAAGGCAAGAAAATTATAAAATACAATGTTCGCACGACCAGTGGCATACGACCAGTGGTCGTGCGCGCTATCGTAAGTGGTCATGCGATAAGGAAGACAGAACTCAGTTTTCAGGGGTTAAGTGCGCACGATCAGTGGCGCACGACCAGTGGTCGTGCACAATAGAACCAGTGATCGTGCGCAGTGTTCCTGTACAGAATTGTACTTGGAACACCTGCACGACTCCTATTCCAGCATACAACACCAATCTAGCCACTGAAGGTGGCACTTAACAATGCATGAAAACTAATAGCTAAGATAAACAAGAAATAACACCAAAACGGGCCTAGAAGTGCACATAGCATGGAATAACAAATATGAGCTAAAACAGGGCTAAAGTGCAGTGCATAGACTAGAAAATTGGCCCAGATGAGTCCATATATGTGTATATAATTGGGACTCATCACATATCTGGATGACGATTCTTCTAACAATCTTGTATATTAGGTCTCACAGGTACATGAATCCCTCGATCTGAATGGATTTGAGAGTTCATTGAAGAGAAAAAATAGATCGCTAAGAGTGAGGCCGTAGAGGAAGAGGCAAGGCAAAGAGCAGAGGCCAAGAAGAAGGTGAGAGAAGAAAGAGATGATAAGGAAAAAGAAGAAGAGGAGAGAAATAATGCGAAGGAGGAGAAGACAGCGTTAATCGCTGCAGAGAAGGATATAGAAGAGAAGGCGGTGGAGCTGGAGGAAGAGAAGAAGAAGAAGGATTAGAAGAAAAAGAAGACCACTAAGAAGAAGTCGAAGAAAGATGAAGAAGAGAAGGAGGAAGAAGAAGAGGCCCGACAACTTAAGACGGATAAGACCGCGCTGTCTGCTGGTCTGACCGGGCTTTTTGTCGGTCAAGATGCAAAGCTAAACAAAGCGGCGGTACACTGTGTGGCAGCGGTCTCTGCCCTACAGACTGGTAAGGCGAAGATGATAGCGAGACCGCCATACTTTCTTCCTCTACCTATTTTTTGACCTAAATCTCCAAAAAAGCAGCGTGACATAGTCATCATCAAAACAGATGACATTCTTATCATCTATGTATAATTATAAAGATGAAGAAAGGATGGAGAGAGATCGCAAAAAAGGGAGTTGGAAAGAATGAACCTAGAGAGATTCAGAGCGTCAGACCGCCTTTTACTGACCGCATACCCTACCATCTCAAAAAATGTAGAAAATGCTCTACGTGATTGTGGTCTTCATTTCTTTCCAAGTATACTCTCTGTGCAATCTCTTTCATTTTCTGAGTTGCTATAATTGAGCTAATATTTCTCCTCTTTTGATCGTAGATGTTGATGTGATCGAGGCGAGCCTTGAGGAAAGGGAGATCCCGCAAAAATTGATAATTCCTCTACAGCTCGCAGACAATCTCAAACCCACCTTTGAGGATGTCTGCACTATGCCGAATTGGGAGCGGGCAAAATATGATCAACTCCAGGTGTGAGATGATCAACTCTTGATTCAGACTGCTGATTTTGAAGAGAAGCTACGTGCCAACAAAAAGCGAGTCCATGAGGAGTACGATCTGATGATTGCCTAGCTCAGCAGGATGCTCTAGAGTTCTGAGAAGGATGCAGAATAATATAAGGGGAAGGGCGCCGCTCTGACCGCTGAGGTCAATGCACTCAGAGCGGGTCCCGCTCAAATGACCATGAGAGCCGGAATTTCTGGCGGTCTCCCAAAAGATAGACCATCCTCTGAGATTGTCGTGGTCCCTTTGGAGCAGGTAGACAGGGATGTCGCGAAGATCCATCTGCTGTATTATCAACAAATCAAGGTCTGTCGATCACTCTGGATGCACTCCACGAGATGCAAGACGTTGCAACCTTTTTTGAAAGAAATAACCAACCAAGGAGATATTGTTTCATACTTTATTTCATGCGGTCTTGAGACTATGATTTTGAATAATTTGATCAGTTTGTAATATATTTGTTGAAATTCTGATTTTCATTATATACGATATCTATGATTTTGATGTCAATCTCTGTGATGCTTGATTACTTTTCCTTTGCATATTTCTGTCTTGCTTCTTGAGATGTTGCAATTTGATTTTACTGAGACCATCTATACTGCTTATTATTTCTAATGTCTTATGCAGGTTCAGTGGTCTCCATAGCTTCTTAGGCGATCTCAGAAAAAGTCATCATTACAAAAATATCCCTTGACTTCTATAAATTGATGGCCTTAGAATCTACATTTTATACTTTTTGACTGCGGCCAAAGCACCGGTATTAGCTATCTCAAAGAATGGTATCCGTTCGAGCTACCGCTGCTGAGATTTTCCTTAACGCCGATCACAATCCCTATAGTCTTTTAAGAGATGAATATGTGAATTTTCTAGAGAAGCACATGATCCAGTTCAGATTGTCGTCAGGTTGCCTTTAGAGGATGAAGGCTTGAACTTTGGCACAGAGAACAAGTACGTCATCCCAATCGAATACTTTGATTGCAGTCTGATGTTCCCTCTCCCCTGGGAAATACTTGAGGTGATGGAATATTACGGGATTGTGTTTGCCCAGCTTCCATCCAACTCAATCTGTCTCATGACAGTCATTATAAACTACTTGAGATCGACAAAAATAAAAATGACCATGACTCTGTTCTGCGCGACCTTCAATATGAAGTCGCTGAAGGTGGGGAAGAAGAAGGAGGAGTTCAAAGGGCTCCTGTACTTCTCCTAAAATGGTATAAAGGTGCTCAACCTCCCAGACAAGATCCCCTACTGGACAGAGAGGTTCATGGTTGATGCGATTACGGCAAGTGCACCGGTCGTTCAAGTAATAAAATTGGGAGAGACTCCCCGAATATCGTTCTCAGAGGACTGCAAGTCGGGTTGTATGAATTCTTGTTAGGGAATTACTTATATAGATTCTTATGTAATTAATCAAAAAGGGGGGCTTGGATTTTGGTTTTCCTAGTTTAGCAACAGTGAAAGAAAATGCGGGTCTAGAGCTCCGCTTCGCTTGTCGGGATGGAATGCAGGTCGCGATGCAGTGCTTCGGTGATCGGGTGGATGAGAAGGCTAGCGGATTGATGTTTTATAACCAGCGGAATGAGGGTCGTAGGCACCTCGTCGAGGAACACGTAACTAGCAATTTCTAGTGCGGCGCACTACAGAGCGGTGGAGTGGACGGCAGACTAGGGCGCTCCTCAAATCTCATAAACCATATCACATTTCACCGAAATGAAATCACAATAACTTAAACACAGTTATGAACATTAGCCGTAGGAAAGTACATCATACCATGAAGAAATCCTAAACTATACACAAAAAGGAAAGAGGTCACCGAATCTCAAAGACTATGCTGAAGATTCACGGCCGAAATCGCAGGGTTGTCAAGCCTCGTTCATGCTCGGTCTTCAGTTGCGTCCAGGGTACAGACGAGTCATCACCTTCCTCTACTTTACACGTCTTCTTCGTGGTCTAGCTCTAGCTACTCTTGTTGGATATCCCTTGAATGTAGCAGAAATCTTCCGTCGATGGAGTTCTTGAACTCGTACATGATGGAGGAGGCCAAGGAGGGAGCTTTGGCAGAAGATTTGCATGAAAAAGGTTGCCGGAGCTCCTCCTAGGTCAGGCGGTGGTGGAGAGGCGAAATTGGCAGAAATGGCGGGCTTTCAGAGTTTTTCCCGTGGGGTCTTTTTCTTCTCAGCGGATTTCCTGCTTTAAATACTAAAACAACAGAAATTTAGTCACGCATGGTCGAACGCACGACCGTGCGATTCCCGTGCATTATTTAACGAAAAGAAATGCCTTGAAGAAGATACAGCAGCGCCCGTGCATTTTACTCACGCACTGTCGAAGGCGCCTGTGCATAAAAACGCACGACCAAATCTAGATTGGCTAAAAACAGGCGAAACAGGCGATCGTGCATTTCCTTCGCGCACGGGAAACTGCCCATGCGTAAAAATGCATGAACAAAGTCAGATCACCATTTTGCTACCCAGAAGAAGGCACACGACCGCATCCGTCCGTGTGTCAAGGAAAATGCACGACCACGCGATATAAATAATCATGATTTCTGGGCAAAATGGGATGATCCAACCACCTGCAAGAATAGCAATCCAGTTGGGAAGACACTGTTGGAGTTACCATTATGATCTAGAAGTGGTCAAACATGTAGTCTCACTGCCAACGTGATATGAGCCTGCAGGGTCGCACATAAGAGCATGTGGGGAAGTTGAAAGATTGACTGTGTCGGTAAAGGTTACCAATCACCATACAGAATGGGGTCCGGCAGATGTTGCCGAGGGATTTGTTGGCTAAGGGAATTCATCGGATATGATTCGTCGGTTATGATTCGTCGGATATGATTCGTCGGATATGATTCATCGGATATGATTCGTCGGATATGATTCGTCAGATATGATTTGTCGGATAATGCTGATACCCGACGAATTGTTCCAGAAACCCTATTTTTCTGTGGTCTGCGAATAGCGATTCTTTTAGGTCTGTTTATGCTTGGGTATAAATAGAACTTGTTTTAAGGGTTCAAGATATAGTTATGCAAACTGCAAGTTCGACCCCGACAGAAGTGTTCCGCCTCCCGAACCCTAGTCGACGGAAGAAGTTCCGCCGCCCCGTTCGCCTCCGCCGACCTCCCTTCCGGCGATCGTCGCCGCGATTGCATTTCCTTGAACGAACCTAGCAGTTCGTGGAAGCTCAAGGTGCAGTCTCCTTCTCCCGGCTCATGTGGATCTCTGTAGAGTCGCGGACATTATTCCGTGAAACTCTCTTTGCCGCCGACAGGACTCGACTTCTTGGAGCACCTAAGTTGGATTCGGTCCAACTCCACCAAGATAATTTATGCTTAGTATTTTTGATTAACTTCTTGATTCAATGTTCATGGCCCGATCCAAACTCTTTTGGGTTGTTCTCTTTATTTCTGTTGCGCCTACATATGATGTATGGTTGTAGAAAACCCAACAGTGGTATCAAAGCTAGGTTTCTGTCATGAATGTTGTTTTATAAGTTAGGTTATTCCAGTACGTGCAAATCTAGGTATTTGAAAGCGTTCTAAATGTCAAGATTTCTTCCTGGAACATCAAAATTTGATGATTTTTCCAAGGGAATTCGGTGGTGATTTTGAAAAATTTGGACGGGGCTCTGCCCCTTAACCCCGCCCGCTGATCGGTCAGCGGGACCACCGCCAGGGGCGCTGTCCCTTGGAACCCGTTAGGGGCTCTGCGCCTAAGACCCCGCCAGGGGCGCGGCCCCTTGGAACCCCGCCAGGAACGTCTGGGATTTCGTGGTAATTTCTAACTGTTAGAAATTGTTGTCTCCTTAGCAGTAACCGTCCCTCAAGTGGTTAATGAACCCTTGTATTGTTTTGGATTTTGAATCCAACAATGAGAGACGAGCTTATCTACTGCTTTAAGTCGAGTTGTCTTTGCCTTTGTCCAATGCATGTGAATCTGAAGATTTGGAAGAGTTCTAAATGTCAAGATTTAGCCCTTTCATCTATCAAAGGTTGATAGTCTTATGTTGTGCACATAAGGGATGCATGTGGATTTTTAGAAAGCTTGTTTTTCTGTGGTTGTGCACATTGATCAAATGTTGATCATGGTTAAGTGTTAACCTATTATTAAAAATCCATTCATCAAATATTAAGTGTTCGGATGCCTTTCGATGGATGACACTCTTCCTGCCTCGATCGATGAAGTGTGGGCTTGCCAAAGCAAGGTGCATTAATCTATCTTGGTAAGGGTGCGAGCGGATAATTGTGATATCCCACTGTCGACATCGGGTCTAACTTAACTAGGTGACCTCAAAGGTTGAGTGCCTAGAGGCATAGGGTTGGCATGCACCATATGATGGATGCGAATAAGGAGTTATTCACCAACCATACAAGAGTTGCATGAGGATGCAATTGGCAAGCGTTGCCTACCTAAATAACTACATAGTGAGAGAAAAGCAAAAGCTGACTCATTGTGTTGGTGAAATACGGATCTTGTCCACTAAGAGAGTAGATCACATGAACTCTCCGAATTGATAGTGAGGGCTATCAGTTTGAATAAAATAGTGGGAGTATTTAATTGAAGTCCAAATTAAAATAAATTGTATTTTGAAATTCTGGTACTAATTAAATTCTGCAAGAATTCTTGTAGAATTCCATGGCAAGTGGTTCACATTCCACCTTGTCCCTGAGAGCTATCCTTGAGAAGGACAAGCTATGTGGGACGAACTACATGGACTGGTACAGGAACCTGAGAATTGTTCTCAGGCAAGAGCAAAAGCTCTACGTCTTAGAAAAAGAAGCCCCCGAGGTGTCGGCTGGGAACTCGTCCCATGTTGATAAGGATGCTTATAAGAAGTATACCGATGACGCCTTAGACGTCGAGTGCCTTATGCTTGCCACCATGAACTCTGAGCTTCAGAAGCAACACGAGAACATGGGGTGCAAGGAGATTGACGAGCACCTAAAGAAAATGTTTCAAGGGCAAGCTCATCAAGAGAGGTTCGATGTCACGAAGGCATTATTTCAGTGCAAAATGGGAGCTCGAGACTCGGTTGGTACTCACATACTCAAGATGATTGGGTATATAGAGAACCTAGAGAGGCTGGGTTTTCCTCTGGGTCAAGAGTTGGCCACAGATCTTATCCTGCAATCGTTTGCCGGATAGTTATGAGCAGTTCATCTTGAACTACAACATGAATGAAATAGACAAGACACTACCCGAGCTCCTAGGCATGTTGTGAACTGCCGAGATAAACATGAAGAAGGCCAAGCCTGCTAGTCCCATATTGATGGTACATAAAGGCAAGGGTAAGGCCAAGGGCTTCAAGAAGACGAAGGTGGGACCTAAGTCACATCTTGAGCCCAAATCTTCTGCGCTGAAAAAGAAGAGCACCGTGAAGGAAGGGAAATGCCACCACTGTGGCAAGGCTGGTCATTGGAGGAGGAATTGTCCTTCGTACATTGAGGGTCTGCAGAAAATGAAGGGAGGTATGACTTCCGCTTCAAATATTTACGTTATAGAGATAAACCTTTCTGCTCCTTCATCTTGGGTATTGGATACCGGATGTGGTTCTCACATTTGTACAAATATGCAGGAACTGAGAAGGAGAAGATTGCTGAGTAAAGGAGAGGTGGACCTGCGCGTCGGCAATGGAGCAAGAGTTGCTGCTGTAGCCGTAGGGGTTTACCGTCTTTCTTTGCCAGTGGGCTTGTAATAGAACATAATAATTGTTATTTTGTTCCGGCCATAACTAGAAACATTATATCCATTTCATGCTTAGACATGATTGGATTTTCTTTTATAATTAAGAACAATTGTTGTTCTATATTTAAGAATGATGTTTGTTATACTGTAGCTCAATTGTTTAATGGTCTTTATATTTTGAACCTGGACCATCCGATCTATAATGTAGATAATAATAAAAGACTAAGAACAAATGACTCAAATCCTACATATCTCTGGCATTGTCGTTTGGGGCATATAAACGAGAAGCGCATATCCAAGCTCCATAGAGATGGACTATTGGACTCATTTGATTATGAATCATTTGAGGGATGCGAGTCTTGTTTGTTAGGCAAGATGACTAAAGCCCCTTTCACTAGTTATACTGAGAGGGCTGAGAATCTCTTGGGTCTTGTACATAGTGATGTATGCGGGCCCATGAGTTCTATGGCTAGAGGTGGGTATTTCTACTTTGTTACATTTACTGATGATTTCAGCAGATACGGATACGTGTATCTTATGAAGTGCAAATCCGAAACTTTTGAATGGTTCAAAGTGTTTAAGAATGAAGTGGAGAACCAATTGGGTAAAAAGGTTAAAGCACTCCGATCTGATCGAGGTAGCGAATACCTGAGTCATGAGTTCCGTGATCATCTGAAATAGTGTGGTATTGTATCACAGCTCACTCCACCTAGGACACCGCATCATAATGGTGTGCCCGAGAGGAGAAATCGTACTCTGTTAGACATGGTACGGTCGATGATGAGTCATGCAGACTTGCATGTTTCCTTTTGGGGTTTTGCTTTAGAGACTGCTGCCATAACACTGAATCGCGCTCCGACGAAAACGGTTCTAAAGACACCATATGAGATATGGACTGGGAAGCGTCTTAGTATGTCATTCATTAAAATTTGGGGCTGTGAGGCATACGTACGACGTCAAATGCCTGACAAGCTGGAACCCAAATCAGATAAGTGTTATCTGGTGGGATATCCGAAGGAAACGAAAGGATATAACTTTTACCTACCGTTTGAGGGCAAAGTGTTTGTCGCAAGGACAGGTGTCTTCTTGGAGAAAGAGTTCTTGTCAAGAAAGACGCAAAAGGTAGAACTTGAAGAAGTTCAAGAACCACAAGTAGTGAATGAACCAGAATTGGATTCTGAGCCAGGACTACAAGATGTTGTAGCTAGAGAACCTGCTCAAGAGACACAAGTCCTACGTATATCTGGTAGACCAAGATTTGAGCCTGAGAGAAATGGATTTCTGGTGTCTCAAATAGGTAATGTGTTGCTTATGGATCATGATGATGAACCAGCGACCTACCAAGAGGCTATGAATGGACCAGACTCCGACAAATGGCTTGAGGCTATGAAATCCAAAATGGACTCTATGTATACAAACCATGTTTGGAACTTGGTAGAACCACCTGAAGGGGTACAACCCATAGGGTGCAAGTGGGTCTTCAAGAAGAAGACCGACATAGATGGGAATGTACAAACATTCAAAGGGCGACTGGTGGCTAAGGGTTTCAAGCAAATTCATGGTGTTGACTATGATGAGACCTTTTCCCTTATTGCCATGGTAAAGTCCATTAGGATATTGCTTGCTATTGCTGCGTATTATGACTACGAGATCTGGCAGATGGATGTCAAAACAGCTTTCCTAAATGGAAACCTCCTTGAGGAAGTGTACATGACACAACCCGAGGGTTTTGTATCCCCAAATGAAGCCACTAAAATATGCAAGCTGAATAGGTCCATCTATGGATTGAAACAGGCCTCTAGAAGTTGGAATATTCATTTTGATGAGAAGATCAAAGAGTTTGGTTTTGTCAAGAATGAAGATGAACCGTGTGTTTACAAGCGAATCAGTGGTAGCATTGTTGTCTTCCTGATATTGTATGTAGATGACATACTGCTGATCGGGAATGACATACCTACCCTGAAAGTTGTTAAGAACAACCTAGGGAACTGCTTTTCTATGAAGGACTTGGGTGAATCTACTTACATACTCGGTATTAAGATCTATAGAGATAGATCGAAGAAGTTGCTGGGTTTGACCCAGAGTACGTACATTGAGAAGGTGTTGAAGCGGTTCAACATGCTTGAGTCCAAGAAAGGATTTTTGCCCATGTCGCATGGTGTGAATCTCTCTAAAGACCTGTGTCCAAAATCATGTGAAGATAAGGACCGCATGAAGTTGATTCCATGTGCTTCTGCAATTGGGTCAATCATGTATGCAATGTTATGTACTCGACCCGATGTCTCTTTTGCTTTGAGCATGACTAGCAGGTATCAGTCTGATCTCGGTGAATGTCACTGGATCGCCGCAAAGAATATCCTGAAGTACTTGAGAAGGACTAATGATGTATTCTTGGTGTATGGTGGAGAGGAAGAGCTCATTGTAAGTGGTTACACGGATGCCAGCTTCCAAACTGATAATGATGATTCGAAGTCTCAGTCAGGGTTTGTGTTTTGCCTGAAGGGAGGAGCTGTGAGCTGGAAGAGATCCAAGCAAGAGACAGTTGCTGATTCTACAACTGAGGCCGAGTATATCACTGCGGCAAATGCAGCGAAGGAGGCTGTATGGATTAGGAAATTCATCGGCGAGCTAGATGTAGTTCCTAGCATTGTTGGTCCCGTAGTTCTCTACTGTGATAACAATGGTGCAATTGCACAATCTAAGGAACCTAGATCCCATCAGCGCTCCAAGCACATACTTCGGCGGTTCCATCTTATTCGTGAGATTGTCGAACGAGGAGATGTGAACATTTGCAGAGTGCCGACTGAGGAGAATATTGCAGATCCACTAACAAAGCCTCTCGCGCAGAGAAAGCATGATGGTCATACTAGATCAATGGGTATACGATACCTGAGTGATCAGCTCTAGTGGGAGTCTTGTGGGTTGCATGTAAAATATATATTCTGTTGGCTATTTATTATTTATTCATATGATGAATTGTGTACCAATTATTTCTTTTTACAATTAATAGCAAGTTCTTTTATTATGATATACTGTTTCTAAATGATAGAATAAAATTCGTGATAAATACCCTTAGAATGTTCGCTTCCATAGGACATCAAGTATGTGACTTGAATGTGAGAGCCTATGATTTCGAAGCTTCATTCTTAAAAGCTCCCTGGTCGAGGTATCATCGTAGAAGCTAAGGGTGATGAAGATACATTAAGACTAGCATGTGTGTTGACTGATGACCGGTTCTCACAGGTCATGATATTGTGATATCAAGTCATCACGTGGGTACTTGTTAGTGAACAAGTTGACCTGGACAGACCCAACCTGAGACTACTTTGTGGATTATTACTTAAATGTGTCACAAGTAGGTCTCATTTGACTATGGTGTTGTGGTCCTTTGACCTGAAGTCACAACATTCATCGAGTGAGGAAGAGCGTGCTTTGATGTCATCTGAGGTCTTCCTTGAAGAAGGTTGATGATAAGGGTGGTCGTTGGGTACGTTACGAATCATTTGGGTGTGAGCAGATATGGGATTTGTCCTCCTGTATAATAGGAGTTGCATCCATGGGCCCCTTGATGGAATTGGACTGAGAAATGCATGGCCATGCTTGGTTGAGCCAATATGTGATATTGGGCTCACCATTCTCTGGAAGTCCGTTCTAGATCAAGAAACTTGGATTGAGCTATCATGAGGGTGACACGGTCCATGCCTCTAGTTCTTTCCAGATGTAAGGGACAAAGGGACAAAGACAACGCTGGAACATTGGTCATAAAGGCTTATGAGTTTTGAACTCTTATTGCTTGGGTAGCAATGATGCATTGCTAGATGCCGCTCATTGTTTGTGAGGTTTTTGTTTGATACTTTCAAGATCAAGTGGGAGACTGTTGGAGTTACCATTATGATCTAGAAGTGGTCAAACATGTAGTCTCACTGCCAACGTGATATGAGCCTGCATGGTCGCACATAAGAGCATGTGGGGAAGTTGAAAGATTGACTGTGTTGGTAAAGGTTACCAATCACCATACAGAATGGGGTCCGGCAAATGTTGCCGAGGGATTCGTTGGCTAAGGGAATTCGTCGGATATGATTTGTCAGATATGATTTGTCGGATATGATTCGTCGGATATGATTCGTCGGATATGATTCGTCGGATAATGCTGATGCCCGATGAATTGTTCCAGAAACCGTATTTTTTTGTGGTCTACGGATAACGATTCTTTTAGGTCTGTTTATGCTTGGGTAAAAATAGAACTTGTTTTAAGGGTTCAAGATACAGTTACGCAAACTGCAAGTTTGACCCCGACGGAAGTGTTCCGGCTCCCGAACCCTAGTCGACGGAAGAAGTTCCGCCCCCCGTTCGCCTCCGCTGACCTCCCTTCCGGCGATCGTCGTCGCGATTGCATTTCCTGGAACGAACCTAGCAGTTCGTGGAATCGCAAGGTGCAGTCTCCTTCTCCCGGCTCGTGTGGATCTCTGTAGAGTCGCGGACATTATTCCGTGAAACTCTCTTTGCCGCCGACAGGACTCGACTTCTTGGAGCACCTAAGTTGGATTCGGTCCAACTCCACCAAGGTAATTTATGCCTAGTATTTTTGATTAACTTCTTGATTCAATGTTCATGGCCCGATCCATACTCTTTTGGGTTGTTCTCTTTATTTCCGGTGCGCCTACATATGATGTATGGTTGTAGAAAACCCAACAGACACTTCCAGCACCAATCAATCATAGAAAAAGGATTGGGGACCACCGTGTGCTTACCCCCAACAACATGGAGTGCAAACGCACACCAAAATGGGCCTAAATAGAGCACAAAGAATGTAAGTGCAAACAAGTGTGTATAAGAGAAATATAGGCAATAATAGCTCGAAACGGATGTGCACAAGAGTGAAAACTAGCTCGGATGAGTCCATAAAAGCGTATATAAATGGGACTCATCACACCCCCAGACTTAACCATTTGCTCGTCCCGAGAAAATCATCACTTACGCAGACGGAAAAATTGATTATCTGTCCCAACAATTGTAGAAGCGGAGCACCATGCGAATTCGCATGCTCGCACACATAGAAATGCAGTAGAAGAAATTTTTAATTATACAAGCACTTTGTAATAATCTAAGAGCGTACATATATATTATCTCTACTCAAAAGTTGAATCACGGTGAATCGTCCGGTCTTGCGTTGAAAGAAAATAAACTGATTGCTGAGGCTAGCATTACTCAAGATCGGAGCTCGGAACAACCTCCATTGAAATCCATCAATGTTGGTGGCCATAAGTGTCACAACCCGCATTTTCTCCGAATTTAAGAATATCAGAGTAAGAGAAAATACACGTCATGATGCCACGTCATACAGGAGACAACTATAGACGCTCAGGCGGGAACCTATTACTTAACTAAACAAACATGATTATATGATAAGTCATCATTTGAAATCATTTATTAGGGGTTTTGAGATAAGAACTGTGTCTCTCAGTTCGTGGATCAACTAGTCCACCGAGAAAGTATATATAATTGCAGCGGAAAATACTTGATTTAGTTTACTTAAAGTCCTACATGTATGCAAACGACGAAGCATAACGTAAATGATATGCACATAACTAGGCGTACTGTAAGAGTAGAAAATACCTTTAGGCGACTATAAAGTTAAGGGTTTCAGTTAGAAAGAATGCAATGAGGATGAAGTAAAACCATTTTTATAACTATAGTACACCTAACATAAATCATTCCCAGAGGGTAAGATACTCAAGATCTAAAAGTAGTGGCATAATCTGGCAAATAAACCATAAAGTATAAAAAGGGGCACAATGGGCGTCAACAACATGACACTAACCCATTGGCACCAACTAGTATATCTGAGCACAAGAAGTAACTAAAAACAACTACCTCGCAGCAGCGGGGTGCACAGCTACTAAAACTCTGAACTTCAGGCTACACCACTAGCCGTTATGGCTCTGAACCTGAGGCATTCAATAAAACAAAGAACGCCTCAGCAAGGGATTACAAGTGGCAGAAAACTAGCAGAAAAACAAGCAAAGCATAAGGGGTACCAACCCAAGCCAAATTTACCGAAAGAGAGCTCTAAACAAAGAGTCAACAAGCATCAAGTGCACTAAATACCAAAAGAGGAACAACACTTTCATTTATTTAGTTTCATCAATTAAAGAGGCTGATCAGCTCAAATTATACGGGAGCGGTTAACTACCTCCGCTACCCAAAGCCCAAAACTAGGTGGGGGTACCACTAGACCCAACCACCCAAACACGACTACCGTGCAAGGCTATAACATTTCCCCCATTGTCCCCCAAACACAACTACTGTGTAAGGCTAAAGACAGTAGTTCTTATTACTTAAATTTTAATTAAACACGGGACGCTGCCCGAAAGGATAATCACTGGAAGGCCCTAAGAAATAGGGTCAAGGTGAAGTACACATCGATCAATATGAATCATAAGAGTAACTCAAATGTTAGCAGACCACAACGAGTAAAAAGAAGTTCAAACGAGAGGGATTCGAGATCAGGAGCACCGAAGGGTCACTGGCAATCATCCAAGTACACCCGAGGGGACACGAGATTCAAACACAAAAACTCAACGAAATCACATGCGTTCCGGGCGGGGTTCCAAGGGGCCGCACCCCTGGCGGGGTCTTAGGGGCAGAGCCCCTAACGGGGTCCAAGGGGCAGCGCCCCTGGCGGTGGTCAGCATTCAAAAATCCCACCACCAGAAACCACACAAAAATCACCCCAAAAGAAGTTCTTACCGACATTTATCGAGAAGAAGAAGGACAGCATTCAAGGCAGCACTTCTCGGGAACTGGAAGGATTTCTCGAGAGAGGACAAGGGATTTCTCGAGAAGTATAGGGGTTCCAGTGGGGAAAGTTCTCGAGAAATCAAGCATTTCTCGAGAGGTCGAGGGGTTTCTCGAGAGGAGAATTTCTCGAGAGGGGCAAGGATTTCTCGAGAGGAGCATTTCTCGAGAGGGGCACGGATAACTCGAGAGCTGGGCTAAAACAACTTCTCGAGAACGATGAAGACTTCTCGAGAAGGACCAGGGATCTCTCGAAAACTTGGCTACACAACTTCTCGAGACTCTCAAAGACTTCTCGAGAAGGACCAATCAGCGGCTAAAATTCAGGGAACGACGGTGTCTTCCGGGAGAAATGCCCTGACACTATGCGGGGAAGAAAAATTAGGGTTTCTAACTATCACACAAGATGCTCGAAACACGAGCCCACAGTTCATCAAGCATCTATCGGGAGAAAGACAAACCACGACTTAACCAAACAAAGAGGAGGAGGAAGCCACTTGCCTTAAACCGTGCAAACTCGAAGATCTCCGCTCCGAAAGCTATGGATCGGCTAGGGAAACACACGAGCACAGATTCCTGAAACTTTTCGGGTCGAAAGAAGGGGTTAGGTCACTACCCTAACTCCAAAAATTCCATAAAACGGGAAAAGCTTACCGCTAGAACGAAGATCTCGCCGAGAGCTTTCCAAATCTCCTCTCCAAACGCGATTCCGACTACTACAGCCCTAGAAATCGCCGATCGAACGCTCCTCGAAGCTCCGCACTCGCCCTTTCGCTCGGCAGCTAATTTGATCGAGGGAGGAAGAAGATGAATAGGGGAAAGGGATTTTAGGCTTTATATAAGACCTGATTTATTAATTAATTAATTAATTAATTCCCCAATTTGCTTAAACTGCGAGGGCGACCAGATTACCTCGGATTTCTACGAAATTCGCACCTTAACTAAAAATCGGCGCTACGAATCCAACGTCGAAGTCAGAATTCAATTCCGACGGGCCAAACTTGGGCTAAAGCCTCCCGAAGATAAAATCTTGAAATCCACCCAAAATCTTTACTTTAACTCGAAACGATGCGAAATCTCGCACGCTCGATCTACAAGACATACTTTAACTAAGCTAAGGCTCAACACACTACTAGACGAGCTGACGTAAAGCCCTTATGCCAAAATTACGTCACAGCGGGCACGTAAAATAATTAATAAAAATCAGGGGCGTTACAATAAGCTCACCCAGTCAAACTCTCTCCACGATACGAGTTTGATTCATTGCGTGAGTCAATAGAACTTTAGGATAAATACGTGGATTGGGATTCAGTAGGGTTTACAATGATAAACATGAAGGTTTCCGCACATAACCCAAAAGAGCTTGCGCTAAAGAACACATCCAAGCACCATAAAATAAAAACACGGGTGCACCACACCACCAGACTTAAACCTGAAAATATGGGTGTGTGCACCGCTGTAACGGCCCAAGCCCCGACCACCACACTGGTTAGCCTATAGCCCATCGCCAGTGGGCCGACTCAACTTGGCACCGTTAGACGCCTGGCCCCATTGTCCAGGACGCCCGGGCTGCAGCCCGCTTAGTAACACCCCAACCAATCCCTGTAGCCTGTTTCTCAGCTACAGTAGGGTGTTGATGGCGGGATTCGAACCCCCGCCACCCTTGATAAGAACCTCTTCAAACAGGTCTCATCACCAACTGAGCTGCAGCTCAGTTGGTGATGAGACCTGTTTGAAGAGGTTCTTATCAAGGGTGGCGGGGGTTCGAATCCCGCCATCAACACCCTACTGTAGCTGAGAAACAGGCTACAGGGATTGGTTGGGGTGTTACTAAGCGGGCTGCAGCCCGGGCGTCCTGGACAATGGGGCCAGGCGTCTAACGGTGCCAAGTTGAGTCGGCCCACTGGCGATGGGCTATAGGCTAACCAGTGTGGTGGTCGGGGCTTGGGCCGTTACAAAAAAGTGCACTTTTTTGTAACGGCCCAAGCCCCGACCACCACACTGGTTAGCCTATAGCCCATCGCCAGTGGGCCGACTCAACTTGGCACCGTTAGACGCCTGGCCCCATTGTCCAGGACGCCCGGGCTGCAGCCCGCTTAGCACACCCCAACCCTTCTCTGAGCCTGTTTCTCAGCTACAGTGGGGTGTTGGTAGCGGGGATCGAACACCCGACCTACCCTTGATGAGCCTCTTCAAACAGGACTCATCACCAACTGAGTGCAGCTCAGTTGGTGATGAGACCTGTTTGAGGAGGTTCTTATCAAGGGTGGCGGGGGTTCGAATCCCGCCATCAACACCCTACTGTAGCTGAGAAACAGGCTACAGGGATTGGTTGGGGTGTTACTAAGCGGGCTGCAGCCCGGGCGTCCTGGACAATGGGGCCAGGCGTCTAACGGTGCCAAGTTGAGTCGGCCCACTGGCGATGGGCTATAGGCTAACCAGTGTGGTGGTCGGGGCTTGGGCCGTTACAAAAAAGTGCACTTTTTTGTAACGGCCCAAGCCCCATTGTCTCGGACCGTTAGACGCCTGGCCCCATTGTCCAGGACGCCCGGGCTGCAGCCCGCTTAGCACACCCCAACCCTTCTCTGAGCCTGTTTCTCAGCTACAGTGGGGTGTTGGTAGCGGGGATCGAACACCCGACCTACCCTTGATGAGCCTCTTCAAACAGGACTCATCACCAACTGAGCTGCAGCTCAGTTGGTGATGAGTCCTGTTTGAAGAGGCTCATCAAGGGTAGGTCGGGTGTTCGATCCCCGCTACCAACACCCCACTGTAGCTGAGAAACAGGCTCAGAGAAGGGTTGGGGTGTGCTAAGCGGGCTGCAGCCCGGGCGTCCTGGACAATGGGGCCAGGCGTCTAACGGTCCGAGACAATGGGGCTTGGGCCGTTACAACCGCCTACTCCCAAAACAACTTTTTTTTAAGATTTCCAATTTAGCTCTTTTCTAAACCAAGCATTTTTCTTTCTTTTCTTTTCTTTTCTTTTCTTTTCTTGTTCTAATTTCTTTTTTTTTCTTTTCTCAAAACCTCTTTTTTTCAGCAAATAATCCGAGGAAGCGCAAACCACAGTTTCAAAAAAAATTTCACCTGCATCAACACCCTAGATTAAAATTGATACAACACTAAAGCTCAAATTGGAAGTGCGACTAGGAATAGCTTGCGGGCTTTAGTGAACTAAAAGTTGAGCTGAATCAAGTGACGGGGTAGGCACAAAGGGATTAGCAAGGATAATGATCGGGTCGGTGCACAAAGCTCAAACTGGCCAAAACGAAGGCCTACATCATGCTCACGCATTGAACTAACTTATACCAATGCTTTGAGAGTCGCTTGGGGCAAGTTCTTAGCCACCGTGAAAGATAATTCTTCCTCCCGACTCGAGTAATACAAACCTAACAACCGTCTACACACATTCCTACGCTACCGTCGGATTCACACCGAATTCACCACTTTTGAGTAGAATAAACAATTATTACGCAAATAGAAAAATTACCAAACTAATAGCATACAGAAAAATTTATTCTACACACAAATCTATGCAAGACGCGAGTACTCGACTAGAGCACTACGGGAGTCAACATTTTACTCCATCTTACAACCCTGAG
Source organism: Dactylorhiza incarnata (assembly GCA_033032865.1). Classification (NCBI taxonomy): domain Eukaryota; kingdom Viridiplantae; phylum Streptophyta; class Magnoliopsida; order Asparagales; family Orchidaceae; genus Dactylorhiza; species Dactylorhiza incarnata. The sequence goes on from JAWHQI010000395.1 coordinate 1,632,904, forward strand.
ACAACACAACAATTTTCCCAATCCTACAAAAGAAACAAGCTAGACTCATTACGCGCCTATGATTAAGTGCGCTCTCTAGTGGGTGTTGTGGTGTGCTATGAGAATGAAAAATAAAACAAAAATATTGTAATTTCTATTATGTTGTGCTTATGTGCACGTGCAAGTGGGTAACAACAACAACTCTTCCCCAGACGTAAATCTAATCATCACAGATTATTATGCTAGATTCATAAAAATAATTGGGAGGAGAGGTTAACCTATGCTTAGAAATGAGCATACCGAAAGATTGGAGTTAATCTTGAATTCAGCTTCAATGTGTCCGCCATCGATGTCGCCATACCTGCAAAACGACATCGCCACACATGCAGAAACAAAAGCAAAAACAACAAAAATGGGTCGTCTCCCGTAAGCCCTTTTGTTTACCATCCTTATGGTGGACCAAATACCTGTATTAACATTGTAGCAATAGAGTTCAAGCATAATTCTTAGCAATTATCCAGAATATCATAGAAATAAAACATATAAACAAAGATAAAGAGATAACATTAACCATAAAAGAAGCCGCCGAAACATAAACACCTGAGACTTCATCACGACTCAGTTGTAGGCTGATTGTTGATTATTCTCCCAAGCCACACGAGATGGAAAGGAGGTGAAGGCTTTAGGGCTCAAGGGAGATTTCTCTACCCTTCCTCTAACCTCTTCCTTCTCATGTCGGAGGGCTGGAAAGCGCGCTGCATGTAGTAATCTGACCTACTTTAATCTCTCTATAGTTGGAGAGCGCCATCGAGCAATAGGAACTCGATCAAATTCGTTGTTCTGCAGCTTTGGAGCAGCCAAGGGCGTCATTTCCCACCCCCAATGGGTGACAGATCTGCCCAACTAACATGTTTTAAATGTTTACATTTATCTTTAGTTTTCATAGAGTTAATCAAAATGTTTTTAGCCATGCCGATTATGGTGACTTTAGACTTCGCGGCCTCGCCGCTCTTATTCTCAGTTTCTTCTTCACTCCTCAGCTCCTTCTTCACCATCTTCTATTCCTCCTCCTTTTCCTCAGCATTCACTTCTTCACCTTGCTTTTCCACATCTAAACTCAACTCATTAGCAGATTTATTAGTAATAATAGGTAATAATATGATGTCATTGGTTGTCATAGATGGATGAGTGTGGTGTGTCACCATGGGTGACAAGGTTACACACCCACTAGGGATGTGAATGTTGGCACCACTCTCCTTCAAGAATGGGGCACCCAGAATAGGAATGGAGTTATTTTCCGTGGGGCCTAAGACTTGGAAGTTCGTGATAACTGATGTTCCATCTATGATTATATCGACGTCTCTAACTTCTCCTTCCGTCTCCACCACCATTCCTTTAGCTAGGGTAAGTGACTTCTGATCAACATTATTGATTTTTAAATTCGTATTTTCAACGTCTTATAATTCAAGCACGTTGCTTGATGATCCGGTGTCGTACAGAGCGGTGGTTTCAATGCTGTCAATTTGACATTTCACAATTAACTCGCCCTCATGCCCTTCATCCGTCTCGGTTATGCTTTTTCCTTGCTCACGGGGATTCATCTCTGTTGTGCTAGGAAGAGCACCTTGAGTACGCTCAGAAAGAACTTGAGCCAATTGGCCCAATTGCATTTCCAAGTTTCTCATCGAGGCCGATTGTTTGGCCATATTTTTTGGGCCATATCTACAAAATTTTCCATCATCTCTTCTAATGTACTCTTCCTTTGCATCCCAGCACCTTGGTTATAACCCGGATGAGGCGGCCTCGGTTGGCTTCTGGACGCATGAGCATCATATTGATGCTAGCCCGGTTTCTATCGTTGGCCTGCAGTGTTTTGATTCCAAGAAAAATTAAGGTGATTTCTCACACTCGGATTATACGTGTTAGAGAAAGGTGCAGTGCGGTTTTGATTTTGTACAAAATTAACACTCTCTTCTAAATTGAGATTAGAGTGTTCAGAAGAGATTTCACATGAGGGACATTCATATGCATGATGTCCAGGGTTCCCACACCTGAGACAAGAAATGGCCATCACTGGAGCAGATGAAGAAGCAAGCTTCTTCAGCAATGTGATGCTCTCAGCTGGTGCTCCAGATGTGCATACTTCAAACAGTCCTCTCGCGTTCCTTAGGGTGTTTCATCCTGCAGTCCAGAATGAGCTGTGAGACACGGTGTCTTGTAGAATCTGCAGTGCATCTTTAGGAGTGTGATTTAGAAGGGTTCCACCGGCAGCAACATCAATCATAAACCTATAGTTGGACTCGATTGCGAAATAGAAGTTCTCCACCAAATTCCATGGTTGAAGTTCATGATGGGGGCATTTCCGCAGAAGGTCCATAAATCTTTCAAAAGCTTCTGCCAGGGTCTCCTGATTATTCTGCTAGAAGATTGTGATTTCCCTTCTTATGCTCCCAATTTTATCAACCGGGTGGAACTTGGAGAGAAATTTTCCTTGCAGTGCATCCCAGGTGGTAGCTGTGCCCGGTGGAATTGTGTGGAGCCACACCTTTGCCCTGTCACCAAGGGAGAACGGGAATAATCATAATTTCACCGTGTCGTCCGCAATACCAGCGTACTGGAACGTTCCGCAGATCTCTGAGAATTCTGCCAAGTGAAGATGGGGGTCTTCACCTACCATCCCAGAGAACTGGGCATTATTGCGGATAATGTTCAGGATCTTCGGCTTGATCTCGAATTGATTGTTCACGATGGCTGGGCCAAAGCCGGGATTCACACTCCCCACAATGGGTGTGGAATAATCTCGCATCATTCTAGGCCTCGCCCAGGCCACCTCGTTCTCATCAGCCGCATGACCCACATCAGGTGCATTCTCACCCCCGGGGTTAATCTCATTCCTGTTGATGTTGAGATCCATGGCCGCAGCAGCATGGCAACGCGCATGCAGCCTCTCAATCTCAGGGTCATATTCCATGAATTCTTCAGGGCCTTGCCCCTGCATAAACTAACTTACACAAAACAAAGAAAAACAGAAAAAAATCAAAAACAACAAAGAATCTTTATAGTAGCTTCCTGGAAGAAAAATTCATAAATTGCTCGCAGTCCCCGACAACAGGGCCAAAAACTTGATGCGATTATGGCAAGTGCACCAGTCGTTCAAGTAATAAAATTGGGAGAGACTCCCCGAATATCATTCTCAGAGGACTGCAAGTTGGGTTGTATGAATTCTTGTTAGGGAATTACTTATATAGATTCTTATGTAATTAATAAAAAGGGGTGTTTTCATTTTGGTTTTCCTAGATTAGCAACAGTGAAAAAAATGCGGGCCTAGAGCTCTTCTTCGCTTGTCGGGATGGAATGCAGGCCACGATGCCGTGATTCGGTGAGCGGGTGGACGAGAAGGCTAGCGGATGGATGTTTTATAACCAGCAGAATGAGGGTCGTAGGCACCTCATCGTGGAACACGCAACTAGCAATTCCTAGTGCAACACACTACAGAGCGGTGGAGTGGATGGCAGACTAGGGCGCTCCTCAAATCTCATAAACCATAACACATTTCACCGAAATGAAATCACAAAAACTTAAACACAGTTATAAACATCATCCGTAGAAAGTACATCATACCATGAAGAAATCCTAACCTATACACAAAAGGGAAAGAGGTCACCGAAGCTCGAAGACTATACTGAAGATTCGCGGCCAGAATCGCAGGGTTGTCAAGCCTCATCCGTGCTCAGTCTTCAATTGCGTCCGGGGTACAGAGGAGCTGTCATCTTCCTCTACTTTACCCATCTTCTTCGTGGTCTAGCTCCAGCTACTCTTGTTGGATATCCGTTGAATGTAGCAGAAATCTTCTGTCGATGGCGTTCTTGATCTCGTAGAGGATGGAGGAGGCCATGGAGGGAGCATTGGCAGAATATTTGCTGGACAAAGGTTACCGGAGCTCCTCCTAGGTTAGGCGGTGGTGGAGAGGCAAAATGGGCAGAAATGGCGGGCTTGCAGAGTTTTTCCCGCGGGGTCTTTTTCTTCTCAGCGGATTTCCTGCTTTAAATACTAAAATAGTAGAAATTTAGTCACGCACGGTCGAACGCACGACCGTGCAATTCCCGTGCATTATTTAACGAAAAGAAATACCTTGTGGAAGAAGCAGCAGTGCCCGTGCGTTTTACTCACGCACGATCAAAGCCGCCCGTGCGTAAAAATGCACGACCAAATCCAAATTGGCTAAAAACTAGGCAAAATAGGCGATCGTGCATTTCCTTCGCACACGGGCAACTGCCCGTGCGTAAAAATGCACGAACAAAGTCAGTTCACCATTTTGCTACCCAGAAGAAGGCGCACGACCGCAGCCATCCATGCATCAAGGAAAACGCAAGACCGTGCGATATAAACAATCATGATTTCTGGGCAAAATGGGATGATCCAACCACCAGCAAGAATAGCAATCCCAGTGGGAATACACTTCCAGCACCAATCAATCATAGAAAAAGGATTGGGGAGCACCATGTGCTTACCACCAACAATATGGAGTGCAAACGCACACCAAAATGGGCCTAAATAGAGAACAAAGCATGTAAGTACGTGCAAGTGTGTATAAGAGAAATATAAGCAATAATAGCTCAAAGGATGTGCACAAGAGTGAAAACTAGCCCAGATAAGTCCATAAAGCGTATATAAATGGGACTCATCAATGGTCATTGAAGGGGACCTCGACGGTCTCAAAAACACACACACTCCCTGAGTAGAAGGGGTTTTCCGTAGACCTAAAGTCACCTTGGAAGAGGAGATCAATCTGCTAGCCTTCTTGGCCAATAAGCGCTTCGATCTCCTTCACTATCTGGCGATCTGGCATGAGTTCGCCGAGATCACTCTAGAACAGAGTAAGAGGCTTCCCACGTTCTCCTGCGATCTCAGTATTATTTCCTTTGATTTTTTTTTCTAACGGTTTGCTTTTTTCAGCAACCTTTGCGGTCCCTAGAATCGATCTGGTGGCCCGGATAAAGAGGTTCTCACCTAGAGAGAGATGCGGAAGGAAAGAGACCATGAGAGTGAAGCTTCTGATCCTGCCGAAGAGTTAGAGGCCGCCAGCAAGCCTTTCCCCCTGACCGACTTTGGCAAAAAGCTAAAGGTTATCAAGGGGATGCCCCTCCTCAAGTCAAACTCAATGGGAAAATGTGTGAATGTGTCCACCGCCCTACCTCTATGGAGTGGGAAGTTGACGCGTCATGCCTACGTGGTCACCTCCGTGCTCTGTGGAGAGAGAAACATTAAGGAGGAAAATAACATGGAGACAAAAATGCTTCCTACTTCGCCGCACAACCAACCGTTAGGAGCACAGTCTTTAATCACCATATGGGGCGAGCTCTCTGTATGGCCCTAAAAGATATTGATATCTTGCAGGAAGAATTACATGTAAGAATACCTTACATGTGGTCTCCTATTTTCTTTCCATGACCATGTAGTCTGATTTATTTTTCTTTTGCAAAAGTCAAAGAAAGAGGCTTATAACATTGAAAATTCTGACTTCCAAAAATCCATGATGAAGCATATGAAAATGCATTAGACACGATGATCACTAAGTTTCATCAACGTGGAAGTCTATCCTGTGAGTTCCAAGATGTAAAATTTGTCTATCTATTTCCTGTGATGGAAAAAATGATAGAGGATGAATCGGTCATGATATCCGAGACAGCTGATGAGGATGAGGACGTCGAGATCAATGAGGTTGCCGATAGAAGAAGCGATAATGCTGACATGAGCGGGAGAAATTATGTCATTGGCGATGATAAGAGCTCTGCTTCGGCCTCAAGCTTTGGGTCAAGGATTCAACGAAGAAGCTCAGATGATTCGTCAGTGGAGACCGATTCTTCATCATCAGAAGAGAGGTCTCCAAAGACATTGATCTTTATAGGATCGTGGAGTGGATCGACCCCTCAGCTTATAGACTAGAGATGCCACCGGAATTGGTAGTATTGCACGATGTTTTTCATGTCTCCTTTCTTTGGTTAACTCTCCTTCGGCCAGAGAAACAAATCACTACCGCAATAGGCCCGATAGCATCTAATCATACAGTCCATTTGGAACCAATCTGTATCGATGAAATCGCCGTTCGAGTCCTATGAAAGAATAAGGTTCCCTTGGTCCAAATATTTGTTAAATTTTTGAAGTGGAAGTGGATTTATCCGGGCGGTCTGTTTTTGGAGACCGCAGAGACCGCGCGGCCCGTATTGCGGTTTACCTCTAGAATCCGCGAGCTCGGTGTGGCGACCTAGCTGGTGTGGTAATGTGTCTCTTGTGTTGGCGGCATGTGTTTGGTCTGCCTATTCTGCCCAAGTATCCCTATTCCGGTTTAGACCAGACGTTGTGTACTGAGGTCGCTACTGTGGTCTCGTACTGCCGGGTCGCTTTGACGAGCTGTCTTTCCTGGACAATTGTGCTTAGATGTAATATGGTCTTGTAGAGACCGTGCAGTCTGGTTTTGGATACCGTGTGCTTCAATAAGGAAGGTGACTATATCTTTTGGGGCGCTAACGACATCTGTTCGTTTGCCTATAAATAGGGACGTCGGGGTAGGCCATTCATATGCAAGAACTGTAAGAACCAAAATTGGCTTGATTGTGCCAGTCTCAGTTTGAGGTCGCACGGTCTGAGTTGTCTGACCTGTTTGTTTTATTCGCAGGTTAGCAGCTTGAAGTCACCGTCAGCATTCTCCTTTCTTTCCATCTTTGCATAAACCATTTCGGTAACGATCTGTCTGTGCGGACTGTGTTTAGGTGTTCTTGGACTGTACAACAGACTCAGTTGATCAGGCGGTCTTGAGTTGTGGTCTGCAACAGGAAACAGTTCTTCGTCAAGTGTTCATGTGTTCTTCTGTAATCTTGAGACCGTGCAGTCTGAGCGATTAAGAAGTGCGGACATGTGTTTTTAGCTGTTGAATAAATCAGCAAGTGTGCGGTCTGGGGTTGCGGTCTGAAAGGTTAGGCTTGTGCTCTATTCGCGCGGTCTCAGAGTTAACCATGCGGCTTGCCTGTTCGAGCAGTCTGGCGTTCTCTGCCTTAGCAGTTCGTTGGCAGCTTGTTTTTGTCTTGTGCTACTCTCCATTGCGATTCTTATGAATATGTCTCGCCATGTATGTCTCGAGATGTAAAGAGATAGTAAATAACAAGAGCATTATTCTATCTTTCCATTGTCATTGACTGTCACGCTTGTGGATTGTGTGAAGTGTTCTGCATTTTGTACTTCACTACGTACCTCTAAATATTTTAACATGGTATCAGAGCTACGTTCCTGAGCAGTAATCAACGTTGTCTTCTGCTTGGATTTCTATAAGTCAGTTGTCAATTAGTGGGATAACAATGGAAGGAGGATATGCTAGAGGTCTTGGTATTGAGCTCCTTACGCAGACTAACTTCAAGAAGTGGAAGTCATGCATGGAGAGCTATCTTCTTGGCGAGGACTTATGGGAGGTAGTTGGAGGAGAAGCAAGACAAGTTGTTGTTCCTGCTAAATGGAATGTTGAGCTCGTGAAGGCTTGGAAGAGAACAAATGCGAAGGCTGAGTTCACTCTCAAGCGAGCTATCATTTCAGAGTTGTTTGATCACATCATTGGATGTATGCATGCTGCTAAAATTTGGACATCCTTGGATGGTTTGTTCAATAAGAAGAAAGTAGCTCGGCTACAGTTCTTGGAAAATGAGTTAGCGAAAGCAACTCAGGGAGACTTGTCCATTTCAACATTCTTCTTGAAAATGAAGAACCTATGTGCAGAGATATCGGCATTGGACCCGGATGAGCCTATCTCAGAAGCGAAGCTGGAGAGGCACATAATCCGCGGCTTGCGGAGGGAGTATGTGGCCTTTGTTACTTCTGTGCAAGGCTGGGCCAATCAGCTATCATTGCTGGAGCTAGAGAACTTGCTTGCGTCGCAAGAGAGTTTTGCTAAGCAAATGGCGGGGATGTCAGTCTCTGGGGGAGAAGAAGAGGTTCTCTTTTCTAGAAAGAAGAAGCGTTGGGACAAGAAGAAGAAGTCATCTGATAACTATGGTCCGTCTACTTCATATCAGTAAGAGAGGAGTTATGCTCCTAAGTCTGAAGGGAATAAGAAGGAAGGACTGAAATGTTTCAGATGCAACAAGCTTGGTCATTTTAAAAGGGACTGCAAGGTCAATCTTCAGCTAGGACATGCTGCAGGAAAGGAAGAGGCTGGTTCCAATGCAGATGATAGATGGGGTGATGGAGCTTTCATGATGGGCACGTGTGTTCGAGCTATGGCTTCCATCAATTATCAGGATGATTGGATAGTGGACTCGGGTTGGGGTCATCACCTAACTAGACATGAGTCAAAGTTCTCTTCTTTGAAGGCATATACAGATAATGATGCTATCATTACGGTTGATGATACTATACATGAAGTAGAGAAGGAGGGTATAGTTTATTTGAATGATGATAGAGGTACTCTTACGTTGAAGAGTGTTTATCATGTTCCGGGGATGAAGATAAACCTCTTCTCGGTGACCAACGCTGTAGATGCTGGCTATAACGTTCTATTTGGTCCAACAGATGTGAAGTTTCTTCGAAATGTATCAGCGGTGGAGTCTGAAGTCACTCATGTCAGCAGAAGGGTGAAGGACTTGTTTGTGTTATCAACAAACTCCTATGTTGATAAGATGAGGACTAATGATAGCGCTGCTATCTGGCATGAAAGACTCGGACATGTTGGGATGGACAAGTTGAAAGCAATGGCAGGGAGAGGCCTTGTGAGAGGTTTGCCTAGTTTGTCATCCTTCGGCGAAGGTCATGTTTGTGCAGGTTATCAATATGGTAAGGCTCAACGTATTCCATTTGATACGTCACAAAGCAGATGTAAAGCACCATTGGAGTGTATTCATGGTGATCTATTTGGACCTACCACAACTGTCAGTCTTGGAGGCAGCATGTATATGCTAGTTCTGATTGATGACTTCACTAGATATACTTGGGTATATTTTCTGAAGGAGAAGTCAGAAGCGATCGCGAGGTTTGTGTATTTTAAGGAGCTAGTGGAGGGTCGTATTAACCTGCAGGTGAAGAGGTTCAGAACAGACAATGGAGGGGAGTTTATCTCTAAAGCATTCTTTAACTTCCGCAGGAAGCATGACATCCAAAGAGAGCTTTCTTGTGCTCACACTCCACAACAGAATGGCATTGTAGAGTGGAAGATCCGTCATCTGACGGATACCTTCAAATGTTGGCTCTACGCCAAGAGTATCTCAAAGTCTTTCTAGGCAGAGGGAATGTCTTGTGTGGCCTATGTCATCAATCAGATGCCTCTCAGTCCCATCAACATGAAGACCCCTCATAAGTTGATGTTCAAGATAAAGCCTTCAGTGGAACACCTTCGAGTTTTTGGTTCTACCTGCTATGTGCATGTTCCTGATGCCCTCAGAATGAAGCTAGATGCGAAGGCAAGGAAGCTAGTCTTCGTCGGTTATGATGACCGGAAAAAGTGTTGGAGATGCATGGATCTAGAGACACGGAGAGCTATGGTCTCAAGGGATGTGGTATTCAACGAGCTGATGTCATACCATTGTAGTTCTTCTGTTGAGCTACAATGAAGCCGGGTAGATGGTGTACTAGGTGAAGCTGCAATGGAAGTTTCTGGTGGAGTTGCTTGTTTCTACAGGTGCCCCAGGTTCTTCTAGCTCTGGGTCAGGTGCTTCAGGTTCTAGAAGTAGGGTGAGCAATGCTCCAAGTATGCCTGAGAGGAGAGCTAGTACAGAAGCTGCATGAAAGGAGATTAGTTCTTATTATCTATTAAAATAACTTGTTTAAGGTTTTACTTTCAAAATAAATGATATATATAAATATATATAAGTTTGTTGATTAATAAAAACAAACAGTTAAAATGCAAAGTAATAAACAGCAAATAAGAAATAAAACAAAACAAGCAAACCAAGCAATCCAGATGACACAAGGAAATATAGTAGTTCACCTCAACTGGGTACATCTACTCTTCTACCCACTGGTAGGAAACCACTAGGAGGTTGTTGATAAGGTGCCCTCACACCAAGGTGATTTTGATAAGGTGTCCACACACCAAAGGGAGTTTTGATCAGGTGCCCAATTCACCTATAAGCTTTTGATAAGGTGCTTATAAACCAAGCTGCAGGTTTTGCTAAGGTCACCTGCCACCAAGAGTAAACTTTTGAAGGGAGTTTTAACCCTTTACAAGATGGGAGAAATAAAGAAAACAGAAAAGTTATAGTGTTCTTCTCTTTTGCTGAGAAGGCTCTTGATGAGGATGATGTTGAAGAAGGCTCCCCCTGTCTGATTTAGTTTAGATGACAGCTTTGGATATGGAGCTTCTTCTCTAGATTGCAATAACACTTCTTCTTCCTGCAGTTTTGATCCTGAGCAAGTGATAGTGTTTGGTGTCTCAGGATGTATATGATCTGCAAGAAAGAGGTTAGTCAAAAAGAAGATGTAATATGAATTTGATCTGCTTCTTTTTGCTCCTCTGTTTTCTTCTTCTTTCGTTTCCTGTACAGCAAGTGTAATGTATTATGTCTATATAAAACCTTACAACAATATGTGATATATATGATGTGCTGTAAAGAACTGATGTATAATAAATCTGCTGTTAGCTGTTCATCTTATTCTTTCTTCTCTGCTCTGTATATTTAATCTGTGGTGCAGTTCGGCTATTTTGAATTCTTGCAGACCAAAGAGGAAGGATATATTATCTCTTTCATTTCCCAGATCCTCGATTAGATAACTTGCCGTATTTGACTTGCTGCAACAGCTACAGTAATTAATGCTTTGCTGCCAATGGCTATATCATTTAATACTTGCACGCTGTGAGGTTAAATCAGCATTATATATATAAATATTACTTTAATAAAGTCTAACAGCATATTAGAATAAGAAATATAATACTACATAAATTTCGTCGAGCTGAGGTCCACGTTCGTCGACCTCATCATTTGATTCATCGACCGGATCATTAAATTTACTGTTCTTAACTTCTGCTGAAAATTTGTCGAGCGCCTCACTGAAGGTTCGTCGATCTCCTCTTTTCGTCGACCGCTGATCTGAGAATACGACGACCGCTGTTCTGGTTGGAATTCGTCGACCGCTATTCTGAGGAATTTGTCGACCGCTGCTTCCTTGATATTTTGTTGAGCGCCGTCCGACGAAAGCTGAGCGTCGTTCGACGTTCGTCGAATGCAGGCAATATATATAATATTTATTTCTTCTCTTATTTTCTGCCTATTAATATATATATAAATATTTCTTATTATATTATATATATTATTGTATATTTCTTATTATATATATTATTTATATTATTGTAGATTTCTTATATATATATATATATTATTCTTTTCTGCCTATTAATATATTTCTTTTTCAGGCTTCTTTCTTAATGAGATTTATTCTAAGTTATAAGATATATTATAATATAAACTTAGACACTAAAGGTGGATCCTAACTCAAATCAAAACTAAGGTTCCAACAATCTCCACCTATTTGAGTTGGGATCCTAATCCAAATTAAGACTAGGTTCTAACAATCTCCCCCTATTTGGTTTAGGATACCTAAGCATAAAAAGTTTGTAAAGCTTAAGGGTTAGAGATTATTTCTAAATTTCTTTTTGAAACAAAGCAATTTCTGATTTCCTAGATTTTATTTAAATAGGATTTTTAATATGTGAATTGCTAGCTGTTATTAGATTCTAGGAATTTAAAAATAAAAAAGACAAAGTCTGATAGCTTCTTTCTATAGAATCCCCTTAATCATAAGAGACTCACACTCAGAGCTCTGATCATTTATGATCTATGCTACTTGAGTAGAATGCTCAAACTGATTTTGGAGAAAAAATCTGTAAGAGAGTGAAGTTATCTGACATTGCTTTTAAAATAGAAAAATTCCTAAGAATCATTAAAACTGCTGTTTAATTTAATTTAAGTAAAAATATTAAAAGTTTAAAAATTTGCCTTATAGATAAATATTTTGGCCTTTTTATTTCATTAAAGTACAAATTTTAAAATTTTCTTTGATTTTGCTGAACATAAATATTTTTGGTTTCTTTAAAAGTTTGTTTAAGCTTATTAGCCTTAATTAACTTATTTTCTAAACAAATAGTTTGTTCTGCTGTTATTTTAAAATTTTCTTTAGGTTTGTTATGTTCAAAAGTTAATTTGTTAATTATTAGCTTTTTACTGATTCTGTTTTCAGAAATTTTTAAACCTCCACAAGGTGAATTGAAAACAGATCTGAAATTTTCAGAGGTAAAATTAGGAAATGTTATTACCTCTTTTACCTTTTCTTGTTCAGATTCTGCATCTGATATGTAATCTGAACCATATATAGCCATTAAACAGAAGTTTCTGGCTTGTTGTTCTACTTTTTCTTCTTCTTCAGTTAGACTGAATGAAGGTTCTGCATCAAAAATGATTTTAGTGGAAGAGGAAGAAGATGGTTCATTTACCATCCTTGAGAGGGAGTTCCAAATGCTCCTTGCAGAAGTGCAATCATTAACTCTTTGATAAATGTCATTTGACATTGATTGATTTAATATCTCCATGGCCTTTGCATCAGCACTGATCAACTTTTCTTGATCATCAGATGAAGAGATTGAAGATTGAGTTCCTATCAAAACAGATTTGTAGATATCTTCATCTATTGCATTCATATATAATCTGATTCTAACTTGCCATAAATCAAATTTATCCAAATTACATAAAGGTGGATCTGAACAAGTAAAATCTGCTAGTGCCATCAAATTTTTGAAAAACCTTTTTACAACAAAACAAATAAGAACTAAGTGATCTTTGTGATTTCAGGTGTTAGCCTGTGTGAAAATTAACTTCCTCTGATACCAACTGAAAGGGATTCAATTGAGTATCAAGTGCAAGAAATTGAATAAATAAAATCAGCCTCCTTTGATACCAATTGAAAGGGGTTCAATTGAATATCAGGTGCAAGAAATTGAAAAAATAAAATCAGCCTCCTCTGATACCAATTGAAAGGAGATTATTTCTTATTATCTGTTAAAAAATCTTGTTTAAGGTTTTACTTTCAAAATAAATGATACATATAAATATATATGAGTTTGCTGATTAATAAAAACAAACAGTTAAAATGTAAAGTAATAAACAACAAATAAAAAATAAAACAAAACAAGCAAACCAAGCAATCCAGATGACAAAAGGAAATATAGTAGTTCCCCTCAACTGTGTACATCTACTCTTCTACCCTCTGGTATGAAACCACTAGGAGGTTGTTGATAAGGTGCCCTCAAACCAAGTTGATTTTGATAAGGTGTCCACACACCAATGGGAGTTTTGATCAGGTGCCCAATTCACCTATATGCTTTTGATAAGGTGCTTATAAACCAAGCTGTAGGTTTTTGCTAAGGTGGCCTGTCACCGGGAGTAAACTTTTGAAGGGAGTTTTAACCCTTTACAAGATGGGAGAAATAAAGAAAACAGAAAAGTTATAGTGTTCTTCTATTTTGCTGAGAATACTCTTGATGAGGATGATGTTGAAGAAGGCTCCCCCTGTCTGATTTAGTTTAGATGACAGCTTTGGATATGGAGCTTCTTCTCTAGATTGCAATAACACTTCTTCTTCTTCTTGCAGCTTTGATCCTGAGCAAGTGATAGTGTTTGGTGTCTCAGGATGTATATGATCTGCAAGAAAGAGGTTAGGAAAAAAGAAGATGTAATATGAATTTGATCTGCTTCTTTTTGCTCCTCTGTTTTTCTTCTCCTTCCTTTTCCTGTACAACAAGTGTAATGTATTCTGTCTATATAAAACTTGTACAGCAATATATGATATATATGATCTGCTGTAAAGAACTGATGTATAATAAATATGTTGTTAGCTGTTCATCTTCTTCTTTCTTCTCTGCTCTGTATATTTAATCTGTGGAGCAGTTCGGCTATTTTGAATTCTTACCGACCAAAGAGGAAGGATATATTATCTCTTTCATTTCCCAGATCCTCGAGCAGATAACTTGCCGTGTTTGACTTGCTGCAATGGCTACAGTAATTAATGCTTTGCTGCCAACGGCTATATCATTTAATGCTTGCACGCTGTAAGGTTAAATCAGTAATATATAAATATATAGAAATATATAAATATTACTTTAATAAAGTCTGACAGCATATTAGAATATGAAATATAATACTGCATAAATTTTGTCGAGCTGAGGTCCACGTTCGTCAACCTCATCATTTGATTCGTCGACCGGATCATTAAATTTGCTGTTCTGAACTTCTGCTGAATACTCATCGAGCGCCTCACTGAAGGTTCGTCGATCTCCTCTTTTCGTCAACCTCTGATCTGAGAATTCGACGACCGCTGTTCTGGTTGGAATTCGTCGACCGCTGTTCTGAGGAATTTGTCGACCGCTGCTTCCTTGATATTTTGTCGAGTGCCGTCCGACGAAAGCTGAGCGTCGTTCGACGTTCGTCGAACGCAGGCAATATATATAATATTTATTTCTTCTCTTATTTTCTGCCTATTAATATATATATAAATATTTATTAGTATATTATATATATTATTATATATTTCTTATTATATATATATATTACTTATATTATTGTATATTTCTTATATATATATATATTATACTTTTCTGCCTATTAATATATTTTTTTTCTGCCTTCTTTCTTAATGAGATTTATTCTAAGTTATAATATATATTATAATATAAGCTTAGACACTAAAGGTGGATCCTAACTCAAATCAAAACTAAGGTTCCAACAATCTCCCACCTATTTGAGTTGGGATCCTAATCCAAATTAAGACTAGGTTCTAACAATCTCCCCCTATTTGGTTTAGGATACCTAAGCATAAAAAGTTTTTAAATCTTATGGGTTAGAGATTATTTCTAAATTTCTTTTTGAAACTAAGCAATTTCTGATTTCCTAGATTTTATTTAAATAGGATTTTTAATATGTAAATTGCTAGGTGTTATTAGATTCTAGGAATTTAAAAATCAAAAAGACAAAGTCTGATAGCTTCTTTCTATAGAATCCCCTTAATTAGAAGAGACAAAAACTTAGAGCTCTGATCATTTATGATCTATGCTACTTGAGTAGAATGCTCAAACTGATCTTGGAGAAAAAATCTGTAAGAGAGTGAAGTTATCTGACATTGCTTTTAAAATAGAAAAATTCCAAAGAATCATTAAAACTGCTGTTTAATTTAATTTAAGTAAAAATATTAAAAGTTTAAAAATTTTCCTTATAGATAAATATTTGGCCTTTTTATTTCATTAAAGTACAAATTTGAAAAATTTCTTTGATTTTGCTAAACATAAATAATTTCTGTTTCTTTAAAAGTTTGTTTAAGCTTATTAGCCTTAATTAACTTATTTTCTAAACAGATAGTTTGTTCTGCTGTTATTTTAAAATTTTCTTTAGGTTTGTTATGTTCAGAAGTTAATTTGTTAATTATTAGCTTTTTATTGATTCTGTTTTCAGAAATTTTTAAACCTGCACAAGGTGAATTGAAAACAGATCTGAAATTTTCAGAGGTAAAATTAGGAAATGATATTACCTCTTTTACCTTTACTTTTTCAGATTCTGCATCTGATATGTAATCTGAACCATATATAGCCATTAAACAGATGTTTTTGGCTTGTTGTTCTTCTTTTTCTTCTTCTTCAGTTAGACTGAATGAAGGTTCTGCATCAAAAATGATGTTAGTGGAAGAGGAAGAAGATGGTTCATTTACCATCCTTGAGAGGGAGTTCCAAATGCTCCTTACTGAAGTGCAATCATTAACTCTTTGATAAATGTCATTTGACATTGATTGAGTTAATATCTCCATGGCCTTTGCATCAGCACTGATCAACTTTTCTTGATCATCAGATTAAGAGTTTGAAGATTGAGTTCCTATCAAAACAGATTTGTAGATATCTTCATCTATTGCATTCATATATAATCTGATTCTAACTTGCCATAAATCAAATTTATCCAAATTACATAAAGGTGGATCTGAGCAAGTAAAATCTGCTAGTGCCATCAAATTTTTGAAAAACCTTTTTACAACAAAACAAAATAAGAACTAAGTGATCCTTGTGATTTCAGGTGTTAGCCTGTGTGAAAAATCAACTTCCTCTGATACCAATTGAAAGGGATTCAATTGCGTATCAGGTGCAAGAAATTGAAAAAATAAAATCAGCCTCCGTTGATACCAATTGAAAGGGGTTCAATTGAGTATCGGTTGCAAGAAATTGAAAAAATAAAATCAGCCTCCTCTGATACCAATTGAAAGGAGATTAGTTCTAATTATCTGTTAAAAATTTTTGTTTAAGGTTTTACTTTCAAAATAAATGATATATATAAATATATATGAGTTTGCTGATTAATAAAAACAAACATTTAAAATGCAAAGTAATAAACAACAAATAAGAAATAAAACAAAACAAGCAAACCAAGCAATCCAGATGACACAAGGAAATATAGTAGTTCCCCTTAACTGTGTACATCTACTCTTCTACCCACTGGTAGGAAACCACTAGGAGGTTGTTGATAAGGTGCCCTCAAACTAAGGTGATTTTGATAAGGTGTCCACACACCAATGGGAGTTTTGATCAGGTGCCCAATTCACCTATAAGCTTTTGATAAGGTGCTTATAAACCAAGCTGCAGGTTTTTGCTAAGGTGGCATGTCACCGGGAGTAAACTTTTGAATGGAGTTTTAACCCTTTACAAGATGGGAGAAATAAAGAAAACAGAAAAGTTATAGTGTTCTTCTCTTTTGCTGAGAAGACTCTTGATGAGGATGATGTTGAAGAAGGCTCCCCCTGTCTGATTTAGTTTAGATGACAGCTTTGGATATGGAGCTTCTTCTCTAGATTGCAATAACACTTCTTCTTCTTCTTGCAGTTTTGATCCTGAGCAAGTGAAAGTGTTTGGTGTCTCAGGATGTATATGATCTGCAAGAAAGAGGTTAGGCAAAAAGAAGATGTAATATGAATTTGATTTGCTTCTTTTTGCTCCTCTGTTTTTCTTCTTCTTCCTTTTCCTATACAGCAATTATAATGTATTTTGTCTATATAAAACCTGTACATCAATATATGATATATATGATCTGCCGTAAAGAACTGCTGTATAATAAATCTGTCGTTAGTTGTTCATCTTCTTCTTTCTTCTCTGCTCTGTATATTTAATCTGTGGAGCAGTTCGGTTATTTTGAATTCTTGCCGACCAAAGAGGAAGGATATATTATCACTTTCATTTCCCAGATCCTCGAGCAGATAACTTGCCGTGTTTGACTTGCTGCAACGGCTACATTAATTAATGCTTTGCTGCCAATGACTATATCATTTAATGCTTGCACGCTGTAAGGTTAAATCAGCAATATATATATAGAAATATATAAATATTACTTTAATAAAGTCTGACAGCATATTAGAATAAGAAATATAATATTGCATAAATTTCGTCGAGCTGAGGTCCACGTTCGTCGACCTCATCATTTGATTCGTCGACCGGATCATTAAATTTACTGTTCTGAACTTCTGCTGAATATTCATCGAGCGCCTCACTGAAGGTTCGTCAATCTCCTCTTTTCATCGACCGCTGATCTGAGAATTCGTCGACCGCTGTTCTGGTTGGAATTTGTCGACCGCTGTTCTGAGGAATTTGTCGACCGCTACTTCCTTGATATTTTGTCGAGCGCCGTCCGACGAAGGCTGAGCGCCGTTCGACGTTCGTCGAACGCAGGCAATATATATAATATTTATTTCTTCACTTATTTTCTACCTATTAATATATATATAAATATTTCTTAGCATATTATATATATCATTGTATATTTTTTATTATATATATTATTGATATTATTGTATATTTCTTATATATATATTATTCTTTTCTGCCTATTAATATATTTCATTTTCAGCCTTCTTTCTTAATGAGATTTATTCTAAGTTATAAGATATATTATAATATAAACTTAGACACTAAAGGTGGATCCTAACTCAAATCAAAACTAAGGTTCCAACAATGCAGTTGAAGAGGTGGATCAGAGTAAAGCTCTGAGGAGGTCCAAGAGGACTATCATTCCACCAAATCGGTATACGGGGGGAAACTTGGTGAGCTTCGTCTCATGTTTCTTTGCAGGTCCCCTGGATGAGAGAGAGCCATCTTGTTATGAAAATGTCGTTGGAGTCAAGGAGTGGGAAGGAGCCATGGATGAAGAGATTGCTGCCCTCTGGAAGAATGAGACTTGGGACTTGGTGTCTAAGGTTGAGGGTGTTACTCTGTTGACTTGCAAGTGGGTTTTCAAACTAAAGAAGAAGGCTGCTGGAAGTATTGAGCGGTAAAGGCTCGCCTTATAGCTCGTGGTTTCTCTCAAAAGTATGGGGAGGATTATGAAGAAACGTTCAGCACTGTTGCCAAGATGACTCCGGTCCCGGTGGTGATCGCGTTGGCAGCTTGCCAAGGGTGGAAGATTTGGCAACTCGATGTGAAGAATGCTTTCTTATATGGAGAGATTGTCAAGGATATCTCCATGGATCAGCCACCTGGTAATGTTTCCGAAGAACACCCAAGACATATTTGCAAGATCAAGAAGGCTCTTTACGACTTGAAGCAGGCGCCTCGAGCGTGGTATGGCAAGATTGCAGAATACCTCCAGTTCTGCAGATACTTTGATTCTGATTCTGGTTCGAGCTTATTCATAAAGAAGATGGGGGAGAATCAGGTCGTGGTGTTGTTGTATGTTGATGACATGATCGTCACGATTAATTCTGAGATGGAGGTAGCTAGGCTTCGCGCTGAGCTAGCTATCAGATTTGAGATGAAGGATTTGGGTGAACTCCACCATTTCCTTGGACTCGAAGTGGAGAGGAAAGAGGGCGGAATACTTGTTTCCCAATAGGGGTATGCAGAATGAATTGTGAAGCGATTCGACATGGAAGGGGGGAAGAGCAGCTCTACTCCACTGGAAGTTGGTATTCATCTTCGATGTGATGAGGGGAAGGTTCTTTCCGATCCTTTAGTTTTTCGGGCTTTGGTCGGAAGTCTTATATATTTGACGATCATGAGGCCGGATATTGCTTATACGGTTGGCCGGGTGAGTCAGTATATGGCAGAGCCTCGGAAGCCTCATCTGGTGGCGGCGAGGAACATTTTAAAGTATGTCAAGACCACCTCTATTTTGGGTCTCTTCTACGGGAAGGACTCGGGCTTTTGCTTGCATGGATACATGGATGCTGATTATGGAGGAGATTCAAATGATCAGAGATTGACTTCTTGATATGTCTTTATGACAGGATCTACAGCTATATTATGGTGCAGCAAGAAGCAGGATTCTGTCTCTGTCTCTACCACGGAAGCGGAATACAATGCTTCGGCTTTGGAATCTCAGGAAGCCATCTGGCTTAGGAGGCTTGTGGATGTCATTCATAGGGAGGTGCAATGTCCTACTCTGCTTCAGGGTGACAATGAGAGTGCCCTCAAACTGGTGAATAATCCAGTTTGTCAAGCGCGAACCAAGCACATGGAGATTCAACATCATTTCATTCGGGAGAAGGTGTTGGAGGGATCTCTTCTGGTTGAGCATGTGCAGAGCAAGGAAAATGTCGCAGGCATATTTACAAATCCATTGTCGAAAGAACTGTTTACATGGTTGAGGAAGTTACCTAGGTTGACTTCCACTTCCCACTTCATGGGGGAGTGTTAAATTATTGACGTGGAAGTGGATCTGTCCGGGCGTTCTATTTTTGGAGACCGCTGAGACCGCGCGGCCTGCCTGTATTGTTTTTACCTCTGGAATCCATTAGCATGGTGTGGCGACCTGGCTGGTGTGGTTGCGTTTCTCTGGTGTTGGAGGCTTGTGTTTGGTCTGCCTATTCTGCCCAAGTATCCTTGTTCCGATTAAGACCGGGCGGTCTGTACTGAGGTCTCTACTGCTGTCTCGTACTGCCGGGTCACTTTGGCGAGCTGTCTTTCCTGGACAGTTGTGCCTTAGATGTAATAAGGTCTTGAAGATAACGCTCGGTCTGTTTCTGGAGGCCGCATGCTTCAATAAGTAAGGTGATTGTATCCCTTGGGGTGGTGACGACATCCATTCATTTGTTTATAAATAGGGATGTCGGGGTATCCATTCGTATGCAAGAACTGTAAGAACCAAAGTTGGCTTGAGTGTACCGATCTCAGTTTGAGGTCGTGCAGTCTGAGTTGTCTGACCAGTTTATTTTGTTTGTAGGTTAGCGGCTTGTAGTCACCGTCAGCAGTCTCCTTTCTTTCCAGCTTTGAATAAACCAGTTCGGCAGTGGTCTGTCTGTGCGGACTGTGTTTAGTTGTTCTTGGACTGTGCAGCGGACTAATTTGATCAGGTGGTCTTAATATATCAAGCGGTCTTGAGTTGCGGTCTGCAGCAGGAAACAGTTCTTCGCCAAGTGTTCGCAGGTTCTTCTGTGATCTTGAGACCATGCGGTCTAGGCTATCAAGAAGTGCGGACAGGTGTTTTTAGCAGCTGAATAAAGTAGAAAGTGTGCGATCTGTAGTTGCGATCTGACAGGTGCTGCTTGTGCTCTATTCATGCAGTGTCAAGGTTAACCGTGCATCTTGCTTGTTCGAATGGTATGGCGGTCTCTGCTTTGGCAGCTCGCTGGCGGCTTGTTGGCCCATCATAAGGTCACCAATTTTGGTCAATTTGACCAAACTAACTCTAGGTCAGAATAGGTCCACATAGGCGAATTCATCTCAAACTGGGTCAATTAGACTTCATATGTTCAAATTGACCCCACAACTATATTACAAGCCCTAATTGGTGTACAAGTGACCTAACTGCCCTATCATGGAGTCACAAGATGGCCCAAATTGACCAAAGTACCTTAAGATCAACATAGGTCAATCCTTCACCAATAGGTCCAATTGCCCCCCCCTCCCCCCCCCCCCAAATATGAAATTGACTTCACCCATAGTCTTATAACATCATAGGGAACCCAACGGGCCCAAAATCCCCATCAAGTGGTCATTATTGGTACAATTTGACCAAAGTCAACTTTTCTCAAATTTTGGTCAAAATCATACATAATGGCTAAATTGACCTAATTAGGGCATGACCATGACCCAATCAACATTGGGTGGTGTAAAGGGACTCAAGACCAACATATGGGACCAATCAACCCATCAGTTGACCAAGTAAACCCTAGAAGTCAACACTTGGTCAAATAAGCCTAAATTGAGCTTAAATAGGATTAATCCAAATTCCCATGGGCTAAGGACTCAATAGGAGGCCCACCCTATAGCCCAATGACACATGACCATGCATGCCCTCAGAATTTAGAAGGGATGGACATACAAAGGGGCAAAATTGACTTTTCCCCCAAAGTCAGGAGAAGATAAAGAGGAATTTGAGGAATGGAGGCCACTTGTCCCTCCATTCCTCTACCCAAGCCTTCCACTGAGCTCTAGCAGTAATGTACAGCAGAATTCCAGGGATGGCGGACATTTGGAGCCAAGGATGAGCATACAAAGCCCATGGCCAAACTCCCCCTATTCAAATCACCACAACCAGCCAACCTGCCCCCATTACACCCCTCCATCAGCTTTAGTAGGTGGAAGGGAGATGGAATCAAGCCTGACATGGCTGGATTTTGTGGAGAATAGAGGAAATGGCAAGGATCTCAAATAAAGAATTGGTGATAAGAAAAAATTAAATCTTCTTCTGGTGGGTTTATGATTTAAGATAATGCGAAGAAGATTGATGATATTTTCCAAAACTATATTCGATGAAGGCAAGCGTACCTTATCGTATATAATATAGGATATTTTATAAAAATACCAAGGTCGTATTAAACTCGGGTTTGTCGAGTACTTCTACTTCGAGAAAGCGGACTATTATTTTATCGAAGAAAATAATTTGGAAAGGAAAGAAAAGCTAATTAAAAAGAGAACAAAAATAAAATGAAGAAAACAAAACTTGATTTAAAACAAAACCTTAAAATGAAATAAAAAGATAAATACTATCATTCAACTCTAAACCTTGACCGTGGGGATTCCCGAAGCTCGAACATGCCTCTCTCGAGGTTAATGCCCAACTAAGCTTAGGAAAAATCAACCGGACTCTCGTCCTATAATTGATTACCTAAGACTTGCTTTACGATGTGAATCCCACTATAGGATTTGACTCCTATCCAGAAGATTTACGTCATCCTCTCTCGAGGGGTGCGTGCAACTCTTTTTATTCTCGAGTGATCGATTCGTACGCACGTCCTCTCGGCTAGCTAGAATACGAAAACAAATACCGAAATTCATAACCGGAATATGAAACCGATATCGTTATATTTCGAGAATAAATCGAAGGAGAGAAGATACGATAATAAGGAAAGAGATGATTTTGATTCAAAGCTTGCTAAAAATCAAGACTACAAAATAATTGCTAAAGGAAAAAAAATTAAAACAAGAAAGAGAGAGAAAGAGAGCTTGCGAAAAGAAAAGAAAGCTTAAATTTTCATTGCCATAAAAGAAAGAGATTACATGAAATAAAACCTACATTACATTGCATGAAATTAAAGCTAACTACTTGCATGAAATAAAATTACAAGAAATTAAACTAAGCTTAAGAAAGGAAATTGCATTAAGTAAAAACTAACTAAAACATGAAAAATAAGGAAAACTGTACAAGAACAGCCCAAATGGGCAGGGGGGAGGGAGCAGGAATTGCTGGAAATGAGCTCCTGAATTTATAGGAGAAAAATTCAGGCTACACGCCCTCGGTCACGGGCGTGACCTAGGGCGTGTAATATTTGTTCTGCAGCGGGGACAGCGGCGTGGGTGATTGCGTGACGGCGGGAGAAAATTAGACATGTCACGGGCGTGACATTTGGGTCACGGGCGTGACATTTGGGTCACGGGCGTGACTCAGGACGACTTCAATCAATGCAGCATGGGCTTGAATTCGGCGCGGCAGACAGCAGGGATCACGCGTGAAAGTCACGGGCGTGACTTTGGGTCACGGGCGTGACTTGGGTCAACATTGGATTCGGTGGCTGACAGGTCCACGTGGAAAGTTTGATGTGATCTTTAAAGTTACACGCCCTTGGTCACGGGCGTGACTTCGGGTCACGGGCGTGACCGAGGGCGTGACTTGTGGATTTTGGCTCTGATCGCACGGCAGCTGTTCTGGGAATATATTAAGATTACACGCCCTTGGTCACGGGTGTGACCTAGGGCGTGTACTATGAATTTTGACCAAAATTTCCAGAAAAATCTGCAAAACAAAAATACAATTATATTTAGAACTAAAATTACAAAAGAAGTGATTTTTAACTAAAATCTAAATAATATTTACAAAATTATATTAAACTTAACCTAAATATTATAATAAAAATACGCATAAATCCTACTTATCAAATACCCCCATACTTAAGCTTTTGCTATTCCAGAGCAAAAGTATGAGAAATATTTATAAGACATTTAATAAAATTTTTAATTTAGCCTAAAAATTTATTGAATCATAAGTAAGCTAAAAAGAAAATTTAAGGATTGACGAATTAGGTCCTAAATTATGAAATTAGAATGATAAGAGAAAAATATTTAGCCAAGAATTCTCAAAAATATTAACTAGTTAACAAAATTGAGTAATAAGTAAACAAAATTAGATTTAAAATTTATAAAAAACCATAACTTTGAAAAAGCTAAAGGAAAAATGTAACTTACTAAGTATTGCTCTCTCCATAACATAATTTAAATCTAGATCAAAGATATTGGGTTGGGGGAGATTTCATAAAATTTGGCATAAGAAGAGAAACTTTTGAATGGAGGAAATGGAATTTACCATGAAATTTCCTTTTTTTTTTTTTCTTTCTCTTTTTTTTTTTTTTTCTCTTCTAATAAAAACCCAAAATGTATATGTTTAGGAGTAATGAATTTTATCCTCTTACTCCATGCCATATAATCTTTTAAATGATTTTGGGTGCATATGTTTAGGGAATAATGAATTTTATCCTCTTATTCCCATGACATATGATCTTTTAATACATTTTTTTTTATGCCATCAAAGGGGGTAGGGTGGAGAAAAGATTTCTAGTTTATAAATTAATTTATTTTGAGAGCAAATTTTAGTAATTTAAACTTTCCTAAGATTTAAAAAGCTTGAGGTAGAAATAAATAAAATCTAAAGGTGTTTTAAGCAAGATTACTAAAAATTTGTAACTATTTAAAATAAAAGAGAAGAAGTGCTAAAGAAATATCTCTAATCAAATTAAAATCATAAAATATTTCTTAACATTAAATCACTTAAACAAAAACTAGATTTAGCAAACCATGATAGAATAAATGATTAGCAAACCAAAAAAAGATAAACGCTTATAAATAAACTCAAAATGGTTTTGGAAATGACAAAAACCAAAGTAAGGGCTTATTATATTTTTGGGATTTTTCTAAGTTATTTTAATTAATTTTTTTTGAAATTTTTTGATATTATCTTTTTTTTTTTTTTTTGGAATTTTAGGATAAGAAATAAATACTAAAAAAAAACTAAACATAAACTAATAAACCTAATTTTTTTGTTAATTCTTGGACTTCCCAAGGTCTACCCGGTGAAGGGCTCGCAAGGTACTAGAGGCTATGATGGGAATTCAAGCCCAAAGCGTCCTTTCCGAGAATTTAAATTTTTGATTATCTAATTTTTTGAATATTTTTGAGTTTTCTAATTTTTTTTTTTTTTTGAAAAAAACTAATTTTTCTTTTCTAAAAGACATTAAAAAGGAAAATAAACTATTTACAAAACTATGTACACAAATATTTTTGGAATTTTGTGATTTTTCTTTTTTTTGGAAATTTTCTACGATTTTATAATTTAAAGGAAAGGGAAATACACCCCCATACTTAAAGTTCAACATTGTCCCCAATGTTGAAAGCTAAGTATGGAGAATAACAAAATAGAAAAATAAAAGAGCATGATTATGAAAGAAAAAGAACAAGGAAAGGAAAAGAAGTACGGCCCTGATTTGGAGACGGACGACCATCACGATTACCTGCAAAAATTTTCTTTCAAAATCATAGGACAAAACATAAGATCAAATAAAACATAAAAGTTACTTATTAAAATTTTTTTGTAATTTTTGATAAAAGTAATAGTGCTTTCTTTTTTCAAAATATCGACAAAAAATCCCCGGCAACGGCGCCAAGAACTTGATAAGAAAAAATTAAATCTTCTTCTGGTGGGTTTATGATTTAAGATAATGCGAAGAAGATTGATGATATTTTCCAAAACTATATTCGATGAAGGCAAGCGTACCTTATCGTATATAATATAGGATATTTTATAAAAATACCAAGGTCGTATTAAACTCGGGTTTGTCGAGTACTTCTACTTCGAGAAAGCGGACTATTATTTTATCGAAGAAAATAATTTGGAAAGGAAAGAAAAGCTAATTAAAAAGAGAACAAAAATAAAATGAAGAAAACAAAACTTGATTTAAAACAAAACCTTAAAATGAAATAAAAAGATAAATACTATCATTCAACTCTAAACCTTGACCGTGGGGATTCCCGAAGCTCGAACATGCCTCTCTCGAGGTTAATGCCCAACTAAGCTTAGGAAAAATCAACCGGACTCTCGTCCTATAATTGATTACCTAAGACTTGCTTTACGATGTGAATCCCACTATAGGATTTGACTCCTATCCAGAAGA
Source organism: Dactylorhiza incarnata (assembly GCA_033032865.1). Classification (NCBI taxonomy): domain Eukaryota; kingdom Viridiplantae; phylum Streptophyta; class Magnoliopsida; order Asparagales; family Orchidaceae; genus Dactylorhiza; species Dactylorhiza incarnata. The sequence continues at coordinate 1,658,533 of JAWHQI010000395.1, forward strand.
TTTACGTCATCCTCTCTCGAGGGGTGCGTGCAACTCTTTTTATTCTCGAGTGATCGATTCGTACGCACGTCCTCTCGGCTAGCTAGAATACGAAAACAAATACCGAAATTCATAACCGGAATATGAAACCGATATCGTTATATTTCGAGAATAAATCGAAGGAGAGAAGATAGGATAATAAGGAAAGAGATGATTTTGATTCAAAGCTTGCTAAAAATCAAGACTACAAAATAATTGCTAAAGGAAAAAAAATTAAAACAAGAAAGAGAGAGAAAGAGAGCTTGCGAAAAGAAAAGAAAGCTTAAATTTTCATTGCCATAAAAGAAAGAGATTACATGAAATAAAACCTACATTACATTGCATGAAATTAAAGCTAACTACTTGCATGAAATAAAATTACAAGAAATTAAACTAAGCTTAAGAAAGGAAATTGCATTAAGTAAAAACTAACTAAAACATGAAAAATAAGGAAAACTGTACAAGAACAGCCCAAATGGGCAGGGGGGAGGGAGCAGGAATTGCTGGAAATGAGCTCCTGAATTTATAGGAGAAAAATTCAGGCTACACGCCCTCGGTCACGGGCGTGACCTAGGGCGTGTAATATTTGTTCTGCAGCGGGGACAGCGGCGTGGGTGATTGCGTGACGGCGGGAGAAAATTAGACATGTCACGGGCGTGACATTTGGGTCACGGGCGTGACATTTGGGTCACGGGCGTGACATTTGGGTCACGGGCGTGACTCAGGACGACTTCAATCAATGCAGCATGGGCTTGAATTCGGCGCGGCAGACAGCAGGGATCACGCGTGAAAGTCACGGGCGTGACTTTGGGTCACGGGCGTGACTTGGGTCAACATTGGATTCGGTGGCTGACAGGTCCACGTGGAAAGTTTGATGTGATCTTTAAAGTTACACGCCCTTGGTCACGGGCGTGACTTCGGGTCACGGGCGTGACCGAGGGCGTGACTTGTGGATTTTGGCTCTGATCGCACGGCAGCTGTTCTGGGAATATATTAAGATTACACGCCCTTGGTCACGGGTGTGACCTAGGGCGTGTACTATGAATTTTGACCAAAATTTCCAGAAAAATCTGCAAAACAAAAATACAATTATATTTAGAACTAAAATTACAAAAGAAGTGATTTTTAACTAAAATCTAAATAATATTTACAAAATTATATTAAACTTAACCTAAATATTATAATAAAAATACGCATAAATCCTACTTATCAATTGGCCATGGCAAATCCGAGAAATAGCCGCCAATAAGCCCATTAGAGGTTCGGTTTCTCCCCCTCTCCCTTTGTGTTAAAGTTCTAGATCCTTATGAGGTGATGCCGAGCTCAATCGAGCAATATCCATGTGAGAAAAATTGAGAAATTTCCTTGAAAATCTCAACATCGGGTTGGTCGGAAACCACCAACTCCGACGCCCAAACCACCGTCGGGCGATAGCCACCACCTCAATGAGGTGGTGCTGGCAGTGGCCGGCCGGGGAAGTGGTCGGGTGGCCGGTGGTGGCTCACACAAAAGCTAAAGGAATTTTCGTTTCCAGGAAGACGCACGATTTTAGTCCTTCTATGCCTTATGATCTGTGCTGGACAGATTATATATTGAAGTTTCAATTTAATAAACATTTGAATTTGTCACAAACTGGATAGTACCTTTAAGCTAATTTTTGAACCACATAGAGACAGATATAGCTTAAGTGCTCAACATAAAAGTTGTAGCTTAGGGTCTTACCTTCCTAATGAGCTTTGAATCACTTGATTTGGTTCCATACAATCCCATATAGGGCTGTTTTAGTGGGACTGGTCCCTAGGAAGGGATAACCCATATTATTTGAATAACTTTTAAATGAATGATGGTATGAGGTTTAAATTTTAGACATGCATGCATGTGGCCTAGGACTACCTTGTGCCCCAAAATTGGAAGTTTTGGAGAAAATTGTTCTAAGGTTTTAGAAATAATTTAATTAATCATGCATGTCATGATTATTGGGTTATATGAACTCCAAATACACACAAACTTCTTTGGAAGGTCAAATAAGTCCATACGAGTGCCTGTATAATATTTTGGACCATTTGGAGTTATGAAAACTGATATGTTCAAAATACAAGTTTTGTTTAGTGTAAGAAATGGTGTGCCTATAACACAGAGAGTATTTATAGCATATATCTTAAATTAGTTTGTGAATTGAACTGCGATTTTAACCATAGATATATGATACCTATTTTTACCCTCTGTCGAAAAAAAAGTAATTTTTGGAGATTATTTTTCCATAGTTTTGGAAATAATTTAGTTAATCTTGCATGGTGTGATTATTGGGTTATATGAACTCAAAATCCACCAAATATTCTTTGGAAGGTCAAATAAGTCGATAAAAGTGTCTGGTATAAATTTGAGACCATTTGGCTTTGTGCATGGGAAGGAATCTCCACATGCACGCAACGGGGGGATTTTGGTGTGCATATAACACTATAATGTAGGTCTAGATTTACATAGGTAAATTAACTTATCTTAACGCAAATTTTGGGTGGCATGATAATAAGACCATGAATATGCCCTAGCTAAAGGTTGAGCCCAATTAGACTCATGAATGTGAATGAAATTCACATGCCAAAAATTTAGGTGTTAAAAGGTGATCAATAAGGTTCTTAAGCAATAATATTTTAAGAATTTAAAGGCTTTCCCTTGGTCAATTCTCATGAAACATAAAACATACACTTAGGGTTATGAGATAATATACCTTGGAGAATATCATAAACTTTTGGGTTGATATCCCTAGGAAATTTAGAATTTATGTGAATTGTTACATAGACCTTAAAGGAGTATGTTTAGAATCAAAACTTTCTAAAAAGTTATAAATTTCTAGGATTCACTTAATAGAGTGAGATCACACTCTGTAGATTTTTGGTGGAATTTTTGAAGATAATATTGTTCATTATTCATTATTTATTCAATTATTCCAATTTACATCACCCCACATTTAGGTAAGCTAATGAACTTAAAGCTGATGAAATTAGACATTTGGATTTATGAGACAAACTGAGATCTCTAGAAATTTTTATGAAATTTATGGTTCAACATTTATCATACTTCCTTTACAATATAGAATATGGAGTTATAACTTAAGAAATTTAAATCTTGAATTATTTATACTAGAATGTTATGGAAATTTGTACATAGACTTCTGATAGCATTATGAACCTCTGTAAATTTTGTGAGATTTATTTATTGAGAGGTTATCATACTTCCTTCACAATGTAGAAAATGGAGTTATAACTTATGAAGTTTACATCTTGAATTATTGACATTAGAATGTTATAGAAATTTGTACATAGACTTTTGATTGCGTTATGAACCTCCGTAAATTTTTGGAGATTTGTTTATTGAGAGGTTATCATACTTCCTTCACAATGTAGAATATGGAGTTATAACTTAAGAAATTTACATCTTGAATTATTGACACTAGAATGCTATAGAAATTTGTACATAGACTTATGATAGCAATATGAACCTCTATAAATTTTGTGAGATTTATTTATTGAGAGGTTATTATACTTCCTTCACAATTTAGAATATGGAGTTATAAATTAATAAATTTACATCTTGAATTAATGACACTGGAATGCTATACAAATTTGTAAATAGGCTTATGATAGCATTATGACCTCTGTAAATTTTGCAAGATTTATTTATTGAGTGGTTATCATACATCCTTCATAATGTAGAATAAGGAGTTATAACTTATGAAATTTATATCTTGAATTATTGACACGGGAATGCTATAGAAATTTGTACGTAGACTTTTGATAGCATTATGAACCTCTATAAATTTTGTGAGATTTATTTATTGAGAGGTTATCATACTTCCTTCACAATGTAGAATATGGAGTAATAACTTAAGAAATTTACATCTTGAATTATTGACACTAGAATGCTATTGAAATTTGTACATAGACTTTTGATAGCATTATGAACCTCTGATACCAGTTGTAAGTTCCCTTTGCCGCACCTGGAGTGATCCCAGATTTTATGGCCAGAACCACCGCCTTACGGTGGCGCTAACACGCGAGTTATCTGCCTCCGCAAGACGTCGATCCTGCCAGCAAGATCAAATAGGCCAATTAGAGATAAGAAGAAAACTAAGTAAAATAAACCAAGTCCATAATCACACAAATCTGTATATATATCCAAATGAATATAGGTCCATCAATGAGTACAATAAAAGAAAGAGAGTAAGGGCTTATGCCCGGTATATGTCAAAAATAAAGTAAAACAACCCTCTCACTCTACATCTTGCGGAAGCTATCGAACTTTTGTCAATCTGTCGTTAAGTAGTGGTGCTGAGCGGAAACTTCTCCCCAAGAATTGGCATCACGTCCTATTGGTCGTACTGCTGATCCAACTGCATGGAATCCTACGATCATAACTACCGTTAGTCATAAAGACTAAGCCAGTTCTGTCCCCGCCTCCCCCCGTGACTCCTAGGCATCGTGCAGATGGATGAAGCAGAGGACAACAATGGGTAAAAACAAGTAGGTGACATGTGGCATGGCTAGCAAGGCTTATGTACTAAACAAGTATTGAAAATGATTCTAAGCTAGCAAAAGTATGGTATATCAGCATTAAATAAAAGAAGTACAAAAAGGAGCAGATATAGTAATTAGGAAGAGTAGCTACAAAATTAACCTTAACTTATGGGAATACCTATACATACCTATATGTTAAGGGATCTTGAACTAAGGTAAACATGTCATGTAAAAGAGGCAATACTAATATATACGAGGAGGTCTTGTTTATGCAATGATGTTATGCTATGGTGTGCAATGCAATGATGCAACTCACCCACCCGACTATGTACGTGCAGACCTTTTGTTAGTTCCCTCTGTACAAGTGTGTCAACTCAGGTACACAGTTGAGGCAAACAGGGGAGTGGATCAGGCATGTCCAATTTTAGGCTTATGTCACACATCTCTCAGCCTAGACCTCATGTACGCCCTTAAGAACACATGGGGTATCCGCGTACTGTCTAGTAACACCAACTCTATATTCCATTTTCGAGTCTCCGCTCAGGTACACCCCGTTGAGGCAAACATGGGCAGTGGATCGGGTCCTCCACTCCTAGGCCTATATGTGAAACTACATCTGGCCTAGACCTTTATGTACGTCCCTAAGAACAAACAAGGTATATGCGTACTACTTAGTTTTACAATGCCTCTATGTGAAACACCAAGCCCTCGGCTCGGAGGACTTGACCAGTCCTTCCTTATAATACCGAGCCTACCACTCGCAGGTCTTAACACGACCTTCTTAAATAATACCGAGCCTACCATCTCGTAGGGCTGTGTATTCCTCCTTAGACAACACCAAGACTACCACTCATAGGACTATCTAGTCCTTCTTAGATAATAATACCAAGCCTACCGCTAGCAGGACTGTCTAGTCCTTCTTAGATAATACCAAGCCTACCGCTCGCAGGACTATCTAGTCCTTCTTAGACAATAATAATGAGCCTACCGCTCACAGTTCTATCTATTCCTTCTTTGACAATACCGAGCCTACCGCTCGCAGGACAATCTCAATTTATTGAGGAAAGATTTGCATTCGATCTCAATGTGTTAAGTATTGCCTGACTTGAAATATTAGATATATACGAGAAGATATCAAATAATGACTTATATTCAGAGTATATAACAACCAATATTGGCGGTCTCACTTTTGTTAGACCACCCAATAAGAAGATGAGAATTGTTAAATCTAATCATATTAGATCGCCATATTATGAGATCGTTCGATTTAGATGAAATCGCTTGTAAATATTGATCTCCAGCAATAGAAAACTTCTGCAGAAATATCGAACCATAATTTTTGGAACCGAGAATCGGCCCAACAAGGAGTTCGCACCCTAAAAAGGAAGCATCTTGCACTTACTAGGCCCGTGGAAGAGCATGGTCAAAAACTCAGAACTATGAACCAACCCTTGGCTGCAGCATGGAGGTACCACCACACACCCGGAATATCTTGGTGCGCTTCCCCTCTCAAGCCAAAGCTATAGTTGGGCACCTTGGAGAACCTCAAACGCAATTCAAAAATTTCTAAAGGAGGAAGAAGCCCCATAAATGGATGCCCTCCAAAGGTGCCCTTCAGGGTCTATCAAAAGTTTTCTCAACTGGGTCTGCCAATAATGTAAATCCACCTTTTGGTTTTGCTAAACGCACCCCAAAATTGTCTGCCAACAACCAAACTCCATTGTTTGGGATGGCTATTGGCAGATAGGCCTGAATAACATATTACACCAAAAACACGGGGGCTGACGAAGCCGTCTCACCTCCCCATTGCGACTTACCTAGGCGAGCTCACACTTTGCCTCACCCTCATGATCCACTTGTTGCGATGCGGTGAGCCTAACTCGCCTCGCCCTTGCTATCCACTAGTCATGAGGCGATGAACCCAACTCACCTCGCCCACACGACTTACTTGTTGCGAGACGGTGAGCCCAACTCGCTTTGCCAATATCCGTGTCTCATTTTACCATTCTGCGAAAATGGGGTTATACATAATCCCCGCTCTTTGCGAGATTATCCTAAGCTCGTAAAGAAAGTCCAACCCCTGGTGTTCAAAAGATTGGATGCTGACCTGGCGGGAATCTTTTGGTGGGTGCCATCCTCAGTGCTATAAATACCACCAATCACATCTAACGGGGAAATTCTCTGCCCCTTCACTCTCTTTTGCCGCCTATTACTGTAGCTACCAAAATGCCTCTTTCAGAAGAAGCCTAAGCTCGCCTAGACGCACCGAGGCTGAACAGACGGTCATTCACCATTGTGCTCGCACCTTGGATCGGCCGGCGGGCCTCTGTGGTCCCCCAAAGCCAAAAAAGCAAAAATGTTCAGGCGCCACTCGGGGGAGGATGGATCCTCTCTCACGGTGTTGAGAAAAACCCCCGTGATTTATTTAACAAATTATTTAAAGTGATTTCATCAGTTAGGTTATATTACCCATATTGAATAGAAATGGTAAAATGGTCATTAGATGTCCTAGGATATCACATTCACCTAGTGTAATAAGACCAGGCCTAAGAGAAGCACAAATTCCGTTAAGCTAAGACTTGTTTAGAATGGAAGTCGACGCAACTTTGACTAGATGTCCACGTAATTCTGACTAAAAGTCAAAGTAACTTAATCTGTCTGTCGAAGTATAAGTGAAGTCAACGCAACGTCAAAATTATCTCGACGCAGAAGACAGAGCCTGTCAAAGCTATATCAGAAGTCGATGCAACTTCGAAATATTCTAAACGCAGAAGATATAGCTTGTCAAAGCTATATCAGAAGTCAAAGCTGTTAAAATTTTTGAAGTGAGTGAAGTGGAAGTTCGGGCGGTCTGGGCGGATATACCGGGTGGTCTGATTATCCGCGGAGGTCAGGCAGTCTGGATAGAAGACCGCGCGGGTTGTTTTCCATGGGGGACTGGGGTTTAGCCAGTTTCGATTAGCTTAGTTGTCAGGCTCGTGTTCTGGCGGACTGCTGTTGTTCTAATCTCTCAATATCACTAAGTGGACTTGGTCTGCTCAAGTCCTGGCTTTGCAAGTTGTCCGCGCGACTAGTTGTGTAGTCTGCGGATTGTTCTCAGTAGTTCACACGAGTTATGTGCTACCCGCTATTGTGGTGGTCGGTTATCCTATCATTGTAGGCAGTGATGACTGATGCGATGATTCGGCAAGTGCACCGGTCGCGCAAGTAATAATAATGGGGAAAATCCCCGAGTGTCGGTCTCTTGAGGAACACAGTAAGGTGGAGTTAGGTTTCGAGGAAGGACTTGAGATTGAAGTCCTTAAATCGGATGGAATGCGGGGGAGTTGGGTTGGCTTTTGGAAAATAAAATAAAAGCTATCAACTACTCCTATGCAATGCCGTTATGCAATGCTTCGCTCGGCGGGATGGAAGACTACGTAGGCCTTGAACGCGCTACTTCGTAAGGGCGGATGGACGAGTAGGCAAGCGGATCGAACTATGCAGGCCTTGAGCGCGCTGCTTCGTTAGGCGGGAAGGAATACGGGCCGCGATGCCACGCTTCGGTAGGCGGATGGACGAGTAGGCTAACGGATTGAGGGTCGCAAGCACCTCTTCGACAAGCACGCCACTAGCAATTGCTAGTGCGGCACCGGACACGGTGGTGGAGTGGAAAATGGATGGGGGCGCACCTCATTAACACATATGAACTAAATAATTCCATAAACATGAAATAAACAATAATACACATAGTTCATAGCATTCATCATCTAAATATAGAGATTACAAACAACTACAACCACACAAGTAGAAGAAAAAGGCAAGAGATACGACCAAATCCGGAGTCTCGTTGTAGATTCACGGTAGGAATCGTTGGGTTGTCAATCCACGTCCTAGCTCGGTCCCAACTGCGTCCGGGGTAGAGGAGGGCTGTCACACCTCCCAATGGACCCGTCTTCTCCAGCGATTTACAATCCGGCCACGTCTGATGCGAAGAACTCCTTGCTTGGCGATGAAGATGCGTGGAATCTCCTCCTTGAAGCTCTTGGATGATGGAGGAGGCCTAGGGGGCGGAGAACCAGCGAAAGGGGGCGAAACGGCGGAGCTGGGCGAGAAAACGGCGGATGTCCCGACCTAATTCGCGAGCAGCGGAATTTATAGGCGCTGGAATAAACAGTGCGCACGGTCAGTGGCGCACGACCAGTGGTCGTGCGCACTAGAATCCAGTGATCGTGCGCTCTGCCTGGACGGAACCTGCAAAGACAGAAATTGTGAAATAACATGTTCGCACGACCAGTGGCGCACGACCGGTGGTCGTGCGCACTATCGTAGGTGGTCGTGCGCACTATCCGAAACAGAACTCAAAAAATTTGATGATAAGTGCGCACGAACAGTGGCGCACGACCGGTGGTCGTGCGCACTATCGTAGATGGTCGTGCGCACTGCACCAAACAGAACTCATGAAAAAGGGTTAAGTGCACACGATCAGTGGCGCACGACCAGTGGTCGTGCGCAATAGAACCGGTGATCGTGCGCAGTGTTCCTGTGCAGAATTGCACCGGAAACACCTGCACGACACCTATTCCAGCGTACGACACCAGTCTAGCCACTGAAAGTGGGACTTAACATTGCAAGAAAACTACTAATGAAGATAAGCATGAAATCAGACCAAAATGGGCCTAGAGGTGCACATAGCAAGTGATAATAAATATAAGCTAAAACGAGGCTAAAGTGTAGTGGAATGACTAGATAAATGGCCCAGATGAGTCCATATATGTGTATATAATCGGGACTCATCACACCCCCAGACTTACCTGTTTGCGCGTCCCGAGCAAACAAATTCTAAGCGAACGGGGAAAGAAAAGTAGATGGCTTAAAACTACAATACAGAGTACCATGCGAAGTCGCATGCTCACGTGCATAAGAAGAATAGTAGAGAAGATTTCTGATTATAAAAATAGTCTATATATTTCTAAAAGAGTAAAAGCATATTACAACTACTCAAAATGGTGAACTACGGTGAATCGTTCGGTCATGTGATGAGTCCTGATCATATACACTTTTATGGACTCATCTGGGCCGTTTAGTTAGTCATTTCACTGCACTTTAGCCCTGTTTTAGTTCATATTTGATATCCCATGCTAGGTGCACCTTTTGGCCCATTTTGGTGTGATTTCATGTTGATTTTCATTAGTAGTTTTCATGCATTGTTCGGTGCCACTTTTAGTGGCCGGAATGGTGGTTGTACGCTAGAACAGGAGTCGTGCAGGTGTTTCCGGTGCAATTCTGCACAGGAACACTGCGCACGATCACTGGTTCTATTGCGCACGACCACTGGTCGTGCGCCACTGATCGTGTGCACTTAACGTTTTTTCATAAGTTCTGTTTGGTGTAATGCGCACGATCATCAACTCCAGCGCGCACGACCACCGGTCGTGCGCCACTGCTCGTGCGCACTGACCATTAATTTTTAAGTTCTGTTTCATCTATTGCGCACGACCACTGACGCTAGTGCGCACGACCACCGGTCGTGCGCCACTGGTCGTGCGAACATGTTATGTTATAATTTCTGTCTTTGCAGGTTTCGTCCAGGCAGAGCGCACGATCACAGGATTCTAGTGCGCACGACCACTGGTCGTGCGCCACTGACCGTGCGCACTGTTTAATTCCAGCGCCTATAAATTCCCTGCTCGCGATTTTAGGTCATCATCCCGATTTTTCAGCGCCGTTTTCTGCTCCCGTCCGCCTGGTTTCGCCCCTCCATCGCCGCCCACCTTAGGGAGGATCTCCGGGCAAGCTTTCAACGCCAAATCTTCGCCGGAGTTTCCTCTCGGCCTCCTCCTTCATCCACGAGCTCCAAGGTAGACCTAGCCGCCATTACCTTCAAGCAAGAGGAAGTGTTGCAACCTCTACCGGATCGTGACACGAAGAAGACGGGTCCATTGGAGAGTAGTGACAGCTCTCTCTACCCCGGACGTAGTTGTGGACCGAGCTTGGACGCGGATTGACAACCCGGCGATTCCAACCGTGAATCTTCAACGAGCCTTCGGATTCGGTCGATTTCTTGCCTTGTTCTCCTTTTATTGATTGTTGTAATAGTTAGATCTTGTATATTTTGATGAAGTTGCACTTGAACTAATTTGTATTTCCATATATTTCTTGTATTTGTGAAATGCTTGTTATTTGAGTTGCTTGAGGTGCGCCCCATTCCATCCTCCATCCCACCATCGTGTCCGGTGCCGCACTAGCAATTGCTAGTGGCGTGCTTGTCGAAGAGGTGCTTGCGACCCTCATTCCACTAGCCTACTCGCCCATCCGCCTACCGAAGCGTGGCATCGCGGCCCGTGTATTCCATCCCGCCTAACGAAGCAGTGCGCTCAAGGCCTGCACAGTTCGATTCCGCTTGCCTACTCGTCCATCCGCCCTTGCGACGCAGCGCGCTCAAGGCCTGCCTAGTCTCCATCCCGCCAAGCGAAGCATTGCATAGCGGCATTGCATAGGAGTAGTTGATAGCTTTTATTTTGTTTTCCAAAAGCCAACCCAACTCCCCCGCAATCCATCCGATTTAAGGACTTCGATCTCAAGTCCTGCCTCAATAGTAAACTCCACCTTATTGTGTTCCTCAAGAGACCGACACTCGGGGATTTATTCCCAACATTTATTACTTGAACGATCGGTACACTGCCGTTTCGTGTCGCAGTCAAGCTACCGCCTATAGCGGTGTGTGAGATTTGCGCCATCAAGTTTTTGGCGCCGTTGCCGGGGAACACAGTCGTGTGAGTTTTCTGGAGAGGGAGAATCTGAGAGAGACGCCCTTTTCATTTGTAAATTGCATCTTTTATTTTTTATTTCTGTCTTTTTATTCCATTTTCTTGTTTTACTTAGGTTGCTTTAGTAATTATTGTTAGGTGTAGTATTTGCACAATAACATTTTTATTTTGAATCATATTATCTTCGCACTATGTGGGCACATCTCAATTTCCGTTGCCGTTGGTGTGGAGCTACCTCCCACTCTAGTGATGAATGCCCTACGGAGAATAGTAGGCATAATTCTTCTCGCCCAGCATATAGAGCATCGACTCCGTCTGATACTCCATATGGTGCGTGTAAGTCTTATGGCTACTCTGCTGAGCCATTACCGTCTTACTTCTTTTCGGCTCCAGCTCCCGCTATGCCAAAGAAGCCTGCTAGGCAGTGCCAGTTTTGTTGGGGCACAGATCATGCCCTGAAGGATTGTGCTGCTTTTCATCGCCAATTGGATGAGGATGACGAGCCGGATATTCGGATCGTCCCAACTCCTAGCTCTGGCGGCACACCTTCAACATCCGGCTATGTGTCTTTGTCACCTTCACATTTTGAAGGGTATGGCATGGATACGGTCACCGGATGTGTGGCTGATCTATGCACCGACATTGCTGAGCCAATTCTCCATGTGCCTCCACCACTTCTAGTGGATTCGATTCTTTCCCCTATTGTGCATTCTACATTCGTTTCTGACGACATTGTCGATGATGTGTCGCAGGATGAGGTTGTTGATCTTAGTGTTGTGCCTATTCCTATGGAGGAGGACAACCTTCTAGGTGAAGAGGAGTTTTCCTCAACACCGGTGGAGGAAGTCCAAATCCTTAGCATGGCCACCGTTGATCCCGCCGACTCTTGCAGCATTGATGACAATGCTAACATTATTTTACTTCCCCAACCTGATGGGAGTGAGACCGGGATCACTCCCCCGACTGTTGTTTATTTATGTTCTTCGTCTTCTTTATTTCTTGATCCCCTTTCTTCATCCGAGCCTGTGCAGGTTGAGTTTTCACAGGTATCCCAGGAGGACTTGGAGCTTTTTGCTCAAGTCAATGGTGAGAGCATCCTCTCATGCGAGGAGGTTTATTCTCCCTCCGTAGAGGAAGCTCCACTCATTGCCTTCTCCTCCTGCAGACCTGCTGCAGACGATGCCTTGCTGGGCAAGGATAGTTTTGGTAAGATGAGTGAGGACCAGGCCTCCTCCTCTTCTTACTTTCTTTTCCCTCTACCTGTGAGGAGCAGGTATCTATATTTAGGTAGAGGGGTGACTGCTCTGTCTCTGTATCGGTGCCCGCTACCGATGCGCATATTAGAACAGTTACCTGTGCACTTTTCTTTTCATAGGCCTATAAGCTAGAACTGTACAAAATCTGAATAAGTCGTGCTGGGATGACAATAACCCCAGTAGTTATCTTACTTTTCATGCATTTTATTTTATGCAATCCTGTTTAGTTAGCTGTAGTATTGTAGTTTATCTTTTTCTGTTTCTTTTGTATTTGCGGAGCTGACCCCTGCAGGTACTTCTTCTGGATGGCGGATGCTGCAGCTTAGTCATGGTTTAAACGCCAATCTTCTGGTGTGCTCATTTCTGAGCACTGGGTACTCTCTTTCCCTAGCTTTTTCTGATTATCATGTCATATATTCTGTGGATTGTTTAGTTTAAGTCTGGGGGAGAGCAGTTTTTGCACCCACTCACGTGCACTCATGCATAGCATGCCAGAAGTATTTTAGTTTCAGTTTTATTATTTGTTCATTTTCATTGCACACCACAGCACCCACTTGAGCGCGTACTCATCTGTATGCAAGCTCTGTAGCGAATTTAATTCTTCTGCTTATTTGGGAAAGTCTAGGTGATGGTTTAGGACTATGTAGCAGAGTAAAATGTTGACTCTAGTAGTGCTCCTGGTCGAGTGCTCAGTTGCATAGAAATTTGTGTAGATTAGACTTCTTTTTATACTTATGGTTTTATATTTTTCTATTAGTGTAAATGTTGTTTACTCTACTCAAATGGTGAATTCGGTGGAATCAAACGGTAGCATAGGGATGTGTGTAAACGATCGTTAGATTCGTATTGCTTGAGTCGGGAGAAAGGAGAATCTTTCTCGGTGTCTAGAACTTGCCCCAAGCGATTCTTGAAGCATTGGCATAGGATAGTTCTAGTGCGTGAGAATGACGTAGGCCATTATTTTGGCCCGGTTGAACTTTTTATTTCATGCCTATCGTCTACCCTTGCTAGCCCCTTTGTGCCTACCCTTTCCTTGATTCAGCTCCACATATATCTCACCAAAGCCTAAAAGCCTAACCTAGTCGCACACCCAAATCTGAGCTTTAGTTGTAGTTTCATTTACATTTTGGGGGGTGTTGATTGTGGTGTTTATTATGTGAACCTGTGGATATGCTCAATTGAAAATTTGCTGAAAGAAAAAGACAAGAAAAAGAAGATTTAAAGAAAAAAAAAAATGAAAAGAAAAAGAGAAAAAGAAAGGTGTGTTTTATTGAAAATCTTGTAGAAAAATTATGTATTGGGAGTAGGCGGTGCACACACCTATGTTGCAAAAGTCCAAGTCTGGGGGTGTGGTGCACTTGCATTCGATTTTGGGTGCACGAGTAGTTATTCTTAAAGCTCATTTGGGTTAGGTGTTTTAAGCCGTCCTGTTTATCATTGTTTACCTCACCGTAACCCAAGCCTCAATCAAAACCTGAAAGTCCTACTGACTCACGTCTTGAACCAATCTAGTGTCGTGGAGAGAATGTGACCGGGCAAGCCTATGGTCACCGACACTGATGGATTTCAGTGGAGTTTGTCCCGTACCCCGATCTTGAGCAATGCTCATCTCAGCGTTTAGTTTACTTTCTCCGTGTGCAAGACTAAATGATTCACCGTTGTTCACCATTTTGAGTAGTTGTAATATGCTTTTACTCTTTTAGAAATATATAAACTGTTTATATAATCAGAAATTTTCTCTACTATTCTTCTTATGCACGTGAGCATGCGACTTCGCATGGTACTCTGTATTGTAGTTTTAAGCCATCTACTGTTCTTTCCTAGTTCGCTTAGAATTTGTTTGCTCGGGACGCGCAAACAGTTAAGTCTGGGGGTGTGATGAGTCCTGATCATATACACTTTTATGGACTCATCTGGGCCGTTTAGTTAGTCATTTCACTGCACTTTAGCCCTGTTTTAGTTCATATTTGATATCCCATGCTAGGTGCACCTTTTGGCCCATTTTGGTGTGATTTCATGTTGATTTTCATTAGTAGTTTTCATGCATTGTTCGGTGCCACTTTTAGTGGCCGGAATGGTGGTTGTACGCTAGAACAGGAGTCGTGCAGGTGTTTCCGGTGCAATTCTGCACAGGAACACTGCGCACGATCACTGGTTCTATTGCGCACGACCACTGGTCGTGCGCCACTGATCGTGTGCACTTAACGTTTTTTCATAAGTTCTGTTTGGTGTAATGCGCACGATCATCAACTCCAGCGCGCACGACCACCGGTCGTGCGCCACTGCTCGTGCGCACTGACCATTAATTTTTAAGTTCTGTTTCATCTATTGCGCACGACCACTGACGCTAGTGCGCACGACCACCGGTCGTGCGCCACTGGTCGTGCGAACATGTTATGTTATAATTTCTGTCTTTGCAGGTTTCGTCCAGGCAGAGCGCACGATCACAGGATTCTAGTGCGCACGACCACTGGTCGTGCGCCACTGACCGTGCGCACTGTTTAATTCCAGCGCCTATAAATTCCCTGCTCGCGATTTTAGGTCATCATCCCGATTTTTCAGCGCCGTTTTCTGCTCCCGTCCGCCTGGTTTCGCCCCTCCATCGCCGCCCACCTTAGGGAGGATCTCCGGGCAAGCTTTCAACGCCAAATCTTCGCCGGAGTTTCCTCTCGGCCTCCTCCTTCATCCACGAGCTCCAAGGTAGACCTAGCCGCCATTACCTTCAAGCAAGAGGAAGTGTTGCAACCTCTACCGGATCGTGACACGAAGAAGACGGGTCCATTGGAGAGTAGTGACAGCTCTCTCTACCCCGGACGTAGTTGTGGACCGAGCTTGGACGCGGATTGACAACCCGGCGATTCCAACCGTGAATCTTCAACGAGCCTTCGGATTCGGTCGATTTCTTGCCTTGTTCTCCTTTTATTGATTGTTGTAATAGTTAGATCTTGTATATTTTGATGAAGTTGCACTTGAACTAATTTGTATTTCCATATATTTCTTGTATTTGTGAAATGCTTGTTATTTGAGTTGCTTGAGGTGCGCCCCATTCCATCCTCCATCCCACCATCGTGTCCGGTGCCGCACTAGCAATTGCTAGTGGCGTGCTTGTCGAAGAGGTGCTTGCGACCCTCATTCCACTAGCCTACTCGCCCATCCGCCTACCGAAGCGTGGCATCGCGGCCCGTGTATTCCATCCCGCCTAACGAAGCAGTGCGCTCAAGGCCTGCACAGTTCGATTCCGCTTGCCTACTCGTCCATCCGCCCTTGCGACGCAGCGCGCTCAAGGCCTGCCTAGTCTCCATCCCGCCAAGCGAAGCATTGCATAGCGGCATTGCATAGGAGTAGTTGATAGCTTTTATTTTGTTTTCCAAAAGCCAACCCAACTCCCCCGCAATCCATCCGATTTAAAGACTTCGATCTCAAGTCCTGCCTCAATAGTAAACTCCACCTTATTGTGTTCCTCAAGAGACCGACACTCGGGGATTTATTCCCAACATTTATTACTTGAACGATCGGTACACTGCCGTTTCGTGTCGCAGTCAAGCTACCGCCTATAGCGGTGTGTGAGATTTGCGCCATCATCATGCATACGGAGAAAGTAAACTAAACGCTGAGATGAGCATTGCTCAAGATTGGGGTGCCGGATAAACTCCACCGAAATCCATCGGTGTCGGTGATCATAGGCTTTCCCGGTCACATTCTCTCCACGGCACTGGTTTGACTCAAATGCGTGAATCAATAGGACTTTAGGTTTTAAATGAGGCTTGGGTTTAGGTGAGGAAAAACAAAGATAAAAACGATGGCTAAAGCACTAAACCCAAATGAGCTAATGCAGGAAACTATCCTCATTCACCACACAAACATGCGGGTACACAACACCCCCAGACTTGGATTTAACAGCATGGGTGCGTGCACCGCCTACTCCCAAACATAAATCTATACATAAAGATTTTCAATTAAACATTCCATCTCTTTCCTTTCTTTTTAACTTCTTTTCTTTTTCTCATTTTTTTTCTTTTCTTATCATTTTCAGCAAATAAACAAAAGGACACATCCACATCTTCACAAACATATTACCACATCAACAACCCAACTCATGAAAATAATAAACAGCTAAAGCTCAAATTTTGGGTGTGCGACTAGGATTGGCTTTTGGCCTTTGGTGAAATAAAAGTGGGGCTGAATCAAAGAACGGGTAGGCACAACTGGGCTAGCGAGGATATAGCGGTAGGGATAGGCACAAAGGCTCAACCGGGCCAAAATGATGGCCTATATCACATTCACACAATTGACTAACCGTATATCCATGCTTCAAGAATCGCTTGGGGCAAGTTCTAGCCACCGAGAAAGATTCTCCTTTCTCCCGACTCAAGCAATACGAATCTAGCGATCGTATACATACATCCCTATGCTACCGTTTGATTCACACCGGATTCACCATTTGAGTAGAGTAAACAACATTTACACTAATAGAGAAAAATATAAAACCATAGTATAAAAAGAAGTCTAATCTACACAAATTTCTATGCAACCGAGCACTCGACTAGGAGCACTACGGGAGTCAACATTTTACTCTGCTACATAGTCCTAAGCCATCACCTAGACTTTCCCAAATAAGCAGAAGAATTAAATTCACAACAGAGCAAGCAAACAGATGAGTACGCGCTCAAGTGGGTGATGTGGTGTGCAATGAAAATAAACAAAACATTTTAAATGAAATCTTCTAGTATGCAGTGCACTAGTGCACGTGAGCGGGTAAACAAACTACTCTCCCCCAGACTTAAACTAAACAATCCGCATAATATATGACAGGAAAATCAAAATAGGGCTTGGGACAGAGAGTACCCAATGCTCAGCAAGTGAGCATACCAGAAGACGCGTGTAAACTAAGACAAAGCTGCAGCATCCGCCATCCAGAGAAGATACTTGCAGGGGTCAGCTCCGCAAAACAAAAGAAAAAGACAAACTAAAATAAACTACAGCTAACTAAACATGATTAGAAGAAATAAAAATGCAGGAAAAGTAAGATAACTACTGGGGTTATTATCATCCCAGCACGACTTATTTAGCATTTGTACAGTTCTAGCTAATGGGCCTATGAAAAGAAAAGTGGACAGGTAACTGTTATAATATGCGTGTAGGTAGCGGGTACCTATACGGAGAAAGAACAGTCACGCCTCTACCCGAATATAGATAAAACCTGCCCTTCACAGGTAGAGGGAAAAGAAAGTAAGAAGAGGAGGAGGCCTGGTCCTCACTCATCTTACCAAAACTATCCTTGCCCAGCAAGGTATCGTCTGCGGCAGGTCCGCAGGAGGAGAAGGCAATGAGTGGAGCTTCCTCTACGGAGGGGGAATAAACCTCCTCACATGAGAGGATGCTCTCATCATTGACTTGAGCAAAACGCTCCAAGTCCTCCTGAAGTACCTGTGAAGATTCAACCTGCACAGACTCAGATGAAGGAAGGGGATCAAGAAATAAAGAAGATGAAGAACATAAATAAACATCAATCGGGGGAGTGATCCCGGACTCACTCCCATCAGGTTGGGGAAGTAAAATAATGTTTGCATTGTCATCAATGCTACAAGATTCGGCGGGATCAACAGTGGCCAAGCTAGAGATTTGGACTTCCTCCACCGGTGCTGAGGAAAACTCCTCTTCACCTAGAAGGTTGTCCTCCTCCATGGGAATAGGCACAATACTAAGATCAACCACCTCCTCCTGCGACACATCATCAACAATGTCGTCAGAGACGAGTGTAGTATGCACAACAGGGAGAGGAATAGTGCTCGGATAAAAGTCGAGCACCGATTCCTCACAAAGAATCGAATCCACTAGAGGTGGTGGATGCACTGGGAGAATGGGCTCAGCAATATCGGTGCCCAGATCAGCCACACATCTGGTGACTGTGTCAACGCCATACCCTTCAAGATGTGAAGGTGGCAAAGACACAAAACCGGATGTTGAAGGTGTGCCGCCAGAGTTAGGAGTTGGGACGATCCGGATATCCGTCTCATCATCCTCATCCAATTGGCAACGAAAAGCAGCACAATCCTTCAGGGCATGGTATGTGCTCCGACAAAACTGGCACTGCCTAGCGGGCTTCTTTGGCACAGCGGGGGCTGGCGCCGAAAAGAAGTATGACGGTAAAGGCTCAGCAGAGTAGCCATAAGACTTACGCGCACCATATGGAGTACCAGACGAAGTCGGTGCTCCATATGCTGGGCTATAAGAATTATGCCTACTATTCTCCGTAGGGCATTCATCACTAGAGTGGGAGGTAGCTCCACACCAACGGCAACGGAAATTGAGATGTGCCCACATAGTGCGAAGATAAAACGATTCAAAATAAAAATGCTATTGTGCAAATACTAAACCAAATAGAATTTACTAAAGCAACCTGATATAAAACAAGAAGAAGGAATAAAGAGAACAGAAATAAAATAAAAGATGCAATTTACAAATGGAAGGGCTTTTCTCTCAAATTCTCCCTCTCCAGAAAACTCACACGACTGTGTTCCCCGGCAACGGCGCCAAAAACTTGATGCGATGATTCGGCAAGTGCACCGGTCGCGCAAGTAATAATAATGGGGAAAATCCCCGAGTGTCGGTCTCTTGAGGAACACAGTAAGGTGGAGTTAGGTTTCGAGGAAGGACTTGAGATTGAAGTCCTTAAATCGGATGGAATGCGGGGGAGTTGGGTTGGCTTTTGGAAAATAAAATAAAAGCTATCAACTACTCCTATGCAATGCCGCTATGCAATGCTTCGCTCGGCGGGATGGAAGACTACGTAGGCCTTGAACGCGCTACTTCGTAAGGGCGGATGGACGAGTAGGCAAGCGGATCGAACTATGCAGGTCTTGAGCGCGCTGCTTCGTTAGGCGGGATGGAATACGGGTCGCGATGCCACGCTTCGGTAGGCGGATGGACGAGTAGGCTAAAGGATTGAGGGTCGCAAGCACCCCTTCGACAAGCACGCCACTAGCAATTGCTAGTGCGGCACCGGACACGGTGGTGGAGTGGAAAATGGATGGGGGCGCACCTCATTAACACATATGAACTAAATAATTCCATAAACATGAAATAAACAATAATACACATAGTTCATAGCATTCATCATCTAAATATAGAGATTACAAACAACTACAACCACACAAGTAGAAGAAAAAGGCAAGAGATACGACCGAATCCGGAGTCTCGTTGTAGATTCACGGTAGGAATCGTTGGGTTGTCAATCCACGTCCTAGCTCGGTCCCAACTGCGTCCGGGGTAGAGGAGGGCTGTCACACCTCCCAATGGACCCGTCTTCTCCAGCGATTTACAATCCGGCCACGTCTGATGCGAAGAACTCCTTGCTTGGCGATGAAGATGTGTGGAATCTCCTCCTTGAAGCTCTTGGATGATGGAGGAGGCCTAGGGGGCGGAGAACTAGCGAAAGGGGGCGAAACGGCGGAGCTGGGCGAGAAAACGGCGGATGTCCCGACCTAATTCGCGAGCAGCGGAATTTATAGGTGCTGGAATAAACAGTGCGCACGGTCAGTGGCGCACGACCAGTGGTCGTGCGCACTAGAATCCTGTGATCGTGCGCTCTGCCTGGATGGAACCTACAAAGACAGAAATTGTGAAATAACATGTTCGCACGACCAGTGGCGCACGACCGGTGGTCGTGCGCACTATCGTAGGTGGTCGTGCGCACTATCCGAAACAGAACTCAAAAAATTGATGATAAGTGCGCACGAAGAGTGGCGCACGACCGGTGGTCGTGCACACTATCGTAGATGGTCGTGCGCACTGCACCAAACAGAACTCATGAAAAAGGGTTAAGTGCACACGATCAGTGGCGCACGACCAGTGGTCGTGCGCAATAGAACCGGTGATCGTGCGCAGTGTTCCTGTGCAGAATTGCACCGGAAACACCTGCACGACACCTGTTCCAGCGTACGACACCAGTCTAGCCACTGAAAGTGGGACTTAACATTGCAAGAAAACTACTAATGAAGATAAGCATGAAATCACACCAAAATGGGCCTAGAGGTGCACATAGCAAGTGATAATAAAAATATGCTAAAACGAGGCTAAAGGGCAGTGGAATGACTAGATAAACGACCCAGATGAGTCCATATATGTGTATATAATCGGGACTCATCAATGACACTCCTCCTCACGCCTATAAATAGGACCCCGCATCTCGTCATAAATAACACTGAAAGAGTAAGTGAGAGCTCGTGAGTTGTTTGTGCGGTTAGAACTTTTCTGTTCGCATGGCTTGAGTCTTGCCTTTGCTGTGCTCGCAGGTTATGAATCTTGCTTGTGGTTCTGATTTGATTAGAGGAGACTGCATTGGATATGTCGGTAGCAGTAAGCGACGGGTAGCAGCAGGAGGTCGCGGTTAGCAACAAGGCTATTTTTCTTCAGCTTATTTCAAGCTTTCAATAAAGATCAGTCCGCGGTGGTTAAGAAGTTTACATTTGCTGGTCTATTTCTGTTCAGTTCTTCAGCAGTTGTGTTTGTGGTTAGGAGCGACCAGGTGACTGCGGTCAGGCAGCCTTGCTTGTGCGGATATTATTAGCATTGGAATAACAGGCAGTTCGCGTGTTGATTTGTGGTTTGGTAACATGGCAGTTTGCGTGGACAGTCTTGTTAGTCGCAGTGGTTTGGCGGGTTCTTTTTTGTAAATGCCAGCTTCTTGTTATCTATTTTTCTTCCTCATCAGATGTACTGGTAAATCAGGTCTCGCCATGTATGCCTAGCAATGTACAGAAGATAGTCAATATAAGATTTCTATTGTTCCTTCATTGTTTCTAGGTTCTAGTGCTTGGTATGGTTGAAGTGTTCCTGCGACCTAGTTCTCGTTTTTCCGCTTATCAGTAATTTAACATGGTATCAGAGGGATAGAGGTTTGAGCAGTGATTCAGTCGCAGTTATCTTGCTTGGATTTCTGGAAGCACAAGTAAGTCAGTTGTATTATAATGGAAGGAAGAATAACAAGAGGTCTTAGTATTGAGCTCCTGACACATACTAACTTTAAGAAATGGAAGTCTTGTATGGATAGCTATCTTCTAGGCGAGGACCTCTGGGAGGTTGTTGGTGGAGAAGAAACTCAAGATGTTACTATTGGAAATCCTGATCAGGTGAGTGCTTGGAGGAAGAAAAATGCGAAAGAAGAGTTTACTCTCATACGGGCTATCTCAACAGAGTTGTTTCATCCCATCATTAGATGTCGACAAGCTGCTGAAACATGGACAACCTTGGATGGGCTGTTTAATAAGAAGAATGTAGCTCGGCTACAGTTCTTAGAGAATGAGTTGGTTAAGGCCACTCAATGTGACTTGTCTATATCAACGTTCTTCCTAAAGATGAAGAACCTCTATGGAGAGATTTTTGCATTGGACCCGTATGAGCCCATTTCTGAGGCAAAGCTTAAGAGGCACATTATCCGCGGCTTGCAGAAGGAGTATGTCGCCTTCGCCACTTCAGTACAAGGGTGGGTCAATCAGCCATCATTGCTCGAGCTGGAAAACCTGTTGGCTTCGTAGGAAACCATGGCAAGACAAATGGCTGGGATAACTTTCTCCGGGGGAGATAGCGAGGTCTTATACTCAGGGAAGAAGAAGTGTTGGGACAAGAAGAAAAAGTCTTCAGGATATGATGGCCCTCCAACTTCATATCAGCAGGAGAGGAGCAATTCTCCTAAGCGTGATTGGAAGAAGAAGGAAGGACCTAGATGCTTTAGGTGCAATAAACCTGGCCACTTCAGGAAGGACTGCAGAGTCAATCTTCAGTCGGGGCATACTGTAGGAAAGGAGGGAGCAGAGTCCAGATCTGCTGAAACTGAATGGGGTGAGGGTGCCTTCATGACGGTCACTTTTGTTCGTGCATTAGCATCTATCAACTATCAGGATGACTGGATCATTGACTAAGGGTGTGATCATCACCTCACTGGGGATGAGTCAAAGTTCGCCTTATTGTAGGAGTACAAAGGTAATGATGCCATTATTACGGCTGATGATACTGTTCATATAGTAGAGAAGGAGGGTGTAGTTTCTTTGAACGACGATAAAGGTCCACTTACGTTGAGAAGTGTCTATCATGTGCCGGGTATGAAGAAAAACCTCTTCTCAGTGACCAACGTTGTTGATGATGGCTATCACATTTTGTTTGGTCCAACAGAAGTGAAGTTTCTTTGGAATATGTCAGCGGTGAAGGCTGAAGTCACTCATGTTGGAAGAAGGGTGAAGGACTTGTTTGTGTTATCTACAAGTTCGAATGTTGACAAGATGAGGACTAATGATAGCGTTGTTATCTGGCATGAAATACTTGGACATGTTGGGATGGATAAGCTGAAGGCTATGGAGGGAAGAGGCCTTGTGAGAGGCTTATCTAGTCTGTCATCTTTCGGAGAAGATCAAGTTTGTGCTGGTTGTCAATATGGTAAGGCTGATCGCCTTCCATTTGACAAATCAAAAAAGCAGATGCAAAGCACCAATGGAGTATATTCATGGTGATCTGTTTGGACCTACCAGAACTATTATTCTTGGAGGTAGCAGGTATATGCTGGTCTTGATTGATGACTTCACAAGATATACTTAGGTATATTTTCTGAAGGAGAAGTCGGTAGCCTTTGAAAAATTTGTGGAGTTCAAGGATCTAGTGGAGGGTCGGCTTAACATGCAGATCAAGAAGTTCAGAACCGATAATGGAGGAGAGTTCACCTCAAATGCATTTTTCAACTTCTGCAAGCAGCATGGCATCCGAAGAGAACTCCATTGTGCTCACACTCCACAACAGAACAAAGTTGCATAGCAGAAGATCTGTCATCTGACGGAGACCTGCAAATGTTGGCTTCATGCCAAGAGTATCCCAAAGTCCTTCTGGGCAGAGGAAATGTCTTGTTCAACTTATGTCATCAATCTGATGACTCTAAGTCCCATCAATATGAATACCCCTCATCAGTTTATGTTCAAGATAAACCCTATGGTGGAACACCTTCGAGTGTTCGGATCTACCTGCTACGTGCATGTTCCAAATGCTCTTTGAACAAAACTAGATGTGAAAGCAAGAAAGTTAGTGTTTGTTGGTTATGATGACCGGAAGAAGGGTTGGAGATGCATGGATCCTGAGACATGGAGAGCTGTGGTCTCAAGGGGTGTGGTATTTGATGAGTTAACATCATAACAGGGCAGCTCTTCTATTGAGTTACAAGAAATCAGGTCAGATGGTGTACTAGGAGAAGCTAGCACGGAAGTTCTGGTAGAGTTACATGTTTCTCTAGGTGCTCAAATTGCTTATAGCTCTGGGTCAGGTTCTTCAGGTTCTGAAAGCAGGAAGAGAAATGCCCCAAGTACGCCTGAAAGGAGAGCTAGTCCAGAAAAGGTAGCTGAAGAGGTGGATCATAGTAAAGCTCTGCGAAGGTCCAAAAGGACTATCATTCCACCAGATCGGTATACAGGGGAAATTTGGTGAGCTTCGTGTCATGTCTCTTCACAGGTCCCCTAGATGAGAGAGAGCCATCTTGTTTTGAAAATGCAATTGGAGTCAAGGTGTGGGAAGAGACAATGGATGAATACATGGCTGCCCTCAGAAAGAATGAGTCTTGGGACTTGGTGCCTAAGGTTGAGGGTGTTACTCCTGTGACTTGCAAGTTGTCTTTCAAGCTGAAGAAGAAGGTTGATGGCCGCATCAAGCGGTACAAGGCTCGCCTTATAGCTGGAGGGTTCTCTCAGATGTATGGGGAGGATTATGAAAAAACATTCAGCCCTATTGCCCAGATGACTTCAGTTCGGGTGGTGATCGCTTTGGCAGCTTGCCAAGGGTTGAAAATTTGGCAACTTGCCAAGGGTTGAAAATTTGGCAACTTGACATGAAGAATGCTTTCCTTTATGGTGAGATTGACAAGGACATTTTCATGGATCAACCACCTGGTTATGTTTCTAAAGTTTATCCAAGACATGTGTGTAAGCTTAAGAAGGATCTTTACGGCTTGAAACAGGCGCCTTGGGCGTGTTATGGCAAGATAGCAGAATACCTCCAGTTCTGCGGATACTCTACTTCTGATTCTGATTCAAGCTTGTTCGTAAAGAAGATGCGGCTGCTTCAGGTCTTGGTGTTGTTATACGTTGATGATATGATCGTCACGAGAAATTCTAAGATGGAGGTACCTAGACTTTGAGCTGAGTTAGCTATCAGATTTGAGATGAAGGATCTGAGGGAGCATCATCATTTCCTTGAACTCAAGGTGGAGAGGAAGAAGGACGGGTGCTCATTTCTCAAAATGGTTATGCGGAGTGGATCGTTAAGCGATTCGGCATGCGGGACGGGAAGAGAAGTTCTACTCCACTTGTTGTTGGTCTAAACATTCAGCGGGATTAGGGGAGGTTTTTTTCTGATCCGTTGGTGTTCCGGGCTCTTGTTGGGACTCTCATATATTTGACAATCACCAGGCAAGATATTGCCAATGCAGTTGGTAGGGTTAGTCGGTATATGGCGGAGCCACGAAAACCTCATCTGGTGGCGGTTAGGAATATTTTGAAGTATGTGAAGTCGACCTCTGATTTGGGTCTCCTTTATGGGTGGGACACAAGCTTCAACCTGCAGGGTTACGTGGATGCTGATTATGGGGGAGATTCGGATGATCGGAAATTGACATCTGGATACGTCTTTTTGGCGGGACCGACAGCTATATCATGTTGCAGCAAGAAGCAGGATTCGGTGTCTATTTCAACCACTGAAGCGGAATACAAGGCTTCGGCTTTGGCAGCTCAGGAAGCCGTCTGGCTTAGGAGATTGGTGGTGGACGTCCATAAGGAGGTGCGAGGTTGTACTTTGCTCCGTGGTAACAATGAGAGTGCTCTCAAACTGGTTAATAATCCAGTATGTCATGCACGGACCAAGCATATCGAGATCGAGCATCATTTCATTTGGTAAAAGGTGTTGGAGGGGTCTCTGATGGTTTAGCATGTGCGGAGCTAGGACAATATCACTGATATCTTCACGAAGCCGCTGGCACATTATGTACTTTTAATCGACCCCCCCCCCCCCCCCCCCCCCCCCTCTAGAGAATACTCAGAGGCACATTGTGTACTTTTAATTGGTATTTGAGGGAGGCTGATCATTAAAAGGTTTACACCTTGATCAAAAGATCTCCTCACTCTTATTTCTTTATTTTAAATGAACTAAAACTATTTTATAAAGAAAAATGAGTTCTAAGGACAATGCATCAAGAAGACCACCGGTGAGTAACTTGAATAAGCTTACACTCTGGAAGCCAGAATAATGCTATATATGAACTCTATTGATGAAGACATTTTTAATGTCATTATTTCATGTCTCCCAGTCCCAGTGAGAAAAGATGCTAGTGTGATAGTAAACCAAACTGCAGTCCCCATAGCAGAAGGGACTGATGTTGATAAGAAGGTGAAGTCATATGATGCCAAATCCTTGAATATTCTGGTGTCAACTATGTCGGATGACATATTCTAAAAAGTTGATAATTGCAACTCTGCCAAAGAAATATGGGAATCACGTTCCAAATTAGTTGAGGGCAGCTCTGATGAAAAAAAGGACAAAAAGTCCCTTCTCATATCCCAATATGAGAACTTTAAGAAAAAAACTGAAGAAAGCATAGCTGAGATGTATGACAGGTTCAGTTTCATCATAAATGAGCTGAAGGGCCTTGACAAAGAAATTTCTCTGGCAGAAATTAATGACAAACTCCTCATGTGCTTCCCAAGCATATGGGACTCAAGAATCTGGGCTATCAGAGATTCCAGGTATCTCATAGAAATATCTACAAATGCTCTGCTAGGCAAGCTCATGTCCTATGAGCTCTTACTAAAAAGCAGGGCTGAGTCAGAAGCCTAGGGGAGAATCTCAACTCCTAAGGAAAGGACACTTGCTCTAAAGGATGCTGAAGGAGAGCCTTCCAGTTATGAAGAAGAGATGTTAAATCTCTTGGCCAAATGATTCAAGAGATGGGTCAAGACAGAGGACTCCAGAAGGAAGGAGAGGATTTCAAGCAAACCAAGGTATGATAAAACTCCTAAACATGAAACTATCTGCTTCTCTTGCAGTAAACCTAGGCACTTTGCCACAGATTGTCCTGAAGAGGAAAACAACAAAAGCAACAAGAAGAAGGAGCACAAGAAGAAATCCTTCATGAGGAAGGATACGATAATGGGGAAAGGTTTCATTGCTGAAACCTGGAGTGATTCAGAGTCTCATACAAGCTCCTCCTCATCTGATAGTGATGAAGAGTGCAACTAAAGAAGCCTACTTAATGGCTCTGGAAGACTCTAATACAGAAAATCAGGTAACTATTTTTTGATGATTTTAACTTTTCCTCAAAAGACTTTAAATACTATTTTATAGAATTCTGTTAAGATTATATTAACAGCCAAAAAGAACTTAACATAATCAGAAAAGACTAGAAGACCTTAGGAGAGACAATCTGCACTCAGTTAACTATGATCTAAGAAATCAAATGTTTAAGAAAGAAAAAGAAAAATACACATTAACTAATGAAAATTCTGATTTAAAGAAAGAACTTAGAAAAGCAAAATCCTTTGAGGACTCACTCAATGGGAGGAGTCAAAAGCTTAAGGACATCTCACAAAATCTCTCCAAGAGATTTAACCATCTTGATCTAGAATCACTACCATCCACCAGAACACTAATCCCTAGCAAACTTGCCTGTGAAAATCATGTAGCATTCATTAGGTCTAGTATAAATCAACCAAATAACAACTTTGAATCATGTGAAGAACAAAATAATAACCCTAATAAACATAATATATTCAATAGGGTAAACATTACTAATCAAACAGGGAGTCTAGGTAAATACCCCTTAGAAAAGCCAAATAATAATTATGAAAATCTTAATAAAAAGAATTATGCGTTGACTAGAACTCGACTCAGTTTTAAAGATGCGTCGAATGAAACTCAATGGAGTTTTGCATATGCTTCGACATCAACTCGAAGCAAGTATGAGGGTTCGTCGATTTCTATTCCACACAACCAATATTCTGCATCGAATTATTATCAACATAACTTTGCAGATATGTCGAAATACACTCGACGCAACTCTTATGATGCGTCTATTCTTCTCGACGCATGCTTCCGGCAAGAAATTTTTAAACATCTAGATCTCTCTCTACTTATATTCCTAGATGTTTCTTCTGTTCTAAAATTGGGCACATAGCCAAACATTGCTGGCATAATAATCCAGCGCTTCTTCACCTTAAGGGGTATATTGAAAGACCAACTTATTCTTTCATAACTGCATATGATGATAGAAGATAGAGACACCAGAAAGTGAGGATCTATACTAATGTTTGATTTCATGTGCATAAATGAGACAATTCAACCACAAACTAGTAGTGGTATCTGGATAGTGGATGCTCCATGCATATGACTGGAGCAAAAGAATTGTTGGAAAACTACAAGGCCAAGGAAGGGCCTAAGGTAATTTTTGGGAATTCCCACTCTGGTCAAACCAAAGGATAGGGTTTGCTCAGGATTGCAGAAATCTCCTTCTCTAAGGTAGCATATGTTGAAGGACTTCAACATTATCTAATTAGTATTAGTCAGCTTTTTGATGGTGAATACAAAGATGTATTCACTAAGTCTTTATGTCATATAGTTTGTTCTATAACTAACCAAATTGTATTTGAAAGTGCACAATGTGCCTCTGAGAACCCTCTAGAGGGGGATGAAAAGAGATTTAATGATTTTTTATTCTAAATGTGCAAACAATAAAACTTATTAAGGTATTATGCACCCAAACAAAATTAAAGGCAGAATATATAAGATAAATATTGCTGAAATAAAAGTTGTAAAAGGATATGGGACAACACAGAAAGTCACAGCAAAGACACACAAAATTTTTATAGAGGTTCCCCTAAATGTGGGTAATCCCCTCTTCTTCCACCTGGTAGGGATGCACAACCTGTGCCTGAGCTTTTGATAATGAGAATCTTAGAACAAAAGATCTTTTGATAAGGAGATCTTGATCCACAGATCTTTTGATAAGGAGATCTTGAACCACTGAATCCTTTGGAAGAGGGATTCTTAAAACTCTTGTACAGTTGAAGGAAGGGAGAAACAAGAAGGAAGAGATGAGAAGAAGAATTATGTTCTCAGAATTCTATTGAAGCCTTCTGCTTTAATTTTTCCTTTTGCTGGATCGGCTAATGATGAACCCTTGTTTATGATAGTGATTATTTGCAAGGGTTATAAGCTTCAGATCACTTTGACTATATTATCCTTATAATCTGGCTGCTATGAGATGGTGATGAAGAGCAGCCTTCGGTTCTTTCTGTTCAGAGAGAGAAGTTCTTGTTTTTCTGTCTTTTAGGGTTCCAGGAGGAAGAAGAAGAAGAAGGAAGCCCTAATCGACAAGATACATAAAATTGTGATAAATGCTCTACTGTTCTTCTCTCTGATATTCTAATTTATTGTCCATCATTTCATTTTCAATTCCTTTCCTCTTTTGGGTTGTCCTGAAAAGGTATTTCCTTGGACAATTAATCTCTCTTCCTTTATTTGTTCACGACCCGTCTGCCAACTGTTTTAATCCTTTCCAAGAAAGCTTTCCCTATCTTCTTTACTGCACCTCTCTATTCTAGGCAAAAAATAAGCCGTTGTAGAACGGTCTTTAGGACTATGGGCCCTAAGAGAGAGTGCAAAAGGAACAGCTGAAAAGGTTTCCTTTTCAGTCTGTATTCGACATTGCATCGATTTCTCTTTCTCTCTTATTGACGCACCTTCAAGTTCTTTTAAGAGCAACTTTGAATTCCTTTTTTCTCTGATTGAACTGTGATATCAACGTTACGTAGAATACTTATCGACGCATCCGTCGAGTTAAAAGCTTGTGTTTGAACTTCATTATCTGCATTAAATTGTAGTCGACGTTGCGTTGACTTTAGATAGCTCGAACAGATTCTTCCTTCTGCGTTGAGTTTAAGTCGAAGCTCTGTCGAATTCTAATGATACTTTGACTTGTCTATTTTATCTACGTTGATATCCTTTCGACATAGAGTCGACTTGGTCTACTTTGATAGAAAGTTAGAGTTGCTTGGACTTCTAGTCTATGTTGCATCGACATGAACTCAAGGTTGTGTCAAATACTATTCAACGCAATTGTTAACTCAACCCAATTTTCTTGTCTTGCTCTGGTCTTGACACTCCAAGTTGTGTGAGATATCCTAAGTCATCTAATGACCAAATTACCCCCACTATACAATGGGTAATTAAAAACTAAGAGTTAAAATCACTTTAGATAATTTGTTAAGTTAAATCTAAGGAGTTTTTCCCAACAGTATTGTTTGGTCTATGTTGTAGATTTTGAGTATACTAAGTCAGATATCTGATTATTTAACTCTCAGTTAGAAAACCATGAGTTGTGGCACAGGAGACTCAATCACCTAAATTTTAAGACCATTGCTAAACTGTCTAAGCTTAACCTAGTATGAGGCTAACCAACAGGTAAGTTTAATAATGACCATCTCTGTAGAGCCTGCCAACTAGGAAAGCAGATCAAATCATCATTCAAACCAATTGGTAAGAATAATTTTCCCAGAACCCTATACCTCTTGCACATGGACCGATTTGGTCCTATATCCACTCAGAGCTTAGCAGGTAAGTCCTATACTCTAGTCATTGTTGACGACTTTTCTAGATTCAGCTGGGTGTTCTTTCTAATAGCTATGTCAGACACCTTCAAGATTCTCTCAAGATTCATTAGAAATATTCAATATGAATTCAACACTCAGGTTGTTGTGATCAGAAGTGATCATGGTACTGGGTTTAAAAATTAGTTAATTTGTAGATTTTGTGAGGATGAAGGGATAAGTCAAAGCTTTTCAGCTCCTAGAACCCCCCCCCCCCCTAAAAAAATGTGGTGGTTAAAAGGAAAAAATAGAACCTTAATTGAATCAGGAAGGACATTATTGGCTGAATCCAACTTGCCAAAGTCCTTTTGGGCTGAGGCAGTGAATACTGCTAACTATGTTCTGAATACAAGTCTCATCCACAAGACAAAGTTGAAGACCCTCTATGAGTTATTGAAGGGAAAGACACATATAGTCACTTACTTTAGGATCTTTGGTTGTACATTCTTTATTCTAAATAATGGGAAGTGTCATCTTGCCAAATTTGACAAGAAGGCCGATGATGGATTATTTTTGGGATATTCCTCATCAAGTAAGGCCTATAGGTGCTAAAATAAAAGCTCTCTTAAAATTGAGGTGTCAGTGCATGTGTTCTTTGATGAAGCTAACATGTTTTATAAGGGGAAGTAAACTTCCACCAGCACTATTTTGCAGGAAAAAGACCAACTTGCAGATCATGTTGAAAGGCTTAGCATCATGGATCATTCATCAGAGTGTCAAGACAAAGGGAAACAAAAAGTTGACACTGATTCAGATGAAGATGAGCTTACAACACCTGAACTACCAGCCACTGAGATCATTCTAGAGAATGAAGATGGTGCTCCCATGGTCAATGTGCAGGTTGAACTTCATGAAGAAGAGAATCCCCTTAAAAACTCAACAAGAACCAGGATGACCATAAAGGATCATCCTTCAACACAAGTTATAGGAGATTTGACAGTTTGAGTCAAGACAAGGAATCAGATAACACATGAAACAATGTTGCAGTGTTTTCTCTCTCAATATGAACCTAAGAAGTTTGAAGAAGCAGACATTGACCCTCACTAGATATCTGCAATGCAAGAAGAAGGTCTGGACATTGGTTGAGAGACCAAGGAATTACCCAGTAATTGTAACCAAATGGGTATTCAAAAATAAAATGGATTCAACTGGAGTCATAGACAGGAACACGGCCAGACTTGTGGCTCAAGGATATAGGAAAGAGGAGGGGATTGACTTCAACTAGACATTTTCTCCAGTAGCAAGACTGGAGGCCATTTGAATATTTCTTGCATATATTTGCTGAAAGCATTAAGATTAAAGTCAATCAAATGGATGTGAAAAGTGCATTCCTAAATGGAACCCTTCAGGAAGAAGTATATGTGGTGCAACCCCCAGGTTTTGTCAATCCATCTTTTCCCTCCTTTGTATATAGATTAGATAAAATATTGTATGGCCTCAAGCAAGCTCCAAGAGCTTGGTATGAGACCTTATCCACCATTCTTCTGGAACACTCCTTTGAAAGAGAGAAAGTGGATAAAACACTCTTCACAATAGCACATAAAAATCAGCTCCTACTAGTGCAGATATATATAGAGGATATTATATTTGGGTCAACAGATCAAACACTATGCAAAAGGTTTGCATATCTAATGCAGTATAGATTTGAAATGAGTAGCATAGGGGAATTATCCTATTTCCTAGTCCTCCAAGTAAGGTAAAATGTTGATGGCATTTTCATTTCTCAATCCAAGTATACCAGAGAACTCATCAAGAGGTTTGGGATGGAAAATACCTCTGTCATGAAAACCCCCATGGCTACCAATGCTGTTTTAGATAGATATGAAAAGGGTAAGTCCTTTGATCAGAAGACTTACAGAGCAGCCATTGGCTCTCTTCTCTATCTAACAGCTAGCAGACCAGATATATTGTTTGCTACTTATATATGTGTTATGTTTCAGGTTGACCCCAGGGAATACCACATGAGTTATGTAAAAAGTATACTCAGATATCAAAAGGGTACACCTGAACATGGCTTGTGGTATCCAGCAGAATCTGGATTTCACTTAGTTGGCTATTCAGATGCAGACTTTGCTGAATGTAGGCTGGATAGAAAAAGCACCTCAGGAAGATGTCAATTCCTTGGTGCTATACTGATCTCAGGGTTTAGCAAGAAGGAAACCTCAGACTCCACAGCTACAGTTGAAGCTGAGTATATAGCTGCAGGAAGCTGCTGCTCACAAATATTGCGGATGCAAAATCAGTTGTTAGACTACAACTTTTCTCTTGATAATTCCACACTATTTTGTTACAGCTCTAATGCTATCTCCATACATCCCAATCCTATTTTCCATAGCAGAACTAAGCACATAGAGATAACGCATCACTTTCTCAGTGACAATGTTGAGAAGGGTAAGATAAATCTTTAATACATTTCCACTGATATTCAAAGGGCTGACATCTTCACTAAGCCACTTGATGAAAGTAAGAACAAGTTCTTCATCAATGCACGGGGAATGATTGATGGAGCTCTCTAGGACACCATTATTATGCATTCAAACTTATTTTTCATAGAAGTATTGCTGGGAAAAAGAAAAAAAATTAAGAAAAATATAACTGTTCATTCGTAGATGCGTCGTATATAAATCAACGTTGTTTGCCTGGAAAGCCCGCGATGTCCTCTTACAGGTCAAAAGTACCGGTCTCCGCGATCTCAAGTTTGGGAGACCGCACAGCCGCCAGCAGAGTTCTCAGCCGAATCCACTAAGTCCCAGGCGGTCAGAAGGTCGTCAGATCGCCAGACCGCGCGGTCTGGTCCTTTTTCTCTATTTTGATTATTTGCACCCCTTTTCCCTGCCCCGACTCTCCTGTATCCCGGGCAGCCCATTGTTTTCAGATCTGCCCGTTTGGGCAGCCCCCTCCTCTATAAATAGATGGGTAGGGGTACCTAAAAATGGACTTTTTGGCCTTGAGCCTCCAGCTTACATCCTGTGTGAGCGGTCTCGATTTTCTGTGATCGTTTTTCTTGACTCTTATCTCTCTTTCTCAGCATCTTTTGTCTTCAGTAACCTGCACTCCGCAGTTTTCTCCCATCACTCTTTAGTGTGAATTTTGGAGGTACCACTTTTGGTGCCAACAGAACGAACACGCGATCTTCGGATTCGGAGTGTTCAGGTGAATTTTCAGACTTTCAATATGCCTGAGCATAGAGGCCTCCCAACTCGGTCTTCCAGCGACCACGCCCAAATCGATCACAATTCCTTGGAAGCTCTTGAGCGCCGTTTTGAGCTTCACGTCGAGCAAGCTCTCAGGGAGGCCGCTCGAGCTCGGCACGAGGTCACCTCTGCTCAACAAGAGATCGCGCGGTCTTAGCAGGAAGCCGCTCGCGACCGTCAAGAGGTTGTCCGGACTCAGCTTGAGTCCGCCAAGCAGATCGAGGCCATGAACCAGGTTCTGGCCGCGATCTCCCAGAAGATCCTTCCTCCTCCAAGCCAGGTCGCTACCCCAACCGCATGGCAAGCGGTCAGCCTTGGGATCGCTCGAATTTTCAGCCTGCAGCTCCTCAGCGATCTCAGCATGAGGAGTTCGCTGCCCGTCATAATTCTTTTAGAGCAGCCGCTCAGGGGCCCCCAGCCCAAGCTTTGAACTTTGAAGAGGATTTTGCTTATCCTCCAGCCCCTCCTACTCCTTTCCTTTCTCCCCCAGGTGTTTCTGAAATAGGGGAGCCCTCCCCCTTTACTGATGAAATTCGTCGAGAACCTATTCCAAATGGCTTCAGAAAACCTCGTCTCCCTATTTTTTGGGAGAGAGTGATCCCATGTCCCATCTCCAACCTTTTGAATCTGTCGTTGCCCTCCGAACCATCTCAGATGGGTTGAGATGTAAGTTGTTAATAACTTCTTTTGATGGAGCTGCTAGGGAGTGGTTCTACAAGATGCCCTTCGAATCTATCCCGAGCTTTGCCGTTCTAAGGAATGAGCTCCTCTTGAGGTTTGCAACCGCTAAGAAGAGGAAGAGTGGTCCTGTGACCCTCTTCAAGATCAAGCAAGGTGAAAATGAGACTGCCGCTCATTTTGTCGACCGATTCTAGAGAGAGATCCTAGGGATTAGAGATATGGATCCTGCTCTTTATATGGCAGCCTTGATTAATGGCCTGCAGGAGGGCCCTCTCAAGTTCAAGGTTACCACTAAAGAGTCCAACTCTTATCAGGAGATGATTAGCATTGCCAATTGTTACATAGAGGGGCAGATCAACAACCCCACCTAGGTAACCAATCAGACCAATAGAGCCAGTCAGAAAGGCTCTGCACGATTCTATCCCGCCCCGTCTTGCTCAAAGCCTCGTCAAGAGTTTCCACTGTTGAATTTTTTGAAGTGATGTGTTGGAGACTGGGCGGTCTGTTTTTGGGAGACCGCCGAGACTGCGCGGTCTGTGCTTGTATTCTGCCAGTCTAGCTCTGCCGGTCTGTTCTGGCAGACTGCTGGTTCTGCCGGTTTGTTCTTAGCAGTTGCGGTATGTTCTCGAGTTGATCTGCTAGTTGGCCTGTCTTCCTTGTTGGAAGACTGTGCGGGTTGTTCTTATATGACCGTCTATCCGGGCGGTCTGTCTTGGCGATCTGGCGACTTGTCAGAAGTTTGCCAGATGGTTCTTAGTTTGCTCCTGGTGGTCTAAGGAAGGAGTACCTTTGTGACCGCGCGACTTGTGCACGATTTTGTGTTCGCGCGACCTGTGCGCGATCTTGTCTGTTGATCTGCGTCTTGGTCGGGTGATCGTCCAAGAGGTCTGATCGCGCGGTCTGCCTTATGAGACCGCTGGCGATCTGACGGGTGGTGATTGTATCTCTCCTGTTTGGTGATGACATCCGTCTACCCGCCTATAAATAGAGGTGCAGGGCCCGTCATTCCTAACGAGAACTGTAAGAACTGAGCCTAGGTTAATTCGTGCGGTCTCACTTTGAGGTCGGGCGGTCTCGGAAGCGAGCTGACTGCTTGTTGTGTTCACAGGTTTGCGATCAGCAGGTTGCGGTCTTCTTCCTTGGTGATTCCCAGCGGCTTGAATAAACAGTTCGGCAGCGGTCAGTCTACGAACTGGTTTATGTTTGTTCTTGTGCTGTTCGCAGCGAGCTCAGCGATCAGGCGACCTTCAGCGGTTAGGCGATCTGGGTTGCGGTCTGGCGACAGCTTCAGTTCTTCATTCCAATAAAGCTCCAGTTCATGCGGTCTGAGGTGCGGTCTTGCAGTGCTGGCAGTCTGTCCAGTTTTTGTCCGCGCGGTCTCAGGTCAAGTCGGGCGACTTCTGGAGTCGAGCGGTCTGTGCGGTCTCAGCTTGTCTAGCCGCCAGATTTGTTTTGGTGTGTATTTGTTCTTCTCATCTCCATGATTCTGATGAATCATGTCTCGCCGTGTATGCCTCGCAATGTAAATGAAGATTGTGTTTCAATAAAGTTTCTTGTGTTGCTGTGTGGCATTGTGGTTGTTTGGCTTTAACTCAGTTGATACAACTCCTGCTTACTCCTAAACGATTCAAATCAAAAAATTTAACATGGTATCAGAGGGAGGTTATTGGAGTGGATAAGCAGTGATCAACTTGAGTTGCCATCATCTTTGTGAAGAAGAGACCACTTAGATTGCCATGGAAGGCGGATTCGCAAGAGGGCTTGGTATTGAACTCCTTACATCGACTAACTATAAGAAATGGAGGTCATGTATGGAGAGCTATTTACTTGGCGAGGATCTTTGAGAAATAGTTGGAGGAGAAGACACACAAGAGGTGTTTCTCGCAGGAGATAATATGGCAGAGGTGAGACTTTGGAGGAGGACGAATGCTAAGGCATAGTTCACTCTCAAGAGAGCTATCTCACCAGAACTGTTTGATCACATCATCTGGTGTAAATCTGCTGCTGAGATTTGGACGTCTTTGGACGGGCTGTTCAATAAGAAGAATGTAGCTTGCCTATAGTTTCTTTAAAATGAGTTGGCGAAGGCCTCTCAAGGTGATCTTTCTATTTCTACCTTCTTTCACAAGATGAAGAACCTCACAACAGAGATTTCTGCATTGGACCCTGATGAGCCCATCTCGGAGGCAAAATTGTAGAGGCATATCATCCGCGGGTTGCGGAAGGAGTATCTTGCCTTTGTGACCTCAGTTCAAGGTTGGGAAAATCCACCATCTCTGTTGGAGCTGGAGAACTTACTTGCTTTGCAAGAAAGTTTTGCAAGACAGATGGCGGGGACTTCTATCTCTGGGGGAGATAGTGATGTGTTATTCTCTGGGAAGAAGAAGAAGAAGGAAAAAAGAAGAAGTCGTGTTATGATGGACCCTCTACTTCAGGTCAGCAGGATAGGGGTTATGCTCCTAAGTCTGATGGGAAGAAGAAGGGAGATGGACCAAAGTGCTTCAGGTGCAATTGATGCGTGTCGGCAAGTGCACCGGTCGCTGTCAAGTAATAATTGTGGAGAATAAATTCCCCGGATGTCGGTCTCTTGAGGAGTGCAGGATGGGTGAACGAATCGCGCAGTGATGATTGTTACACAAGCGTTCAACAAACACAAAGAGGGGTTTTAGGTTGGTTTTCCTAATCTTAGCGATAACAAAAGAGATGCGGGTCGAAAACACCGTTTCGCAAAGTGAGGTGGATGCAACGGCCGCGATGCCGTGCTTCGTGAGGCGGATGAAGTGAACTCGAGTGCGAGAGGGTGAGGGTCGCAAACACCTCTTCACAACCGCCGTTATCTCTTGCTAACGCGGGTCAAACACCTTGCGTGCGGGCGCGAGTGAGTGAATGAGAACGGTGTGAATCACAACCAAACCATGAAGAATAACAAAGAGACATTCATTTAAACAAATAACATCTCAATATTCGAGTTTTACACGGTTCAAAGAGTACAACGAGGAAAGAGGAAAGAAATAACCGATGGTGAAGACTAGCGGCCGTTCACGGCCGGAATGGTAGTTTGTCGGGCTACCTCCGGACTCGGACGGACAATGCTTCCGGCGTAGAGAGCTGTCACAATCTCCCTACGTGCTCCGTCGTCTTCGACTTTAGGTTTCTTCTTCTTCTCACCGAGCGGAATGAAAGAATGCTTGCTTGGAGGCTTACGGAAGATGAAGAACACTCACGGACAATGGAGGAAGTCTTAGAATGGATGGAGGAGGCTTCCCTTTGCGTAGGAGATGAAGTGGAGGCTTCCCACGGTGAAGATCGGCGGCGTACGAAACAAGAATCTCGCTCCCGGCATGAACCATCCGCCCTAAAATCGCAACAGGCGTTTAAATAGGCGCTGGATTAAATACTGCGCACGATCATTGGCGCACGACCAGTGGTCGTCCGCAATGGAATTCGGCGATCGTGCGCACTGCCTGGGTGAAACCTGCAAGATACGAAATTATAAAATAAAATGTTTGCACGACCAGTGGCGCACGACCGGTGGTCGTGCGCACTGGAGTTGATGGTCGTGCGCACTACCGCAAACAGAACTCAGAAATTAAATGGTAAGTGCGCACGAGCAGTGGCGCACGACCGGTGGTCGTGCGCACTATCGTTGATGGTCGTGCGCACTGCACCAAACAGAACTCGTGAAAAAGGGTTAAGTGCACACGATCAGTGGCGCACGACCAGTGGCCGTGCGCAATAGAACCGGTGATCGTGCGCAGTGTTCCTGTGCAGAATTGCACCGGGAACACTTGCACGACTCCTGTTCCCGCACAACCACAGATCTAGCCACTGAAAGTGGCACTTAACAGCACAAGAATACTACTAAAGACAAAAAGCACGAAAATCACACCAAAGTGGGCCAAGAAGTGCACCTAGCATGGATTATCAAATATAAACTATAACAAGGCTAAAGTGCGGAGAATTGACTAATTAACAGTCCGGATGAGTCCAAAAAATGTGTATATGATCAGGATTCATCACACCCCCAGACTTAACTGTTTGCGCGTCCCGAGCAAACGAATCCGGCGGAGCGCGAAAACGATAGTTAACATAGAGAATTACACAAGGGAGTACGGTGCGAAGTGACGTACGCATGCGAGTAGAAATTCTAGTAGAAGAAGATTCTACTTATGCTAACTAATTTACATAAGTATTAAAGCGTAAGTAAAGATTTAGTCCTACTCAGTTGGTGAATTATGAAGAATTTGATGATCATGCCCAGTATGAAAGTGACGAGACACTGAGGCGGGTGTTGCAAAAGATCGGGGCTTAGGAATAACTCCGCTGAAATCCATCAACGTCGTGAACCATACGCTCGCCCGGTCACACTCTCTCCACGGCGCTAGCAAACTCGCAAATCAAATCAGTAGGACTTAAGGGACTAAAACGAGGCTTAGGTTACGGTGTGATATTCAAAGTTAAACACGGTGGCTACGCAACCCAAGTGAGCGAACGGAACGCTGCACCACACAAGACCAACAAACTATGCTCGTGTGACACACCCCCAGACTTATCCTGAAAACCAGGTGTGCACACGGCCAACTTCACAAATACCAACAAATTTTCCGTTTTTAGCTCGGGAGGATTTTTTTTTTTTTTTTTTTTCAAAAAAAACTCTCTTTTTTTTCTTTTTCTTTTACATATTTCACTTCTTTTATTGAACCCCCGGTTGGTTCAAAATCAGCAGATGGACTTTAGTTTCTCTCCATAACACAAAAATTTCACACACCACATAAGTTTAGAATTATGAGCGCAGTTAAAAACAATTTGGTTGCGGGCGTGGGATAGGCTCCAGGCTTTGGTGGATGAAGAGGAGCTGAACAAAGGATTGGTAGGCACAAAATTGGCTTGCAAAGGTGAATGAAATGGACATGGAATAACAAAGCTCAAACTAGCCAAAGGGTGACCTACATCATGCTTGACTCAACGAGTAGCTCTCACCCATGCTTCGAGAGTCGCTTGGGGCAAGTTCTTAGCCCACGAGAAAGGTAAACCTTCCTCCCGACTCGAGCAACACACGACTAGCAACCGCACACACACAACACCGGGTTATCGTCAATTCCATACAAATTCACCACTTGAGTATATTAAATCTAAATTTACGCAGAAATACTAAACATAAATTAGATGCATAAAGAAAATCTAGTTCTACACAAATTCTACCATAGCATGCGAAGTGACTAGAACACTACATGAGTCAACATCGCACTCCAAATAATAATTCCTACGTTAACAACCTATTTCATACTCCAACCAAGATAGTTTACAACGGAACAACAACAAAAAGATAAGCGCGCACTCAAGTGGGTGAAATGGTGTGTGAAACATGGAAAACAACGATAATGATAAGATAAAAAAGAATCAACCTTCTAGTATGCGGTGCACTCATGCACAGTGGATAACAACAACCGCTCCCCCAGACTTAAACTCAGCGATATATCTAGAAATTGAAGCAAAAAGAGGGGAGGAAGTGTTACCCAATGCTCAGAAATGAGCATACCAGACGATTGGCGTTTACGATCAAGACTAGTCCGCAGCATCCGCTCCATCGAACACAAAACCCTGCAAGCACAAACTCAAAGCAACAAAAGCAGAAACAAAAGCTGAACTAAAAGAAGTTAGATAAAAAGAAATACGAAAACAGGAAATCTGGGTTGTCTCCCAGTAGCGCCTTTCATTTAACGTCCTTAAGCTGGACCAAATACCTGTATTAGCAGTGTTTATAAAGTGCAGGAATTAAAAAGAAATCTCAAAAATAGTTCACCACAGCAAATAAAACACACATCAACTAAAAGCGCTCTTATGGTGTGCTTCTCCCGTAGCACGTAGGCGGGAGGTGAAGGCTTTAGGGCCAGCACTGGTATTACCCAATGCTCCCCTAACCTCCGCCACCTTGCCACGGAGAGCGGCAGCACGAGCGTCGCGCAGAAGTTTTTCCTTTTTAAGTTTGGTGACAGTCGGAGACTGCCACCGTTGAGAGTTCTCAGATTTTTCCTCCTTAGAATCAGGTGGCGTCACTTCCGGCATCGTGGTGACTACCGGATCGGCCCAGGAGATGGAGCGCTTAGATAGTTTATTACATGATTCACCATAAGAAGATAAATAATCAGCAACCCTAACTACATTCACATCAACGTTTCCCGAACTGCCGTCTTCCTCCTTCTCGGAGTCGAATTCTTTCCGGAGGTCGACCTCTTCTTCCTCATCCGATTGGAGCTCCTCCATTCCTCCTTCACCTGTTTCTTGAACATGTATCTTTCCTGCACAGCTTAGAAATTCATCAGAAATAACGAGAGGGGGCGGAGTGAATGTTTCAGTTGTGGCTTCGGGACAAGTGGGCTGCTGCAACATATTGGTTAGGGAAATGCACCCCGTAGCAAAGTCAAGGGTAGCACCGCTCTCTTTCAAGAACGGTACGCCCAAGATAGGAATGGACTGGTTTTCCCGCGGGCCCAAAACCTGAAAATCAGCAACTACAGTTGTCCCCTCAACCGTCACCTCCACATTCTTTACTTCCCCCTCGGATTGAATAACAGTACCATTGGCAAGCACAAGGGATTTCCTTTCTTCCGTGTTCAAATCCAGTTGTAATTTGGCTACATCTTGCAACGCAATAACGTTGCGGGAGGAACCGGAATCGCATAAAGCTTTTGTTTCAACCTTATTGATGGAACAAGAGATTACCAGCTCACTCGGATTGGCATCTACCACATCCCCCAGACTCTTCCCTTGATCAATGGGGTTCTTCTCCGTGTTGCTGGGAAGGGTCCCCTGCGAACGCTCGGTTAGCGGTTGGGCCAATTGGCCCAACTGCGTCTCCAAGTTTCGCATAGATGCAGTTTGATTTACCATATTTGAATTAGCTGCTAGCATGAATTTCTCCATCATTTCTTCTAAATTACTCTTCTTTTGGGTAGGGGGTGCTTGGTTATAATCCGGGTGCGGCGGCCTCGGTTGGCTCCCGGAGGCGTAAGCATCGTTTTGATGCTGCCCCGGTGCCCATCGTTGGCCAGGTGTGTTTGGATTCCACGAGAAGTTCGGGTGACTTCTCGCTCCCGGATTATAAGCATTATTGAAAGGCGCCCCCCTAGGCTGATTTCCTACATAATTAACAGATTCGTTCAAGTTCAAGTGTGCGAAGTCACCTGCCACGTTGTTCCCCGCACACTCATAAACGTGGTGGCCTCTGCCTCCACATCCCTTGCAGGTAATGACAGCAGCAGTCGCAGATGGTGAGGGGAGAGAGTCGACCATG
Organism: Dactylorhiza incarnata; assembly: GCA_033032865.1. NCBI lineage: Eukaryota > Viridiplantae > Streptophyta > Magnoliopsida > Asparagales > Orchidaceae > Dactylorhiza > Dactylorhiza incarnata. Next base: position 1,699,905 of record JAWHQI010000395.1, read on the forward strand.
AAAAGACCTCGGCCGCTTCTTGGAGCATTTCTCCCTGCAGTCCAGAATGTACTGTGGGAGGCAGTGTCGCGCAGAATTCGAAGGGCTTCTTCAGGAGTGTGGTTCATCAAGGTACCACCCGCCGCAGCATCGATCATTGCCCTGTAGTTGGGCTCGATCGCGAAGTAGAACAATTCAACCACATTCCATGGTTGGAGCTCGTGGCCAGGGCAACGGCGAAGGAGATCGTTGAGGCGCTCCCATGCTTCAGCAAGGGTCTCTTGGTCAAGTTGGCGAAATGTGGCGATCTCCCGCCGCAAGCTTACAATCTTATCCACAGGGTGGAATTTAGCAAGGAACTTGGATGCGAGAGCATCCCAAGTTGCAGCAGTCCCGGGCGGAATGGAGTGGAGCCACACCTTTGCTTTGTCGCGGAGTGAAAAGGGAAACAGTCTGAGCTTGACCGTGTCGTCCGCAATCCCTGCATAGCGGAAGGTTCCGCAAATATCAGAAAACTCCGCCAGATGCAGATGCGGATCTTCGCTGGCCAACCCCGAGAACTGAGCGTTGTTCCGGATTATGTTTAAGATCGCTGGCTTGATCTCAAACTGATTATTCATAATATTGGGCCCAAAACCTGGATACACACTCCCAGCAGTTGGAGTGGTGTAGTCCCTCATCGTGCGGGGTCGAGGCCTAGCTGCCTCCTGCTCAATCCCAGGCTGATGTTCCCCCACGCCGGGCATTCTCGGATCAACATCATTTGGGTCTACCTGATCACCCATGGCCGCTTGTACAGCCGCAGCGCGCCTTCGCGCGCGAGCAGTTCGTTCGATTTCTGGATCAAAAGGTGCGAGTTCACCTGCGACCTGCCTCTGCATGAACTATCAGAAACAAAAAGAAAAACAAAGAAAATAAAAAACAACTGCTCGTATAACGAAAGTCACAACATAAGACGAAACACGCCTGCACTCCCCGGCAACGGCGCCAAAAACTTGATGCGTGTCGGCAAGTGCACCGGTCGCTGTCAAGTAATAATTGTGGAGAATAAATTCCCCGGATGTCGGTCTCTTGAGGAGTGCAGGATGGGTGAACGAATCGCGCAGTGATGATTGTTACACAAGCGTTCAACAAACACAAAGAGGGGTTTTAGGTTGGTTTTCCTAATCTTAGCGATAACAAAAGAGATGCGGGTCGAAAACACCGCTTCGCAAAGTGAGGTGGATGCAACGGCCGCGATGCCGTGCTTCGTGAGGCGGATGAAGTGAACTCGAGTGCGAGAGGGTGAGGGTCGCAAACACCTCTTCACAACCGCCGTTAGCTCTTGCTAACGCGGGTCAAACACCTTGCGTGCGGGCGCGAGTGAGTGAATGAGAACGGTGTGAATCACAACCAAACCATGAAGAATAACAAAGAGACATTCATTTAAACAAATAACATCTCAATATTCGAGTTTTACACGGTTCAAAGAGTACAACGAGGAAAGAGGAAAGGAATAACCGATGGTGAAGACTAGCGGCCGTTCACGGCCGGAATGGTAGGTTGTCGGGCTACCTCCGGACTCGGACGGACAATGCTTCCGGCGTAGAGAGCTGTCACAATCTCCCTACGTGCTCCGTCGTCTTCGACTTTAGGTTTCTTCTTCTTCTCACCGAGCGGAATGAAAGAATGCTTGCTTGGAGGCTTACGGAAGATGAAGAACACTCACGGACAATGGAGGAAGTCTTAGAATGGATGGAGGAGGCTTCCCTTTGCGTAGGAGATGAAGTGGAGGCTTGCCACGGTGAAGATCGGCGGCGTACGGAACAAGAATCCCGCTCCCGGCATGAACCATCCGCCCTAAAATCGCAACAGGCGTTTAAATAGGCGCTGGATTAAATACTGCGCACGATCATTGGCGCACGACCAGTGGTCGTGCGCAATGGAATTCGGCGATCGTGCGCACTGCCTGGGTGAAACCTGCAAGATACGAAATTATAAAATAAAATGTTCGCACGACCAGTGGCGCACGACCGGTGGTCGTGCGCACTGGAGTTGATGGTCGTGCGCACTACCGCAAACAGAACTCAGAAATTAAATGGTAAGTGCGCACGAGCAGTGGCGCACGACCGGTGGTCGTGCGCACTGTCGTTGATGGTCGTGCGCACTGCACCAAACAGAACTCATGAAAAAGGGTTAAGTGCACACGATCAGTGGCGCACGACCAGTGGCCGTGCGCAATAGAACCGGTGATCATGCGCAGTGTTCCTGTGCAGAATTGCACCGGGAACACTTGCACGACTCCTGTTCCCACACAACCACAGATCTAGCCACTGAAAGTGGCACTTAACAGCACAAGAATACTACTAAAGACAAAAAGCACGAAAATCACACCAAAGTGGGCCAAGAAGTGCACCTAGCATGGATTATCAAATATAAACTATAACAAGGCTAAAGTGCGGAGAATTGACTAATTAACAGTCCGGATGAGTCCAAAAAATGTGTATATGATCAGGACTCATCAGCAATAAGACCGGCCACTTCAAGAAGGATTGTCGGGTTAATCTTCAGTCGGGACATGTAGCAGAGAAGGAGAAGCCAAAGTCTGATGAAGCTGGATGGGGAGGAGCCTTTGCGGCTAATATGACGGCGATGCCCGTTAAGGCCTTGGCTTCCATCAACTTCGAAGAAGATTGGATTGTTGTTTCAGGGTGTGGACATCATCTCACCGAGGATGAATCAAAGTTCTCTTCTTTTGCGCCTTACTCAGGTAACGATGCTATCATTACGGCTGATAACTCTGTTCATGCTGTCGAACAAGAAGGTGTTGTCTCCCTGAGTAGTGATAAGGGTCCACTCACATTGAGGAGTGTTTATCACGTGCCTGGTATGAAGAAAAATCTCTTCTCTGTGACCAATGCGGTCGATGCCCGTTATCACGTTCTGTTTGGCCCAACAGAAGTGAAGTTTCTTAAAACTCAACTGGAGATAAAGGGAGATGTTATGCATGTTGGAAAGAGGGTGAAGGACTTGTTCGTGTTATCGACAAGTACTTATGTTGATAAGATGAAGACCAACGATAGAGCGCCTATCTGTCATGAAAGGTTGGGGCATGTTGGCATGGATAAATTGAAGGCTATGGAGGTAAGGGGCCTTGTCAAGGGATTGCCTAGCTTGTCTTCCTATGGAGACGGTCATGTTTGTGTTGGATGTCAGTTTGGTATGTCTCATCGACTTCCATTTGATAAATCGCAAACTAGATGCAAAGCGCCGTTGGAGTGCATCCACGGTGATTTGATGGGACCGACTGCCACCCTAAGCCTTGGAGGCAACATATATATGTTGGTGTTGATTGACGATTACACCAGATATGTCAGGGTGTATTTTCTGAAAGAGAAGTCGGAAGCCTTTGCGAAGTTTGTGGAGTTCAAGGAGCTGGTGGAAGGTCGGTTAGGCCTGCGGGTGAAAAAATTGAGAACTGACAATGGTGGGGAGTTCACCTCTGGTGAGTTCAGAAGTTTTTGCAGGAAACACGGCGTTCGGAGGGAGCTCACTTGTGCCCATACTCCACAGCAAAATGGCGTTGCAGAGAGGAAGATCCATCATCTAACGGAAACCTGCAAATGCTGGCTTCATGCCAAGAGTATCCCAAAGTCTTTTTGGGCGGAGGGAATGTCTTGTGCGGCTTACGTCATCAACAGGATGCCTCCAAGTCCTATCAACATGAAGACCCCTCACAAACTGATGTTCAAGGAGAAACCAAGTCTTGCTCACCTTCGGGTGTTCGGGTCAACCTGCTATGTGCATATTCCTGATGCTCTTCGGACAAAGCTAGATGCGAAAGCAAGGAAGCTAGTCTTTGTCGAGTATGATGAGCGGAAGAAAGGATGGAGGTGAATGGATCCTGAGACACGGAGATCAGTGGTATCTCGGGATGTGGTGTTCGATGAAGTGACTTCTTACAAGGGGAGTTCAGGAGTTGAACTACCGGAGAGCAGGGTTGATGAAGCAGGAAAAGCTGTGGGAAGTCTTCAAGTAGAGTTGCCTGTTTCACCAGGAGCTCCAGCTGTGTCAAGCTCTGAGATGGAGGCTTCAGGTTCTGGAAGCAGGGGAGCGATGCTCCAAGTTCATCTAGAAGAGAAGCTTGCACAGAAGAAGCAGCTGAGGAGGTGGTTAGTCAGGTGCAACCTCTTAGGAGTTCGAAGAGGACTATCAGGCCACCAGATCGATATACAGGAGGAAACATGGTGAGTTTCGTCTCATGTTTCTTCGCTGGTCCCTTGGATGAAAGGGAGCCGTCGAGCTTTGAGAAATCTAAAGGCGTGAAGCAGTGGGATATTTCTATGCAAGAAGAGATAGATGCTCTCAGGAAGAATGAGACATGGTCCCTAGTGCCGAGATCTAAGGGCATTACCCCTGTAACATGCAAATGGGTTTACAAGCTCAAGAAGAAAGCTGACGGCACGATCGAGCGATACAAGGCTCGCCTTGTAGCTCGCGGGTTCTCACAGCAGTATGGTGAAGATTATGATGAGACGTTTAGTCTAGTGGCAAAGATGACTTGGGTCAGATTTGTTATTGCCTTGGCGGCATCTTGTGGATGGGAGATTTGGCAGCTTGATGTTAAGAATGCTTTCTTATACTGAGAGATTGACAAGGATATCTTCATGATCCAGCCGCCGGGCTTCATCTCGGAGGATCATCCAGACTACGTCTACAAACTGAAGAAGGCCTTATATGGGTTGAAGCAAGCGCCTCGGGCGTGGTATGGAAAGATCGCGAAGTATCTCTTATTCTGCGGGTTCTTTGCTTCAGACTCTGATTCTAGCTTGTTTTTCAAGAAGGACGGGGCGCTTCGGGTTATTGTGCTGCTGTATGTGGATGACATGATTGTCACCGGGAACTCGAAGGAGGCGGTAGCAAGGCTGAGAGCTGAGCTTGCTATCAGGTTCGAGATGAAGGATCTGGGGGAGCTTCACCATTTCCTTGGACTCGAGGTCCAGAGGCAGGAGAGCGGAGTGCTCGTTTCTCAGGAAGGATATGCGGAGCAGATCTGTTGGGAAAATGATTTCTCTTAACCCCCAGAAATGAGTTAAAGAAAGAGTTTTAACAATGAAAAATAAGACTAAGTAATTATGCGTCAAATAGTATTCGACGCAACGTCGAGCTGTAGTCGACGTTCCCTTCAGATTAAGTCAAAGTAACTTTAGGAAGATTTCGACGTATGTGTTGTCGACGCTACTCTGATTTCTTGTCGACGCATATAGAGAAGTCGACGCACCTTAGTCGACGCACCTTCCTTATTCTTCTCTCGACGTCCAGCCAGGATGAATTCGACGCTTACGTCGAATGGTAATCGACGCACGTCGATTTATATGACAGATTTAAATATGCGCCAGATCTCTTTCCTTCTTTCAATAGATCTGATTTATATGGAATAAGTGTCAATATTTTATAGCCGTTCTGAATCATTCTTTCCTTATATCTGATTCTTGGCTAATTTGATTTAACTTATTTGGATATTATTTGAAATCTGAATTGGTTCTTTCCTTCTACAGAAATAAATATTATGGAAACATTTTTATCTTTCTATTTTTCTGACTGCTAATTAATTATCCTCCTATAGCATTATTTTGAATACACAGAGCTATAAATAAAGAGGAGGTCGGCAGAAAATCATAGTTGAGTGATCCACCACATACATTTGAAATAGAGGAAAAGCTCCCAAGAGAATAGAGAGAATAAGCTGAGAAAAGAGATAGTGTGCTGCAGAGAAAAAACCTTCATCTTCTTCTTCTTCTTCAGAAGCCATTCTACTGCAAACTCTGAAAGCTCTCTCAAAAGAGAGAAAAGTTTTTTACAATCTCCTTCTCACTATAGAAGAGAGATTTCATTCACTACTTCTTGTGCTTCCAATCTTCTTGATAGGAAGAAGATTCATTCTTGTTCTTATTTCTTTCTTCTTTCTTTTTCTTACTTAAACATTGTAAAAGAGTTTTTAGAATCTCTCTTCAAAAAATTCAGTGTACTGGTTCTAAGAGTCTCCTTGTCAAAAGACTCAGTTGGTTCTAAGAGTCTCCTTGTCAAAAGACTCAGGGTGGTTCTAAGAGTCTCCTTATCAAAAGACTCAGTGCAAGATAGTGAATTCCTACCAAGGGGGTAGAAGAGTGAACTACCCAAAGTTTGGGGAACCACTATATTTTCTTGTGTTGTGCTGTGATTTCTTTTCTTGCATTTACTTTCTTTACTTGTTTAATTCTTGTTGGTGTGTGGGAAGCTATAATCTGTGATCATACACATATATATTAACTTTGCACAAAATAATTTTTAATCTCTATTCACCCCCCCTCTAGAGAATTCTAGTGAGGTAAACTGTGCACTTTCAATTGGTATCAGAGGGAGGTTGATCTAAAAAGGATAACTCTTTGATCAAAAAGATCTTACCTCTCATATAAATATATATTTTTCAAAACTATTTTATCATATGGCACAAATCAAAGATTATGCTTCCACCAGACCTCCAATGTGCAATCTTGAAAAGTTTGCAATTTGGAAAACAAGAATTAGAATTTATATGAATTCCATTGATGCTGACTTGTTTGATATTACTATGACAGGTCCCCCAAAGACTTATAGAAAGGATGCAAATGGCAATGTCACACAAACACTTGTTCCAAGATCTGAGTGGACAGAAGATGAAAAGAAGGCAAGAACATATGATCTAAAGGCCATGAACATACTTGTCTCAACTCTCTCAGATGACATTTTTCAAAAGGTTGTTGACTGTGACTCATCCAAAGAAATTTGGGATGCTCTCACAAAGATGGTGGAAGGAAGTGCTGATGAAAAGAAAGATAAAAAGGCTCTATTGATCTCTCAATATGAGAACTTCCAAAAGAAGGCTGAAGAAAGCATCTCTGAAATGTATGACAGATTCAGTCTAATCATCAATCAACTAAGAGACTTGGATAGAGAAATCTCTCTCACTGAGATTAATGACAAATTGCTAATGAGTCTCCCTAGTTCATGGGACTCAAGAATTTGGGCAATAAGTGACACAAGAGGACAAAAAGAGATCTCAACAAATGCTCTCTTAGGAAAACTCAGATCCTATGAGCAGTTGCTGAAAACTAGAGAGGAGAAGGAAAGAAGAGAAAACACTCCAATTTCCTCAAAAAGCAGGAACATTGCTCTAAAGGCAACAGAAGAAGGAAGCCCTGTCACTGAAGAAGAATTATTCAGTTTCTTGGCCAGAAGATTTAAGAAATGGGTCAAGACAGATGGATCAAAAAGGAGGGAGTCAAAACCAAGGTATGACAAAACCCCCACTAAGACATAACCATCTTGGGCTAGGGGCTGATCCCTCAATCAGCCTAATTCCATCCAACAAACCTGCTTGGATGAGCCCTGTAAAATTCACTAAACCTGTCAAAATGACAAACCAAGAAAAAGACGCAAAAGATAAGGAAGAAAACTCCTTCAAAGAAATAAAGGAATTTGATGAAACATCTTATTATTCAGCTGATGACTCACAAACTTCATCTGAAGAAACAATCAAACCAAGAAAAACTAAGACATAAAGGAGTAAAAAAAGAGAAAGGCAAAATGAAAATTTATGAAGATACAGTTGCGTCGACTTCATATTGACGCATGCACGATAGTGCGTCAACTTCTACTCAACGCAATCTCTCAGATGCTTCGACTTCTTCTAGACGGATGAACAAAAGCACATCGACTTCCAATCGACGCAACTTCTTCTATGCGTCGAAATCAGATCGACACCATCTGGAGAAAGCGCCGAATACAAATCAACGTGACTATCAACATGCGTCGAATGGATATCGACGCACAAAAATTCAGAACAATTTAAACATCTTTCCTCCAAAAATCTTTCATCCTAACCCTTATTCAGGACCCATTCATCCTAATCATGAATTCGATCCAAATCAAACCCTCTATTCTAACCAACACTCTTATCCTCATCAACACTTCTATCCTACTCTAAACTCAAATTCTCATAATAATAGGATAATCAAATGCTATATATGTAACAAAACTGGCCACCTTGCCAAACAATGTTGGCATAATCAATCAAACTAACTGTAAAAATTAATCCTAGGCTGTCGTAGAAAAGCTTTAGGACTAGGAAGAGACAACAAAAAATAAGAACAAAGAGTGGTTCAGAAAAATCAAAAGTCACGTCAACTTCTACTCGACGCTTCGTAGATGACTCAGATCAACAGGTGTAATCGACGCATGCGTCGACTACTATCGACGCATACGTCGATAGGAAACCCTATCATACCAAATCAGACCATATCGACGTTCACGTCGAATTCCACTCGCCGTAACGTCGACTTCATAAAAACGAGCGGCAATACTAAAATATTCTCAGTCACATCCACTGAAATACCGAATAAGCCTCGAATTGAGTCCCGTTTCGACGCTTCACCTGACTTAAATAAACTCTTCAGTTAGAAAACCTTCGCGATTCTGCATCTATCATCCTTCTTGCTCCTCTGTCTAGCTGATTCTTTTTCCCTCTCTCACCGATCTTCAATGGCTCCCAAGATAAATTCTAGGTTCGATATCGACCTCGAATTCTTCCAAGCAGCAGCAGAGAACTATAAGAACATCATAGCTCTCTTCACTGAAGCAGGACTGGACAAGCTCATCTCCACTAGGTGCAAGCTTCTGGAAACTGAGCTCATAGAGCTCATAACTCATGTTCAGATTTCTGAAGAAGGAGAAATCCAAGGAACACTATATGAGACACCAGTCTCAATCTCAGCAGAACACATTAGGGCCACCTTTGATCTCCCATCAGGTATATCCTAATGTCATCTTTGTTCAACAAAAATAGGGAAAGGAAATCTCATAAGTCTTCATCATTTCCTATTAGGTGATGAATCTATAGACCTCACACCTGATGAAATCAAGCATCTGCTAACCACCATGAAGTTCTCAAGGGATAAACCAATCCATCTAAAGAAAATAGACTTTTCTGAGGAGTATAGACTACTAGCAGAAATAGTAGGAAAGATACTACTATGTAAGATATCTGCCCATGATGCAGTGCCCAAGCAGCAACTGAACATCATGGGAGCTCTGGTGTTAAAGAAGAAAATAGACTGGGCCAGCTGTTTGCTTAAGATGATAGGCTCTAGATATTCCCACAAAGAAAATGCCTACATGAGAATGATGAGTCAAGTACTGTTCCACTCCTTCCCTGACCTATGTAGGTCAAAAGGAATTCCCATCCCTCCAGGAAAAAGGATGTCCATAGCCCTATTTTCTAAATGGGCCAGGCAAATCCCTAAGCCTGGTTCCATCCCTGAAAGGACTCCATCTCCTCCTATCTCTCCTGCTCATCCTCCTCCTCCTCCTCCTTCTCAAACAGTCACATCTTCTGTCCCAGCATCATCCTCACCAATACCTCCTCAATCACCTGCTCAACCTTCTTCTATTCCTCCACCCCCTCCATCAAATATACCTCCTCAAGATGATAGAATCCCCTCTCCACATCCAATATCTCCTCCTCCTCCTCTATCACCTCTTCCTCCACCATCACCTCCTCATCAACTCTCACACCATGAACCATCTGAATCCACTAAGGCTCTCATCACCCAGTGCATACAATCCACAGCTCAAAGATTCCAAGCAATGCTAGATGAGCATTGCTCCCAGATTCATTCCTCCATCCTTCACATGCACACCCAAATAGATGGGGTCAGTGCCTCTGTGCAAGATCTGAAGTCATCTCTCTCTTCCTCTAGAGTGACTAGGTCTTTCTTAACCTCCTTGGCCAAGAAGGTCAAGAAGGGGGAGAATTTAGATGAAGATCAGCCCTCCAATCCTAAATCTCCTTCTCACAAATCCCTTCCTACCTCAAAAACTGACAGTCTAGCACTGCTCAAAACCCTTGGGAATGAGAAAGTACCTGAGCTCCATATTGATGAACAAACAATAGAGGTACTCAGCATAGCAAGAGAGGCTGCAGACCAAGTGGCACTACTGCAAGGGGAAGCAAGCAGAGCTGAAAAAGAAGATGGGGCAGATGATGAGAAAGTTAAAGAAACTAAACCTCAGGGGGAGCTGAAATTGTGGTAGCTGAAGTAGGAGCTAAGGAGCTGGATACTATTATGAATGAAGATGAAAATGAAAAAGGGCAGCCAGATGCTGTGTTAACTGAAGCTGAAACTCAGGGGGAGCAAATGGCTGAGACCCAAGGGGAGCTGAGGGAACCATCTACTACTGAGAAAGAGCAATCCACAATAGTATTCAAGAGAAAAAGAAAGACTCCTCCTACCCCTCCTGAATAATATTTGAAAACAATGCTGATATATTTTTGATTACTAATTGGAATGAACATGACATCTGTTTATATGATTCTGAAAATTTGTTTATATAATCTCTTCTTCTACATTTCACTTTTGATTGAGAGACATATTTCTTTTCTATACAAATGCTGTGCTGGGTTAATTATATGCTAGTACAATTTCCCTCTAAATAGGGTTAAGACAAATAGGGGGAGATTGTTGGGAAAATGATTTCTCTTAACCCCCAGAAATGAGTTAAAGAAAGAGTTTTAACAATGAAAAATAAGACTAAGTAATTATGCGTCGAATAGTATTCGACGCAACGTCGAGCTGTAGTCGACGTTCCCTTCAGATTAAGTCAAAGTAACTTTAGGAAGATTTCGACGTATGTGTTGTCGACGCTACTTGATTTCTAGTCGACGCATATAGAGAAGTCGACGCACCTTGGTCGACGCACCTTCCTTATTCTTCTCTCGACGTCCAGCCAGGATGAATTCGACGCTTACGTTGAATGGTAATGGACGCACGTCGATTTATATGACAGATTTAAATATGCGCCAGATCTCTTTCCTTCTTTCAATAGATCTGATTTATATGGAATAAGTGTCAATATTTTATAGCCGTTCTGAATCATTCTTTCCTTATATCTGATTCTTGGCTAATTTGATTTAACTTATTTGGATATTATTTGAAATCTGAATTGGTTCTTTCCTTCTACAGAAATAAATATTATGGAAACATTTTCATCTTTCTATTTTTCTGACTGCTAATTAATTATCCTCCTATAGCATTATTTTGAATACACAGAGCTATAAATAAAGAGGAGGTCGGCAGAAAATCATAGTTGAGTGATCCACCACATACATTTGAAATAGAGGAAAAGCTCCCAAGAGAATAGAGAGAATAAGCTGAGAAAAGAGATAGTGTGCTGCAGAGAAAAAACCTTCATCTTCTTCTTCTTCTTCAGAAGCCATTCTACTGCAAACTCTGAAAGCTCTCTCAAAAGAGAGAAAAGTTTTTTACAATCTCCTTCTCACTATAGAAGAGAGATTTCATTCACTACTTCTTGTGCTTCCAATCTTCTTGCTAGGAAGAAGATTCATTCTTGTTCTTATTTCTTTCTCTTTCTTTTTCTTACTTAAATATTGTAAAAGAGTTTTTAGAATCTCTCTTCAAAAAATTCAGTGTACTGGTTCTAAGAGTCTCCTTGTCAAAAGACTCAGTTGGTTCTAAGAGTCTCCTTGTCAAAAGACTCAGGGTGGTTCTAAGAGTCTCCTTATCAAAAGACTCAGTGCAAGATAGTGAATTCCTACCAAGGGGGTAGAAGAGTGGACTACCTAAAGTTTGGGGAACCACTATATTTTCTTATGTTGTGCTGTGATTTCTTTTCTTGCATTTACTTTCTTTACTTGTTTAATTCTTGTTGGTGTGTGGGAAGCTATAATCTGTGATCATACACATATATATTAACTTTGCACAAAATAATCTTTAATCTCTATTCACCCCCCCTCTAGAGAATTCTAGTGAGGTAAACTGTGCACTTTCAAGATCGTTCAACGATTTGGCATGGAAGAAGGGAAGAGCAGATATATACCTCTGGAACAGCATCATAAACTTCAGAAGGATGAAGGAAGAGTTCTATCTGATCCGTTGGTGTTCCGAGCTCTGGTTGGGAGCCTGATTTACTTGACCATCACGAGGCCTGATATTGCTTATGCAGTTGGCAAAGTGAGTCGGTACATGGCGGAGCCACGGAAGCCTCATCTTCTGGCAGCGAAAGGGATTCTGAAATATGTGATGTCGACCTCTGATTTGGGTCTCCTATTTAGGAGAGGTTCATGCTTGGAGTTGCATGGATACATGGATGCTGACTACGAGGGAGACGTGGTTGATCGGAGATCAACGTCTGGTTATGTCTTTATGACGGGCCCCACATCTATCTCTTGGTGCAGCAAAAAGCAAGACTCGGTGTCCGTATATACCACAGAAGTGGAGTACAAGGCTTCGGCCATGGCAGCTCAAGAAGCCGTTTGGCTCAGGAGGTTGGTAGAGGACGTTCATGAGGAGGTTCGAGGTCCCACTATGCTACGCGGGGACAATGAGAGTGCTCTCAAGCTGTTTAATAATTCAGTCTGTCACGCAAGGACCAAGCATATTTAGATTGAGCACCATTTCATTCGTGAAAAGGTGTTGGGAGGATCTCTTATGGTCGAGCATGTTCGAAGTGCGGACAATGTCGCAGACATCTTCACAAAGCCGCTGGCGAAGGGACCGTTTAAACGGTTGCGGAATTTACTCGGGCTAGTCTCCACTTCCCACTTCAAGGGGGAGTGTTGAATTTTTTGAAGGATGTGGTGGAGACTGGGCGGTCTATTTTTGGGAGACCGCCGAGACCGCGCGGTCTATGCTTGTATCCTGCCAGTCTGGCTCTTCCCGTCTGTTCTGGCGAACTGCTGGTTCTGCCACTTTGTTCTTAGTAGCTGCGGTCTGTTCCCGAGTTGATCTGTTGGTTGGCCTGTCTTCCTTGTTGGAAGACTGGGCGGGTTGTTCTTATATGACCGTCTATCCGGGCGGTCTGTCTTGGCGATCTGGCGACTTGTCAGAAGTCGGCCAGATGGTTCTTAGTTTTCTCCTGGTGATCTAAGGAAGGAGTACCTTTGTGACCGCGCGACTTGTGCGCAGTCTCATGTTTGCGCGACCTGTGCGCGATCATGTCTGCTGATCTGCGTCTTGGTCGTGTGATCGTCCAAGAGGTCTGATCGCGCGGTCTGCCTTATGAGATTGTTGGCGATCTGACGAATGGTGATTGTATCTCTCCTGTGCGGTGTCGACATCCGTCTACCTGCCTATAAATAGAGGTGCAGGGCCCGTCATTCCTAACGAGAACTGTAAGAACTAAGCCTGGGTTAATTCGTGCAGTCTCACTTTGAGGTCGGGCGGTCTCGGAAGCGAGCTGACTATTTGTTGTGTTCACAGGTTTGCGATCAGCAGGTTGCGGTCTTCTTCCTTGGTGATTCCCAGCTGCTTGAATAAACAGTTCGGCAGCGGTCAGTCTGCGAACTGGTTTATGTTTGTTCTTGTGCTGTTCGCAGCGAGCTCAGCGATCAGGCGACCTTCAGCGGTTAGGCGATTTGGGTTGCGGTCTGGCGACAGATTCAGTTCTTCATTCCAATAAAGCTCCAGTTCGTGCGGTCTGAGGTGCGGTCTTGCAGTGCTGGCAGTCTGTCCAGTTTCTGTCCGCGCGGTCTCAGGTCAAGTCGGGCGACTTCTAGAGTTGAGCTGTCTGTGCGGTCTCAGCTTATCTAGCCGCCAGATTTGTTTTGGTGTGCTTTTGTTCTTCTCATTTCCGTGAATCTGATGAATCATGTTTCGCCATGTATGCCTCGCAATGTAAATGAAGATTGTGTTTCAATAAAGTTTCTTGTGTTGCTACATGGCATTGTGGTTGTTTGGCTTTAACTCAGTTGATATAACTCCTGCTTACTCCTAAATGATTCAAATCAAAAATTTTAACATCCACCTCCTTCTCCAAGAGGTAGAAACTTCCGCAATCACCGTGCCAATCAAGGGAATCAGCCCTTTCAACCCAAAGGCCCGTTGCCAATCCCAACTGCTCCAGCTCCGCAAGTGATGCAGGACGACCCGACTCAGCCCGGTCGGCGGATAAACACCGGCTATCGGAACACGTTCAAGCACGCCTGCTCCCTAGGGCTGCAACCCTAGCACCCCAACCCGTCTCCGCGCATGTTCTCAGCGCGGTGGGATGTTGAGGCTGGGGCTCGATCCCCAGACCTCCTTGATAAGAACCTCTCCTAACAGGCCTTATCACCAACTGACCTGCAGGTCAGTTGGTGATAAGGCCTGTTAGGAGATGTTCTTATCAAGGAGGTCAGGGGTTCGATCCCCAGCCTCAACAACCCGCCGCACTGAGAACAGGCGCGGAGACGGGTTGGGGTGCTAGGGCTGCAGACCTAGGGAGCGAGCGTGCTTGAACGTGTTCCGAGAGCCGGTGTTTATCTGCCGACCGGGCCGGGTCGGGTCGTCCTGCATCAGCAAGCCACTCCTGTCCATCAGATTCAATATGTTCAGCCCCCTCTCCCGACTTTCCAGCCATCCTATAATGATTCCCGAGAGTCTTTTACAGACCTTGGTGTCTCCATGAATGAAGTAGTTCAAGTCCTGCAGAAGCAGCCTTTTTTCAAAAAGCCGCCTCCCCTCAGCTCTGACCCGAATTCCCGGAATCCGACTCTTTACTGTGAATATCACAGGGAAAGAGGTCATCTGACAGAATACTGCAGAGCCCTCCGAGTGGTAGTAGAGAAGCTCCTAAAAGAGGGAAAGCTCCGAGATCTTTCTCAAAAGAATGATCCCTCCAAAGCTTCAACTTCCAAGGCCAAAGAAGTAGCAGAGATCTGATGGGAGTGCGAGGAGGTTGATGATGTTGGCCATCTTGGCAACATCGGTTTCCCCGGTGAATACGAGGATGCTAATGATGAAGGTGCTCTAGGCAACCTTTTCTGTATTCACGGTGGAGCAGGACCAGAGTCTTCGAGGAAGGCCATCCTGAAAAGGGTCTGCCGTTCGGAGGTTGCTACTACCTCCTCAGCCCCGGTTGGAGGAATAGTCACCTTCGGGGAGGAAGATCTTTCTTCGACCTCAAATCCTTTTGACGACGCAGTCGTCATCAAAGAAGTAATAGAAAATTACATGGTGGAGAAAATCCTGGTTGATACTGGGAGTTCGGGTGAACGTGCTCTTCAAGCCGGCCTTCGATGCTTTGAAGATAGGTAAGCCTCTTCTCTCTACTAAGGGACCTCTTTATGGTTTTTCAGGGGAAAAGAAGGAGGTAGAAGGACTCATCACTCTCTCTGTAATTCTGGGAGGAATAGTAAGGCTTTTCAAATTCATAGTCGTTGATGCTCCTAGCAGCTACAACGCAATTTTTGGGAGACCTATTTTGAACGGGTATCAGGCGGCGGTTTCGATATACCACCAAGCAGTAAAATTTGCCCTAAATGGCAAGTAGCATCGGATCAAGAGTGATCGGAGGAAAGCCAGAAAGTGCTATGTAAAAACTGTCAATGTGATCATGTCTTCTTCTCCCAGGAAGCTGCGATGGCTATCTCGGCACAAATTCCCGAACCGATCAGAATTGCTGAAGAAGCTGAAGAAGAAGATGCAAGAGATGGAGTTCATTTGGAACTTGCCCAAGCGACTCAAGTCGTTCCCATCAGCAAGGGAGATGAGAGTAAGAGCCTCTCCATCAACGCTGAATTGTCTGAAGCTGACAAGAGTAGCCTAATCTCCTGCCTTCTGAAGAATCTGGATTTCTTCGCTTGGTCAGCGGACGACATGCCAGGAGTCGATCCAGATGTCTCTTGCCATCATCTCAATATTGATCCCAACTCCATCCCTATCAAACAGAAAAAGAGAACTATTGCAACGACTCTTGCCCAGCCCATCCGAGAAGAAGTGGAAAAGCTACTGAAGGCTAAGTTTGTTCAAGAAATTCAATACCCTGAATGGGTATCAAATGTTGTAATGGTCAAGAAGTCTGGGGGAAAGTGGAGGATGTGTGTCAATTTCACGAAACTCAATAAACCTTGCCCTAAAGATTGCTACCCCTTGCCTCGGATAGATTCTTTAGTAGATTCTGTAGTAGGCTATTCTTTCATGAGTTTCTTAGATGCATTTTCAGCTATCATCAAATCAGAATGCATACACCCAATATCCCTCATACTTCGTTTATCACGAATGAAGGTTGCTTCTATTATCTCGTGATGCCTTTCGGGCTAAAAAATGCTGGAGCGACATATCAAAAAATGATGGATACAGTCTTTAAACGTCAAAAGAGAAGAAATCTAGAAGTTTACGTTGATGACCTCCTAATAAAAAGCAAATCATTCTCTTCTCACCTTAATGACCTATCCGAAACATTCACGACTCTTCGAACTTTTAATATGAGGTTAAATCCTTTGAAATGTGTTTTCGGGGCAAGCAAAGGAAAGTTTCTTGGCCATCTCCTCAATGCGAAAGGATTAGAGCCCAAACCAGACAAATTAAGAGCTATCTTGGAAATGTCTCCGCCTAAGTCCCCTAAGGAAGTTCAGAAGCTAGGGGGAAGAATGGCAGGCCTAAGTAATTTTATCTCTCGGTCCGGGGATAAAAGTGCTCCTTTCTTTACAACCCTCAGGTGAGGGGCTAAGTTTGAATGGACAAAGGAGTGTGAGGATGCCTTTGACCAGTTGAAGAGGCAGTTGACATCAACTCCCCTACTGCAAAACCCAAGGGAGGGAGAAGATCTTTTTCTATATTTGGGAGTTGGCTCTGATGCCATAAGCTCAGTATTGGTCCGAGAGGAAAAGAAGAAGCAATTTCCGGTTTACTACGTTAGCAAAATTCTGAAAGCTGCAGAGACCCGTTATCCAATTCTAGAAAAGCTAGCTTTAATGCTTGTAACATCGGCAAGGAGATTGAGGCCTTACTTCCAAGCCTATTCAATTCAAGTTGTCACCGATTTACCACTAAAAAGTGTTCTCGAGAAGCCGGAGCATTCTGGAAGGCTAGCCAAATGGGCAATAGAGCTAAGTGAGTTTGATATCTCATACATCCCGCGGGTAGCAATCAAGGCGCAGGTCTTGGTAGACTTTTTAATATATACGAAGGAAGTCGTATCAGAAAAGGAAATTGGGGCATCCCTTGCTTGGACAATTTTTGTAGATGGAGCTTCAGGGAGGAATTCATCCGGAGCTGGAGTTGTTTTAATTAATCCGAATGGAGTCAGACTAGATTAAGCGCTGAAGTTTTATTTTCCAGTAACTAATAATCAGGCAGAGTATGAGGCTTTGTTGGTTGGCCTCAGGTTTGCTAGAGAATTAGGTATTGATGATGTCCAGGTAAAGATGGATTCCTTGGTAAAGGCGTCTCAAGTGAATGGGACCTTCGAAACTAAAGATCATACCTTGAAATAATATCTAGCCTTGGTAAAGACCGAGATAGGGAAATTCAAGAGTTTTGCTATTCAGCATATCCCAAGGGAGGAAAATGCAGAGGCTGATGAATTAGCAAAGTTTGGTCTTCTCTCGGGAGGGAGTACCTCGTAGTTGTTCCATCCAGCAATTGAAGCAGGAGAAATTATGGAAATAGATCAACGTTCATCCTGGATGGATCCTTTTATTCTTTATCTCTCAACCGGAAAGTTTCATTCAACAATAAGAGATAAAAAAAGGTTTAGGCTAAAAGCAGCTCACTATTATCTTGTTACAGGAATACTCTACAAGAAAACTTTCCTATCACCTCTAGCCCGGTGTGTCTCCGAGGAGGAAATCCCTATTGTTCTCCAGGAAGTTCATTCAGGAGAGTGTGTCAGTCATTTTGGAGCACGGACATTAGAGAAGAGGATTCTAAGGCAAGGATACTTCTGGCCTGAAATGAGGAAGGATGCGGAGAAGTCGCTAAGAAGTGTGTCCAATGCCAAAAGTTTGCTCCCCTTCAGAATCAACAAGCTCAGCAGCTCAAATCTATAACAAACCCGTGGCCATTCGCAGTTTGGGAATGGATTTGATTGGGCCCTTTCCTATGGCGAGCTGACAGGGCCGGTTTATTATAGTCATGATTTACTATTTCAGCAAATGGATCGAAGCGAAAGCATTGGCCAAAATTACTACCCAAGTTGTGAAAAACATTATCTGGGGGGAGATAGTATGCAGGCATGGGATTCCTATGGCAATTATCACAGATAATGGTTCTCAATTCAACAATCCTCAACTTATAACTTTTTGTGTCCAGATTGGTACTGAGTTGCGCTTTGCTTCAGTACATCATCCTAGAAGCAACGGCCAAGTGGAAGCTGCTAATAAACTTATCATAAATCTTTTGAAGAAGAAGGTTGAAAATCTAAAGGGTAATTGGGCAGAACAGTTGTCTTCAGTACTATGGGCTTTAAGAATAACTCCAACCACAGCCATTGGGGAAACTCCTTTCAAGTTATCTCATGGCTCAGAAGCCTTTATTCCAGTGGAATTCGAGGTAAAAAGTCCAAGGGTGCTGTTATCTCTGCAAAACCAAGATGACTGGATGGAAGAAAATGATGAAGAGCTGAAATGCAGTCTCGATCTAATCGAAGAATTAAGGGATACGACAACAATCAGGCAGGAAGAAGTAAAAAGAAGAATGGCAAGATTATACAACAAAAATGTCAGAATCAAGGAATTTGCTTCTGGAGATTTGGTTCTTAAGAAAGTGGATAAGGCAGCAAGATCCGGTTCAGTAGGGAAGCTCAATCCAAACTGGGCAGGGCCATTTATGGTGAAAGAAGTGCTCAAAAGTGGTGCTTATCGTCTCCCAACTTATGAAGGAGAAGAGTTGCCTCATACGCGGAGTGGAGATGACCTCAAACACTTTTTCTCTTAAGTACTTATATCCAGTTCAATTTCTTCATATTTTCCTCTTTTTTGAACTTTATGATAATGTTGTCTCTGACCCCTTTTTTGATATATATATATATATGATGGTAGGCAAGTATCGAAAGTGAGTTGTTATCAAAATTAAATTCTGCCAAATGAGACATCGACGGATCCTACTTCTTTCCCCCTCGACTTGAAGCTTGAGGTGTAAATCTGTCAGGACCACAGATGTTGGGGAGATTTCGCATCTGTGTAGCAGTAGCTCGCCAAGCTCGTGCAGTGGACGTTTAGGATGCTGGGTCCTAGATGACATTTGACACACCTCAAGATCAAGGGAGTTCCAGGTGAATGTTCAGCTCTGTCATGCTTTTCAGGACACTATTACAGACCTAGTGATCTTCCAGGGAAAGCAATGTCGGTATAGCCTCTGCGGCATAACCGCACCTGCCCTATGGATCATTTTTGTTTTGTGACTTTCGAATACTCATTGGAACATGGTTAGTAGAAATGGCAAGTTTGTGGCAGATTTAAATGATCTCTTGAGGAAAGCAATGCCGATGTAGCCCTCGAGGCATGACCGCACCTGCCCTTGAGATCATTTTGAGCTTTTCTCTTTTCTCCTCTTTTTTCTATTTTAAGCTCTAAATTTCCCCTCCTCATTGAGATCGGGCGGTCAGGAATTATCCGAGACCGAAAATTCTTCTTTTTCCTTCGTAAAAAGTAATTCGGGTCATTCATGATCGCCACCTTGATCCTCTCCAGGACTTGGATAGAAGTGAACGCCGAGATGGTTTTCTAGAGAATGGTTGGAAACAGTATGGATCATTCGTGATCGCCAGATCGCAAGCTCGGTATTGCATCTTATTGCTCAGTTATATGGGGAGTATTCATAAAGATTTCTTATTTCTCACCAAGTGATAGTTTGAAAAATTGAGTCCTTGTCGCATGGCGATCTGAAGATATTGAGATCGCTGACTTTATGATCGTCAAGGTCTATTATTCTCTCCTCATCAAACTAACAAAGATTTCGTCGAACGTAGATTACCCTTCAGTTTGTCGAACGAAGATTGCCAGGATTTCATCGAACATAGATTATCCTTCAGTTCATTGGATGCAGGAGATTTATTCAGATGGCGTCTAAATATATTGAGACTGCTGGTTCGGTATTCATGTAAATTTATTATCTAGTCCATTGAACGGAGGAGATATATTCAGATGGCGATCTGAATATATTGAGACCGCTGGTTCGGTATTCATGTAAATTTTTTATCTAGTCCATTGAACGGAGGAGATTTATTCAGATGGTGATCTGAATATATTGAGACCGCTGGTTTGGTATTCATGTAAATTTATTATCTAGTCCACTGAACGGAGGAGATTTATTCAGATGGCGATCTGAATATATTGAGACCGCTGGTTCGGTATTCATGTAAATTTATTATCTAGTCCATTGAACGCAGGAGATTTATTCAGATGGCGATCTGAACAAATTGTGATCGTTGGTCCGGTATCCGTGAAGATTTATTATCAAGTGATAACCTGGGAAAGATTATTAGAGATCGACGAAACCTAAAGCATTGAGATTGAATGCTGGTCCTATTTTTGAGGTATGATCGCATGTTATGTTAGTCATGATTGATTTACCATATATTGCAGCAAAAATAACACAAGTGTCAGAAAGGGATTCATTCATATAGAAAATAATCATCAATTCATATCTCAGAAGAGTTACAATATGCGGCACAGTCACTGACTGGCAGTTAGATGATTGTCAAAACAAAAGGAAATCTAATTCTTCTTCTGCTTCTTTTATTTGGGAGACTGCTCCTGCGATGAAGCTGAAGTCGTTCTCTCCAAGGATTCTTCTCTGCTTTCTGACTCCTTCGACCCTGTATTTGAGGCAACTGCCGAGCTCACCTCATCACCTTCAAGTAAACTTCCGCAGAGGGAGGGATGTTCTCTTTTGGTATTCTCCTCATTAACGATCTCAACTTCCTCATCTTCAGCGGTCTCAACGACCTTAGACTCTTTTGCCCTTTTCTTTTCTTCCTCGTCTTCTATCATCTAAGCGACGTTAGGAAAGAGATCGGCAAAACTAATATCTTTGTGATCGGCAGTGAGACCGCCTCTCTCATGAAGATCGTTAAGGGTCTTGTTCGATGCATCCCTCACATGAGTCATCAGAGATTTGAGATAATCTAGATTATGGATATCATAGGCATATTTTTTGTAGTCCTGCAAAAGAAATTATTTCAGGTCACGCGGTCAAGGTAATTAGAATTTAGAGATCGCAATTTTGATAAACTTACATCAAATTTGTCTAGCATACGTTCCGCGTGTCTAAGGGATGCTTGAAGAGACCGCCCCATGTGATGATTGAGAATGGTACTTCTGGAGGTCGCCTGCACGCAGATGTTTGGAAGGCGGTCGGTCTCAAGATTAAAGGCGTCGCTGGCATTCACTTTCCATAGAGGGCAGAGGTGACCGCAAATGCATGGTTCGTAAACGACCACCCCAAAAGGGAAGATCGGTAGACACCTTCAGAGAATTTCTGGACGCACCCCATTTCAGAAGATGTTTCCCCTTAGTGTCCTTCAGTTTCTTTCCAAAGCCCATTAGGGCAAAGGGCTCTTCTTCTAGATCGCCCTTCTCTGTGATCTCTTTATCATTCCTCTCGCGGTCTTAGCGCAATCGCCTTTCTCGCTGGGTGAGGTCCTCTTCCCTCGGAGTCACAGGATCGACCTCCGGGATCGCAAAAGACGCTGTAAAAGGAAAAAACAGTTGGTAAAATAAATTAAAACTTTAGAAACTACAGGAGACCCCCAGAATTGTTGCTTACTCTCTTCAGGGGAGACCGCAGCAATCTCAGGCCAGATCGCCAGGTAGTGATCCATATCAAGGCGCTTGCTCGCCAGCCAGGCCAAGATCGCCAACTCCGCTTCAGAGATAGTCTTATCTCTTCGGAATATTTTTTCTGCTCACGGGGAGGGTTGACTGGCAAGACCGCCGAGATCGCCCTCGAAAACTAAGAATCTCTCAATCCAGAGGGGAATTTTGTTTTGCAAATTTAGGACTTTCACCCCATCGCAGCTAAGGTCATTAGGCCTTTGAATTCTTCCTTCTTCGAGCCTTCCTTCAATGACTTAGCAGTAAAAACACCGCGGAAGATCGACATAGAAAATTTTATTCTGGCCGATCTCAGATAATTGATGAAAGTAGTCATTAGACCGATCGAGTTTGGCGGAGGCTGAGCGAGCACCAGTCCATAGTACTCCATCACTTCCAGGATTTCCCAAGGGATAGGAATTTGCAAGCCACACCCAAAGTGATCGATGAGGATAATGTATCTGTTCCCCTCTCCAGAATTCAGTCCTTCACCTTCAAACGACGGTCTCACCAAGATTTGATCGCCAAAATCATGCCGATCCGAGAAGGTAAGAAACTCCTTTTCAGAAATATGACTAGTTTTATGATCGGCATTTAAGAAAATCAAAGCAGCACTAGCACGCGCGGACACCATATTTAATGATCGATGAGACCGGTGATCAAAGAGAAATCAGGAAGCATGAAATAAATTCTCTAAGAATCAACTATTTATAGAAAGCAGAAGATTTCTTTGTAATGATTACATTCTTCGAGATCGCCCAGCGAACAGCTCAAATCAACACTGTTCAGTTAGAACAAAGAGTTCGCCGAGCATGGCTTTTCCTCAAAAGTTCGCCGAGCGCGGTATTCTTGATTTCGTCGAACCTGTACTTCTTGAGATCGCCAAATAGTTCAATTGAAGATCGCAAATAATCACAATTTCAGCACAGTTCATAAAGAGAATAACCACAAAACATAGAGATCGCATATAACAAAGCATCAGAAGAAATTAAATGAGGAGTGTCATAGGCAGTATTAAATATATTACAAGACCAAAACTAATATTGTTCTTGAGACCTCGAGAAGTAAAAAGGAAAAGCATGATCTTATTTTCTCTGTTCTCTTTTCCTTCCTATGTGAGATGCAACATCTTGCATCTCGTTCACTGAGTCTAAGGCAGATGCCAAACTGAGGTTTGCGGCCACGGCAGCTCTATGAATCTTGGACACCTCGCGGTCAACCTGTTCCACCGGGATCACCATTATCTCAGAAGATGATCTTCGATCAGGGAGACCGCTGGATGAGCCCGACATCATCATCATGTGAGACTGACCGCCCCTAAGGGTAGCGATCTCAGCAGTAAGCGCGGAGGCCTTCCCTCTATAATAATCAACCTCTTTCTCTACATTCCGGAGCTTCGAGTCGAATTCCTCCCGGACCTGCTTCTCTTTTATGCGCAACTGTTCTTCAAAGCTGGAGGTCTGAACCCGGAGATGATCCTCGAGAGCTCGCTCGCGATCTCGCATGGTCTTCATGTCATCAAGCATAGGTCCGAGGAGCTCAGCAAACTCTGGAGGGATCGTTTTATTCTGCGAAATTTCTCCTTCTTCAGGAGCCGAACTGATACCATCATCTGCGGTCAGAAGAAATGATCAAATATCTAAAAATGATCACAAAAGAAAAAGGGAAAGATCGCAGTGAAAAATACTTGAAAAAGCAACAAGACCGCAGTCTGGTAAGGTCTTTTCAACGTCCTTTGAGACCGCAGTATCGGCGGTCAACAAAAGGCGGTCAGATCTCCTTAAACGTTCTAGTTCGAGTTTTTCTAGTTCTCTTTTTTGCGACCGCTCACCCTCCTTTCTTGTCCTTTTTAATTCAGCATTACTAACAAGAATATCATCTACTTCGACTAATAACGATCTCAGGGCACTTCTTAGGAGATGAAGGTCGGAAAGCGAGTTTAAGAAGAGAATCTGGCGGTCTCACAACCATCCTGGCCTTACCAGTTCTGATAGCTTCAAGAGCTATCGCGCGGTCTGCCGCTCCCAAGTCCGGTTCTGAGCTTAAATACGTGAAAACATCAGTATACTCACTAGATATCGCGACCCCAGCTTCTTTGAGAATATTTCCATCTCTTTTCTTCTCTCCCACTTTTTCAACATCTTCTCCGGCGATCTTCTTCTTCTTCTTTTAGTCTTTCTTATCTTTTTCTTTCTTCTCTTCTGAAGAAATTCGGGCATGTTTTTTCTTTTTTGCCTCCGCAGCAGTTTTGGAAAGTTCTTTCCTCTTTTCTTTCTCACCGGCTAAGGCGTTCTTTCTTTCCACGGCCTCCTCCATCCTATTTTCCTCCCCTTCTCTCTTCCTCTCTGCCTCAGCGGTCGCTGCGATCTCCTCTTGTTTTCTCCTCTCTTCTTCCGCCTATTTTTTGGCCTCTTCCATTCTTCTGCGTTCCTCCTCTCTCTTCTCTTCTTTGGCGATCGCCGCAAGCCTGCCAATGTTCTCCTCTTCCTTTTTCTTCTCCTCTTTTCTTCTTTTTTCTTCGATGGCTTTCTCCTCGGTGATCTCTCGAAGGTGCACGGCCTCAAACGGATCCAACGTCTGCAAGAAAACAAACTAAAATAGAAGAATCGATCTCAAAATTGTTGGAACCATAGCTTTTGATTTGAGTTAGGATCCATTCTCTTATTAAATCTAATAAATCTAAATTAACACAAATTAAACATGATATGATCGAATCGGAGAATATACTTAAGCAAATAATATAAGCTCTCTTCATTCGACAAATGCCGAACGACGCTCGACAAATAGCCAGACAGCGCTCGACAAATATTCATCAGAACAGCGTTCGACAAATGTCAAACGGACGCTCGACAAATCCAGTCAGCACAATTGGAGCAGGCAGGCATTCTCTGAACGGCGCTCGACGAACTCATCCAGACTTAGCAGTTCGACGAGATAAATCAAGATCGACAAAATATCTTATTTGCAGAGAACTACTCAGCACATCAAAAGGCGCTCGACAAATGCCGTTCAGTGCTCGACAAAATTCTAGCCGGAGCTCGACTAATATTTTATTTTGCTATCTTTCTTTATAATATTTAATCTAGCCGCTACAGCATTAAAATCATATTGCCGTTTCTGTATTGTCAAATCGGCAACTCCTCTTTCCAAGGAACAAAATTAAAGAGATTTTATCTCTTTCCTTTTTCCCGAGCAAGGATTCAAAAGCTTTCTCCAGACTATATATTCATGAGAAGAGCAGAAAGAAAGACACAGATATAGGAGAGACAGAGAAGAAAATACATAGCAGCAAATCTATTTCTCTTGCTAATATTCTCTTGCAGATCTCATACATCCTGAGACAATAATCACGACCAATTGCTCAGGATCATCACTGCAAAAGAAGGAAGAAGCATTTGAACAATCAAAAGGAAGAGACCTCCAGAACTGTCATTCATCTATACCAGACAGGGGGAGCTCTTCATCGTCTGATCCTTTCAACACCACATCAGGATCATCAAGAGTCTTCTTATACAGAGAAGAACAATTTAATTTCTGCTTTTATTTTTCCTCTCTTTACCCCATCCTGTACAGGGTTATAACTCCCTTCAAAAGTTAATCTCGGTGACAGGGAACCTTAGCAAAAACCTGCATTTTGGTTAGAGCACCTTATCAACAGCTCACCTAGTGAGAGGGCACCTTAACAACAACCTCACAGTGGATTCCTACCAGTGGGTAGAAGAGTAGATGTATCCAGTTGAGGGGAACTACTATACATCTTGTGTCATCTGGATGATTGTTTTATTTTTTATGCACTCTTACTGCTTGTGAAAATTATTCTTTCAGGAAACACATATAATTATACATATCATTAAGTTTTGAAACCAAAACTTAATCAAGATCATTTAATAAAGTAAATAAGAACTAAAACACTCCACTTTCAATTGGTATCAGAGGGGTGTTGATCTCTTTACAGGCTAACACCTGGATCACAAAGATCACTTTAGTTCTTTCATATGTTCAACACAGTTTTTCAAAATGGCTCCATCAGTTTTCTCTATTACAGATCCACCTTTATGTAACTTGGATAGATTTGAGCTATGGCAAATTAGAATTAAATTATATATGAATGGCATAGATGAGAACATCTACAAATCTATTTTGACAGGACTTCCCCTCATGTCATCAAAAGCAGTTACACCTGCATTACCTAGTTCCATGGGTATCAAGTCTCCTTCGAGAGCAATGAAAGGGCCTGGTTACAAAAGAAAACTGTGGCAACAGAGAGACTGATGTCACTGCCTGTGTTTGCAAAATGAAGCCAGATAAATTCAAAGCTGGTACTGATGATGGGCGGACTGATAAACATAAAGAACCTTCCCCATCTACAGAACCTTCTCCATCCTCAGAAGAAGATGCCAAAGCCATGCAGATCTTGGCTCAGTCAGTGTCAAAAGACATTCTTCAAAAGCTTGAAGACTGCACCTCTGCAAGAGGAATCTGGACCTCCCTCTCTAGGATGGTAAATAAACCTTCTTCCATCTCTTCAACTAACTGTATTTTTGATGCAGAACCATCAACAAACCTAAGTGAAGAGGAAGAAGAAGAAGAACTTAGAGCTAGAGCTTTCTGCATGATGGCCATAAATAGGTCATATCACAATCCAGATGCAGAAGCAGAAAAGGTAAATGAGGTAATATTAATTCAAAACCCTACCTCTAAAAATCACAAATCTTCTTTTAAAATAACTTTTACCAATATAATAAAATGTAACATAAAAATAAAGAAGTCAGCAAATATTAATCATTTGATTCCCGAACATAACAAACCTAAAGAAGAACAAAATGACTTTTTAAAACATAAACTTGAACATTTTTTTAAAGAAAAACAAATTGATTATGTTCAACAATTTCAAGAAAAATTTTCAAATTTATATTTTAATGAAATAAAAAGGCTAAAACTGCTAAACCTTTCAACTCTAATAAAACTCAAAGAAGTTCTCTAATTAACTTCTCACCCTTAAACTCCATCCCAATTTAAACAGCAAATCAAAAATTTACATGGATTGTTTTCATCATAAAAACTATGTTAAGACAACTTTGTATTCTTATAGACTTCTCCAAGTCAGTTTGAGCATTCTACTGTAGCTGCATTGATCAGTATTGATCATAGCACTGAGTGTGAGTCTCTTCTGATAAGGGGATTCTATGAGAGAGAAAATGTCTGCAATATTATTTTATAATCTAAAGCATTCCTTAAAATCCATTAACAGCTGTAGCAATTCAAGATATTAAAAACATATTAACTCAAATCTAGATCAAATGAGTTTCTTAAATAAAATAATTTAAAGAATCTACAGAAGAAAATTTAAAACTAAAAGCAAGTGAGAGAGAAAATGAGAAACACAAATATCAAACAAAACTTAAAATCTGTATAAAGGTTGCTGCAATTAGAAATTTTAAATAGGCTGAAATTAAAATTTTTAACTTCAAGAAATGAGCTGATGCAACTGAAAATTCTAAAAGCCATTTTAAGTTTACCAGGTCACTAGTTTTGATTTAATCCCAACTCAAATAGGGGGAGATTGTTGGAACCATAACTTTTGATTTGAGTTAGGATCCATTCTCTTATTAAATCTAATAAATCTAAATTAACACAAATTAAATATGATATGATCGAATCGGAGAATATACTTAAGAAAATAATATAAGCTCTCTTCATTTGACAAATGTCGAACGACGCTCGACAAATAGCCTAGACAGTGCTCTACAAATATTCATCAGAACAGCGTTCGACAAATGTCGAACGGCGCTCGACGAATCCAGTCAGAACAATTGGAGCAGGCAGGCATTCTCTGAACGGCGCTCGACAAACTCATCCAGACTTAGCAGGTCGACGAGATAAATCAAGATCGACAAAATATCTTATTTGCAGAGAACTACTCAGCACATTAAAAGGCGCTCGACAAATGTCGTTTAGTGCTCGACAAAATTCTAGCCGGAGCTCGACTAATATTTTATTTTGCTATCTTTCTTTATAATATTTAATCTAGCCGTTACAGCATTAAAAGCATATTGCCGTTTCTGTATTGTCAAATCGGCAACTCCTCTTTCCAAGGAACAAAATTAAAGAGATTTTATCTCTTTCCTTTTTCCCGAGCAAGGATTCAAAAGCTTTCTCCAGACTATATATTCATGAGAAGAGCAGAAAGAAAGACACAGATATAGGAGAGACAGAGAAGAAAATACATAGCAGCAAATCTATTTCTCTTGCTAATATTCTCTTGCAGATCTCATACATCCTGAGACAACAATCACGACCAATTGCTCAGGATCATCACTGCAAAAGAAGGAAGAAGCATTTGAACAATCAAAAGGAAGAGACCTCCAGAACTGTCATTCATCTATACCAGACAGGGGGAGCTCTTCATCATCTGATCCTTTCAACACCACATCAGGATCATCAAGAGTCTTCTTATACAGAGAAGAACAATTTAATTTCTGCTTTTATTTTTCCTCTCTTTACCCCATCCTGTACAGGGTTATAACTCCCTTCAAAAGTTAATCTCGGTGACAGGGCACCTTAGCAAAAACCTGCAGTTTGGTTAGAGCACCTTATCAACAGCTCACCTGGTGAGAGGGCACCTTAACAACAACCTCACAGTGGATTCCTACCAGTGGGTAGAAGAGTAGATGTACCTAGTTGAGGGGAACTACTATACATCTTGTGTCATCTGGATGATTGTTTTATTTTTTATGCACTCTTACTGCTTGTGAAAATTATTCTTTCAGGAAACACATATAAATATACATATCATTAAGTTTTGAAACCAAAACTTAATCAAGATCTTTTAATAAAGTAAATAAGAACTAAAACACTCCACTTTCAAAAATGAATGGCTAAAGCGGTCACTTAAGATTGTGGGTGCTTCCTCTGCAAGACTTCTGTCTCCCTGCAGTGTGTTCGCCGCGACCAACTCGGTCTTCGCGGTCGCATTTTTCTCATCATCAATTTTTCTATTCTTCGCGGCCTGAACAGTTTTATGTTGTTCCGCGATCTGACTTCTTAACTTTTCACCTGCAGACCTTACCTGCTGCATCCCAGCTTTTATAACCTCAGTGGAAGAAATTTCTTTGAGTTGAGTCGTAACCTGTCCAAACATCTCCAGGGTTTACTATAGGACGGACGGTATTTTAATATCCGGAAAATTTATCACAAGGGGACTCAAACCACTCACCTCCACAGTGGAATCTGCGGTCACAACTTTAGCGACAGAAGTCTTAGAAGCCAAATCCGCGCTACTCTTTAGACTTTTTGCCTTCGAAGTTTTTTCAGAACCCGCGGTCTGCTTTTTGATAACTGTCTTTGTCTTAAGTGCAGATTTGGGCGATTTCTTCGCTTGCGCTGCTGCCTTCATCAAATCAAGAGCTTCCATTTTTGTAAATCCTCCGCGGTCTCGAAAATTTGTGATCGCTCAGAACTCAAATTATCAGCTTCTTCTAGAAGGTTTTGAAATCCAAGCCTCCATCGTGGTATTTATTGGCCAAGTCGCATTAATGACGGTCGCGGTCTCGACCGTCAATGTCTACATTTTCGAAGTTCCAATGCAACTTAAAAATATGCGGGGATTATGTTTGCCCGGAAAGCCCGTGATCTCCTCTTATAGGTCAAAAGTACCGCTCTCCGCGATCTCCAGTTTGGGAGACCGCCCAGACTGCTAGTAGAGTTCTCAGCCGAATCCACTAAGTCCCAGGCGGTCAGAGGCTCGTTAGATTGCCAGACCACGCAGTCTGGTCCTTTTTCTCTATTTTGATTATTTGCACCCCTTTTCCCTGCCCCGGCTCTCCTGTATCCCGGGCAGCCCGTAGTTTTCAGATCTGCCCATTTGGGCAGCCCCCTCGTCTATAAATAAAGGGGTAGGGGTACCTGAAAATGGACTTTTTGGCCTCGAGCCTCCAGCTTACATCCTGTGTAAGCGGTCTCGATTTTCTGTGATCGTTTTTCCTGCCTCTCAGCTCTCTTTCTCAGCATCTTTTGTCTTCAGTAACTTGCACTCCACAGTTTTCTCCCATCCCTCTTTAGTGTGAATTTTGGAGGTACCACTTTTGTTGCCAACAAACGCACCATCGATTTATACTCGACGTTTGCTTCGAGAGCTGACTGGGATAGTTAATTCGAATAGCACTCGACGCAGCATCGAATTCTTATCGACGCTTACTTTGACATCATAATTGCTGACTATTTTTGAAGCCACGTAGATTTCTACTCGACGTTAAGTCGACTTCCAATAGCGCGCGTAGAAATGAGCCATTTCGACATGTTTTGGCACGCTAAATCCACCTCCTTTCGACGCTGATGAGTCCCAAATATATACACATTTATGGACTCATCTGGGCCGATTTTCTAGTCTATGCACTTCACTTTAGACATGTTTTCAATCATATTTGATACTCCATGCTAAGTGCACCTCTAGACCCGTTTTTGGTGTTATTTCATGTTCTTCATTTTTAGTAGTTTTCATGGATTGTTAAGTGCCACTTTCAGTGGCTGGATTCATGGTTGTGCTGGAATAGGAGTCGTGCGGGGTGTTCCGGGTGCAATTCTGTACAGGAACACTGCGCACGATCACTTGTTCTACTGCGCACGACCACTGGTCGTGCGCCGCTGATCGTGTGCACTTAACCCTAATTTTTGAGTTCTGTTTCGGACAGTGCGCACTACCACCTACGATAGTGCGCACGACCACCGGTCGTGCGCCATTGTGCGTGCGCACTTAACATCAATTTTATGAGTTCTGTTTCGACCAGTGCGCACGACCACCTACGATAGTGCGCACGACCACCGTTCGTGCACCACTGGTCGTGCGAACATGGTATTTTATAAATTGCTTACATTGCAGGCTCCGTCCAGGCAGGTGCACGATCATAGAACTATAGTGCGCACGACCACTGGTCGTGCTTCAATGACCGTGCGCACTGTTTATTCCAGCTCCTATAAATTGATCTGCTCACGAATTAGGTCGGGATACTCCGCATTTTCTCGCCCAGCTCCGCCGTTCGGCCCATTTCCGCAGGTGTTCGCCCGCTAGGCCTCCTCCATCATCCAATGGCTTCAAGGAGGAGATTCTACACTCATCTTCATCACCAAGGAAGGAGTTCTTCGCATCGGATGTGGCCGGATTGTAAAACGCTGGAGAAGACGGGTCCATTGGGAGGTGTGACAACCCTCCTCTACCCCGGACGATAGTTGGGACTGAGCTAGGACGTGGATTGACAACCCGGTGCTTCCTACCGTGAATCTACAACGATCCTCCGGATTCGGTCGTATCTCTTGCCTTTTCCTCTTCCTTATGTTGATGTAATGTTTGTAATCTCTATATTTTGATGATGTATGCTATGAACTATGCTTTGTAATGCTTATTCCATCTATTTGAAATTATTTGGTTCATATGTGTTAATGAGGTGCGCCGCCATCCATTTTCCACTCCACCACCATGTCCGGTGCCGCACTAGCAATTACTAGTGGCGTGCTTGTCGACGAGGTGTTTGCGACCCTCATTCCATTAGCCTACTCGTCCATCCGTCTATCGAAGCGTGGCATCGCGGCCCGTGTAATCCATCCCGCCTAACGAAGCAGCCCGCTCAAGGCCTGCATAGTTCGATTCCGCTAGCCTACTCGTCCATCCGCCCAACGAAGTAGTGCGCTCAAGGCCTACGTAGTCTTCCATCCCGCCGAGCGAAGCTTTGCATAGCGGCATTGCATAGGAGTAGTTGTAATACTTTATTTTATTATTCACAAACCAAATCCCTTTCGTCCGCACTCCACCTATCGCTGGACTTCGATCTCAAGTCCTTCCTCGAACGTTAACTCCACCTTACAGTGTTCCTTGAGAGATTTGATACTCGGGGATTACTCCTCATTTTATATTACTTGAACGATCGGTACGCTGCCGTTTCGTGCCGCAGTCTTACTACCTCCTATAGCGGTGTGCTAAGATTTGCGCCATCAAGTTTTTGGCGCCGTTGCCGGGGAACACAGTCGTGTGAGTTTTCTGGAGAGGGAGAACCTGAGAGAGAAGCCCTTCCATTTGTAAATTGCATTCCTTTATTTTATTTCCTCGTATTTTGTTTCCTGTTTTATATTAGGTTGCTTTAGTAATTTTTGTTAAGTGTAGTATTTTGCACAATAGCAATTTTATTTTGAATCGTATTATCTTCACACTATGTGGGCACATCTCAATATCCGTTGCCGTTGGTGTAGAAATACCTCCCACTCTAGTGATGAATGCCCTACGGAGAATAGTAGGCATATTTCTTATAGCCCAGCATATGGAGCACCGACTTTGTCTGGTACTCCATATGGTGCGCGTAAGTCTTATGGCTACTCTGCTGAGCCTTTACCAGTCTTACTTCTTTTCGGCTTCAGCACCCACTGTGCCAAAGAAGCCCGCTAGGCAGTTCTAGTTTTGTCGGAGAACAGATCATGCCCTGAAGGATTGTACTGCTTTTCGTCGCCAATTGGATGAGGATGACGAGCCGGATACCCGGATCGTCCCGAATCCTAACTCTGGCGGCACACCTTCAACATCCAGTTTTGTGTCTTTGCCACCTTCACATCTTGAAGGGTATGGCGTTGACACAGTCACCAGATGTGTGGCTGATCTGGGCACCGACATTGCTGAGCCTATTCTCCCAGTGCATCCACCACCCCTAGTGGATTCGATTCTTTGTGAGGAATCGGTGCTCGACTTTTATCTGAGCACTATTCCTCTCCCTGTTGTGCATACTACACTCGTCTCTCACGACATTGTTGATGATGTGTCACAAGAGGAGGCTGGTGACTTTAGTGTCATGCTTGTTCCTATGGAGGAGGACAACCTTCCAGGTGAAGAGGAGTTTTCCTCAGCACCGGTGGAGGAAGTCCAAATCTCTAGCTTGGACACTGTTGATCCCGCCGAATCTTGTAGCATTGATGACAATGCAAACATTATTTTACTTACCCAACCTGATGGGAGTGAGACCGGGATCACTCCCCCGATTGATGTTTATTTATGTTCTTCGTCTTCTTTATTTCTTGATCCCCTTCCTTCATCTGAGTCTGTGCAGGTTGAATCTTCACAGGTACTTCAGGAGTACTTGGAGCTTTTTGCTCAAGTTAATGATGAGAGCATCCTCTCATATGAGGAGGTTGATTCCCCCTCCGTAGAGGAAGCTCCACTCATTGCCTTTTCCTCATGCCGCCTCCCTGTTGATGACACCTTGCTAGGCAAGGATGTTTTTGGTGAGAATAATGAGGAGGACTCCTCCTCCACTTCTTACTTTCTGCTTCCCCTACCTGTGAAGAGCAGGTATTTTTATTTAGGTAGGGGAGTGACTGTTCTATCACCGTATCGGTACCCATTACCAACACGGATATTAGGCCAGTTACCTGTCCACTTCTCCTTCCATACGCCCAGTAGCTAGAACCTTTAGTTTTTGAATAAGTCGTGCTGGGATGACAATAACCCCAGTAGTTATCTTACTTTCTCATGCATTTCATTTTATTCAATCCTACTTAGTTAGTTGTAGTTTATTTTAGTTTATCTTCTTCTTTTGTTTTTGCGGAGCTGACCCCTGTAGGTATCTTTTCTAGATGGCGGATGCTGCGGCTCATTTTAGCTTACACGCCAATCTTCTGGTGTGCTCATTTCTAAGCACTGGGTACTCTCTTTCCCTAGCCTTTTCTGATTTACATGTCATATATTTTGTGGATTGTTTAGTTTAAGTCTGAGGGAGAGCAGTTTTTGTACCCACTCACGTGCACTCTTGCATAGCATGCTAGAAGTACTTTTATTTTAGCTTATTGGAAATTGTTGTTCATTTTCATTGCACACCACAGCACCCACTTGAGCGCGTACTCGTCTGTATGGGTGCTCTGTAGTGAATTTAATTCTTCTGCTTATGTGGGAAAGTCTAGGTGATGGCTTAGGACTATGTAGCAGAGTAAAATGTTGACTCCAGTAGTGCTCCTAGTCGAGTGCTCGGTTGCATAGAAATTTGTGTAGATTAGACTTCTCTTTATACTTATGGTTTTATATTTTTTTCTATTAGTGTAAATGTTGTTTACTCTACTCAAATGGTGAATCCGGTGGAATCAAACGGTAGCATAGGGATGTGTGTAAACGATCGCTAGACTCGTATTGCTTGAGTC
Source organism: Dactylorhiza incarnata (assembly GCA_033032865.1). Taxonomy (NCBI): domain Eukaryota; kingdom Viridiplantae; phylum Streptophyta; class Magnoliopsida; order Asparagales; family Orchidaceae; genus Dactylorhiza; species Dactylorhiza incarnata. The sequence goes on from JAWHQI010000395.1 coordinate 1,733,641, forward strand.
GGGAGAAAGGAGAATCTTTCTCGGTGGCTAGAACTTGCCCCAAGCGATTCTTGAAGCATTGGCATAGGATAGTTCTAGTGCGTGAGAATGACGTAGGCCATTATTTTGGCCCGGTTGAACCTTTATTTCACGCCTTTCGTCTACCCTTGCTAGCCCCTTTGTGCCTACCCTTTTCTTGATTCAGCTCCACATATATCTCACCAAAGCCTAAAAGCCTAACCTAGTCGCACACCCAAATCTGAGCTTTAGTTGTAGTTTTATTTACATTGTGAGGGGTGTTGATTGTGGTGTTTATTATGTGAATCTGTGGATATGTTCATTTGAAAATTTTGCTGAAAGAAAAAAGACAAGAAAAAGAAGGTAGCAAGAAAAATGAGAAAAAAAAAAGAGAAGAAGAAAAAAAAATGAGTTTTATTAAAAATCGTCTAGAAAAAAAATTATGTATTGGGAGTAGGCGGTGCACACACCTATGTTGCAAAAGTCCAAGTCTGGGGGTGTGGTGCACTTGCATTCGATTTTCGTGCGCGGGTAGTTATTTTAAAAGCTCAATTGGGTTATGTGTTATAAGCCATTTTGTTTATCATTGTTTACCTCACCGTAACCCAAGCCTCAATTAAAACCTGAAAGTCCTACTGACTCACGCCTTGAACCGATCTAGTGTCGTGGGGAGAATGTGACCGGGAAAGCTTATGGTCACTGACACTGATGGATTTCAGTGGAGTTTGTCCCGCATCCCGATCTTGAGCAATGCTCGTCTAAGCGTTTAGTTTACTTTCTCCATATGCATGACCAAATGATTCACCGTTGTTCACCATTTTGAGTAGTTGTAATATGCTTTTACTCTTTTAGAAATATATAAACTGTTTATATAACCAGAAATCTTCTCTACTATTTTTCTTATGCACGTGAGCATGCGACTTCGCATGGTACTCTGTATTGTAATTTTAAGCCATCTACTTTTCTCTCCCCGTTCGCTTAGAATTTGTTTGCTCGGGACGCGCAAACAGGTAAATCTGTGGGTGTGATGAGTCCCAAATATATACACATTTATGGACTCATCTGGGCCGATTTTCTAGTCTATGCACTTCACTTTAGACATGTTTTCACTCATATTTGATATTCCATGCTAAGTGCACCTCTAGGCCCATTTTTTGTGTTATTTCATGTTCTTCATTTTTAGTAGTTTTCATGGATTGTTAAGTGCCACTTTCAGTGGCTGGATTCATGGTTGTGCTGGAACAGGAGTCGTGCGGGTGTTCCCGGTGCAATTCTGTACAGGAACACTGCGCACGATCACTGGTTCTACTGCGCACTACCACTGGTCGTGCGACGCTGATCGTGTGCACTTAACCCTAATTTTTGAGTTCTGTTTCGGACAGTGCGCACGACCACCTACGATAGTGCGCACGACCACCGGTCGATGCGCCACTGTGTGTGCGCACTTAACATCAATTTTATGAGTTCTGTTTCGACCAGTGCGCACGACCACCTACGATAGTGCGCACGACCACCGGTCGTGCACCATTGGTCGTGCGAACATGGTATTTTATAAATTGCTTACATTGCAGGCTCCGTCCAGGCAGGCGCACGATCACAGAACTATAGTGCGCACGACCACTGGTCGTGCGCCAATGACCGTGCGCACTTTTTATTCCAGCGCCTATAAATTGACCTGCTCGCGAATTAGGTCGGGATCCTCCGCATTTTCTCGCCCAGCTCCGCCGTTCCGCCCATTCCGCAGGTGTTCGCCCCCTAGGCCTCCTCCATCATCCAAGGGCTTCAAGGAGGAGATTCTACACTCATCTTCATCACCAAGGAAGGAGTTCTTCGCATCGGACGTTGCTGGATTGTAAAACGCTGGAGAAGACGTGTCCATTGGGAGGTGTGACAGCCCTCCTCTACCCCGGACGATAGTTGGGACCGAGCTAGGACGTGGATTGACAACCAGGTGCTTCCTACCGTGAATCTACAACGAGCCTCCGGATTCGGTCGTATCTCTTGCCTTTTCCTCTTCCTTATGTTGATGTAATGTTTGTAATCTCTATATTTTGATGATGTATGCTATGAACTATGCTTTGTAATGCTTATTCCATCTATTTGAAATTATTTGGTTCATATGTGTTAATGAGGTGCGCCGCCATCCATTTTCCACTCCACCACCGTGTCCGGTGCCGCACTAGCAATTGCTAGTGGCGTGCTTGTCGACAAGGTGTTTGCGAACCTCATTCCGTTAGCCTACTCGTCCATTCGCCTATCGAAGCGTGGCATCGTGGCCCGTGTAATCCATCCCGCCTAACGAAGTAGCGCGCTCAAGTCCTGCATAGTTCGATTCCGCTAGCCTACTCGTCCATCCGCCCTACGAAGTAGTGCGCTCAAGGCCTACGTAGTCTTCCATCCCGCCGAGCGAAGCTTTGCATAGCGGCATTGCATAGGAGTAGTTGTAATATTTTATTTTATTATTCACAAACCAAATCCCTTTCGTCCGCACTACACCTATCGCTGGACTTCGATCTCAAGTCCTTCCTCGAACGTTAACTCCACCTTACTGTGTTCCTTGAGAGATTCGATACTCGGGGATTACTCCTCGTTTTATATTACTTGAACGATCGGTACACTGCCGTTTCGTGCCGCAGTCTTACTACCGCCTATAGCGGTGTGCTAAGATTTGCACCATCAGACGCTGCTTCGAATACAATCATAGGTTGCGACGAATCATCTTCTTTTAAGTAACTTAGGCGTTGAATCTATTGTGCTTTTGAATTCTCTTCCTGCCGCTCTCTTCCTTTTCCTTTCTACTTCTCTCTTCCACCATCTTTTGCAGGTACTCACAGGAGCTAAATGGCGTCTCTCCAAGATCAATAAGAGCTTGTTGAAGTTGTCAATCTATCCTTAGAGACACTCTTGTCTCATTTCTCATATCTCTATCTGGAATTCTCTGATGATTATTACAAGAAATTACGTACTCAACACAGGAGGTTGCGGGACCTTACTTCCCAGATAAGGGATCTTGAAAAGGAATTGAAATCATCTATATTGCCTTTTGAGGTCTTTATATCCTCTATGCAAGATATAAAGAAGGGGGAGAAGTTTGACAGCAGGCCCAGGCCGCCTCTAGATTCAGTATATACGATGTTTCATCCCTCTCCATATGTCTTTGAAGGAGAAAGGGCTATCACATCCAAGTTCCTTCTAGAACCCTCATCATTCTCTCCCCCAAGGATTCTGCCTTCAATACAAGGGGGAGTCATCAATACAGGGGGAGAATGATTTATATTCAGATGACAATTGCAAGCTAAAGAGTGTGCAATAGTACAATGAGTCCATTGAGTTATCCATCCCTGAGACACAAGAGTTCTGAACCCATTCAGAAGAATAGACAACAACTCCTTCCATGTTTAGTGATCAAGTTCCTGTAGCTGATCCATCCTCTCCACCACCCGCTTAGTTCCTTCCTGCTCCTACTCCATCACCCACTTCAATTGTCCCAACACCTGACTTCAGTCGAAGACCTCCATTCAGAGGAAGGGGACATGAAAGGAATTTTAGAGGAAGGGGTTTATGAAGAAATATACCCATATGGGAAAGATATACAAAATTGCAAAGGGAGCAGTACAGAAAGGAAAGATCTAATTTCAAAACTTATGAAAAGGTTGATCTTCCTGAAAACACAATGAAGTCATACATTTATCCAGAGCTTGATAAAGCCCTAGATGAAATCTGAGAAAGGGGTCAATTTGAGTTTGAAACATCTCAAATAGAGATAGAAGAAAAAAGAAGGTTGATTAATGAATGGTTAATGAAGGGAAAGGAGGTTGTACAAAAGGATCAACTAAAGGAGGTAATTCAAATCCCAATCACACTCTTTGAACCTAAAAACTATGCAACAGCTCATCCTCAAGCAAAACTTCCTGAAAATAAAGGGCAACTTCACAAAGGAGGCCTTGGATGTGATTAGAATGAAGCAGAGTAGCCACTTCAAAAGAAAAAGAAGATTTTATTCAAGTTAGCTCCAACTTCTGATAATCAACATTTAGTATTCATTGTACCAGATCTTGATGCAGAAAATCTAGACTTAGAAGAAATAAACTTGTTGTCAGCTAAAGTTTTTGAGTTGGTGCTACAGCTAAATAATGTCTATCCTGAAGCTGAAGATGATCTGAAGAAGCTTTTCAAGGGATATGAAAGAATTCAAAAACAGCCAGAGAAGGACACTCCAGCCAACTTTAAGTATGTGGAAAGAAAGTTCTGAAAGGTCTATGGGGCCTAGTCAACTTTCCTCAAAAAGAGAAAGAAGATCATGACTTGGGTAATTAACTCTGATAAACATTCATTTATATCAATCAGATGTTTTTTAGTCTATCATATTTTCCTGTTTATTTTTTCAATGTATAGTTGTTGGTATTTGAGTTTCTGTCAAAGCATGTTTGAAATCACTCACTTTATTTTGTAAAATTTGTTAAAATAAATAGGGAGATATTGTTGGGAAAAACCTTTGTGATTTATCTAACAAATTACTTAAAGTAATTTTATCAGTTAGGTTATATTACCCACATAGTATAGAAATGGTAAAATGGTCATTAGATTTTCTAGGATATCATATTCACCTAGTGTTACAAGACCAGGACTAAGAGAAGCACAAATTCAGTTAAGTTAAGATGTGTGTCGAATGGAAGTCGATGCAACTTCGACTAGATGTCGACATAACTTTGACTGAAAGTCGAAGTAACTCTATTTGTCTATCGAAGTATAAGTGAAGTCAACACAACGTCGAAATGATTTCGACACAGAAGACAGAGCCTGTCAAAGCTATATCAGAAGTCGATGCAACTTTGAAATAAACTTGACGCAGAAGACAGAGCTTGTGAAAGCTATATCAATAGTCGATGCAACTTCTGAATGATTTCAACGCAAAAGGAAGAGATTGTTGAAGCCATCTTAAAAGTTGACGCAACTTCGACTTCAAGTAGATGCAAAATATGAAATTCAAATTCAAGTCTTCAACTCTACGGATACGTCGATAATAGCTCGACGCAACATTGACATCTGAGTTCAGCCAGAGCTAGGAAGGAATTCAAAGCTACTTCTATAAGAATGCAGAGGTGCGTCGATATGACTAAAGATGAAGTCGAAGTAGCGCCGAGTATAGTTAGAAATCGAAGGTTTTCTGTTGTCTTTTCTAATACCTTTTCAGATGGTCTACAAAGCTGAAGACTGTTCTCCAACGACTTATTTATTGCCAAGAATGGAATGGAGTATTCTAGAGATGCAGCAAAAACATTCTTGGAAGTTTATTCAAATTAGATGAACGGGTCGGGAATAAAAATAGATGGAAACATCAATTGTCCAATGGACATTCCTTCTAAGGATAGTCCAGAAGAAGAAAGAAATTCAAACTCAAATGATAAAGAATAAGTATGCTGAGAAAGAAAGAAAACAAATAAGAAGAAGAACTGATCATATATTTCTGTCTGTCGAAATGGGGCTTCTCCAACATCCGTCTTCAACCCTAATACAGAACAGAAGAAGATCTCCTCTGCACAAGAAAAGAGAATAACAATACTGCTGCATCTTCTTCCTCATCATATAGCAGCAAGTCAACGAAAGTTCTCAGAGGAATAGGATCAAGCTTATCACCCTTGCAATCATCACTATCTTAAGCAAGGGTTCATTACATTCAGATCTTGAGATAAATTGAATCTTCATCATTTAAAGAGACAGCCTCTGAAGGATTCTTACCAAAGAATCATTTTCTCTTCTTTCTTCTCATTATAATGTTCTCATTCTCCAACTGTAAAAGAGTTTTAAGAATCCCTCTTCTAAAGGATTCAGTGGTTCTAAGAGTCTCCTTATCTAAAGACTCGGTTGTTCTAGGAGTCTCCTTATCAAAAGAATAAGTGGTTTTGAGAGTCTCCTTATCAAAAGACTCAAGCAGAGTTAATGAAATCCTACCAGGGAGGTAGAAGAGTGGACAACCCACATTTTGGGGAACCTTTATAAAATTCTGTGTCTTCTGTATTGAATTTCTGTGCTGTCCAGTTTACTGCTTTTGTGTTTTTTATTTCCTAGGATTTCTTTAACCTGCTTTTGGTGTTGATGATTGCATAACACTTAGTACTTTTTTTAATGTGTGCATAACTACGGTATAAAAGATTTAAACCTTATTCACCCCCTCTAGAGAATACTCAGAGGTACACTGTGTACTTACACACAGATCCACCACCCGACGTCAGGCTTGCTCAACAGTTATACAAGTTGGTGGTCTTGATCCCTTGGAACAGGTAATAGATCAACGTATCTTGCTTGCAAAATGCGCTCCTCGAAGAAGAGGTCATAGGTGAGGACCTGACGGGCGCTCTCCCTCAATGCCTTGGGAGGGTCAGTACTGTTGCCATAGAGCCAGGTCTCGCAGCCCTGCATGACCCCTCATCGTGACCTGGTGAGCTCCTCACCTTTTTTTCGACCAACTGATTCCCCTTGTTCAATGACATTCCGCTACTATCACCTCATGTATCCACCCTCCCCACAATGCCTGGAAGATGCAACTCTCTACTAGGATCACCGATCCCACTAGATATGACCACCATGATCCCAGACACTGGCACTCTATATGAGAAGGGTCTTGACGGCTTGCTAACCGCCACCCCCCTCGAATCGCCAGCAACGTGCTGCACACCCTTGTCCTGGGGAAGTCAGTTACATTCACTTTTACTGAGGCCTTCCAGGGAAAGCCGGTCTCCTCCCGTCAGCCTCATGGCAAGGGGTTTATTCTCTCGCCAGGTTGGTTAGTGCCTAAATGATCATTTGCACCTGACCTTCATTAGAATGAAATAATTACTTGTAGGTGTCTATGAGGTCTCCTCGCCAACCTCGACTTCATGGAGGAAGAGCTCTCCCCCCTGCCTTCGTCGGACGGGATCGGCAACTTCTTGGGCAATTATCGAGATCCCGAGGTGCTGAAGAGGTGGACTACCGAGGTGCTATAAAAATATGGCCTTATGCTGCAGGACCAGAACAACCAGGCATGGGAGGATAAGGCATTCTCCGAGGACCGACTCACCACGCTTGAGGATGACAATGCGCGGCTCCTCACTGAGATGTGGTTGGATACTCGCAGCGAGGTAACCTCCCCGGGGTGCACATTTCGCGAGCGGAGGATCAGGTGTGCATGTCGCTGTGCGAGCTCTATGTCATCCACACCTACCATTATCCTTGCGTGACGCCGTTCTCGGGGGTGCGAGGCCGAAGTCGATGGATGTGGATCCAATACTGATCCTTCTCGTGCTCATATCCACGCAGCGATCCCTGAAAATGTATTTTGCATTTAATTAAATGCTTTCATCATCAACCCTGTGAACAATCTTATTATTATTGTTTGGTGTTTTCTCCCGCAATTGGGCTTTCACTTATATTTACTAGTACTGTGATATTACTGTTTGTGCCGCATTCGCTCATTTTCATTTTTAATTTTTATGTTTTTGTACGCGACTTGTATTGCGCTTGCTTCGACTGTCGCTCACTTACTTTGCTCATAGTAAACTGGCTTTGATATATTGTTGCGAGCGGGTGTGGAATAGGTGCCGGCTCGAGGATCAAGGCATGTAGAAATGAAACTTTGTGCACCGCACATTCGCCTCATCGATTCCTTCCAGCCCTTTCAGTTTTCATATAAATAAGTCCCGTCCTCACACCCAACTTTGACATTTATCCATCTAGCCTTCATCTCCTTTTGCTTCCAAGACCTTGTGCCTCTCTTCTCGCGCTCATTTTTTTCAGCTCTCCCCAATGTTTATTAGATGGGTGGTGAAGGTGGCGATGCCAAAGGCCGATCCAAGTGCGCTTGGACTTTCTTGGACCACTCTTTCTTCAACTGCTCGCTCTCTAAGTGCGAATACCATGTAGTGGTCGCCCATTATATCTCTCCCAGGTACTCTTCTCACCATCCATTAAAGACGGAGGCTATCAATGACCTCTCGCCAGACGAGCTCGCTATCTCCGCCACTTACTTTGATATCGTCATGTGGCTGCCCCTATGGAAGAAAGTTCACATGTATTTATTTGTGTTGTTATATTCCCTCTTGCACTCACGCTTGTTTCTTAACCTCATGGTCGTGGGTTTGCCATGTACTTAAATACTTTGGCGTGATACTGGGCGAGCTGACCCCCAGCTCAATCATCGTCATAGTCGCTGAAGGATGAAATCCGCGTTGCGTAAAATTAGAGCATTATCCATGTATAATTCGATAAGGCAAGTGTACCTATCACTTTATAGTATAGGATTTTAAAAATCTAGTGTCGTATTTTTCCGAGCTTGTTGAGTACTTCTACTCACAAAGAAGAGCTATTATTTTATCGATCGAAAGTTGTGTTTATTCTGGAAAATGATTCGGAGAAAATCAACTATGAAGAAATATTATGATTAAAAGATTAGCACTTGATCTAGAATCCCTTTGGAATAAAATAGAATTTTACAAAAGAATAATCTGCAAGCTCTTATTGAAATAACTTCGACCGTGGAGGTTCCCAAAACATGATAACACCTCTCTCAAGGAATACTACAAACTAACCTAAAGTTGATCGATTAAGACCCCTCGGCCAGTCGAAACCCCTAAGCTTGCTTTAAGGACTCCAATCTAGAAGATTTATGTCATCCTCTCTCGAGGAGTGCATGTAACTTTATTTATCATTGATTGATCTCCTTGTACGTATGGATCTATCTATCAACTAGAATACAGATCTTAGATCAAAAAACATATTCACGACATATGAATTTGATGCAATTAAATTCAAAGATAAATCAAAGATAGTCAAGATGAGAGCTTGCCAATTAGTAAAATTCAAAACATATTTTATTTCATTCCAAAGTTCATCATGTCCAAGTGATAAAGGAAATTTATCTACTCATCATAATGATGGGAATACAAGTAAAAGAGGAAAAAGACATAAAAAATATAATACTTGAATTAAAATTGCAATAATAGAAAACTTACAACTTGTAGAAAAACAAGCAAGAATAACAAAAATAGTAAACTAAAGCTGAAAATAAACTCCAAAAATAGATTGCATGGCGGGTCACGGCCTCGATCATGCACGTGACCCAGGGCATGTCTTGACCGAGTCTGGAAACAGTGGGAGATGTCACGATCTGGAGTTAATCCGGTGGTTGCAGGAGGAGTCACGGCCTCGGTCACGGCCGTGACCGAGGGCGTGTAATTTTAATCTGACGTGACAGCTGACTTCTTCATCTAGAATACAAAGAGGCTGGTTCACGTCCATGACATCGAGTCACGCCCTTGGTCACGCCCATGACCAAGAGCGTGGCTTTTCGATTTTGGCATAAATGCTCCAAATATTCTCCTGATTACTTCTATAAGCTTGAAATTGCTATTGACAGACCAAATTACTTGAAAATACAAAAATAAGTTGAATTAGTGATAAATTAAATCAAAACAAAATAAAAAAAAATTAATTATTAATAAAATATTATATAAAAATAACTATAAATGATGCATTATCAAATTCCCCCATAAATAAGCTTTTACTATTCCAGAGCAAAACCATCATAAGCATGAGAAATATTTATATGAAATTTCAAGGAAGAAAAAGAATTTACTCATAATTATGCATTTTAAAATTATTCCTGACTCATACAAAAATAATTTTTGAAATAAAATTTAGATTCATAAGAAATAAATCATGATTCATAAATTGATATGCGTATAATAAAAATTTATATTTAAAAAATTCTGTAATCAAAATTTTATAAATAAGATTGTATTGAATTAAGCAAAGTAATCTAAGTTAGAATTATACAAACTTATGATATCTTTCAAAACTTTTTAGAAAAGCTAAAATATTAACTAAGCTCTCTCATAAATATTTTGAATATGAAATGATATTGGTTAAGTTTGGGTAAAAGTTGGCATAGAAGTGATTTTTAATTGGGAAATGATGAATGTTATCCTCTCATTTCCATTTTTTTAAATACTCTTCTTTTTTATATCCCAAATGTATATGTTTAGGAGTGATGAATTTTATCCTCTCAACTTCATGCCATATAATCTATTACAAATTTGGGTGCATATGTTTAGGAATGATGAATTTTATCCTCTCATTCCTTACCATATGATCTTTAATACTTCTTTTTTAGTTGTCAATCAAAAGGGTAAAGTAAAAGGAGGGGCTAGGATTTAAAGGCTATAAAATTTTTGAAGATAACTATTTTGAGAGCATAGAAAACAAATTATGAAATCTTTAAAAATCTATGAGCTAAAGTTAATATGAGTAAAATCTAAAGATCCTTTAGCACAATTGCTACAAAATTAATTCATGATATTTTAAGCAGAGAAAGCAAAACTAAGAAATATTCGAAATACACCAAAATGATGAAAAATTCATTAATTCAAATTTATCTAAAAATTAAATCTAACAAATTATGATGAGACACATAAAATTAAAAAATAATAAAAATAAAACTTTTTTGTTTTTAAAAGTCATATAAACAAAGGCTCATAATTAAAATGGTTGTACTCAAATAAAAAATAAGAAAGCATCTAATATTACAAAATTTATAAAAACTTCTTTTTTTGATTTTTTTCGAATGTTTTTTAAATATTTTTATATTTTCAATAGTTGCTTGAAAAAAATAGAAATAACATTTTTTTTGTTCTTAAACTTCCCAAGGGCTACCCAATGATGGGCTCGCAAGGTACTCGACGGTTTGTGCGATGTAGGCCCAACACGGCCTATTCGCAAGAAATTAGATTTTAAATTATTTAATTTATAAAAAAAATTTGTTGGTAATTTAAAATTTTGTGTTTTTGGCATTTTTAATTTTTTTTTGGGTATTTTAGAAAAACATTGTGATTGACTTGCAAAAATAAAAGAAGACACCCCCATACTTAAAATAAACATTGTCCGCAATGTTTTAGAAATAAAAGTACGAGTAAAGGAGAGAAAACTTCCCTGATGAAGAAGAACAAATCACACCGAGCCATCTTGAAAAAAACATAACATGAAAGAAAAAATATTGTTATTTTATTTTTGCATTAATAAAAATAATTACAAAAGATACTAAACAGAAATGGAAAGATACAAGAGATCACAAATAAAGATAAAAATCTAAGCATCATCCTCGCCGTCCTCCTGCTGATAGTAAGCACGCAGATTAGTAAATTCCCGCTGTAGATGCTCCATAGAGGAAGCATGGCGTTGCTCGAGTGTATCAAAACGAGTGTCAAAATGAGCGCGCATGGACAACTGCTTGGTCTGAATCTGATATAGAAGAGTGTGGAGCCGCCCAAACTGCTGATCAAAATAAGGATATGAGTTGGGATCAAGAGGAAAATGCTGTTGCGGCTGCTGTGGGAAATGTGGAGCTGGAGGAACGCCACCGGAATCGGCCTCAAAATCAACATCGATTGGGTCGCCACCAACCTGTTGGAACATGGTCTTCCGCATCTCCTAGGTTTGAGAATAACAAAACCTATGTGTATTTGATCTTGTGTGTTTAAGTGTGCAGGATAACAAAGTCCACATGACTCAAGGATTACAAAAGAAGGTTGCCCCTAAAGTTGAGCCATCAAATCCAAAACACCTACTAGCGCTGGCGATAGTACAAGCACAGGTGCTAGCTGTCATTCGATGAAATGTTAGCGGCGCTCGACAAAATGCTCATAACGGCGTTCGACAAAAATTTGTTCGACAAACTCTTAGCGGTGTTCGACGAAATCTCGTTCGACGAAAATTCGTTCGACAAACTCTTAGCGGCGTTCGACGAAATCTCGTTCGATGAAAATTCGTTCGACAAACTCTTAGCGGCGTTCGACGAAATCTCGTTCGACGAAATATTGGATTAAGCAAAATTTCCGGAAGAACCTATAGAAGGAGATAGCGCCAGGCGATATCCAATAGCGCAGGTAATAGCGAGGAGCACAGTTGGCAAGGGAAAATTGTTTTCTCGGATTTAAGATTCTGCCACGCAGAATATGTCCTAATATGGGATAGCGTCGGCGGTAGCACTAGCGTAGGCGGTAGCACTAGCGTAGGCGCTAGCGCTATGTCTATAAAAAAGACCTCTTGGCTCCGTCTTCCTAATCCTCTAGAGATCCAAAATTTCAGAGCTTCATGCCACAACATAAAGAGGAAGGTTCAGAGATATACTCCCACAAATCCATAAAGACAAAAGGAGATCCGTGGAGAAGATTTCAACACGCGTCATCATCGTGACGAAACACCGCCTCGACTACGATCATACTCTGCGTCTTCGTCTACTTCTCCAAGAGATCCACATAGAGGGAGTTTTATATTATTGTCTTTTTATTTCACATATTTCTTGCAATCGTGTAGTAAATTCACCTCGTGTTGGCGACTAGGTCTGGGTAGGACTTAGGACTGAAATTCACCTCGTGTTGGAGACTAGGTCTCGAGTGTAGGTCTAGGGGGTGCTCGAGGCCATATCCGGGGAAGGGTTGGCTAGAGCTGCTTGAGGCCGTATCCGGGGAAGGATCGGCTAAAGCCAACCGGTTCGTGGTGATACGAGTCGGTATAGAAAACAAAAAGAGTCTTTCTATTCGCTTTGATTTCTAGCTTCGATAAGAGATCAAGTTTTGTAATCATGCTTCTCAAGTTAATAAAATCATGTTTTTACTTTTACTTCACTTGATTTGTCTTGATCTTCTCTAGTTTAATAATCAAAGCTTTTTCAAAGTTATTCAAAATATATCTAAAGTTCTTAAAAACCCTTATTCACCCCCCTCTAAGGGTGCCTACCGATCCAACAAGTGGTATCAGAGCCAGGTTATTCCAAATCGGCTTAACAACCGGGAATAATGGCGTCTCATGATCTCGCTTCTATTAGTGGGGAAAAGTTTTATGAAGAAGAAAAATCTCTTGCACCACCTTTATTCGAAGGAAGAAATTATAAAGGGTGGAAATTTGTAATGGAAAAGCTTATTAAAAATTTAGATATCAACGCTTGGGATATATCAATAATAAGACCAGCGGACGAATCAAAAAATAAGAGCGTCACCTAAATACAAAAGTTATGCATTATATTTTTTGTGCTTTATCTCAAGATATTTTCAAATTAATATATTGTTTCTCTAGTGCATACAAAGTATGGAAATTTCTTGAAGAAATGTATGATTCTCCTTCTACAGGCATGGAACAATCACAAGAACCGGAGAATATGCAAGCTTGAACAAGTCTTCAAGAATGCTCCTCTCATGACGAATCCATGAAGTGCACATCAAGTGAAAGAGAAGAAGAAATACTATCTTCGGAAGAGGAGTGCCAAAAAGATGTCAAAGAAATGATATGTTCATATCGTGCCTCTTTCGAAAGCAATGTAAGGAAATCAAATTCCATCTTTTGTACTTCTTTCTCTTCATTATAATTGCTTCAAACTACAAAGTGCAAAATTAAGAAATTAAAAAATGCTAATAAACATTTGCGCTTAGAAAACAAAATTAAAGGAAAAAATTAATGAAGAATCAAATTCTAATTTATCTAGTTCTACACATGGCTCCTTAGTTAAAACCACCACAACTTGTGTAGAATATAATGAATTAAAATAAAAGCACAAGAAACTTGAAAATGATTTTATTTTAGTAAAAGAACAAAATAAAAATTTATGTTTAGAAAATTCATCTTTGATAAATGATTGTGCTAAGTGCAAAGACTATAAAATTGAAATTAAAGAGATGGATGAAACATTTGATGAATATAGAAATAACTATCAAGATCATATAGATTCAATTGTTTAAACTCTTAAAAATAGCACAATCGCTTATAATAAAGCTGGACATAATTTAAAGATTAAGAATGATGAATTAAAATCAAAAATCAACTTGCTTATGAAAATTGTAAATACAAATTCACAATATCAAACTATATCTAAAAATAAGTTGAATATGAATATGAACATATTAACTAAGTTTAATAATGGGAGTAAGGAACATAAAGGATTTGTTAATCAAAATCAAAATCACCATTATTTACAAAATTATGTATCTCCTAAAGTAAATTCAAATATGCAAAAATTTCCTATGAAAAATGATTTCAAATGTCATCATTATTTTAAGCCTAAATTTAATAAGTATGGAAATTTAATGCAAAATTATAATATTAAACCTAAGTATGAGTGCAGACCCAAAATTAAAAATGAAATATTAACTCCACTTGAAAGGGTCCATTCGTACTTGTCTCCCCAAAAGCCATCTCGCTATATTTGGGTACCCAAAGGAACCATCCCTCATGGTCCCCTTTGGATACCTAAAACATTTATTCATTAGGTATCATTAAATGCATGAAGTGAAATTTTTTCAAAATAAGATATACAAATTTCTAATTCATGATGTGCTTTAATGTCCTTTTTATTTTTCTTATTGTTTTCTTTTTGAACTATCATGTCATGGTCATCCTAAATAGTATTGAATAATGATCCTATCTCTTAAAAGCTTAATATGTTTATAAAATCAAATTGATCAAAATTCAAAAGTCATATCTAATTTTGATGACCTATCTATCTCTCTCATATTCATTATCTATAAATATCTTTTATTATTCATATAAATCAAATTCTAAATTTGCTATAAGATATTTTAAAATTAAATCAAGTCATTAGGCTATTAAGCTTTTTGGTCTTCACCAACAAGTGGTTTAGAGAAATAACATAATCTACAAGAAAGTTCAAGATCTAAATAAAAGCTCAACTTTCAATATGGTTGTCTTTGTTCACAACAAAAAATTATATTGTGTTCACTCCTTGATGTCAAACATGATCTAAACCATCACTATTGTTCACCTATCAAAAATCACATATATATATATTCAAAATTCTTAATTAAAAGAAAATCACTAAAATGTATTGAAAGAATTTATCTTCATAATGAATATTGATGTCACTCGCACCACCATGATTTATTGATGTCTATTGCTAAAATTCTCTAAAATCATATATCACAACTCACATCAAATATCTTCTAAAAACAACTATTTCTATCACATCCATATGAATTATATGATGACAATTGATATTATAATTGTTTTACCATGGTTGGTGTATTATGTGTGTATTGTGATTTATTTCTAGTTTAGACCTTTGAATCATCTTGATATCAAATCAAATAGAATCGTCACTCCATTTTAGGTCTATAAGTTGAAACACTATCAAACCTTGGTATAACATTAATCTCAAACTTATCATACTAACATTGTCGCCTAAAGAATATTTGTGTCCATGTTAGGCTTTATATGTTTACCAAGACATACAGGCTAGGTATTCTCATCTAGAGCTTATCCATGGTATTCTTGTGCTTTAACATTATGGTTAATCACTAAAATCATGCATATTTGATTTGTTCATTCATGTCATCTCATGCAAAGTTTAGTTGGTAAAGTCATATACAAAATCGCTAATGTTTCATGAAATTTGCACTATCTAGACATTTCTTAAAAATCTGAAATTTCAGCATGAAACTACTATTTGGACACTTAATCAAGATTGGACACTTAATCAAGATCAACAAACAAAAATTTCAAAATCATCAAAAATCGTGTACTATTTCCGGTACTAGTGCTAACGTCGGCGCTAGCGCACCTATGTGTTTTCTGTATTTTTAAAATTTTGAAAAATCCCTAAAAATATATTAATCTATGTGTACTATTCATTTCTGCACTTTTGCTTTTATTACATTTTTGAAAAATCAAATACAAAAATACAAAAGCCAAATTACAAAAAATATTTTTGGTTATTTGTTTGATTTCTATTCCTTTATTCAAAAATATAATACAAAAATATAAAACATTAAAAATATCAAAAATATTGTATGGACTTTATTGAGAAAATCAAGCATGACTTAACCTATCATTTAAGACTTTCTACAATGTTGTGATTCATATTTTCAAACTACTTTGAACATTGCTTTCATCATGCTTTGATATATCTATTAATATGTGCATCAATTATATTTAAAAAGTTGTGTAGAACTAAGCTTAGCATGCCTCTAAGTATGAGTAAATGTTTTATGTATGATAATGATCGCTATTCACTCACTTATTTTGGCATTGTCTACTTATGTGTTTAATCTAAGAATGCTTGTGTATGTTTTGTATTAGTACAATGAATTAAAATTGCACAAGTATCTTACCTACACAACCTTTGTTTGCACATTAAAAGTGATGAAAAGTGGTTATGTTTTTATAAATTATATTGGTTTGCAAAACAAGTGTATTCGGAGAACTTTGTACAAAACAAAAATCATAAAATAAAGTGACAAAGATAACTCCACCAAGCACTACTTGAACCTCCTGATAAGTCTTAATAAGCGTTGTGAGGTTGAGCACCTTGGAAAGAATAGTAAAGTATCTTGTGCAAACCATAACTTTCTTTCAAAATAAAAACCACTTACTCTTAAGTACACCGGATCACTAGTTTCAATTTTAAAATAAAAATATGTGATCCCCCAAGCACTACTTTGCACCCTGATAAGTCTTAATGAGCATTGTGTGTGCAAAGCACCTTGGTAGTTGTACATTTTTTTTGTGCATTAATGTGTGTGGAAGTAAAATTATTTGTGTTTTATTGTTCTCTTACTTTACATATTTCTTGTATTTTTGATTAAAACATATGTTTACTATATTCAAAATACACTTATGTGCACATCATTATCTTCCATAACACTTCTTCTCATGAGTATTGGATCCTAATGGAAATTCTATACTACTCTTTATTTATGAAATGCATTAGATAACCTAGCATGCTTTCTACAATGTTTAGTATGTTTTGAATTTGTGAATTAAAATAATATTGTAGTAATCTCTTTTTAATAACATTATTTCATGCTTGGTTACTTTATTGTCAAACTTAAAGATTTTAATTGAAAAATGATTTACAAAAACATCTTCTTTTTGAAATTTAACTCATATATCTTTTTATAGATCATCATTGATTACAATAAGATGTTTCTTGTATTTCTATAAGTCTTCCGCATCATAACCATATAATTGTTTTACCTTGCGCTTTCATGCTTATTTATAGTCTTTTATTTGTGTGCATCATCACTTGAATCTTCAAAATCCTTTCTTGCAACAAGTGGTAGACTTGCTTGGTAAACTTTATATTGGTTGCTTTAACATGAATTTTTTTTGCTATAAAACTCTGATTTATTTCTATGAAAATATTATAATACTAAAACTCTGATTTATTAATGGACTTCAAAATAGCTATGTGAGTGTTTTCATAAATTCAAATAAAAATATAAATCCATAGGCTATGTCATTAGATTTAAATGCTAAATCTTTCCAATAATTATTATCCATGACTTCATTTCTCACCATAGCGGGGGTGTAGGGTTATAGACATTAGATAACCTTTATCTCTAGTCATGTCTTGTCCTTAACCGGGGAGGGTTCCAGTTGGGCCTTGCGAGGCACTGGGGGGAAAGAGTGCTAGGTTGAGTTTGGTCTAGTGTTTGCATATGGGACTAACACCCCAACCTACGGCATATATGCAGCTCCTCATGCCCAAACGTCACTTAGTATGGGGCTAGGGTGTAGATATATTGTCTGGGTAGTTTAGTTATTTGGAAATCATTACCTCTTTAAGCTAAAAACTCTGATCTATAAAAATTACTCTAAAACTCCTTATCATTTCCTTCTCTCTACAAGCTCGATCATGCCTTTATCTTATTATCAACTTTTCAGTGGTGTCTCCTTACCCACTTTTGCTAATAACAAAAGGGGGAGAACTAACATGATAAATATAATCTGCTATCAAAATATAAAACTAACATGCTTAATTAAGATGATAGTCTACATATTAGGGGAGCATTCACTTAGGGGAGCATGAATTTATGGGGAGCAATTCTAAATGCTAAAATCGTTAATTATCCTAAGTCATCACTCTCACACACACACAAGTATGTTTCTTCATACTTATATATATTAATGCTCTGATTTATCATTAATGGTTTTGTTATTATCAAAAGGTGGAGTTTGTTGGAACATGGTCTTCCGGATCTCCTAGGTTTGAGAATAACAAAACCTATGTGTATTTGATCTTGTGTGTTTAAGTGTGCAGGATAACAAAGTCCACATGACTCAAGGATTACATAAGAAGGTTTCCCCCAAAATTGAGCCATCAAATCCAAAACACATACTAGCGCTGGCAATAGTACTAGCGCAGGCGCTAGCTGTCGTTCGACGAACTGTTAGCGGCGCTCGACAAAATACTCATAACGGCGTTCCACGAAAATTAGTTCGACAAACTCTTAGCGGCGTTCGACGAAATCTCGTTCGACAAAAATTCATTCGACAAACTCTTAGTGGCGTTCGACGAAATCTCGTTCGACGAAAATTCGTTCGACAAACTCTTAGCGGCGTTCGATGAAATCTCATTCGACGAAATATTGGCTTAAGCGAAATTGCCGGAAGAACCTATAGATGGAGATAATGCCATGAGATATCTGATAGCGCAGGCGATAGCGAGGAGCACAGTTGGCAAGGGAGAATTGTTTCCTCTGATTGAAGATTTTGCCACGCAGAATATGTCCTAATATGGGATAGCGCCGGTGGTACCACTAGCGCAGGCGCTAGCGCTAAGTCTATAAAGAGGACCTCTTGGCTCCATCTTCCTAATCCTCTAGAGATCGAAAATTCCAGAGCTTCGTGCCACAGCATAGAGAGGAAGGTTCAGAGATATAATCCCACAAATCCATACAGACAAAAGGAGATCCGTGGAGAAGATTTCAACACGCGTCATCATCGTGACGAAAGACCACATCGACTACGATCATACTCTACGTCTTCGTCTACTTCTCCAAGAGATCCACAGAGAGGGAGTTTTATATTATTGTCTTTTTATTTCACACCTTTTCTTGTAATCGTGTAGTAAATTCGCCTCATGTTGGCGACTAGGTCTTTGTAAGACTTAGGGCTGAAATTCGCCTCGTGTTGGTGACTAGGTCTCTGGTGTAGGTCTAGGGGGTGCTCGAGGCCATATCCGAGGAAGGGTTGGCTAGAGCGGCTTGAGACCATATCCGAGGAAGGATCGGCTAAAGCCAACTGGTTCGTGGGGTTACGAGTCGGTATAGAATACAAAAAGAGTCTTTCTATTCGCTTTGATTTCTAGCTTCGATAAGAGATCAAGTTTTGTAATCATGCTTCTCAAGTTAATAAAATCATGTCTTTACTTTTACTTCAATTGATTTGTCTTGATCTTCTCTAGTTTAATAATCAAAGCTTTTTAAAGTTATTCAAAATATATCTAAAGTTTTTAAAAACCCTTAATCACCCCCCCCCCCCTCTAAGGGCGCCTACCGATCCAACACAACCACGCCGGGAATTGCCTCGAAATATTTGTTGAAGTGGAGTGGAAAGGAGTCTGGCCGGTCTGAAGGCTGGAGACCGCTGAGACCACGCGGTCTGCGCTGGTGCTCTGGCGGTTTGGTTCTGGCGATCTGGTGTGATAGGCCAGCTTGCTTCTTGGGTTTGGTCGCTGGTTCTGGCGACCTGTTGCGGGTTGTTTCCGGTCTTGTTCTAGTCGGTCTGTTCCTGGCTAACTGCTGTGACCGGGCGGCTTGGTTGTGTTGTTCTGGCGACTTGGTTCAAGTCGGCCAGTTGCTTCTCTGTGTTGGCGATCTCAGGAAGGGTGATCACTGTGTTCGCACGGCTTGTGCGCGGCTTGCTGCTGTCTTCGGTCTTGGACTGAATTTTGTTCAAGTGCTGTGTTCGCGCGGTCTATCTTTTGAGACCGTTCGCGATCTGGTGGGTGGTGACTGCATCCCGGTTTGTGCGGTGATGACATCCGTCCACCCGCCTATAAATAGGGGTGCATGGCCCATCATTCCTAACGTAGAACTGTAAGAACCAGAGCCCGGATTGTTTCTTGCGGTCTCAAGTTTGAGTTCGCGCGACTTGGATGCGAGTTAACCTTTGTTGTGTTCGCAGGTTTGCGGTCAGTAGGGTGCGGTCTCCTTCCTTGGTGATTTCCGGTGGCTTGAATAAATAGTTCGTCTGCGGTCTGTCAGCGAACTGGGTTATTGTGTTCTTGTGCTGTTTGCAGCGGACTCAGGGATCAGGCGACCTTCAGCGGTTAGGCGGTCTGAGTTGCGGTCTGGCAACAACTTCAGTTCTTTGTTCCAATAAGCTTCAGTTCGTGCTGTATGGGATTGCGGTCTGGCAGTGCAGTTTGTCTGCTTCTGTTCGCGCGGTCTCAAGGTGTTTCTGCGGTCTGACTGTGCAAGCGGTTTGGGAGTACAGCAGAACAAGCCGGGCGGACTGAGCCTTTGTTGCAGTCCGAGCGGTCTCTTTCTGGCTGACCGCTGGTTTCTTTTTTTGGTGTGTTTGTTCTTCTCATCTCCGTGATTCTTATGAATCATGTCTCGCCATGTATGCCTCGCATTGTAAAGCAGTTCTATTTCAATAAAGATTTCTTGTGTTGCTGTTTTGGTATTGTAGTTATTTGGCTATAACTCTTGTTGATACAACTCCTGCTTACTCCTAAACGGTCCAATCAAAAATTTTAACATGGTATTAAAGCGAGGTTGCTGGAGTGGATAAGTAGTGATCAACTAGAGTTGCCATCGTCTTTGTAAAGAAGAGACCACATTGGTTGCCATGGAAGGCGGATTCGCAAGAGGTCTTGGTATTGAACTCCTCACATCGACTAACTTTAAAAAGTGGAAGTCATGTATGGAGAGTTACTTGCTTGGCGAGGATCTTTGGGAGGTAGTTGGCGGAGAAGACACACAAGAGGTGTTTCTAGCAGGAGATAATATGGCAGAGGTGAGACTTTGGAGGAGGTTGAATGCTAAGGCAGAGTTCACTCTCAAAAGGGCTATCTCACCGGAGCTGTTTGATCATATTATCGGATGTAAGTCTGCTGCTGAGATTTGGACATCCTTGGATGGATTGTTCAATAAGAAGAATGTAGTGAGACTACAATTTCTTGAAAATGAGTTGGCGAGAGCCTCTCAAGACGATCTTTCTATTTCTACCTTCTTCCTTAAGATGAAGAACCTCACGGCAGAGATTTCTGCTTTGGACCCTGATGAGCCAATCTCTGAGGCAAAGCTGAAGAGGCATATCATCCGCGGATTGCGGAAGGAGTATCTTGCTTTTGTAACTTCAGTTCAGGGTTGGGCAAATCAGCCGTCATTGTTGGAGCTGGAGAACCTTCTTGCTTCGCAAGAAAGTTTAGCAAGACAGATGGCGGGGGTTTCTATCTCCGGGGGAGAGAGTGATGTGATGTTCTCTGGGAAGAGAAAAAAGAAATGGGAAAAGAAGAAGCCGGGTCATGATGGACCCTCTACTTCAGGTCAGCAAGATAGGGGCTACGCTCCTAAGTCTGATGGGAAGAAGAAAGGAGAGGGACCGAGGTGCTTTAGATGCAACAAGACCGGGCACTTCAAGAAAGATTGCCGGGTGAATCTTCAGCCAGGACATGCAGTGGAGAAGGAGATGCCAAAGTCTGGTGAATTTGGATGGGGAGGAGCCTTTGTGTCTAATATAACGGCGATGCCCGTTAAGGCCTTGGCTTCCATCAACTATGAAGAAGACTGGATTGTTGATTCAGGGTGTGGACATCATCTCACCGGGAAGGATCAAAGTTCTCTTCTTTGGCACCTTACTCAGGTAACAATGCTATCATAACGGTTGATAATTCTATTCATCCAGTAGAGCACGAAGGAGTCGTCTCTCTGAGCAGTGATAAGGGTCCACTCACGTTGAGGAGTGTTTATCACGTGCCTGGTATGAAGAAGAATCTCTTCTCTGTGACCAATGCGGTCGATGCCGGTTATCACGTTCTGTTTGGCCCAACAGAAGTGAAGTTTCTCAAAACTCAACCGGAAATAAAGGGAGAAGTTATTCATATCGGCAAGCGGGTGATGGACTTGTTCGTTTTATCGACAAGTACCTATGTTGATAAGATGAGGACAAATGATGGTGCTGCCATCTGGCATGAAAGGTTGGGGAATGTAGGCATGGACAAATTGAAGGCTATGGCGGTAAGGGGCCTTGTCAATGGCTTGCCTAGCTTGTCCTCCTATGGAGATGGTCATGTCTGCGAAGGATGTCAGTTTGGTAAGTCTCATCGACTCCCATTTGACAAATCGCAAACAAGGTGCAAAGCACTGTTGGAATGCATCCACGGTGATTTGATATTTCCAACTGCCACCCCAAGCCTTGGAGGCAATAGATATATGTTAGTGTTGATTGACGATTACACCAGATATGTCTGGGTGTATTTCTTGAAAGAAAAGTCAGAAGCCTTTGCAAGGTTTGTGGAGTTCAAGGAGCTGGTGGAAGGTCGTTTAGGCCTGCGGGTGAAAAAATTGAGAACTGACAATGGTGGGGAGTTCACTTCTGGTGAGTTCTCAAGTTTTTGCAGGAAACACGGCGTTCGGAGAGAGCTCACTTGTGCCCATACTCCACAGCAGAATGGCGTTGCCGAAAGGAAGATCCATCATCTAACGGAAACTTGCAAATGCTGGCTTCATGCCAAGAATATCCCAAAGTCCTTCTGGGCGGAGGGAATGTCTTGTGCAGCTTATGTCATCAACAGATTGCCGTTAAGTCCTATCAACATGAAGACCCCTCACGAACTAATGTTCAAGGAGAAGCCGAGTGTTGCTCATCTTTGGGTGTTCGGGTCAACCTGCTATGTGCATATTCCTGATGCTCTTCGAACAAAGCTAGATGCGAAAGCAAGGAAGCTAGTCTTTGTTGGGTATGATGAGCGGAAGAAGGGATGGAGATGCATGGATCCTGAGACACGGAGGTCAATTGTTTCTCGGGATGTGGTGTTCGATGAAGTGACTTCCTACAAGGGGAGTTCAGGAGTTGAACTACCAGAGAGCAGGATTGATGAAGGAGGAAAAGCTGCGGGAAGTCTTCAAGTGGAGCTGCCTGTTTCACCAGGAGCTCCAGTTGTGTCAAGCTCTGAAATGGGGGCTTCAGGTTCTGGTAGCAGGGGGAGCGATGCTCCAAGTTCATCTGGAAAAGGAGCTTGCACAGAAGAAGCGGCTGAGGAGGTGGTTAGTCAGGTGCAACCTCTTAGGAGGTCGAAGAGGACTATTCAACCACCAGATCGATACATAGGAGGAAACATGGTAAACTTCGTTTCATGTTTCTTTGCTGGTCCCTTAGATGAAAGGGAGCCGTCGAGCTTTGAAAAGGCCAGAGGTGTGAAGGAGTGGGACATTGCTATGCAAGAAGAGATGACAGCTCTCGAGAAGAATGAGACCTGGTCTCTTATGCCCAAGCCTAAGGGCACTATTCCTGTCACTTGTAAGTGGGTCTTCAAGCTGAAGAAGAAGGCTGACGGTAGTATCGAGCATTACAAGGCTCGTCTTGTAGCTCGCGGGTTCTCACAGCAGTACGGAGAAGATTATGATGAAACGTTTAGTCCAGTGGCAAAGATGACTTCGGTTCGATTTGTTGTTGCCTTGGCGGCTTCGAGTGGTTGGGAGATTTGGCAACTCGACGTGAAGAATGCCTTCTTATACGGCGAGATTGACAAAGATATCTTCATGACTCAACCGCAAGGTTTCATCTCAAAGGAGTATTCGGACTATGTTTTTAAATTGAAGAAAGCCCTGTACGGGTTGAAGCAAGCGCCTCGGGCGTGGTACGGGAAGATTGCAGAATATCTCTTATTCTGCGGATTCGTTGCTTCAGACTCTGATTCAAGCTTGTTCATCAAGAAGGAGGGGGTGCTTCGGGTGATTGTGCTGCTGTATGTGGATGACATGATTATCACCGGGAACTCGAAGGAAGCTGTTGCAAGACTCAGGGCTGAGCTTGCTATCAGATTCGAGATGAAGGATCTGGGGGAGCTTCACCATTTCCTTGGACTCGAGGCCCAGAGGCGTGAGAGCGGAGTGCTCATTTCTCAGGAAGGATATGCGGAGCGAATCGTGAAACGATTTGGCATGGAGGAAGGAAAGAGCAGCTCTATACCTTTGGAGCAACATCATAAGCTTCGAAAGGATGAGGGGAGAGTCTTATCTGATCCGTTGGTGTTCCGAGCTCTGGTTGGGAGCTTGATCTACTTGACGATCACAAGGCCGGATATTGCTTATGCAGTTGGCAAGGTGAGTCGGTACATGGCGGAACCACGGAAACCTCATCTTCTGGCGGCTAAAGGCATCTTGAAGTATGTGAAGTCGACCTCTGATTTGGGTCTCCTATATAGGAGAGGGTCAAGCTTGGAGTTGCATGTTTTCATGGATGCTGATTATGGGGGAGACGTGGATGATCGGAGATCAACGTCTGGTTTTGTCTTTATGATAGGCCCCACAGCTATTTCTTGGTGCAGCAAGAAGCAAGACTCGGTGTCTGTATCTACCACAGAAGCGGAGTACAAGGCTTCAGCCTTGGCAGCTCAAGAAGCTATTTGGCTCAGGAGGTTGGTAGAGGATGTTCATCAGGAGGTTCGAGGTCCCACTATGCTACGCGGGGACAATGAGAGTGCTCTCAAGCTGGTTAACAATCCAGTCTGTCACGCGAGGACCAAACATATAGAGATTGAGCACCATTTCATTCGTGAAAAGGTGTTGGGAGGATCTCTTATGGTCGAGCATGTTCAGAGTGCGGACAATGTCGCAGACATCTTCACAAAGCCGCTGGCGAAGGGACCGTTTACTCGGTTAAGGGAGTTGCTCGGGCTAGTTTCCACTTCCCACTTCAAGGGGGAGTGTTGAAATTTGTTGAAGTGGAGTGGAAAGGAGTCCGGCCGGTCTGAAGGCTGGAGACCTTTGAGACCGCGCGGTCTGCGCTGGTGCTCTGGCGGTTTGGTTCAGGCGATCTGGTGTGATCGGCCAGCTTGCTTCTTGGGTTTGGTCGCTGGTTCTGGCGACCTATTGCGGGTTGTTTCCGGTCTTGTTCTAGTCGGTCTGTTCCTGGCTAACTGCTGTGACCGGGCGGCTTGGTTGTGTTGTTCTGGCGACTTGGTTCAAGTCGGCCAGTTGCTTCTCTGTGTTGGCGATCTCAGGAAGGGTGATCGCTATGTTCGCACGGCTTGTGCGCGGCTTGCTGCTGTCTTCGGTCTTGGACTGAATTTTGTTCAAGTGCTGTGTTCGCGCCGTCTATCTTTTGAGACCGTTCGCGATCTGATGGGTGGTGACTGTATCCCGGTTTGTGCGGTGACGACATCCGTCCACCCGCCTATAAATAGGGGTGCATGGCCCGTCATTCCTAACGTAGAACTGTAAGAACCAGAGCCCGGATTGTTTCTTACGGTCTCAAGTTTGAGTTCGCGCGACTTGGATGCGAGTTAACCATTGTTGTGTTCGCAGGTTTGCGGTCAGCAAGGTGCGGTCTCCTTCCTTGGTGATTTCCGGTGGCTTGAATAAACAGTTTGTCTGCGGTCTGTCAGCGAACTGGGTTATTGTGTTCTTGTGCTGTTTGCAGCGGACTCAGGGATCAGGCGACCTTCAGCGGTTAGGCGGTCTGAGTTGCGGTTTGACAACATCTTCAGTTCTTTGTTCCAATAAGCTTCAGTTCGTGCGGTCTGGGATTGCGGTCTAGCAGTGCAGTTTGTCTGCTTCTGTTCGCGTGGTCTCAAGGTGTTTCTGCGGTCTGACTGTGCAAGCGGTCTGGGAGTACAGCAGAACAAGCCGGGCGGCCTGAGCCTTTGTTGCGATAGAGAGCGCTGGTTTCTTTTTTTGGTGTGTTTGTTCTTCTCATCTCCGTGATTCTTATGAATCATGTATCGCCATGTATGCCTCGCATTGTAAAGCAGTTCTATTTCAATAAAGATTTCTTGTGTTGCTGGTTTGGCATTGTGGTTGTTTGGCTATAACTCTTGTTGATACAACTCCTGCTTAATCCTAAACGGTCCAATCAAAAATTTTAACAATATCATCCTTGCCGACGCATCAAACGAAGGTCCTGAATGTTTTGGAACGTGATAGGCGCGGGCTCTTGGAGAGGAGTCATGGGAGGAAGTGCATTCCAAAGACTCATACGCTTGGCCAAAAAAGTGACAAAGGGGCTTCCAGGCAGTGCACTAAGCCTCTGATTTTTGGCCTGATGCCAGAAAAACATCGCGATCGCCGAACCAAGATTAAGGGAGACCCATTCGTGCATATTATATAAATATTGCAGGTCTGCGCAGGTCACCACTCCATGGCAATAGCCCCGAGCGGAAGGTGTGAAAGTGAGGAGGTAGTGGAGATAGCATAAGGCAGGGGAGAGGAGATGACTGCCCTTCAATTTTTTTGGTGAATATGGATTGGGGTCGTTAGTAATTTCTGCCCAAAAACCATGGAGGTAGTAGTCGCGGGGGAAATCGAGGGCGAGGGCGGTGTAGGCCTCTGCAAGGGTGAAAGCCTCATCGCAGAAGCCCTTGAGAATGTTGAACTAACGCAAAGTAAGGGTTTGCAAATCTGCTGATATAGAAATTTTGTGTTTTGAAATTAAGCGAAGGTTTGTGATAAGTAATAAAATATATGTATTTTTGGTATAAGTATTAGTATAGTTTTAATTAATATTGTGAATTTTCTATGTAAATTAATGAATAAATTGCTTCTTTATTATTTCTGGTTTCTAACTTAGTTTTATTTTTGTTTTTGCAATTTTTTGCAAAATTTTCACAGGTCACGCCCTCAGACACGCCCGTGACCAAGGGCGTGTAATTTTAAAGATCAAATATCAACGGGACGGCTCAATTCAGATCAAATCCCGACAAATCGCTCAAGTCACGCCCGAGGTCACGCCCGTGACCAAGGGCGTGTAATTTTAAAAGCCAAATTTCCAGCTGGCAGCCGTTTTCAGGTGAAATCTCGAAGAGTTGATCAAGTCACGCCCGTGACTCTACAAGTCACGCCCGTGTTCCAGCAGAGTCACGCCCGTGAGCCGCCAGCGCGTCACGTCTCGAAGCCGCACCCATGCTGCCGACATCAGCCACCCAAGTCACGCCCGTGACATACCAAGTCACGCCCGTGACATACCAAGTCACGCCCGTGACATACCAAGTCACGCCCGTGTGCAGCCATGTTTGACGGCCAGACCTTCCAGAAGGCGGCGAATACAGCCGAGCAAATGTCACGCCCTAAGTCACGGCCGTGACATTCAAGTCACGCCCGTGACCTAGGGCGTGTAAAACTCAAATTTTCCCTATAAATAGAGGGGCTCGGCTGAAGTAATTTTCATCCAAATTTTGAGTGGTTTTTGTTGTATTGTGAGTTCTTTTGAGTGATTGTGAGCTTCTCTTCTGCATTTCAGTTTAAGTTCGTTTGTAGTTTTTTCGTCTTCCTAGTCTAGTTGTAATGCTGATTTCAGAAATAAAATGATGTTTTTCTCATTTGGATCATCTTCTTTTTATTAATGTTAGTGTGTGTGCGTGTATGAGTTTAGCTTTATTGCTTTCATAATTTAGTTTTATTGCTTTTATAGTTAGTTTTATTGCTTTCATAATCTAGGTTTACTGTTTTCATAGCTTAGATTTACAAGCTTTCATAAAATAGTTTTATCGTTTTCTTTTTCGCCTTATTTTATCGCTTTCATTTTAAACGCTTTCTTTTTCAGTTTCTTTTAGAGTGTGTGCGTGTATGAGATAGTATTTTCCTTTTTTGTAGCTTAGTTTTTATTTCAGTCTTTATATAACTGCTATATACCACCCCCTTCTCAAATAAGAGGCTAATTTACTTTAGCACTTATTTAAGTCGGTTGGGACGGATATTATTTCTGCACCTTTATAAGTCTTTTCATTTCTATACCACCCCCTTCTTAAATAAGAGGCTAAGAACTTTTTAGCACTTGTTTAAGGTGGTTGGGACGGATATTATTACTGTTTTTATATAAGTCTTTTTATTTCCTTTTTATCCGCTTATATCCGCTTTAATTATCAAACATGTATTTTTCAACCGATAATGCCGTCTCCATTCCGATGAGTGGCTAATTTCCTTTAGCACACGGCGTCGAAGAGCATTGGGACACAAAAATAGTTTTTCTATAAAAATTAAAACATCTCTTTCTAAAATAATTAACGCTTAAGGTTTACCCGAGAATCACGTTGAGTGGAGCCACATAATCGATGTGTGGTTTTCATTTCCGTTTTCGTACCTAGTTAGCCGAGAGGCTCATGTGTACGGACTGATCACTCACGGGTAAAGAGAAGTGCGCTCTACCCTCGAGAGAGGACGAGGTGACTCTCCCGAATTGGAAATAAAAACCCAATAGCGGGGTTCGCAACATAAAGCGAGTATTAAGAACATTCGATTGTAGAACGAGAGTTCGGTCGAATATTCATAATCTCAGGTGGGCGTACCCTCGAGAGAGGAGCGTTCATAATTATGGAACCTCCACGGTCAAGTCATCTTAATATTTTGAAAAGTCATCACTTTTAATTCTACGAAAAATCTATTTTCGTCTCAAGGTAATTCGACGTCGCGCGCTATATTTCTCATCACTTAGAACTCTAGTAAATCGCTTAAATCATCTTTCGCATTTTATCATTTAGAACTCTAGTTAAATCAACTAAAAATATTATTCCGATAAAATAATAGTTCGTCCCTCGAAGTAGCATAATCAACACGACCCGCGGAAATATACGATCCCGATATTTTCTAAAAATATCCTGTATTACTTGCGATAAGGTATACTTGCCTTTATCAAATGATTAATTTGGACTAAAAATTCAAACACAGCTTTTCAAACTCATTTAGTGCAAAACTCTCATTTTCTACTATTCAATTCAATAGAATTCGGCATTGTAGCCGAAGCGTAATTGTCAATATTCCGAAAGAAGAAAAAGATCGTTACTTCTATCCTTCGATAGGATAACGGTTAATTTCTCAAAGTAGGAGTACTTGCGAGACTCTTCGAAAATATCCGCCAATTCTAAACACTTAATATAAAGGTTATCTTTTATTTATAAAACAAAAAGAAGAAGCCCAAGTAATCATCAAGTTTTTGGCGCCGTTGCCGGGGACCTTTGTGTTGTTATTTGAAAGTAGGAACTGCTATTAATTTCATTCCTTATCTATATATTACAAAAAAAAAGGCACAAAAAAAAAGAGGTTACAAAACTAATAAAAAAAAATTATATAAATATAAAAACTTATATTAAAAAAAAATATATATATATAATAATAATAAAACAGAAAATCCAAAAATATTGTTTTTTTAGTTTATGACCCGAGGAAACTCCTCGGACGATTCGACTATTCCTTTTGACCCCGAAATCGAGCGCACTCTTCGTGAGCGCATCCGATCTCGTGATCAAAACTTACTCGAAACCCCCGAAGAGTCAATCAGAGATACTGTAAATATGGGCGATCCAATTCCAAATGCGGCCCCGGCCCGGACCATGGCATATTATGCCCGGCCGAATTTGGAAGATACAGGATCCAGTATTACTCGCCCGACAGTTAATAATAATAATTTTGAAATAAAATCCAGCATAATTCAAATGGTACAACAGTCGATTCAGTTCGACGGTTTGCCAGATGAGGACCCAAATCAGCACCTTTCAAACTTTTTAGAAATATGCGACACCTTTAAAATTAATGGCGTCACTGATGACGCCATTCGTTTACGCTTATTTCCATTTTCGCTACGGTCAAAGGCCAAATCATGGTTGACTTCTCTTCCGAGAGGGTCCATAACCACGTGGGCCCAATTGACGGAATTTTTCTTAACTAAGTATTTTCCTCCGTCAAAAACCGCAAAACTACGCACGGATATCACATCCTTTGTGCAATTCGATTCCGAGTCTCTTTATGAGACTTGGGAGCGTTTTAAGGAATATTTGTGTAGGTGTCCTCATCACGCGCTACCAACTTGGCTACAGGTCCAAACGTTTTATAATGGTTTAAATTTTTCTACACGGCAGATGATTGATGCGGCTTCCGGGGGAACGTTAAACAACAAAACCCCAGAGACCGCTCAAGCTCTGATCGACGAAATGGCCATGAATGCGTACCAATGGAACGTGCCAAGGTCGCGTCCTACTAAACCGGCTGGTCTTTTTGAAGTGGACGCCACTACTTTCTTAGCCTCACAGGTAGAGCGGCTAAGTAAGCAGGTGGCGGAGATGACTGTTTCCTCCTCCACTCCCGCTTGGAATAATAATAATAATAATAATAACGTAATCGAAGAATCGGTGGATTACCTCGGTAATCCGGTTAGGCCCCCCTTCAACCCTAATAACAACCCGTATAGTAATACTTATAATCCAGGTTGGAGGAGCCACCCTAATTTCTCCTGGAGCAATCCTAACAATGCTCAGAGGCCCCCAAATATGAATCCTCAGGGATTTCCGCAAGGATTTCCGCAGGGATTCCAGCCTCCTCCTCCAAAACCTTCGCCGCTCGAAGATATTTTGTCTAAATACATCGCATCCAACGATTCAAATATCCGGAATCTTACCGGATCGATTAAAAGCTTGGAAAACCAGGTTGGACAACTTGCAAAGATGGTCTCCGAGCGGCCATACGGAGCTTTACCAGGGAATACAGAGCCAAACCCAAGGGAAAATGCCAACGCTATAACCCTTCGAAGCGGCAAGGAGGTCGTCTCCCCATTGCGGGTTGAGCCTAAGGTATGCATTTCGCCTCCGACCCCTCCACCCTCTTCTTCGATTCTAATTGCTCCAGCCTCTCCGGTTGTGCCAAATGTTTCGAGTCCTCGAATTCCTTACCCGTCTAAAATTAATAAAGAGAAGGAGGACGAAAATTATCAAAAATTTTTGCGTATTTTAAAACAAATTCAAATAAACGTCCCCTTCTGCGAGGCACTCTCCCAAATGCCGAAATATGCGAAATATCTTAAAGAGTTGCTTTCTAATGAAAAGCGACTCGAGGATGTTTCGCGTGTTTCCCTTAATGCGGAATGTTCGGCTGTTCTCCTTAACAAATTGCCGCCAAAACTAAACGACCCGGGACGGTTCTCCATCCCGTGTCTCTTTGGCAATATGTTAATAAAGTACGCTCTTGCAGACTTAGGCGCCAGCATCAATTTGATGCCTTTTTCTCTTTTCAAAAAACTCAATTTAGGCGTCCCGAGTCCGACAAAAATGAGCATCCAACTCGCGGATCGCTCGGTAAAGTACCCAATCGGGGTAGCGGAAGATGTTCTGGTCATGGTTGACAAGTTTATCTTCCCGGTAGACTTTGTCATCCTGGACATAGAGGAGGACGTCGAGGTACCCATCATCCTCGGTCGCCCCTTTCTCGCAACCTCCCGTGCGTTAATCGATGTCAGTAACGGTCGCCTCCTCCTTCGAGTTGGAGACGACGAAGTTACTTTACATATCAACCCCTCCATGCGGAACTCACTATCGAATGATGATTCCTGTTTCAATTTGGAATCCGCGTTTGTGGACGAGTGTTCTTCTCTTTCAGAATTGATATCCTTAATGATAGACGATTCGGATCTGGCGAATCAACCTCCTATAGAAGAATTACCGCCAGATTCGCCTTTCGAGCCTTTCGACTCGAAAGATTTAAAAATCTCCACTTCCTACGAAGAACCTCCGGTCTTGGAGCTTAAGCAACTCCCCGACCATCTAAAATATGCTTTTCTAGCCGCGAACTTAAAGCTTCCGGTTATAATATCTTCTACTTTAACTGATTCAGAAACATCCGAATTGGTTGAAGTTTTATCTAAACATCGCCGTGCAATTGCATGGCAAATTTCCGATATCAGGGGAATTAACCCCTCATTCTGCTCCCACAAAATTTTTCTCGAAGAAAACCCCCGCAAAACAATTCAGCCTCAACGACGACTTAACCCGAACATGCGGGAAGTCGTTAAGACTGAAATTATTAAACTCCTTGATGCGGGGATTATCTATCCTATTTCCGACAGTACGTGGGTAAGCCCCGTACAAGTCGTCCCGAAAAAGGGCGGTATAACGGTCGTGGCAAACCCGAATAACGAATTAATCCCAACTCGTACTGTTACGGGTTGGAGGGTGTGCATCGACTACAGAAAACTAAACGATGCCACCAGAAAAGACCACTTTCCGTTACCATTTATTGATCAAATCTTAGAGCGTCTCTCCGGTCACCCTTTTTATTGCTTCCTTGATGGTCTCTCGGGATTTTTCCAAATCCCTATTTCACCCGAGGACCAAGAAAAAACGACTTTTACTTGCCCTTTCGGCACCTTCGCATATCGGAGGATGCCGTTTGGCCTCTGTAACGCGCCAGCTACATTCCAAAGATGTATGCTGGCAATATTTGGCGAGCTAGTAGAAGACATAATGGAAGTCTTCATGGATGACTTCTCCGTCTTTGGAAACTCTTTTAAAAATTGTTTAAAAAATTTAGATAGAGTCCTCCAACGGTGCGAGGAGACGAACTTAGTCTTGAACTGGGAGAAATGTAACTTCATGGTCCGAGAGGGTTTAGTCCTCGGCCATAAAATTTCTTCCAAGGGGATGGAGGTCGATAAGGCCAAAGTCGCTATAATTGAACAACTTCCTGTTCCTTCGAACGTCAAATCAATTAGAAGTTTTCTTGGCCACGCAGGTTTTTATCGGCGGTTCATTCAAGATTTTTCAAAAATAACCAAACCGCTAACTCACCTCCTGGAAAAAGATTCCCCATTCATTTTTGACACGGCCTGCGTAGAGGCGTTTAATTTTATTAAAAAGCAACTTATCAATTCTCCAATTCTGGTGGCGCCAGATTGGTCTCTTCCGTTTGAGATTATGTGCGACGCGAGCGATATCGCAGTAGGAGCTGTCTTAGGCCAACACGTAAATAAATATTTTCATCCAATATATTACGCTTCTCGCACACTCAATGCCGCACAGGCTAACTACACCACAACGGAAAAGGAACTTCTCGCCGTCATCTTTGCTTTTGATAAATTCCGACCCTACGTAACCCTTTCACATGTAATCGTTTTCACTGATCACTCCGCCTTGAAATATCTTTTGGCCAAAGTTGATGCTAAGCCTCGCTTACTTCGATGGATCCTCCTTTTACAGGAATTTGACTTAGAGATCCGGGATAAGAAGGGGGCTGAAAATTTAGCAGCCGACCACCTCTCACATTTAGAACACCCCGTCGCAGAAGCGCTCGTCGAACCCGAAATAGACGATCGATTTCCTGAGGAGCGCCTTTTAATCATAAATAATACCAAAACTTCTTCTACCCCTTGGTTCGCAGATTACGCGAACTATTTAGTCGCGCGGGTCCTTCCAAAAGATTTTTCGACTCAGCAGAAGAAGAAATTCTTCTCTGACTTAAAAAACTACTTTTGGGAGGACCCCTTTCTCTTTCGAGTCTGCGCAGACCAAGTGATACGAAGATGTGTTTCCAGCGAGGAGGGTGTGCAAATATTGTGACACTGCCATGAGGGGCCGGCTGGAGGGCATTATCAAGCCAACCGGACCGCGCGGAAAGCGTTAGAGTCAGGCTTTTATTGGCCCACTCTCTTTAAGGATGCTCACACTTTTGTGAGTATATGCGATAGCTGCCAGCGGTCGGGTAACATCTCCCTTCGTGACGAGATGCCCCAAAATTTTTATTTAGAATGCGAAATTTTCGATTTGTG
Source organism: Dactylorhiza incarnata (assembly GCA_033032865.1). Taxonomy (NCBI): domain Eukaryota; kingdom Viridiplantae; phylum Streptophyta; class Magnoliopsida; order Asparagales; family Orchidaceae; genus Dactylorhiza; species Dactylorhiza incarnata. The sequence goes on from JAWHQI010000395.1 coordinate 1,767,154, forward strand.
GGACATAGACTTTGTAGGCCCCCTACCTTCTTCTTTTAATAATCGCTATATCTTAGTGGCGGTCGACTATGTATCTAGGTGGGCGGAAGCGCAAGCTCTGCCCACCAATGATGCGCGAGTCGTCGTCCATTTTCTAAAAAAATTATTTTCTCGCTTTGGCACGCCCCGTGCAATAGTAAGTGATAGGGGCACGCACTTCTGCAATGCCCAGTTTTCAAAAATTTTATCTAAATACGGCGTCACGCATAAGCTCGCCACCGCCTATCACCCCCAAACGAGCGGCCAAGTAGAGGTAGTAAATCGCGAGATAAAACGCATTCTGGAAAAAACCGTCTCTTTAAATAGGAAGGATTGGTCCTCAAAACTCGACGACGCGTTATGGGCGTATCGTACGGCATACAAGACCGCTATCGGTTGTACGCCCTATCGATTAGTCTACGGCAAAGCGTGCCATTTACTGGTAGAATTAGAACACCGCGCTTTTTGGGCCTTAAAATTTTTAAATCTCGATTCGAACTTAGCCTCCGAGAATAGGAAATTCCAACTCAATGAACTCGATGAATGGCGTGCGAACGCTTATGAGAGTAATAAATTTTATAAGGAGCGTTCTAAGTTCTACCACGATCGAAAAATTAAATTTCCAAAAACTTTCGCGCCGGGCGATCTTGTCCTTCTTTATAATTCACGTCTTCGTGTTTTTCCGGGTAAGCTCAAATCCCGCTGGTCCGGCCCCTTTGCAGTCAAAGAGGTTTGGCCGTATGGGACCGTTCTTATCTCTCACCCCGAAAAAGGCGATTTTAAAGTCAACGGCCACCGTTCAAAACTATATCTTGCGGGCGATCCGGTGGACGGACACACAGAATCTTTAACCCTCCCCAATTTATAATCTCACCACGCCAAATGCGTCAAGCTACGCGACGGTAAACAAAGCGCTCGTGGGAGGCACCCCATATTTATCTAATATTTTTATTATGCTTTTTCTCTATTTTTGCAGGGTTTCTTCCGACCCCGCCAGCTTTACTTCAGGGAAGCCTTTTTGCTTCCTTTTTCCTTTTGTATATATTGCATTGTTATTTTCTCTTCTTCATACTTACATTACAACATTGGGGACAATGTTGGGTTTTACGTATGGGGGTGTATTTCCCGTTTTCAAAAAAAAAAAAAAAAAAAAAAATAATATGTATTTTTTGTAGTTGAAAAAAAAAAAAAAAAAAAAAACAACAAAAAAAAAATAAAAGAAAAAACTCCAAAAATAATAAACCCTACTTTACTTTTATTCTTAAAGCATTTAGTTTCGAGAGTATATGTTTGTGGATTTTCATAATCGCTAGTTTTACTATTTGTTTGTTTATCTAAGATCGATAGATTTAAACGTTCGGGGTTAAGTTTTACAGAATATCTTGTGTTTTTAATTTAAATAGAGGCTTTGTTATCAAGCACTACTTCTACTAGCTAAAATAGAGACATGTGTATTATGTTAGCAAAACAACTTTAGACTGCAATTATCCCTACTTTATGTCTTCAGGAATCTAGGAATATTCAACTTACTAAGGTTGCTCTCAAAACTTTTTTTTATTATTCTAGAATTTCTCTTGAAAACCCCTTGTATACACCAATTTAGCATGGCAAAAACACAAAAAGAAGAAAAAAAAAAGATCTAATGTCAATGGGAATACAAAAATTCCGTAAACATAGGCACCCAATATTTGTTAAAAGAAATCCTATGTCAATGGGAATTGCAAATTCCGTAAACACAGGCATTGGGTTAATTAAAAAGGTCAATTTTCCCTCGTCCCTCGTACACCAACGATGGGAGTCAAAGGAAACTTTATAAGAGGGGTGAGATGATACAATTCATCACCCCTAATCCAAGTACTCTTCTATTTGCCAAGGCTTTTTACCCCCTTTTCCCTTAACCAAATTATTGTTTCTAGTTTTAATTCAAAAAATCATTTGAGAGCATAATTAGTAACTTATATTTTTCCTTTATGTTTCTTTAAACAAAGGTTATTATAATTTCGATCTAATCTCGTTTACTAATGATTGCAATTTTGTTTGCTATTTGGTTAATTAAGAAGTCTTTTGGCCAGGACATTTCTTCTACTTAAATCATTTGCATAATTTAGGACTTAACTCTTATTACTCCGAATTTTTATTTTTCAGTCTCTTATGATTAAAATAAAACGATAGCCAAAAATTAGAACTTATGTTAATCCCGTATAGATCTCTCTTACTTTTGCCCTGGAATAGCAAAAGCTTAAGTATGGGGGTATTTGATAAGTAATAAAATATATGTATTTTTGGTATAAGTATTAGTATAGTTTTAATTAATATTGTGAATTTTCTATGTAAATTAATGAATAAATTGCTTCTTTATTATTTCTGGTTTCTAACTTAGTTTTATTTTTGTTTTTGCAATTTTTTGCAAAATTTTCACAGGTCACGCCCTCAGACACGCCCGTGACCAAGGGCGTGTAATTTAAAGATCAAATATCAACGGGACGGCTCAATTCAGATCAAATCCCGACAAATCGCTCAAGTCACGCCCGAGGTCACGCCCGTGACCAAGGGCGTGTAATTTTAAAAGCCAAATTTCCAGCTGGCAGCCGTTTTCAGGTGAAATCTCGAAGAGTTGATCAAGTCACGCCCGTGACTCTACAAGTCACGCCCGTGTTCCAGCAGAGTCACGCCCGTGAGCCGCCAGCGCGTCACGTCTCGAAGCCGCACCCATGCTGCCGACATCAGCCACCCAAGTCACGCCCGTGACATACCAAGTCACGCCCGTGACATACCAAGTCACGCCCGTGTGCAGCCATGTTTGACGGCCAGACCTTCCAGAAGGCGGCGAATACAGCCGAGCAAATGTCACGCCCTAAGTCACGGCCGTGACATTCAAGTCACGCCCGTGACCTAGGGCGTGTAAAACTCAAATTTTCCCTATAAATAGAGGGGCTCGGCTGAAGTAATTTTCATCCAAATTTTGAGTGGTTTTTGTTGTATTGTGAGTTCTTTTGAGTGATTGTGAGCTTCTCTTCTGCATTTCAGTTTAAGTTCGTTTGTAGTTTTTTCGTCTTCCTAGTCTAGTTGTAATGCTGATTTCAGAAATAAAATGATGTTTTTCTCATTTGGATCATCTTCTTTTTATTAATGTTAGTGTGTGTGCGTGTATGAGTTTAGCTTTATTGCTTTCATAATTTAGTTTTATTGCTTTTATAGTTAGTTTTATTGCTTTCATAATCTAGGTTTACTGTTTTCATAGCTTAGATTTACAAGCTTTCATAAAATAGTTTTATCGTTTTCTTTTTCGCCTTATTTTATCGCTTTCATTTTAAACGCTTTCTTTTTCAGTTTCTTTTAGAGTGTGTGCGTGTATGAGATAGTATTTTCCTTTTTTGTAGCTTAGTTTTTATTTCAGTCTTTATATAACTGCTATATACCACCCCCTTCTCAAATAAGAGGCTAATTTACTTTAGCACTTATTTAAGTCGGTTGGGACGGATATTATTTCTGCACCTTTATAAGTCTTTTCATTTCTATACCACCCCCTTCTTAAATAAGAGGCTAAGAACTTTTTAGCACTTGTTTAAGGTGGTTGGGACGGATATTATTACTGTTTTTATATAAGTCTTTTTATTTCCTTTTTATCCGCTTATATCCGCTTTAATTATCAAACATGTATTTTTCAACCGATAATGCCGTCTCCATTCCGATGAGTGGCTAATTTCCTTTAGCACACGGCGTCGAAGAGCATTGGGACACAAAAATAGTTTTTCTATAAAAATTAAAACATCTCTTTCTAAAATAATTAACGCTTAAGGTTTACCCGAGAATCACGTTGAGTGGAGCCACATAATCGATGTGTGGTTTTCATTTCCGTTTTCGTACCTAGTTAGCCGAGAGGCTCGTGTGTACGGACTGATCACTCACGGGTAAAGAGAAGTGCGCTCTACCCTCGAGAGAGGACGAGGTGACTCTCCCGAATTGGAAATAAAAACCCAATAGCGGGGTTCGCAACATAAAGCGAGTATTAAGAACATTCGATTGTAGAACGAGAGTTCGGTCGAATATTCATAATCTCAGGTGGGCGTACCCTCGAGAGAGGAGCGTTCATAATTATGGAACCTCCACGGCCAAGTCATCTTAATATTTTGAAAAGTCATCACTTTTAATTCTACGAAAAATCTATTTTCGTCTCAAGGTAATTCGACGTCGCGCGCTATATTTCTCATCACTTAGAACTCTAGTAAATCGCTTAAATCATCTTTCGCATTTTATCATTTAGAACTCTAGTTAAATCAACTAAAAATATTATTCCGATAAAATAATAGTTCGTCCCTCGAAGTAGCATAATCAACACGACCCGCGGAAATATACGATCCCGATATTTTCTAAAAATATCCTGTATTACTTGCGATAAGGTATACTTGCCTTTATCAAATGATTAATTTGGACTAAAAATTCAAACACAGCTTTTCAAACTCATTTAGTGCAAAACTCTCCTTTTCTACTATTCAATTCAATAGAATTCGGCATTGTAGCCGAAGCGTAATTGTCAATATTCCGAAAGAAGAAAAAGATCGTTACTTCTATCCTTCGATAGGATAACGGTTAATTTCTCAAAGTAGGAGTACTTGCGAGACTCTTCGAAAATATCCGCCAATTCTAAACTCTTAATATAAAGGTTATCTTTTATTTATAAAACAAAAAGAAGAAGCCCAAGTAATCATCAGTTTGAAGATTTTCTACAAAACTATATCCGATTAAGGCAAGTGTACCTTATCATCTATAGTATAGGATATTTAGAAATACCAAGGTCATATTCCACGGGGCACATTGATTACTTCTACTTCGAGGAAAATCACCATTATCATATAGAACGATTTTTTATGGTTGTTTTACTTAACTAAAAAAAGACAAATTGCAAGATAAATGAAAAGAGTTGAAGTTTTAAAAAAAAAAACATACAGAGCATAGAGATACAAAAAATAAGGATCACTCCTCTCTTAGTCTCTCTGCTAACTAAGAACAAGAAGGACAAAGAGAAGTATTAGAGAAAGAAGAAGAAGGATAGTTCATATTCTCCAGTCTTCTTCTTACTCAAGACAACACCCTCATCATTCTGAGAACAATACTCAACCTTTCAGAACTACTGCAAGTTAAAGTCTTTCAAAGAGCAACAACAATCTGAAGATTCTTTTCTTCCAGATAATCTGCTACAAAAGACTTGTGTTAGAGAAAGCTCTGTCCATAAACTGTCTTTAACTCTCATCAGACAGGGGGAGCTTTCAGCCTCAACACCATCTTGTCTTCTCTTAGATCATTAACAGAGAAGAACACTCTAAACCTCTTTATCTCATCTTGTACAGGGTTAATTCTCCCTCCAAAAGTTTACCCAGTGGTGGCAAGACACCTTATTAAAAAATTCTTCTATGGTTTTAAGCACCTTATCAAAAGCTTATTGGTGTGCAGACACCTTATCAAAAACCCCTTGGTGCCTGGGCACCTGATCAACCCTCCTAGTGGATTCCTACCAAAGGTGGTAGAAGAGTAGACGTACCCAGATTTATTGGGGAACTACTATAGCTACTTGTGTCTTCTGTGCTTGCTTATTCTTCTGTGCTTGTACTGTGTGTTTTTTCTTTTTACTATTTCTGTCTTTATCTTTAACTCTCACTGATTACACATATACTTAAACAGTATTTTAAATTACGCTATAAAACTAATTAAAAAGTTTTAGTACTCTATTCACCCCCCCCCCTCTAGAGTAATTTAAGATCTGACCTCCACTTTCAATTGGTATCAGAGGGAGGTTGATTCTTTACAGGCTAACACCTGAATCACAAAGATCAACCAGATCTTAATTTTTCTAAGAGTTTCTTTCTCTCTACTTTTATCTTACTTAAAACTCATGGCACAAAACAAGGAATATTCCAGCACAAGACCTCCTATGTGCAATCTCAATAAGTTTGCACTATGGAAAGCAAGGATTAGGCTCTATATGAACTCCATTGATGAAGAGACTTTTAATGTTATTCTAACAGGGCCTCCAACACCTACAACATCAACTAGCACTGGAGCAACCACATACAATACTGATGTTCCACCTCCTGAGTGGACTGAAGCTCAGAAGAAGCAGAGAAATGCAGATGCAAAGGCCATGAACATTCTGGCCCTAACTATGTCAGATGACATATTTCAAAAGGTTGTTGAGTGCACCTCAGCGAGAGAAATTTGGGAATCTTTCAACAACATGGTGGCAGGTTCAGTAGATGAAAGAAAAGATAGAAGATCTCATCTGATTTCTCAATATAAGAACTTCAAGAAGGGAGAATCAGAAAATGTTGCTGCTATGTACAATAGACTCGGCCTCATAATAAATGAGCTGAAGTCTCTGGACAAAGTGATCTCACTCACAGAGATTAATGACAAAATTCTTATGTGCTTCCCCATCACATGGGACTCCAGAATCTGGCCAATCAAGGAAGCCAGAAGTGTCAATGAGATCACCACTGAAGCTTTGTTGGGCAAGCTCAAGTCTTATGAGCAGCTTATCAAAGCTAGGGAAGCTGAAGAATCTACTTCATCTCCAGCACCCAAGAAGTAAAGAAGCATAGCCTTCAAGGCTGCAGAAGATGAAGGAAAAGCTCTTGACAATGAGGAGTTTATGAATGTATTTGCCAAAAGATTCTACAAGATGGCTAAGAAAGACATCAGGAAAAAGCTATCCAGAAGCCATGACAAGCCAAGGTATGACAAAAATCACTCTAATGAAATTATATGTTTTGGTTGCAGGAAACCAGGACACATTGCTCCTGACTGTCCAAATAATCAGAACAAAAAGGACAAGAAGGACAAGAGAAGAGAAAAGGAAGAAAAGAAGAGCTCTAGCAAATCTTCCTCCCACTCTCACAAAAAGAAGGGAAGAGGATTTGTAGCAACATCCTCGAGTGAAACAGAATCTGAATCAGAATCTTCATCTTGTTCTTCTAATGAAGAAGAAACAAAAGAAAACAGCCAATGCCTAATGACTATTTATGACTCAGACAGTGAGTCACAATCAGCATCATCATCCAGCTCCAGTGATGATGAAGAAGAAAAAAAATTTTACATGATGGCAATCAATGCCTCAACCAACAAATCTGATGAAGTGAAATCAGATTCAGAAACAGAAGATGATATTGATCAGGTATTATCTAGCTTTGATTTTACTTCTATTGAATTCAAAGATGATTTCAAAATTCTTTGCCAAGACTTAATAAAATTTGAGAAATAAGTAAACTCTCTCAGAAATAAGTTAGTTGAGATGAATAATATAAGTGAAGAGAATGCAAGTCTTAAGAAAGAGTTAGCTTCCTCCAAAGAACACATTATTCTCATTGAGAATAAGTTGTCTGAAGCCAAGAAATTTGAAGAATCTCTCACTGGGAGAAGCATCAAACTGATGGACATCACAAGCACTGTCAATGCTAGATTTTACAATAACAAACTGGGCTTGGGTGCTTCATCAATTGAGCCATCTCTGATTAAGAGAAACATCCTATCCACACCCATAAAATTCATTTCTGCTAAAAACAATGAGGCTGCAGAAAGAAATAAAGATATTTCAAGCAAGTCTGTTAAGGATAAGAGAATTCATAAGAATTCGTCGAATGAAGCTCGACAAAAAGATTCAAATCTGTCGAACGGGGTTCGACGAAAACTGAGAACAGATTTTCAGTATAGTTATAATATGAACGGTGGTCGACGAATTTATTCAAATTCTTCGAACAAGCACTATGCAGAAAACTCTAAGAATTCTAATCCTAAATATACTAAAAATCCTTTTACTGAATGGACTATACCTCCAAGGAGATATCATCCACAAGGCTATAAGGATCAGCCTGAAATGTCATTTATCTCTGAATTTTGTGGTAACATAAAAGGACCCAAGGTAGTCTGGGTCAAAAACAACTAGTTTATGTTTTTGTGGTTGCAGGTACACAACTATCCAAGATTAAATCAAAAATGGTACTTGGATAGTGGCTGCTCAAAGCATATGACAGGAAACAAGGCCAACCTGAACAACTACAAGGCAAATCTTGGACCCAAGGTGATCTTTGGAGACTCCAACTGTGGACAAACCAAAGTCTATGGTCAAATTAAAGTTGGAGCAGTGACATTCAAGGAAGTAACCTATGTCAAGGGTCTGAATCACAACCTCATCAGCATAAGTCAGTTATGTGATGAAGGTTATCAGGTAACATTTAATAAATCATAATACATTATTAAATCCTCTGATAATGTTATTGTTCTATCAGGTATTAGACAAGGAAATATATACTTAGTAAATTTCAACTCATCCAAATCAGAAATTTGTTTATTTAATGAGCTAAACAAACCTAGTGAACTATGGCATAAAAGATTAGGACATGTAAACCTTAGGACTATTGCTAAACTAGCTAAGGATAATCTTGTTAGAGGCTTACCATCAGGATCATATAAGAAAGAAGGTCTTTGTAGGGCATGTCAGTTAGGCAAGCAAACCAAAAACAACTTTAAATCATTATCTAAAAGTGATTCACCTAGAATTTTGTATTTGCTACATATGGACCTTTTTGGACCTATTGCAATAAAGAGCTTAGGGGGGAAGTCTTACACTCTAGTTATTGTAGATGACTTCTCTAGATTTACTTGGATGTTCTTCTTGAGAGAAAAGTCAGATAACTTTACAGTTCTTACAGACTTTCTTGAGAGCATACAGATTGAGTACTTTACTGTAGTTGCATTGATCAGAAGTGATCATGGCACTGACTTTGAGTCTCTTCTCATGCAAGAATTCTGTGAGATGGAAGGTATCAGGCATTGCTTCTCAGCCCCTAGAACTCCTCAACAAAATGGGGTAGTTGAAAGGAAAATAGAACTCTAATTGAATCATCAAGAACATTGCTTGCAGATGCTAACTTGCCCCTATCTTTTTGGGCAGAGGCTGTCAGCACAGCAAAATATGTTCTGAATAGAAGTTTGATACACAAACTTAAGGGTAAAACTCCCTATGAATTGCTTAAAGGGAAGAAACCTAAGGTTGATTATTTTAGAACTTTTGGATGTAGATGTTTTGTTCATAACAATGATAAAAAGTACCTTAGAAAATTTGAACCAAAATCTGAAGAAGGAATCTTCTTAGGATATTCAATAGTTAGCAAAGCATATACGGTATTTAACAAATCCTCTCTTAAAATAGAAGATTCTATGCATGTTTCCTTTGATGAAACTAACATGTTTTACAAGGAGAAGAATTCTTCTACCAAAAACAATCTACAGGTACCAGCTCTATATGAAGAGCTTGATGGATTAAATCTTCAGACAGAAGATTCACTGCATCCATCACCTCAAATTCTTGAAGATAGTGAAGAGGAAGATCATCCAGATCTTGATGTTAACCCAAATCAAGTAACAGCAGAACATCCTCCACAGGACACAACAGCTGAACAAATTCCCCAAATGGTTACTGCTGCTGAACCAACTCCAACTGTTGACCACATCACAGTTAGAGATCATCCAATTTCACAAGTAATTGGTGATATCGCAGCAGGTGTTCAAACAAGGCATCAACTACACCAAAATCAGATGCATACTTGTTTCCACTCACAAGTTGAACCTCAAACCATAAAAGATACAGAACAAGTTCCAAACTGGATCCTTGCAATGCAAGAGGAACTCAACCAGTTTGAAAGGAACAAGGATTGGGATTTGGTTCCAATACCAAAAGGCCATCCTGTTATTGGCACAAAATGTGTCTTCTGGAACAAACTTGATGATCAAGGGAATATTATGAGAAACAAAGTTAGGCTAGTAGCTCAGGGGTACTCACAGGAAGAAGGAATAGACTATGATCAAACTTTTGCACCAGTTGCAAGGTTAGAAGCAATCAGAATCTTCCTTGCATTTGCTGCATATAAAAGGTTCAAAGTATATCAAATGGATGTAAAGAGTGCATTCCTAAATGGGGACATCAAAGAAGAAGTCTATGTGGAATAACCACCAGGTTTCATCTCTCCAACTCATTCCTCCTATGTATTTAAGCTTAATAAAGCTCTTTATGGTCTCAAACAACTCCTAGAGCATGGTATGAGACTTTAGCTAATTTTCTCTTGGAAAACAATTTCAGCAGAGGCATAGTAGACAAAACCTTATTTTACAAAGTACATAAAAATCAAACTCTACTAGTTCAAATATATGTAGATGACATTATCTTTGAATCTACTGATTCAAATTTGTGCAAAAGATTTTCCAATCTAATGCAATCAAGATTTAAAATGAGTAGTATGGGTGAATTGTCATACTTCCTTGGTCTTCAAGTGAAGCCAACCCCATCAGGAATCTTCATTTCCCAATCTAAGTATGCTAAGGAATTAGTGAAAAGATTTGGAATGTCTGATTCTTCTACTATGAAAAAACCCATGGCCTCTAATGCTGTTATTAATACTGATGAGTCAGGGAAACCTGTTGATCAGAAAGTGTATAGGGCAATTGTTGTCTCTCTACTCTATTTAACAGCTAGTAGGCCAGATATAATGTTTGCTATATGTATTTGTGCTAGGTTTCAAGTTAACCCTGAAGAATCTCATCTTACTTTTCTAAAAAGGATTTTAAGATATATACAGGGTTGCCCTAATCTAGGACTTTGGTATCCAACAACATCTGAATTTGAATTAACTAGATTCTCAGATTCAGATTATGCTGGATGCATGGTAGACAGGAAAAGCACTTCAGGAACATGTCAGTTTCTTGGTGATAGGCTTGTGTCTTGGTTCTGTAAGAAATAAACATCTGTGTCTACATCAACAGCTGAAGCTGAAAACATAGCTGCTGGCAGTTGCTACTAACAGATATTGTGGATACAAAATCAGCTCCTAGACTATGGTGTCAACTTAAGTAATTCAATTATATTTTGTGACAACACTAGTTCAATATCTATAGCACAAAGTCCAGTTCTCCATAGTAGGACTAAACACATAGAAATTAGGCACCATTCCTTAGGGATAATGTGGATAAAAACAAAATTTGCCTACAATTCATTTCTGCTGATTTGCAAAGAGCTGATATTTTCACCAAGCCCTTGGATTAAAAGAAGCACATCTTCTTTATAAATCAACTAGGAATGATAGATGGAGACTCAATCTGTTAACAATTAAATATTTCTATTTATCCCATAAATTCGTCAAACGAAGAACGACGAATTTGAACCATTTGTCGAACGGCAATCGACAAAACCTGTTAACCTCAGAATCGATAAAGACAGGTTCATTTGTCGAACGATGGTCGATGAAAAAGGTGTTTTTGTACGGAGTCTGACAAAGAAATAAAGCCTTTTCGACTTCTAATTTTATTAGGTTTTGACGAACAACGGTTTACGAATGCGCCCTCATTCTTTGACCCTTCTATATAAGCTTTATTTTATCTCTCTCTAAAGTTTGCGCCTACAGAAATCGTCTTTCCCTCCAGTTCACCTCTGCACTTGATCTTCATTTTCTTTGCAGGAACAATGGCGATTCCTCAGGCCTCTCTGCACTTAATGAAGTTTGATGCAGGTTTTGATATCGACATGGACTCCTTTGCACAATCTGACCAAATCTTCAAGAATGGTCTTCAACTACTGGAAGACCAACATCTAAAGAAGTTTTTGAGCACCAGACAGAAAATACCAGTTGCAGAAATTAAAGAATGGGTTCATACTATTCAGACAGAGGATGAGAAGATGTTCGACACCATCTCAGGTCATCAAGTTTCTCTCTCTCCCACCATTCTTACTGAAATTTTGGGTTTTGAGAATGGTGATGTTGACTTAGACATAAGCTCAGAACAATTTGATGAAGCTTTAGTCAAAATGGGTCACTTAACTAGAAACCCTAATCACTTACTGGAAAAGAACTTGTCTCAGGACTACAAGTTCTTAGATGACATTGTTGGAAAAATCTTGCGGGGCAAGACTTCTAGGCATGACTATATCAACAGGCACCAATTTCTGTTAATGGTGGCCTTGATGGAGAAGAAGAAAATTAACTGGGGATCAATTCTCTTTGATTTAATTAAAAAGAAAAATTCTAAAGATAGTGTCAGTTTTGGAAGAGTTATAGGTATTTTCCTGCAGTAAAGGCATCCAGACCTTCTGGTGTCACCAAAGGTGACCATAAATGCCAGCAAGAGGCTGACCTCAGCACTCTTTGCTAAGTGGGATAGGGTAATCCCCAAGAAGAATACAGGAGCTGATGCCTCTAGGAAAAGGAAAACTTCTGAGGACACAAGGACTGACCAAGTCACTCCCTCTACCCTTCCAAAAGTTCCTCCCTCAGTTCCTTCTTCTTCTCTTATCCCTTCTCCACCTGCTCAACAGCCTTCTGAACAATTTCTACCTCCAAACTCTTCACCACCTCCTTCAACTGACATATCACCCATCAATGATATTTCCCCTCTATCTCCAGAACCACTATTTTCCCCTCCTCCATCTCCTATCAACACTAATCTTAATTCCTCAACTCTACCTCAATCACCTATTCCACCTCCATCTCCAATACATGATGAACATCAGTCACCAATTCATCCCTCAAGTTCAAACCCTCCAGATAGCATTTCCACACATTCTGAATCTGTCAGAAATATCCTTCTACCATCTTTCATCCCATCCACTTCACAACCATCTACATCACTTCCATCAGACTTTCTATCTCTCAACCTCACCTTCATTGCTGATCAAATTTTTGATCACATTCTTCCTAAAATAAACCAACTCCTGGATGCAAAATTTGCTCCAGTCCTCCAAGCTATTTCTTCCCTTTCTGCTAAGCTTTCTTCCCTTCCTTCCTCTATTGCTGTCCCTTCTTCTAGAGGCCTAGATTCAGGTTCCCCTGAAGCTAGGCAGGGGGAGATGTCCTGTGAAGAAGCTCCAGAAGCAGAAGTTGCTCCATAAGTAGCAGAGGTTACAGTTTTTGATACAGATAATTCTGAGATAGTACAAAGTAAAGAAGATTCAATTATAGTTTATGATACAGATATGGTTGATTCTTGTATAGTATCAGATACACAAGTTATAAAAGAAATAAATAATATATGTATTTGCATTCATCCCTCTTGTGATCTGTATAGCTTATTATCAAAATTTGATACTAAATATACATCAAGGGTGTCACCAAAAATATACATAGAAGATTTATCAAAGGCTCTGATATGCCTTCCTCAGAAGACTCATTCTGACATCATAAATGGTTTCATCTTTTCTATTCCTTCAATCTCTGATCAAGATATTCAGATGAAGGACACTTCTGCAGAATATGAGGATGATCTTGCAGACTTTCTAGATGATATAGAAGATCCCCCTACTCCATCAGATGAAACAGCTTCAAGAATTGTTTCCTCACCTCCAATTCTTTTATGGAATGAAGAACCAATGCCAAGTTTTGATGAAATCTGGAAAGAGATAGATGCAGAGTTTGACAAAGCTGAAGAAGAAAGATTAAAAGCTCTTGAAGCAATCAAAAGAATTGATGATTTATATAATAAGCCAATTTCTTCTTCTGACTCTGAAGATGATGATGATGATAACAGTGATTCTGATGACACATTATCAAGGAAAAGAAAGAAAAGAACAGCTAAGTCAAAGGCTGTTCCCAAGCCTCCAAATCCTGAGAATGATATTCCATATTATGTTCTTCATAATATTACTCTTGACAAAAGTACACCTCATTGGATGAAATTCTCAAGGAATGAGAACAAAAGAAGGCAGAAGATGAAGAAAACTGGTTATTATTCTGACAAACCTGTCAAATATAACCATCCTCCTCATCCTCCTCCAGCAACAGGCTCAGCAGCACCATCATCCTTCTCTCAGAAGCCCAGCTCTCAACAATCAGGGAGACCTGGTAGTTCTAGTGGTTCTCAAACCTCTGGATCAGCCAGTGCTCCTCCTTCTAGGAATTCAGCACTTGCCTTACAAGAAAGTCAAGCCATTATTTCACCTCAAATATCTTCAGAATACAAACTTCATATTTCTGATGGATCTTCTCACAAGATCAAAAATACTCAAAGTGATCCTAAAGATCAAGATGATACTTCAGAATATGTTCCTTATCTTCCAGATCCTGAAGAAGAAAGATTATTTCAAATGGCAAGACTCAAAGAGTCAATTGCTCTTGCACAGATTAACAAAGCAAAATCAGAAGGTAAAGACTTCTCAAACATTTCTACCATGTCTGACTACAGAAGGAAAGAACTTGACAAGTACAACTCCAAAGAATTTTTCAATACTGAAGAATATATTGATATTCACCCAGAAGCTTTTGTTCCCCATGTCAAATCTCAAACCATATTGGGAGCTCAAGATCTCTACTTAAGCAAGAAGAAATCTCAAGATCCAAACAGGCAAATAATCTTCAAACCTCCATCAGCAAAGAAATAAAAGAGGTTCAGATTTAGTTATTTTTTATTGATTAAACTTTTTGATTGTAATGAACTCAGAGCACTAGTTTTATTCAATCTGCGGAAATGAATTTTTCATTCTGTTAGACACATATATTTTATGCCCTGCTGTTTATATTTTCTATTGTATTTATTTGATTAATTGTCAAATAGTATCCTAACCCAAATAGGGGGAGATTGTTGGAACAACCCTATTACTGATTTGGGCTAGGATCACTATACGTTGATTAGGATCTGTATTGACCCCATTGTATAGTCTTAGGGTCAAGTTTTAGGCTGATTAGATTAGTCAGAACTTAGGAAAATTCAAGCTCAACAAATGGCGAGTGGCGTTCGACGAATGACCAGCTTCGTTCGACGAATTATTTTCAGCAGACTGAAGAAATATAGCCAGCTCCAGCACACGACATTTTCTGAGCAGCGCTCGACAAATGGCTAGCAGCGCTCGACGAATTCTAGCCAGCGCTCGACAAATTCCTGTCTGAAGCTCAGAATAATATTTTCAGTTGGATATCAGTTCTCTGAACACAAATCGACAGAATAACGGATATATTTATTTCTCCTTGGACGTATTCAGTCAGCCATGTAAGGATATCTTTCTTATTTATTATATCCTTATATTCTGTCTATTCCAAGAAAAAGAATAGCCGTTGACATTTAATGCCAAGGCATATTTCTCGACAAAAGGAATTGAAAGGACCTGCCAAAATCGTTTTGGGTGGCTACACAGTTCCAAGAAGGATTTAAGTCAGAATATATATATTCCTTAAAAGGAGATGATTTGAAAATTCAAAAAATATACTAGTCATAAAAAGAAGAAGCAGAGTAGAAGTTTTTTTCTTAAAAAAAACATACAGAGCATAGAGATAAAAAAAATAAGGATCACTCCTCTCTTAGTCTCTCTGCTAACTAAGAACAAGAAGGACAAAGAGAAGTATTAGAGAAAGAAGAAGAAGGACAGTTCATATTCTCCAGTCTTCTTCTTACTAAAGACAGCACCCTCATCATTAGGAGAACAATACTCAACCTTTTAGAACTGCTGCAAGTTAAAGTCTTTCAAAGAGCAACAAAAATCTGAAGATTCTTTTCTTCCAAATAATCTGCTACAAAAGACTTGTGTTAGAGAAAGCTCTGTATACAAACTGTCATTAACTCTCATCAGACAGGGGGAGCTTTCAGCCTCAACACCATCTTGTCTTCTCTCAGATCATTGACAGAGAAGAACACTCTAAACCTCTTTATCTCATCTTGTACAGGGTTAATTCTCCCTCCAAAAGTTTACCCAGTGGTGGCAAGACACCTTATCAAAAAATCCTTGTGTGGTTTTAAGCACCTTATCAAAAGCTTATTGGTGTGCGGACACCTTATCAAAAACCCCTTGGTGCCTGGGCACCTGATCAACCCTCCAAGTGGATTCCTACCAAGGGTGGTAGAAGAGTAGACGTACCCAGATTTATTGGGGAACTACTATAGCTCCTTGTGTCTTCTGTGCTTGCTTATTCTTCTGTGCTTTTACTGTGTGTTTTTCTTTTTACTATTTCTGTCTTTATCTTTAACTCTCACTGATTACACATATACTTAAACAGTATTTTAAATTCCGCTATAAAACTAATTAAAAAGTTTTAATACTCTATTCACCCCCCCCCCCCCCCCTCTAGAGTAATTTTAGATCTGACCTCCACTTTCAGGTTGTAACCGCAAGGTTTAATAAAGAGCTGAGAGCTATGCTGAACTCGGGCGGTCTGCTTTGCGAGAGCGCTCGCGATCTGATGGGAGGTTATTGTATCCCAATTTGTGCGGTGACGACATCCGTCTGTTCACCTATAAATAGGGGTGCAGGGCCCGTCATTAATAACGAGAACTGTAAGAAACAAAGTTGGCTTGATTGTGCCAGTCTTAATTTGAGGTCGCGCAGTTTCAGATTTTGTCTGACCGGTTTGTGTGTTCGTAGGTTACCAGCTAGCAGTTCGTTGTCAGCTTGTCTCCTTTCTTCCAGCTTTGAATAAACCAGTCCTGGCAGACTGTGTTTAGGTGTTCTTGATCTGGTGCAGTGAACTTAGTTGATCGGGCGGTCTTAAGTGACCAGGAGTTCTTGAGTTGCGGTCTGTTGCAGATGGCAGTTTTCTTGTTCAGAGTTCGCGGGTTTCTTCTGTGATCAAGACCATGCGGTCTGGGCGATCAAGAAGTGCAGACTGTGTTGGTTTTCAGCAGAGGAATAAAGCAGCAGGTCAGCGGTCTGTGGTTGCGGTCTGGCAGGGGCGGCTTGTACTCTGTTCGCGCAGTCTCAGCGGCTTCCGTCTGGCTTGTCTGTTCGTACGGTCTGACAGTCTCACGTGTCAGGTCGCTGCAGCTTGTTTTCTCCTTGTGTTTTGTGCTTCTCTCCTGCGTGATTCTTATGAATCATGTCTCGCCATGTATACCTCGCTTTGTAAAGAGACAGTTACTATAGTACTATTAGGTCTTCTCATTGTCACTGTTGTGCTACACTAGTGAAAAGTTTTGTTAAGTGTGTTCCGCATTGTTTTCACTTCATCTCCGGACCTCAAGTTTTTTAACATGGTATCAGAGCTAGGTTGCTGGGGTTGTTAAGCTGAAATTGCTGATACTTCTCTCAGGTTTCTCAAGTGGTTAGCCATCAGTGGGATAGCATTGGAAGGAGGATATGCTAGAGATCATGGTATTGTGCTCCTTACGCAGACTAACTTCAAGAAGTGGAAGTCTTGCATGGAGAGATATCTTCTTGTCGAGGATTTGTGGGAGGTTGTAGGAGGAGAAGCAAGACAAGTTGTTTTTCCTGCTGAAGGGAATGCTGAGCTCGTGAAGGCTTGGAGGAGAACGAATGCTAAGGCAGAGTTCACTCTCAAGAGAGCTATCAATCCGGAGTTGTTTGATCATATCATCGGGTGTGGATCAGCTCCTGAAATTTGGACAGCCTTAGATGGCTTGTTCAATAAGAAGAATGTAGCTAGGCTACAGTTCTTGGAGAATGAGTTGGTGAATGCAACTCAGGGAGATCTGTCTATCTCAACGTTCTTCTTGAAGATGAAGAACCTTTGCACAGAGATTTCGGCTTTGGACCCGGATGAGCCTATCTCAGAAGCTAAGCTGAAGAGGCACATAATCTGCGGCTTGCGGTGGGAGTATGTGGTATTTGTGACTTATGTTCAAGGCTGGGCCAATCATCCTTCGTTGCTGGAGCTGGAGAACTTACATGCTTTGCAGGAAAGTTTGGCTAAGCAAATGACTGGGATGTCAGTCTCTGGGGATGAAGGTGAGGTTCTCTTTTCTTGCAAGAAGAAGGGATGGGACAAGAAGAAGAAGACATCTGGAGATGATGGTCCGTCTACTAGCAGAGATTGTAGATGCCTCAGGGATATATCAACTGATGCTCTCCTTGGAAAGCTCAAATCCTATGAGCTCCTAATGAAAAGCAGGGCTGAGTCAGAAGCCCAAGAAAGGACACCTACTTCCAAAGACAGGACCATTGCATTAAGAAGTGCAGAAGCAGAGTCCTCCAATACTAAAGAAGAAATGTTTAATCTCTTGGCTAAGAGATTCAAGAAGTGGTCCAAGACAGATGATTCCAGAAGTAGAGAGTGGAGCTCAAGTAAACCAAGGTACGATAAAACTCCTAAAAAGGAAATAATCTATTTTTCTTGCAAAAAGTCAGGATAGACTTCTACTGAATGTCCTGAGGAAAACAAGAACAAGAAAAACAAGCAGATGAAGGAGCACAGGAAGAAATCCTTCATGAGAAAGGAGAAGAAAGGAGAAAGAGGTCTCTTAGCTAAGACCTGGAGTGATTCAGATACAGAATCAAGCTCCTCATCATCTAATGATAATGAGGATGGTAGACCAGAAGAAGCCTGCTTAATGGGTTTTGAGGACCCCACAAATGAAACTGAGAGGGAAGGTTGTTCAACCACAAACCAGCAGTGGTATCTGGACAGTGGATGCTCCATGCATATGACTGGAGCAAGAGATCTGCTGGAAAATTTCAAGGCCAAGGAAGGGCCCAAGGTAATTTTTGGGAACTCCCACTCTGGTCAAACCAAAGGATATGGTTTGCTCAAGATTGGAGAAATCTCCTTTGCTAAAGTAGCTTGTGTTGAAGGACTTCAATATAATTTGATCAGCATTAGTCAGCTATGTGATGGTGAATAGAAAGTTGTATTCACCAAGTCCTTGAGTCATATTGTTAGCTCTAAGACTGATCAAACAGTATTGTTTGGTCTCAGAAAGGGTAAGGTGTATGTTGTAGACTTTGAGTACACAAACTCTTAGATCTGCCTGTTTAACTCTCAGTTAGAAATAGTGGGTTGTGGCATAGGAGACTTACTCATCTTAAACTTAAGACCATTGTTGGGTATATTGCCCTCAATATTACCTTATTTGAAGAGGCATCACTCTCAATGCTAAGGACATATTGTATTTAACAAAGCTATACTTGTGTAGGATATACAGGCACAGGTGACTCAAAAGGAAGGGCCAAACATGGCCTTAGATAAGAAGAAATCATCTACAAGAAGATGAAGATATGTCTCAGCATAACCGCTGAGACGAAGGGTCAGAACCGATGAGACGAGGAGCCGTCTCAGCGGATCCATTGAGAAGGAGACTGGAGCAACCGCTGAGAAGGGGACTGGAGCTGCCGCTGAGACTGGAAGCTGTCTCAGCCCAACCACTGAGACAGATCCAAATGTGCTGACGGGATCTTCTTTTGGCGCAAATGACAATTGAGAGGGAAAAGCAACTCCAATTTTCCCCATACTGTGTCAGGAGGATCGATATAGCCGTTGAAGCCTTCTGGAGGTATAAAAGAAGATGCTAGGGCACAACAACAAGAATTGTTCCATTGAAAAACTTTTGCTACACGCCGCAATTGAGCCCTCACGTTTCAGCCAGTTGAAGTTGTTCTCTGAAGCTGAAGTTAATCTTCTAAGGGAGATTAGGTAGCTCTTCCTGTACAAACTCAAGAAGGGCAAGTTGATCTTCTGCTTTGCTGAAGGAGAAGATCAAGGTGATACAAATCTGAAGCTGATGTTTTTCAGATCTGAAGAAAGGATTCAGAAGACCTAAGAGTAAATCTTTTGTCTTCTGTATTTAGCTCAAACTCTTTTATATCTTTGTAAGGCATTGTTGCCTGAGTGAAAGGCTGTTGAGCCTGTGTGTAAAGCTGTGTTGACAACTTAAGTGGTAGGACTTCTTGATAGGTCTGAGGTAGGAAATCTTTGTGATTTCTGAGTTGTAGGAGTTACATAAACATGAGGTGTAGGGCTGCTGAGCCTGAGGTGTAGGGCTGCTGAGCCTGAGGTGTAGGGCTGCTGAGCCTTAGGTGTAGGGCTGCTGAGCCTGAGGGGTAGGGCTGCTGAGCCTGAGGTGTAGGGCTGCTGAGCCTGAGGTGTAGGGCTGCTGAGCCTGAGTGTAGGGCTGTTGTGCCTGAGGTAGGATCACTCTTGATCTGAGAAGTTCTGAGGAACTTGTGGTGTAAGCTCAAGGAGCCGAGATTGGAGTTTGTGGCCTTGTCTAACTCACTGTTAGAAAGGTGAAGGGGGAAAGGGGACTACTCAAGACACCCTGTCTTAAGGAACCTCTATACATCCTTGTGTGCTTTCTGTGATTATGTTTTCTGCAGCTAGAAACATTAAGTTTAAATAAAGAAAATAAGTAAAACCTATTCACCCCCCCCCCCCCTTAGGTATTATTGACTACACCTATATAAACTATCAAGTGGTATCAGAGATAGGTTGATCAAAAAGACTTAACAGTCTGATCAGATCCTATACAGGAGTAGTCAAATCTGAAATCAAATGGCCAACAGTGGAATGAAGAAGGAGTTGGGGTCAATGAAGTTGCCCATATGCTCCAAAGAAAACTTTGGGATATGGAAGCAAAGGGTAAGGATATTCATGGAAGCCTCAGACCCAAGGATCTTTTTGACTGTCAAAAATGGTCCTTATACCTTTGAGAAAGTCTCCACTATTGACCCTACTAGAAAAAGTACTTAAGGTATTTTCTGAGCTGACCAATGATGAGATAGTATTGTACACTATGGACAAGAGAGCCCAAAACATAATAGTAAATGCCATTGATGACACTACTTTTCAGAACTTGGTCCACTGCCAAACTGCCAAGGAAATGTGGGACACATTGGTTGTTTATATGGACGGAACAACTGATGTGAGGGATGATAGAAAGTCACTCCTCAATCAAGAGTTTGAAGCCTTCAGACAGCTGAGCCAGGAGAATATCTCCATATGCTATGAAAGGTTCTTTAGGATTGTAAATGAACTAAGAACCTATGTAAGGGTGTTCACAGATTATGAACTCAATGACAAGTTCCTTAGATCTCTAACTAGAGAATGTGACACTAAAATCTGTGCAATCAAGGAAGGGGCAAGACTTGGAGAAACCCCCACCCATACACTGTTTGGGAAACTACTCTCATATGAGATGCAGCTTTCTGCAATAAAGGAGGAGGACTCTTCTTCCAGGGCTCACACAAGGGAGAGATCTGTTGCTCTCAAAGCTGAAAGCTCTAAGAAGAACAAGGTTAGAGTGCAGTCACCTCCAAGAAAGGCTGCTGAATCTGAGAAATCTGAGAGCTGCAAATCAGACAGCTCCTCTTCTGATGAGGAATTTGCTGCCTTCACAAGGCAGTTCAAGAAGATGATCAAGAGGAAACAATGGAAGAACAAACCTTCCTCCTCTTCTCATCCCAAGAAGGATCATTACAGATCTGAGAGGCAACATCCCAAAGGGGACAGGTATGACTCTAAATCTAACAAACATGTTTCAACAAACATAATTTGCTATTGCTGTAGTAAGCCTGGACATGTCATTGCTGACTGTCCAATCAAAAGAAAGGAAAGAGGTGACAAGAAGCCTCATCACCAGAAGGATAGGAAGGGAGAAAAATCCTTCATAGCTAAGAAAGGCAACAGCTGGAGTGAATCTGAATCTTCATCTCAGATTCAGATGGTGAGGAGGAAGCCTACTTGGGGCTGTTTGCTGAACAGGAGGAAGAAGACTATCCTGCTACCAGGATAGGAATAAGGGCCCCTCTATCACATTCAGATAGTGATGAAGAGGAGGATGAGGTCACTCTTGATGACCATGGGCTGATGGCTATAAATGAAGATAAGAACAACCACAACAATTCAGAACATGAGCAGGTATTGATACACTGCATTTCTTCTTCTTCTGATTATGAAACAGGTCCAGAATCTGAATCTCCTCCATCTAAAGTTGGCAGTGAATTAGATTCAGAGGAGGATGTCAATCAGTTGATTGATAAGTATGGTGCACTCCTGGAAGCTCTGAAAAAGAGCAAAATGCTAGCCAAAAGGCATGCTCAAGAAATTGCTTCCCTAAGGCAATGAAAATCTGAGTACATTGAGCATGTTATCCAGCTAGCTCTAATGAGAAAGGAGATTGGCAAGATAAGGGGAATGTCAATCATCCATGTGGGCACCATAAGCCACAAGAACAAGATCATTAAGGATCTTGAAGAAAAGCTCCTCAAGGAGAGGATACTAGTGGCTAAGTTCTCCAAGCCCAAGACAGTGTTGCCTATTATTGACACCTTCAACTCCCATGACATGAGAGGTGTTGGTTTCAAGAAGGAGGCAGCTACTAGCAACACTAAGGGAAAGGTCAAAGACTCAAAAGAATCTAAGACCTCCTTTGTGAAAGTCTTGATGCCCTCAAACAAGTATGACCAAGAAAGTGTTCATGGTCACTTATTAAATGGAAGATCCAATAACTTGAGCAAGAATGCTCACAGCTATGGATATAGAAAGGAGTTAGGCTTGAGTGCCTTCAAGGCTCTGCATGAGGGAATTCAAAGGGCCCATCATGGACCTTTTGTTTTTGGAACCTCAGCCCCTTCTCTCAAGATAACCAAGGCTGTCAATTCTAAACATTGTTCGGCAAAGTCCATGGCTGTTGACTGTCCTGTAACCAAGCAAAAAGCCCAGTTTCTGCTGCCATCCACACATGTTTAGGTGCCAAGCTATAGGGTGTTGATATCAAACAAAAACTGGCTGCCTTGACTGTTTATAGGAAGGTAAAAAGGCAGGCCTTTACTGATAAAACAATGAAAACAGCAGCTGTATCCTCTACTGAACAGAAACAGGAAGCTTCATCTTCTAGGACTGTTCAGAAGAGGAAATATAATATATATGAGTGTTGGTGCTATGGCAAAGTGGGACACTTTGCAATTGATTGTTGGCACAACTCCAATGTGCCAAAGGCAAGGATTGAACCTCAAGCCAAACTAGCCCTTTCTAGGAATATCCCCTATGGTGTTAGCATGAACCTAGGACCCAAAGTCAGTTGGGATCCTAAGGTACATTAAATTTTGTGTTGCAAGTTAGTTCAAGTGCCAGTCTCAACCAAATATGGTACTTGGATAGTGGGTGCTCAAGGCACATGACAAGAACTAAGGATCTTCTAAAGGATTACCATCCAGTGAAGAATGGACCCAAAAGTTATCTTTGGTGGATCTGAAAAGGGAGTCACCAAAGGATATGGTATGATTTCAAATGGCATAGTCTCAATCACAAGGGTAGCTTATGTTGAAGGGTTGCAACACAACCTTGTAAGCATAAGCCAACTATGTGACTTAGGCTATGTCATTGAATTCCACAATGACATGTGCTTGATCAAAATGTCTAATGACTTGGAGACCATTCTCTCAGGCACTAGGAGTGGAAATGTTTATTGCTTATACTTCATTTGCAATTATTCTATCTCTTCTGTGTGTCTTGTAGCTAATGAAAGTGAGTCATTTTGTGTCCAATGGCATAAGAGACTTGCCCACATTAACTATAAGACAATGTATAGATTATTTTCTAAAAACCTTGTTAGAAATAGTCCTAAACTAAAATGTTTTAAAAGTGGTCCCTGCCATGCTTGCCAAATGGGTAAGCAAACTAGGACCACCTTTAAAAGTATTGGCTCCAAGGATACTGAAAGGTGTTTATACCTATTGCACATGGACTTGTTTGGTCCTTTGCCAATTCAGAGCCTAGGTGGGAAGTTGTATACCTTGGTAATTGTAGATGATCATTCAAAGTATACATGGGTATTCTTCCTTAAGAAGAAGTCAGATACCTTACATGTCTTTATAAATTATGTCAAGGCTATTCAGAATGATCTACTATGTAATGTGGTCAGGACAAGAACTGACCATGGCACAGAATTTCAATCTGAAGCCATGACAAAATTTTGTCAAGAATTTGGTATCACCCAAGAGTTCTCCTCCCCAAGGACTCCACATCAAAATGGTGTGGCTGAGAGGAGGAATAAGACCTTGATAGAAGCTGAGATAACATTGCTTAGTGACTCCTCACTCCCAGAATACTTCTGGGCTGAGGCAGTCAATACAGCCTGTTATGTTTTCAATAGAGCCTCCATCAATAAGGTCCTTGGGAAAACTCCTTATGAGATTCTGAAAGGAAAACAACCTACAATTTCTTACTTTATAATCTTTGGTTGCAAATGCTACATTCTAAATAATGGAAATTCTCAATTAACAAAGTTTGCAGAAAAATGCAATGTGGGGGTTCTTGTTGGGTATAACTCACATAGTAGATCTTATAGAGTTTATAACAAGAAAACCCATGTTGTAGAAGAATCTATGCACATTGTATTTGATGAGACCATTCTTCTCTACAAAGAATGGTCTAGTTCTTCTATTTTGACAGGAAATGAAGAAGGGTTGCATGAGCTGACTGTCCAAGACAAGCCCAGGAGCAGCAAAACACAAACAGCTGCTGTAATTCCTGAAGAAGAAGAGGTACAAGATGGTGAAGTCATAGCTGAACCCGTGGAACAAACACAGCCACCAGAGGACCCACTTCCTGCTGCTGCAAGGCACCTGAGAGATCATCCAAGAGATCTAATAATTGGAGATCATACCCAAGGCATATTGACAAGAAGCAGAGCTCATAATGAAGCACTATTCTTGAGCTTCCTTTCTCAAATGGAGCCCAAGAAGTTTGAAGAGGCCAATCAAGACACCTTCTGGATTGAAGCAATGCAACAAGAGCTCCTACAATTCAAGAGATGCAAAGTATGGAAGCTGGTGCCAAGACCTCAGGGACACAATGTGATTGACACTAAATGGGTATACAGGAACAAGCTTGATGAGAATGGTACAATCATTAAGAACAAGGCCAGATTAGTAGCCAAAGGATATAGACAAGAGGAAGGTATAGACTTTGATCAAACCTTTGCACCAGTTGCAAGGTTGGAAGCAATTAGGCCATTTCTTGCCTATGCTGCCCACAAGGGGTTCAAAGTTTACCAGATGGATGTCAAATCAGCCTTCCTCAATGGAGACTTGAAGGAAGAGGTATATGTTGAACAGCCTTCAGGTTTTGTGCATCCAACCCTAACTTCTCATGTTTATCTTCTTAGGAAAGCATTATATGGTCTCAAGCAAGCTCCAAGAGCTTGGTATGAGTCTTTGTCAAACTTTCTCCTCAAGAACAAGTTCATGAGGGGAAAGATTGATAGCACATTGTTTCTTAGGGAAACAAGGGGCAAGTGTCTCTTATTCCAAATTTATGTTGATGATATAATCTTGTTGGATCTTGTGGCGCCCTTAGAGGGGGGGTGAATAAGGGCTAAAATTTACTTTGAAATTTTTCTAATATATTATGATAATTTTAACGGATAAACAAGTAGATTTTTAAACAACCCAAATAAACACTTAGAAAATCATAAGAAATTGGAAATCAAATTTATTTCCACAAGTGATGAATACAAAGGATTGTCGATCTTAATAAAGCTTAAAATCAAGGCTATAATAAAAATAAACTTTTAACAATTTGTGTTTACCAATCCTTCTCCCAAGGATCGGAAGGCTATCACTTGTCTCTCCCTAGACCAAGCCCAAGCCTATCCTCTAGATCTTCCCAAGATCTAGACGTAGCACAAAGGGCCACGATTTCCCACCAAGCCACGCAAGGACTTGGACGCTCCGCACAAGGAAGCGATTTTCCCCTAAGCCACGCAAGGACTTAGACGCTCCGCACAAGGAAGCGATTTTCCCTACCAATACAAAGTAAAATGTATATAAATGAAAATACAAGATAAAATAAGAACTCCCTAGAAATTCAGATCTCTGAAAGGAAGGTTGAAGCCTCGAGATGATCGTTGATGTAGAAGCGCGTCCGATCTCGTCTTCAATTTCAAACCTTCTCAGCATAAATGGGAGTTCATGAGGTTCTGGAGCTCTCTGGATGGAATGCACTCAGGAAGGAACTTAGAATCTTCAAAGCTTGAAATCCACGAAGTTCTGAACCCTTTTAATAAAAAAGAGCTGTCGGATTTCCGATAGCTACTGTCGCCGGAATCCGATATCTCCAGAAGCTGCCACGTGTCCCACTAAAACGAAGTTTCTGCATGAAGTTGAGGTCGTGGTTGAGACGTGGGCTGTCGGATATCCGATAGCACTGTCGGATATCCGTTAGCTAAGGTAACTGCTGCACGTCCTAGCGTTATTGGTAGATCGTGGGCTGTCGGAAATCCGTTAGCGATATCGGAAATCCGATAGCTAGGTATCGGATTTCCGATACTGCTGTCGGAAATCCGATAGCTCCTCTTCATTTTTGCCATCCGAAACTTCTCCAGAGTGTAGATGGAGTCGTTCTCATCTCCGAAATGGGGTGGCACGTTCCGTAACTCTTCCTAGATTGAAAGTTATTGCCGTTTGAAGTTTAACATACAAAACTCGTCATTTTGTCTTTTTGATCCATGAACGAGGACGTGTTTCTTTATTTAACATGTATCACCTGTACACTATAAACACACAAAAGAGTAGATCAAATACATCATGATATTTGTTATTCTCAAACCAAGAGATGCGGAAAGCAAGCTCCAACAATCTCCCCCTTTTGATAATAACAAATACCCATATGAGAAATTAGTGAGTTTATAGATAAGTGCGATAAAAGATATGCATGAATAAAAGGTTTACTGCGTGATAGATTTACTACACAAAGACAAAACTCTTTATAAGGATTACTGCGTGATATATTTTACTCCCCCTAAATATTTATGTCACTAGATTTCTCATTTTATTCTCCCCCTTTTGTTATTACCAAAAGTGGGTTGTCATGATCGAGCAATATCACTCCCTCTACATAGACGCTTTCCATGAAAACTTTTTTAAAATACTCCCCCTAAATTGTATTCTCCCCCTAAATGTATGCTCCCCCTAAATGTTATAATTAATTTGAATGGTACATTCTGAAAAATTGAGATTAGTAAGAGATTTCTTGAATTTATATTTCTCCCCTTTTTTATATTATCAAAAATTATTTTGAAATAAGGAATGAATAATGATGAAGAAATAATAAATATGGGAGTATATAAGAGTAATAGATTTTATGTCGAGAAGAAAAATAGGATGCAATCAAAAGCTTGTTAAATACTACTTGTTGAGAAAAATATAAGCATGATGTAACATAAAGTAGTAAGCAACATAGCTAACATGATAAAGTAAGCATTCTATTTTAAGATACCACTTGCTTAAAGGAAAACACAGTGTTAAAAATAATGAGCACTCTTAAGCATAAACATCATTTTAGAAGATAAAACCATATAAAAGATAATGAGTTTTAAATTTGAAAAGTTGATGTTTGAGTTAAAGATTGAAGAGATGCTATTCCATTAAGATAAAAAAAAAATTTGCAAGCATGATTTCATAATATCAAGAAAAGATACACAAACTACAATGTAATAAAATTTGCATTTCAAGTAAACATAAACATTGTAGCGATCATGCTTTGTTATCTAGTGCATTTACTTAAGTTTGTAGAGATTTGAGTAGATGAGCATTAGGATCCAATTCTCATGAGTAGAAGTTTTATGAAAGATAATGATGTGTACAAAGTAGTGTTTTGATAAAGTATACAAGTGAATCAATCAAAAACACATGACATATATAATGAAATAACACAACATTAAAAATACACAAATAATATTACTTCCACACTATTTCAATGCACATGAATAAATAGTACAACTACCAAGGTGCTCTGCACACACAATGCTTATTAAGACTTATCAGGGTGCAAAGTAGTGCTTGGGGGATCACTTTTATACTTTTTAGCTTTATTTTCAGTTTTTTGTGATCCGGTGTACTAAAGAGAAGTGGTGTATAAATTGTTTGCTACAAGACACTTTACAATTCTTAGCCAAGGTGCTCAACCTCACAATGCTCATTAAGACTTATCAGGAGGGTGAGTAGTGCTTGGTGGAGTTTTCCTTGTCATTTATTATTTGCTTTTTAGTTTAGTGACTAAGGACTCCGAATTCACTTGTTTTGCAAACATAGCATTTTAAACCACATTTCTCTAAAGAATAAGTGCATGAAAGACAAAGAATTGTAATAACCAATTCAATGTTGTGTAGGTAATCTATTTAGGCATTTTAATTATTTATGTTATTACACTACACAATCATGTAAGAATAAGATTGTAAACACATGTAGGTTATCAAAAATAAGTGAGTGAATGAATCATTATCAAACATAATACATTACTCATACTTAGAGGCATGCTAAACATTTCTACACATGTTTATCTACAATCAATTTCATTGCACATAACACGATAATTTTCAAGGCATGACAAATACAAAACAATGTTTTTAAGAAACTTGAAAGTTAAATTAAACATTGTATTTAATCTTTAATTGATATAATTAATCATCCATCCTTGACAAGGGCAATGAATATCAATCAGTTTTTTTTTATAAATTTTTGAAATTTTTTTTTGTATATATGGACAAAATAATAAACACACGTAAAGAAAAACATATTGTTCTTTGAAATTGTTTTGTAATTTTGTATTTGTTTTTTTTATATATATATTCTCTGGAAATCATAGAAGTCTTTAATAGCCCTTTCAGTAAATGATATTCTATGCCAGAGAAATAAACAAAAATAATGTATGAGAAAATACATATATTTTTTTTTAAAAGAAATAAAATTTTGTTTTAAAAGGAATAAAAAGATAGAAAACTTTTTACAAACACACAAAATATTAAAATAATACCAAAAATAATTCAAAACAAAAAAAAAAAATATTTTGGAGCAAAGGAGCTAATGTCAGGCATTAACTTCTTAACGCCAAAACAGAACTGCATTTCTTGATGTTTTGAAAAATATTTTTCTCAATTCATTTCTATTATAAAGAGACCTTCTTTCAGTTGAAATTTCAGAGTATATTGATTAGATTTGAAGGCTCTTTTAGCAGGTATTTGGTGATTTTTTAAATACTTGTGTTTGGTAAAATCATTAAAGCTCGAAATATTAAAATATGCAAACACATGATGCAATGTTAGAATAAAAAAATATGCATGATTTATGTATAAAGAGTGAGATAATGTTCATGCAATGAATATAATATAAGTATATCTAAGATCAAGATACCTTAACTACATGACTACACTCTAGCCCCGTACTAAGTGATGGATGGGCATGAGGAGCTGCACACATGCCGTAGGTTGGGGTGTTAATCCCATATGCATACAAAAGATGATGCTCAACCTAGCACTCTTTCCCCCCAGTGCCTCTCAAGGCCCCACTGGAACCCTCCCCGGTTAAGGACAAGACATGACTTAGAGGTTAGGTCTCTAATGCACACAATCCTACGCCCTCGCTATTGTGAGACACATGTCATAGGTTAATGATTATGGATATACTAAGCGTTTTAGTCTAAGGATTGATTCATAAAACATGAGTTTGTTTTAGTTTTAGAACATATAGTAGATTTTGAAATCACAATGTACTCATGAATTTTAAAGTTCAAATTTCTCTACCTTTAGCATGTCACTATATTGATAATCCTAACATAAACACTAAATTGAGCATATACAAAGAGGTGCGGCTAGGATAATGAATTTGGATGTTATGCAAAATATGCTAAATTTATATAATTGGTTTGCATGTAATCAATTTTAGAGTTTTAAAAATTTATAGACCTAGAATGAAGTGACAATTCTATTTGATTTCATCTTGTTGATACCAAGTTAATTCATAGGTCTAAAGATAATGATATACATGCAAACAATAAAGATGCACATCACACACACAAAACAAGATATGAAACTATAATACCAATTGCAATCATATATTTCATAATTCCTAAGGTTGATAGAATTAGTTGATTTAAGATAGGTCTTGATGGATCATGAATTATGATATATGATTATAGTGAATTTTAGCATAGGATATTAATAGATCATGGTGGTGATTGTGAAATCATATTTATCATTTAAATTTTCTTTTGATTTTAATTTTTAGAAATTAGACTAAACAAATACAAGGTATTTGACAATAATGATAGTAAAAATAATTTTTCAGAGAAATCAGAATTTTTTTTTTAGGAAAATATGTTACCGCCAGCGTTAGTGATAACGCCTGGCGTTAGCAACAAAGTTACTATATTTGATTTAAAACACATTGTTTTTGATATTATTTTATTCTGATTTTTCTCGATTATGATTTTCAATATAGGGGCTATTATATGCAGCAACGAAAAATAGACAAATATGCAATTAGTTGCGCATTTTAATTTTTAGTTTAAGCCCTTAAATAAACCATTTAAATCCAATCTTTAAAATAGTTTCACTAGTCTTGATAATAATTTCAATATTCAATTTCTAATGATAATTCAAGACAATTAAGGGTAAAGGATTAAAAAGGATATATATAACAATAAAAAAAAGATAGGTAGGCCTCTTTTAAAATCATATGACTTTATGTTCAATTTTAATTCAATTTGATTTGATAAACATTAGGCTTAATATGTGAAAGTCATATTTCATAAAATATAGAGGGACCATAAGCATTTTGGATCAATAAATACAAAAACAAACAAAAGAAAAAGAAATAAAGCACATCATGAAGTAGAGTATTGATATTTCATTTTTAATTATTTCTACTTCATGCAAATGAAAGATACTAAATGATAAGAGATTTAGGTATCCAAAGTTGACCATGTGTAATGGTTCCTTTGGGCACCCAAATATGACGTGATGGCTTTTGAGAAGATAATGATGAATGAGCCTTTTTAATTAATGTTGATATGTCATTTTTCTTTATGGGTCTCCATTCATACATTGGTTGTTTATTACTTAAATCCATATAATGATTATGTGAATTGTTTGAAAAATAATTCATTGGAGGTTTATGTTTATTTAAATTATTTTTCAAAATAGCTTGATGTTGATAATCATAATGATTTTTATTATATGGATTGTTTAAAATTTTATAAGAGTGATTGTCTTTCTTTAGAAGTGATTGTTGAAAGAGTGGATTACAATATGTTTTAGAAGATTGATCATTATTTTGATGATTTTCATTTCCACTCTTTCTTATAGACGTACTCTTATAATATGAAGTTAAGCTTTTAGACTTTTGATAATTTGATAAACTAGAAATAAAAGATGTTTTATTATATGAAAAGTTTTGAATAAACATTTTTAATGATTCTAATTTATCCTTTAAATTATCATTTTCTTTTAACAATTTTTCATTATGCTCTTTTGAAGTTAAAAGACCTTTTTCCAAAAACTTGAGTTCTTCTTTAAATGTATTATAATCAAAACAAGGTTTAGCATTTTCAATTAAAGAGCATGAACAAGAATTTGAAACATCAATATAAGATTCTACTTTAGTGTTTGCTTTTAAAGTTTTATTTTCTAAACGTAATTTGGAATTAGCATGTTTCAACTTTGAAATTTTATGTTTAGCAAATTTAAGCACACAAAATGTAGAAATAGAATTAGTTACTAAAAGAGAAGATTTAAATTTTCTTACCTTGCTATAGTTTTCGTCTTCTCTTTTGCTTGATGTTTTGCCATCAACTGAGTCCAATATTGTGACGTTGTCTTCTTCATCTTCCTCTTCCAAACAAGAGTGTCCATCATCATTTCTGCTTGATGAGCATTCTATGGATCCATCCTTTGTGTAGCTTTCTTGAATCTTTGCATAGGCTTGCATATTCTCTGGTTCTTGTGAATGTTCTGTACCTGTAGAAGGAGAATCATAAGTTCTTTCAAGAAAACTCCAAATTTCATATGCGGTAGGTAAAGTATAAATAAGTTTGAAAATATTTTGGTCTAACGCACAAAATATACTATTCATAGATTTTGCATTTAAAATAATTTCGTTTCTAGTTAGTACGCTAGATGGCTTTTTAATAGTAATATTCCAAACTTTTTCATCTAAGGCCTTAAGAAAATTTTTCATTAATATTTTCCACCCTTTAAAATTTTTGCCCATAAATAAAGGTGGTGATAATACTTTTTCATTTATATTAAAATTTTCCCCACTAGTAGAAGCGAGATCATGATCAAGAGACGCCATTATTCCCGGTTGTTAAGCCGATTTGGAATAACCTGGCTCTGATACCAATTGTTGGATCTTGTGGCGCCCTTAGAGGGGGGGTGAATAAGGGCTAAAATTTACTTTGAAATTTTTCTAATATATTATGATAATTTTAACGGATAAACAAGTAGATTTTTAAACAACCCAAATAAACACTTAGAAAATCATAAGAAATTGGAAATCAAATTTATTTCCACAAGTGATGAATACAAAGGATTGTCGATCTTAATAAAGCTTAAAATCAAGGCTATAATAAAAATAAACTTTTAACAATTTGTGTTTACCAATCCTTCTCCCAAGGATCGGAAGGCTATCACTTGTCTCTCCCTAGACCAAGCCCAAGCCTATCCTCTAGATCTTCCCAAGATCTAGACGTAGCACAAAGGGCCACGATTTCCCACCAAGCCACGCAAGGACTTGGACGCTCCGCACAAGGAAGCGATTTTCCCCTAAGCCACGCAAGGACTTAGACGCTCCGCACAAGGAAGCGATTTTCCCTACCAATACAAAGTAAAATGTATATAAATGAAAATACAAGATAAAATAAGAACTCCCTAGAAATTCAGATCTCTGAAAGGAAGGTTGAAGCCTCGAGATGATCGTTGATGTAGAAGCGCGTCCGATCTCGTCTTCAATTTCAAACCTTCTCAGCATAAATGGGAGTTCATGAGGTTCTGGAGCTCTCTGGATGGAATGCACTCAGGAAGGAACTTAGAATCTTCAAAGCTTGAAATCCACGAAGTTCTGAACCCTTTTAATAAAAAAGAGCTGTCGGATTTCCGATAGCTACTGTCGCCGGAATCCGATATCTCCAGAAGCTGCCACGTGTCCCACTAAAACGAAGTTTCTGCGTGAAGTTGAGGTCGTGGTTGAGACGTGGGCTGTCGGATATCCGATAGCACTGTCGGATATCCGTTAGCTAAGGTAACTGCTGCACGTCCTAGCGTTATTGGTAGATCGTGGGCTGTCGGAAATCCGTTAGCGAT